>CM056550.1:20969618-21569618 GCA_029721515.1 Synanceia verrucosa | reverse complement strand
AAAGGTAATTCTTGGGCATTAGCTCAGGAAAGTGAGTCAAGTGACGGAGTTATTCCAGTGAACCAGCAGCTTTTCAGACGGAAATAAAAAGCAGCAAATGGGCCCAGTTAACAAAAAACATAAACCATGGACAACAGAGTGCAACAACATCTTAAGAGTATTTCCAATGCCTAGTCCTTATCTCTCTGAATCATGGAACCCGTTCTCCGAAAATAGATACAGAGAGGAGGGCAGATGATGTATTCTTTGTGGATGCTGCCTTCCTTCTGACAAGTTGCTGGCTCAGTGGGATATCTCCGACCACAGGGTCTGCAGGCTATCCTAATATTAATGCATCCATATCACTACCAGCAGTGAGTAACTCATACCAACTTATAGTATGTCAAAAGAAATCTCTCTTCAGGTGCACTAGGGCACTCTGGAGGAGTGAATTCAAAGGTTGTGTGTGAGAGAAATTAAGTGGATGGCAAAGGGAGTAGGGAATAAAAGCTCAGGTCAAAATCCCTCTTTGAATGAAAAAAAAATACTATGTTGTCAGCCGCTATATTTTGTGATTCAATTAATTGTATATAGTGGAACCACAGTCGTCTCTTTGGAAATGGGGATACTTTCTGAGTGTATGAGTCCTGCGTGGCTGTTTGGTATAAAGATGTATTTCTCGCATGGTACCTTGAAACTACTGTGTTGCTTTGAACCCAGAGCAACCTCAGTGAAACAGAACAATAAAGCTTTGAGATGAAATTATAACCCTCTGAAAATTAGAAAAAAAGACCGTTATGAATCTTTAATACAAAATGAGTATGCTCTGCCAGCAGAAAAAATGGATCCTGAGGATTGTGTTTGGAGCCAGCAATAAGTAATTTGACTGTGGCAGTGCTAGTTTCTGTACACGTATACAATGACACAATATCTTCAAGGCTTCTTAGATAAGAAGAAGTGTTAAGAAACACTCATATTTTTGCAGATTTGTGACAAGTTTAGAGACATTTGTGAGGCAATATGGTCTTATTAAGCATTTTTTTCTCCACTCAAAGATGTATATTGCATCCTTCATACCAGTGTGAGCAAAGGGGGTTTTGATTCAAAGTACAACAATATGTCAATTTTTTTTTTTTTTTTTTCTTGAAGAAAATAGGAACCTGAGCTATTGCGAGGAGAGTTTGGGCAGGGCTAATGCATAAATGTAATTACTGTCTAAGCTGTTCTGCCCTCCAGTGAAGGCAGAGTGAAACTGGCTTGTTAGGCCTGGCCTGGCTTGAGTTGTCCTTGAGGGCAAATTGCTGTTAGCATGCTAATGGCTCCACCTGTTTCTGCCATGCTACTAGCACAAGGGCAAGGAAACACAGCTCAGAATACACACACTTACGTACAAGCACTTTCACGTGCGCACACACACACACACACACACACACACACACACACACAGTCAACTGAACCATGCATGTCCCTTGGTCTTCCTGCACTGCTAATCCATCCCTGCATATTTTATATTTTCCTGCTATTTCACGTCATTATTTACTGCCATATTCAATGTTAGTGTATGTGTGTGTGAAAGACAGAGGGAGTGATGGAGAGGATGTGAGACTGACAGTGTGTGTGTGCGTGTGTGTGTGGTTGTGCATGCTATCTGTCGGTGGGCTCTGGGGAGATGAAGCTGCTGCAAGGTAAGTTCTGGGGTAAACCGGCTCTTGAATCCAAACGTACAGGTAGGACAGTATATTTTGCCCCCACACCCCCTCCACCTTCTGTATCTGCAAGTGTGGGTGGGTATGTATGTGTGTGTGCCCTTATGTCAATGTAAATGTACATACAGAGAGAGTTTTTTTTTTTTTGTTTGTTTTTAAATGCAGCTGTGTGTGCGTATATATAGACATACCTCAGTTTTGGCTACCAGTGCAGCATGGTATCCATTGTGACGTTTGCGTGGACTTTGCATGTATGTTACCACGGTAACCCTGGACAGGTGTGCATGTACAGTAAGTAGCCATGGTAACCCAAGGGCTTAGCATGCATGTTAATGAATGTCTGTCTCTCTCTCTCCTCGCCCGGCCGCAACACCTTTCCAGAGCACAGCTACACTCCAGGTAGGTTGCACTTCTATCTATCTGTCTTTCTCTGTTCCTTCTGTCTGTCTGTCTATACTGTATATGAGTTTCCATTACTGCTCTTTATTCAAGCTCTTATTTCTTTGCTTCTCTGTCTCTTTTCCAAGCTCTTAAATTCATTCTTAAATACACATTACTTTAACTTTGTCATCATCTGGTGTTCAACATTTTCAATCTTTTTTTCATGTCCTTTATGTTCTTCCCTCTGGCCTCCATTACATGTTCTATTGTGGAAACACAGATCAAGGTAGCCAGCGTTAAATATATGTTGGTCTGTGTGGGTATATGTAGGAATTGGTTGGTGACATCCGGTAAGTTTCACATCCCATGTGCAATCTTCTGAAGTAGCCTCGCCTCAAGGTAACACAGACACACCGTAGGCAAACACAGATACTGTACTGGCTGTGTGCAGACGTCTGTGTGCGTACCTGTTTGTGCGTAGGATCGCAGCCTAGGATGAGTAAGTGTCTTCAAAGCAAGCTTTTTTAGGGATTTTGAATAATTTAGAGGACTCTCTCACACACACACGCACACACTCGTATACACAGAGGACTCTAGCCTTCACCGGCATGTCACTGACAAACTCAAAAACACGTACATGCACACACACTTCACGCCCCATGATCCTTTGCTGTGCTGACTGTGCTCTTGTCTTCCTTTAAGGTCTGGCACACCTGATGATTGGCGACCAAGGTATGGCCTCCTCTTACCTCACTTCCTGTTGTCCTCTGCTATACCATCATCCCCTACCTCCTCACCCCCACACTCAAAACTCCCTGTATCACTCCCCCACTTCATGACCACCTGGCGCAGGAGGAAGTTGTCTCTCTAGGCACTTGAACTAAGGTCAGTTTTTTCTGGTATAGAGATTTCTTCATTTAAAAGGGGTCCCATGTGGTCTCATCAAGAATTTCAGTTTTAATTTAAACTGAAATGGATGACTTGGGCATTAGCAATGGAGCAATTACATAATAATACATGAAATAAGGCCTTAGATTTTTTTTTAGGGTTTAATCTTTTAAGAAAGTGATGATGAGCCTGAGAGCAACTTTTGCTGGGATATACTATGATAATGGCTGCTGATGTGGGAGGGGGTAATGGGAGGGTATAGATGGCTGCGGCTTTACAGCGCATGGCTGGGTTATACTTGGCAGGGATCCTGGTCATGGAGATGGAGATAAGGGACGAATGACCAACTCGACTCCATGGATGGTTTGAATTGGTCTTTACTCTTCCACCTCATTTCATTTTCCCTCATCTGTATGTAAGAGTTTGATGGAGAGGATGGAAGTGTTTAGTGTGCCTGTGGGCATGATGCATACGTACGTGTGCATGTGTGCTTTTACATCACGGTTTCAATCAATGACTGTGGCAGTTTTCACAGGAACACTCATCCACTCATTCATCCATGGCTTCTTGTCGGCTTCCAGCATGTCTCACGCTGCCACCGTTGGTCCTCACATGGGCTCCTGTTCATAGATTGGCCAGCACATGTGACTCCGAGCAGATTGTGTTCTTGAGTGTGGAAGCAATGCTGTTTCACCTCAAACCAGTCCTCTCCAGTGTCTTTGATCACAGCCCCAAAAACAAGACGTGCCACTGTTCTACTTTTTTGAAAATTGTTCACTCACAATGCCACCTCTCTCTCCTTGAACTCTTTCTCCTTTTTTCCTTCTTTGTTTCTGCCCACTTTCTCACTGTTTGGGACACCACCCTATGTGAATTTAGGAAAACTCAGAGGTACACCTACCCCTGATTATTTTACATGTATGGGTAACGGGCTGTTTGGGTGGTTTTGAAGTTGAATGTCCTGGCGGGCTCCTGTATGTATGATGTAGACCTTTAAGCCGTTTGGCTTCCAGTTCTAATTTTGCCGTTAAATTGGAATGTTTCATTTTTAGTAAGGTAAGCTGTCGATGCATGTGCGTGCAAGCGTGCTCATACCAAAGCGTGTGTGCATGGTTGTGAATGAATCGGCTCTTCGGCCCATGGCGCTTTTGAAAATCGGAAGGTAGGTGCCGCTGGATCGGTCGGCTCTGCATGACGCTGATGAATACACTGATTGACCCTGATAAAAGACAAGCCTGACTGTGACAAGCTGATCTGCGTCTATTGTGCTCTTTGATTGGGAGAGAGAGGACATGATGGCGACTGTCTCCCTTTGTGACGGGGGCCCGCAATGTATTTGCTGAAATGTGCTATTTAATGAAGCTGGTAGATAGAAATGTCTTGAATAGAGCAGAAATGACGTCCTCATCTATCACAGTGAGACATCTCTATTCTGACGAATGTATTTCTATGTTTTGTAGCTCCTATTGTGTTGGAGTTTTTACCTTAAAATGTCTGGCATGAATCATCCAGGTGGAAATGAAAATTTAATTGCGTCATCTGGCTTATGCTCAGCATTTTAAATCACCTACTTACGGACCGTCATGTATTAACATATGTTTCCAGCATTATTACACAATGCATTCAGTGTGTTTGTGTATAGTGGATACCCTCACTATTTACGGATGTTTGGATTGTGATAGACTGAATGTAGAGCTGTGGCAGTTTTTTTTCCCTTTTATTATTTTTTAAAACCTTTGAAGTCTCTTTCAGAAACTGTACACATGAAAAAGCGCTGTGTGTAATGTGTGTTTTTGCTCTGCATACTGAAGAGCAAAGGCTGTCAAACAGTGCAGACGAAGCCTAGCTTAGGTTAGCTCAGCGTAAAGAGGCTTTTTGAGGAGCCCGCAAAGCTGAAATGAGTTTCTTTGAGGGGGCGGATTGGGTGTGTGGATGGGGAGGGGTGCCTTAGAAAGATATATAGGATGTGTGTCTGCTTGTGTGTATGTGCGCTGGAGAAATTGTGAAAAAGCGACTGTGCCTGTGAGAAGAGCTAAAGGAATGAATGATAGAGCGAGCAGAGAGGGAAAGAGGAAGCGAGGGAGAGATAAAGTGAGTCGTCTTCTCTCTTGTGATGTAGAGCAACTGCCTGTATCTGCAAAGGGACAGCGGCGCTCCCGTCTGCCCTCCCAGCCCAGTCATTTCTGCATCAGCCCTGATGGGAAGCCCTGGACCTTTCCCCTCCTGCATAAAACACAGCTATCATTCTCCCTGGAAACGATACCCACAGATCACTAATCACTTTGAGTGGGTGAAAATGCACGAATTGTGGAGGGAAGAAAGAAAAGAGGGAGCCAAATTGGATTTTCATAAGTATCGAGCAGCCAAAGGAAAGGGGGAAATGGATTTTTTCCCTTTTTTATAAAGTATTGAGCAGCAATAATCTGGATGGAAAATGTGCTTAAAGCCAAGTAGCAGATTTTGCCCTTTTCTCTTCTCTCTGTCCGGCCAAGAATAGACTGTGAAGGGTCCTGGGTGAATGAGCAATTGTAGGTGCTGAATAGGATTGAGGAGTGGCTCTTAGACGTAATTGGCAGTGATGCTCGTTAACAATGTTTATTTATTTAGGTTCAACCTTGAGGCGGGTTGTCCGGTTAATAACAGTTGTTTGTCTGCATGTCCAGGTGTTCTCGATATCAATCCAACAATCTGTGCGCGGCATAGACAAGTGGTCAGCCTCACTTGGAGTGACCTTTACACGCGTGCTTACGTGAACAGGCGGACAAACAGACACTCACACACAATAACCTTTACAGAGTGCCCGCTGAGTAGGTGCGTTCAGTGTAAATATGCATGAGTAAGGCTGCCTGCACATATTCTTCACGGTCAGTGGATGGAGGCAGGACAGAGAACGAGGTGCGTGTATGTTCCTGTGTGTGCGTTTGAGTGTGTTTTCAGGGGAGGTGGATTCTGAGTCATCACTTGTGACTCATAAAGCGTCGGCAATCAAAGCGGCTCATTTTAACACATTGTCTTATAGCAAAAACACACAGATGGGCACACACTCTGCTATATGCACTCATGTTCTTTTCTTATTTCTTATCTTTAAATGGCCTCTTTTGTTTTTGTCCCTCCACTTTGATCTTGTTTTCTCCCCCGATATACACATTGGGTGTTATCCTTACAGTAACGCACGCACTTATACACACACACGTAGAGGACAGGCTTCGTGCTGACTCCACCATATGTGGGGTTAGGAGTGGTAGCAGATGCCAAAACAAGAGGAACCAGTACCAGTAAAGTACAGCATGTCTCCTACCTCTTACTCATCATCATCTAACTGTCCTAATAATAAATCACTAGGACTGATTATTATTTCATAACAATACAGGCACTGTAACTAAATTACAAAAAAATGTTTGTCATGTAGCTTTTTTTATAATTATTATAACTATTATTATTTTGTAAATTCTCACCTTGTCTTTCACAGGGGGTTTTAGGTTGTGCTTAAATAAGATCTTGATTATAAACCA
Organism: Synanceia verrucosa; assembly: GCA_029721515.1. Lineage (NCBI taxonomy): Eukaryota > Metazoa > Chordata > Actinopteri > Perciformes > Synanceiidae > Synanceia > Synanceia verrucosa. Next base: position 21,563,152 of record CM056550.1, on the reverse strand, counting down.
GTCAATCATCTGAGGATGAATTAACAGCGATTTTGATAAATGACATTTTTTTATTGTTTAATCTGTTGATTATTATCATTTTGTTTATTGTTATAATTTTCCACTGCCAAAGGTGATGTCTTCAAATGTTAAAAAAAAAAAAAAAAAACTATGAAAAAAACAAAAATGATTCCATGTACATAGAAAAGCATCAAATCCTGGCATATATATTTATTCAATAATCAAAATAGTTGCAGAGTAATTTTCTGTTCATTGACTACTCTATTAATTGACCAATCATTGCAGCTCATTTGAGTCATTACTACATTGTAAGTAAAATATTGTTGGTAAAATTGTTGATGGTTTGAAGATGTCACCAGATTGTTATGCTAACTAATCTAGACTTAATAGTAGTAGAAAGCAGTGAAGGAAATTGCCTTATGTTTGTGTGTGTTGGTGTGGTGAATCATGTGGATTAGTAAACACTGCATTATCATGTATTTTTTATGTTTCTGTAGTATTGTAGAAATGTTAACCCTTTCAAAATCACCAAAATATTTAGTTTTGTACACCTGCTAGTAAAGTCTACAGAAAGTAAATACTGTAACACACTACGTATTTGTCAATTAACGGTATTTGTCAGACACATATTAGCCTCTGTAGTTGTAATACTTACATAATATAGCACGACGGGCAAGTGAGCAACTCTCAACCGGAGGTGAGAGAGAGAGAGAGAGAGAGAGACGCTTGGTGTTAAGAAGCAAGTGTCTGGTGATTGGCTGTCTGCCCGGCATGAATTTGGCTCCTGATGACCACATTGAGCTGTGAATACAAAAAAAACTGTTAAAACTAAGTTGTGCCCCCCTGGCCATCAGCATGGTAAAGCAATTGCAACAAAGTTTTTACTGCAAAATGCACAATTTTTCTGTATATTCTCTTCCCATTAATGGGCCTAATTCTGCCTCTGCTCTCCGCTACCAACACCCATTACAGTTCCGTACTACAACACTCATTAATGCTTAACACCCATGTAGCTCTTGTAATGAAAGTCACAGCATCACATAGAGAGCTCTACCCCCACATTATCAGGGAGATGCACAGTTACAGAATTCACCATGGGAAATGTGAAGCAATCCCACCAGCAAATGTATACATTTACTGGTAATTGTATGCAATTACCATCCCGTTAGCAGGCATTAACATATTTGCACATTCACCGCAACATTAATAGGAAACACACAAAGCTGATGCACCCTGTAATCGCCTAAATATAAAGACATCAAACGGACTCCCCATTTAAGGAGGATGAAGGGAAAAGATAGAGCAGAGGCTGGCTGCGAGTGTGTTAGGGAGGGGTGGGCTGGGCTGGGTGAAGGAGTGTAGAAAAGTGATGGTGAGGAAAGATAGGAGCGCATTTAGAAAGTGGGAAAGGAGAGGTGGAAAGAGAAGGTCGGAGACGCAGAGGGAGACAGGAAGGGAGATAAGACTGCAGCGTTTCTCAGCAGGGGCGCTGCATCTCTCCTTGGGCTCTCTGACATGACACAGCCTCGCATCAGCCGGGATGGTATTCATGAGTAATGCAGATACCTCAACACGCTCCCTTTTTAGAAAGAAAGAGAGAAACAAACAGGCAAGCCGAGTCGGTGCTCCAATTGTTTCCTACCTGTTCTAGCTCTTTCCATTGTGTCTGAGTGGGTGCTCAGCGTAGTGGCCCAATTGGCGATTCACTCCAGTACCCCATCTGGCATTTGAAGTTCATTTCTTTGCTGTTTGCAAAAACAAGAACAAAGCACATGAACAAGGATACACACACACACTTTTCTCGCGCACACAAACACTCATTTACTTGCGGTGCTTGTCTGGAATAACTACGACAACTGAAATAGCCACAGCATTCATTAAAAACCCATTACATTACCTTTATGAAAAGAGGTCTTTTATGCACTTGTTATTTGTTAACAACCTGCTGTAAGAGGGTTCATTAGGTGTGTGTGTGTGTGTGCGTGTGTGTGTGTGTGTGTGTGTGTGTGTGTGTGTCTGTGTTTTTGTGTGACAGGTGCAGTAAGTGTGTGGATTTACATGCATGGAAATCTGAGCACCTTTATTTGTGTCATCTTCTCGGCACTCCATGATTTATTCTGTGCAAACGTGTCACGTTACGTGTGCTCGTGCGCACTCCCATGTGCGTGTGTGCATGTGTGTCTAACACGGATGAAACTGACTCTGATCTTATCCAGCTTAAGACAAATACACTGTTCTGCCCGCAGACATTGTCATGGAAACAAGCCGGTTTCCCTGGGTACCAGAGAGACGGCCAAATTCAAGCTACAAGACAGAGAGTCAGAGATGAGCACAGATAAAAGAAACAAAAAGTGACAAGAAATAAAAGATTGAGCATAATGGCAGGAAGTGTGCTGTTTATTGTTTTGTTTTGTTTTTTATTAAATTCAAAGGGATGAACAATATGTTATATTATTAAGTTGAGTTCTATTTGTGTCAAGGAAATTGACTGAGAAAAGGCCATATTTGCGCAAAAACAATTTAAAATTAGATATATTTACAATTTACCATCCACAATTGCACATTTTGCCTCTTTATCACCGCAAATCTAATACTTGGTTTTGACGACATCACATTGGGCTCTAGGTAGCTATCTATGCAAATTATACAGTACGTTAGTTGAAGCAGAAAATTAACAACTGCCGTGATAATTGATTAATTGATCGTAATTTTTCAAGCACAAAAAGGCCCCAAAATTTGGTGGTTCCAGTTTCTCAAAAGTGAGAATTAGTTGCTTTCAATTGTGATAATATTATAGTGAAGTTAGTGTTTGTCAGACAAAATCTCATCACTCTGGGCTTTGATTGACATTGTAACCCTGTTTACTGTTTGTAGACAAAACAAAACCTCCATATTAATAAATTAGGAAATAATTGTTGTGTTGAACAACAACAGAACAAAGAATAAGAGGTCAGCGTTGCAGACAGCCAATCTGTCACTTGTGTCCTGACAGTAATATCCTCCTCTACAGTATTGCTCCCTTGGCTGTGATGTGATAGCCCAATCGGTTTCAAAGCCAGATGCTGTATATCACTGACTAGAGATGGAAATGGCTGTTGTAGCCTTTGGTGAACTTGACTCTATCAGATTTTCACACTTCAACTTAATGTAGAGACCATATGTTAGCATGCATTTGCATACATTTGCCACACTGGTCATCTATCTGTATACTGTATGAGTGCATAGTTAATCCACCTGTCTGTTATTAAGGACGGATGCCTTCATGCCGGATGTTTGAGTTTGTGTGTGTGTGTGTGTGTGTGTGTGCGTGTGTGTGTGTGTGGACGGTCTGAGAGGAGCTGATAGCAGAACTGCATGGTGGGCTAAAAACGAGGTGCAGGGGAATTGCAGTGTGCTATCTCCAGAATGACAGGGCTGCCATGATTGAGGCTCGCTACACTAGGATTTAGATACACCAGCATTTTTCTCTCTTTCCTTCTCTCTCACCATCCATCCCTCGCTCTCTGCCACTCCCTTTCCTTGTCTCTCTTTCTACCTCTCCACCTCTTTCTCTTCCATTTTGTGTCACCCATCTCAATGAGTCTCTCCGTTGCCTCTTTTTTTATACATATCCCCTCTTCTGTCACATTCTCCCATGCATCCTTCTTTCCTTTTTTCTCCACCTTGCATCTTTTCCATCCTGCTCCCTCTATCAGGTGCTGTATAATGTAGGCTCCCCTGATGTGCTCCCAGCCTCCATCCGCCATTTTGATTCAGTACAGCTGGCCATGATAATGTACTGTTCACTCAATCACTCTTTCCCTCTCTCTCACCCTCCTTCTCCATCTCTCTCGCATTGACAAACACACACACACGTGCACGAACACATTTGTATTTGCTGTAGCCCCTGTAACACAGGGTTGCCATGGAAATGACAAATTAGTGTGTGACATGTTGAGGAGGAAACCCATGAGAAGAGACAAAGACCATGTGACACACACACACACACACACACACACACACTCGCAGTTGACATATGCACACAAAAACACACAAAAATCCAAGTGTTGTGTGATCGTGTTTGAGGGTCGGTGCATTTGCAGCTGGTCCCAGTAGCAGCAACCATCAGACCATCAGTTGTTCACTCTCTCTCCCTCCTGCCTCCCTACAGGCTGCTTTATTCATTAGAGTAGGCCTAGTAGTTTAATGATAGCCTTCAAAGTCTAATGCCAATCATCCTCCATCTTTACACTCTAGCGTGTTCCCACTGTCGCCTCCACAGTTATTCATTTATGTCTTCTTTCCCTGGTCAATTCTCACACCATGTCCTCCCTCGCTCCTTCCTTTCCTTTCTTCCTTCTCTTTTAATTTCCTTTCGTAGCTGAATTTTTATCAGTGAGATCAAGATCTGTTTTTTTTTAAGGGAGAGCTGAGAAAAAGAGAAAAAAAATCACTTTCAGCCAGCTAAAGATGCAATTTAAGATTGTTATCAGTATCACCTCATCACCTTTCAGTTGCTCGATTAATTGTTTAGACTATGAAATGTTTGAAAATAGTGGAAATAAATACCCATCAGGATTACGTCTTCATTTTTTTTTGTTTTGTCTAATAAAACGGTTCAAAATAAAACAGTCAGCTTACACAGAAAACCTGAAAATCCTCATATTTCTGAAGCTTGAATCAACATTGTGATTTCTCCAGTAACTGATTAGTTGATTTAATGAGAATCACACAAAAGCACTACTTTAAATGTATTTTTTAAGAGGTGAGGTGTACTCCTAGGTTTCTTAGAACTAAGTCACTCAGCATGAAAAAAAAAACATTGACTAAAGAAATCTCAGTTGACTGACACCAAAGCAATGAAATAGTTGACTAATAGAGAAGGTGCAGACAGCTGTTTCACAATATCATTAAGATCAAGGTATTTTTGCAATGAGCACAATAAACAACATTTAAGGTCATAACATACAACCCCACAGCCAGCCCCCAGGAAACCAAGAGTCATTCAAAAACATAGTGCTTAAAAATATCCAAAGGAAATTTTGAGAAATCAGCTTAAAAGACTTTCATTAGTTTCCTCTGCTTTTCTTTTCTCTGTATTCCTTTGCCTTCCTGCGTTGATCGACAGTGCTCTCCACAGGATGAAGTGTGACATGTGGTGTGTATGTCAGTGTCTGTCTCACTGTTTACTCTGAGCTAATACTGACTCACTCCATTAATCTGAGCTACAACAGATCCACTCCAACCTGCCCACTTCAGAGTGTGCGCGTTACTGTGTGTGTGTGTGTGTGTGTGTGTGTGTGTGTGTGTGTGTGTCTGTGTGTGTGTGCATTTTTGGCTTGTCTCTACACTGAATGTATGCATGCATGCAGGACACATGTTTGTTGTGTCACCCAGTATGCATTTTGGTGTCTGATTTGTGAGTGAGTGTGTGTGTGTGTGTGTGTGTGTGCGTGTGTGCGTGTGTGCGTGCGTGTGTGTGCGTGTGCCTGTTGTTGCGGGCCAGAGCCTCCAGATCGATGCAGATGCTTTATGTGCTCCTGTCTAGTTTAATGACACGCCTGTAAATTAGCAACAGAATGGTGGAGCACCACACTGAAACCTAATGGCACCTCTGTAAATTACAGCTAGAATGCTGTTGGACGGCTGCGTGTGTTCTCATTGTGAACAACTTGGCACCCCCTCCTTTCACTCCACCACCTCATCTACATTTGTCTATGTGTGTGATTGTGTTAGCATTTGTGGCTGTTCTTTCTGTGTGTGTGTGTCTCCCTCCTTCTCCTCGCTCTCGCTCCTCTCAGTAAAGACTAGCCCGAGGCCCTGAGTTGGTAATAGCTTTTCTGACAGCAATACACCAATATTTACAGAGACCAGCACCCACCCACGCCCCTGCACATTTCATGCACACATTAAAAAAAAAAGCCTATACTTGTCCGCACACATTCACATGCTCGAACACAAGTTGCATGTGCGCGCAAAGAGACGCAAAAACACATACTTTTGATTAACATGCTGGGAGGGAAGGCATCACACTCTAGGGGGAACTCACACACATGCTGGCATACAACTTGTTGTTTCTCACTCACATATTGGCGTTCACACTTGGCTTTTTTTTCATGCAATTTGCCACAATTGGTCTTTGAATTGTGATATATTCTCACTTTTTCCTTCTCATTATTCTCTGTGTTATATTCACTCAAGTGCGGCCAATTCCATTTCAGCACTCTTCTCTCTGCCTCTCGCTACCTTAATAACCTATTACACTTCAGTCTATTCATTACGTAGCAATCCCCCCTCCCTTCCCCTCCAGCGGTTCCTCAACCAAGTGTCTGTCTTGCACCAGCCTGACCTAGTGTGTGCATTAAATTCCCCTCTGTTCTCCTCATTATTGTGAACTACAAGTTTATTCCAGATGCTCCACAGGCCAGAGAAAAAGGAGGCCAACGAGATGTGTCGAGATGAATGGTGGCTTGAAGCTTAAAGGGAGGCGTGAGCGATATAGGTGCGGTGGTAAAGAGAGCACTAGAGCGGATGGGGAGGAAGGATGATGCTGTGAAGGGGGGATGGGTGTGAAGGAGACAGATAATGTCGCCTCTGCTTGTGTATGCCAGCACAATAGTATGAGCATTTTTTCGTAGCCATGTGTGTAGGTGTGCACATTTGTTCCTCTGCTGGCTTGCGTTTGCCGCTGTGCACTTCTGTGTGAGTAGGTGTAAGAGAGCAGATAAGAGAGCGTGAACTTAAGAATGATGGATTGCAAAACCTTGGTCTTGTGTCATTGGGGGTCACTAAGGGTGTACAAGGTAAGTTGCCATTGGCTGCTTATTATTCTGAATTCTAATTGGCCAATCCTGTCTGTTTTGGCTGCTACGATGCTTACCGGCTGCTGCTTTCCATCTTTGATCCCTCTCAAATCCTGTCTAACCTCTACTGCCACGGCACATACGTACACAGACTCGCACACATGATGAAATGAGCCATGTTGTCAAACAAGACCACATCACTTCCGACTGCCAGCACAGCTGTTCTCTCAAAAGGGAGGCAGGTTTCATAACGAGTTTGGAACGCTACAGACTCACGACTGTCTCTCTCCCATCCACACTGTTTAATCTCCAACCCACACGAGTGATCAAAGCTTGTTTACACACCACTCCATGTACGATTAGAGGTATGGAAGGAAGTGTTTCTTCCAAGTGCTGGCATCACTGAGGCTTTGCTTGACAATAACAACATTTTCAGCATCTTGAACAATATGTTTTGTACTGCACATCCAAATCAAATTTAACCAGGCCCGGCAGAGCTTTGTTTTGCTCGACGGGCTCTGATGAACACCCACCATTTTATCATCTTTGAACATATTGTCAAGAGCAGTGTGGGAAGAAGCAATGTAGCTTGGATATTGTAGTAATCATTATAATAATATTCAACAAGAGTGTAATGTATCCACATTTCTTTGTTCTTCCTCTTTCCTCTTCTACCTCTCCCTTTCTATCTCAGCTCGTGAGGAGTATGTCGCCACCTTCAAGGGCTCTGAGTACTTCTGCTACGACTTGTCGCCCAACCCCATCCAGTCTAGCAGCGATGAAATCACGCTCTCCTTCAAGACGCTACAGCGCAACGGCCTGATGCTGCACACCGGCAAGTCAGCAGACTACGTTAACCTGGCACTGAAGAACGGAGCCGTGTCACTTGTCATCAACCTCGGCTCTGGGGCCTTCGAGGCCTTGGTCGAGCCCGTCAACGGCAAGTTCAACGACAACGCCTGGCACGACGTCAAGGTCACCCGCAACCTGAGACAGGTAACCAGAAAAACAGGAGGTGGAGGAGTGAGCGGCTGAGCACACAGGTGAAGAGAGGAGATATAAAATGCGTTACAATGTTGACAAGCTGTGAAGGGTCATAGATGACAAGTAGTAGATTAACGAATGGATGGAAGCATGCATGGATATCAGTTAGTGATCAAATTATTAAATGATTATTGAAAATTTACCGACAACAATTATGAGGAATCCTTTATCAAGCAAAAATGCCAAATATTTGCTCAGCAGTTGTTTTCCTTGTTTTATGTTGTTACAAATTACAATTTTTTGGGGAATTTTGAGCTCTGGCGAACTGACAGGCATTTTTAACAATTTTCTGACATTTTATCGATGATTAATTGGTTTATTTGAGAAATAACTGACATAATAATGAAACATAATGGTTAGTTGCATCGTTCACTTTAATTCCCTGTTAAATAGTTTCAGTGTGTGTTTGACTTTAGTGAACCACAGCGACTGCTGCAGATGATTCAGGCGAAGCAGAAAAGACTTTAGGCCGCAGCAAGAAACTAATCAATGTAGAAGCTACGGTCAGTGATCTGTTGTCCATCTGCAGTGATGCTGTGGTAGGAAGAAAATACCTGAGGTTTTGGTCTTAGTTTACAGTGGGTTAACCACCAGACCAGCACTGCTCTCAGCTCTAGGTGAGTGATTTTTCAATTGTGTGTGTGTGTGTGAGTGAGTGAGAGTGAGAGAGTGAGCTGGAGAACATCGAGGGTCACTAGCACTTAGGTGCTTGTAACCCACCTGTGCCCTACTTCTACCGTTTGCCTGTTTGTTCTACTAACTTACTTGACTACTAACTTTACTAACCTGCTAGTGAAACTAACCACCATCCATGGAATGATTCATTCTACTAACCTAACCTGTGCCCTTCTCCTAGCGAAACCACTCCAACCAACCTACTAACCTCACCAGAGGCCTTCTAGCTTTTCCTTTTTTGGTTCCCAAAAGTTGTTCTGTTCACAGTTTTTTGCTTTCCTTTCTCCCCCTCTCCTACAAAGCACTCAGGCATTGGACACGCTATGGTAAACAAACTCCATTGTTCGGTAGATATCATTCTAATTGTTTCTTAGTTTGGGTTTGCCCCGTGTCTATTTCCTTTTGAACCATAGACTTCAAAACTAAACCAATAAAAGGATAAATGCGGTTGGTAATCTTTTACGCTTAAAAAAAACGCCCCGCCCCCCTCCTCCTTGCCAACCACTTTTTTTCTTTAAACCCTTTCCCCCCCTTCTCTACCGTTTTTTTCACCCCATCACTCTGTGACTGACGTGTAGGCGTGTACTGATTGGCTCATCCCTCACCTGCACGCAAATGGCGAGCCCTTCCCTTCCTGCATGGCGTGACTCAGAAACCCTCCCCCTCTCTGACTGGTCCATAAAATGGATAGAGAGGTCCCTCCTTCCCCTCTCTTTTTCTTCTTTTTCTTCTTTGGATTTTCCGTCCTCCACTCTGCCACTGCATGTTCTCCATGGTGCCTCTGATACACCCGCTCCTCTGTTTTTGTTTAATCGACTGTGTCCTCTTTGCCAGTGGTTGCATGCAGAGAGAGGAACAGGCTGCATGTTTATAAATATATATATATATACACACATGTATATATATGTACGTACTGTATGTGTATGTGTGGAATGAGCCGTAACCCATCTAACACCTGTGCGTGTGCATACATCAATGTGTGTGTTTGTCCATGAGTCATATCATTCAGACTCGCTGATCTAACAAACCCCCCCAAGACCACAAACTAACCAACACCATCATCACAACTCACTCTAACAACACAACATAACATCATCACAACTACTAACAGCATTGAAATCATTAACCCTAACCTCAGCAACCCAACACAGCTTGGCCTGACACAAGTAGCACGACTGTGGCTGCCAGCAGTGCAACAACTAACAACTACTAACAAGTAAATAGTACTAACACCTACTGCAAAGCACGAAGAAGCCTGCGGAGACTTTACTAACACCTGCCTGGCTGGGCGAGTTTGCCCGGCAATGATCAGTGAGAGGGAACTTACTGTAGTGGGAAAGTAAAGAGCTGCTTATGGGCAGCTGAACATGGTCAGTAATGTACTGTAGAATCTCAGAGTGGCAACATGCCACTAACTGTGACTTATGTGCGACAGGGTTGGGAACCTGTATAAGCTTAAAGCCCCACACAGGCTATCATACTGTAGAATAGTCCGGATAAATAAAGTGTAAAACACTAGCGTTAGGTTCATTTTGCTTTATGCACAGCTGCACTACTTCCTGAACTTCAGCCAGCTCCTTTGTTTCCTGTCTGCCATTATTGGACAAACTGCTTAATCCAGGTGTGCCTGACCCCAGTAGTCACAACAACAATAATCACACACATCTGGATTAAGCAGTTTGTCCAATAATGTAAGACAGGAAACAAAGGAGCTAGCTGAAGTTCAGGAGGTAGTGGAGCTGGGCATAAAGCCTCTTTAGATGGAGGAAAGTTAGCGTAAGGCTATTAGGAAGTAAATCTGCATCTTCTATTTTAAAAGTAAAACAGAGTATGTGGCAGAAATGTGAGGATGTTAAATTAGCAAACAGGAAGACGAGGAAAGCCACAAGTTTAGTTTCATAAAGTCAGTACAGTGCAGGGACAGAATAAAATTTTTAAAGTTTGGTTGTTAAAAGTCACAGTCCACCAGTGGTGGCCCCGAAGCTTCGAGTATCAGTGAATCTTTATTAATCACTCAGAGACTTAGACAGGCAGAAGCAGACAGACCTCATAGTGTGATTCCAGTTAGAGTGCACAGAGTGGTAGAAGAGGCCACAGAGTGTGTTATGACTGCAGGCAAGAGTGAGCGAGTGGCATTTAGCAGTGTGTAGCAACATAATTCTAGTGTCAGTGATGCCAGCAAATGCGAGAGGCAGCGCCACTCAATTACACCACACAGTTAGCACTGATCCACACCAAAACAAAGTCCCAACAGCACAACTAGCCAATTCCCCAAACCAATCAGGCCCTTCTGTCTACCACAATGCAAACACATTGGTTACCAGAGCAACGGGGGCTAATTTGGCTGGTCAGCGCCTAGCTAGCGCTTAGCGCTGCCTTTGGTGTGAGTATATAGCGTGTCCTTTCCCTGTGCTTTGTTGTGTAGGTGACCATCTCTGTGGACGGCATACTGACCACCACTGGCTACACGCAGGAGGACTACACCATGCTGGGCTCTGACGACTTCTTTTATGTGGGAGGGAGCCCCAGCACCGCTGACCTGCCCGGTTCTCCAGTCAGCAATAACTTCATGGGCTGTCTCAAAGAGGTGGGATGTGTGCATGATGCACATATGAGCACATGTAACATGTAAGAAATACTTGTACTAGTTCTCTTGTGGTTACAAAAAAAGCATTTTTAGAAAATTATAAGAACAGGATTAAAGACTATTTGACCACTGACATTTCTACCCTGTTGCTAAACCCTTGTTCAAGCTCTCTCCATAGGGAAATGTCCTGGTAAAATAAGGGTTGAATAAAATAAATATCAGACTATTAACTACAGTTTGCTCAGAGTAAAGAATTAGGACTGAATTCAGACTAAACAAGCTACTGATATTATTTCTTCATTTTATGATTCTACCAAAAGACAATGAATGAATGACAATATTTGAATTTTGCCAAGTCATTGCATAGATTCCTCTACACGCTCTGGTTTCAGGAAGCACCACTCCTCTTACTTTTCTCTCACTTTCCAACTTTCTCTCTTCCTCACGCCAACATTTTACACACAGCACGTCATAAAGCACACACACAGAGAAATGCATCCATTTGGCAGACTCACACAAACAGACACACACCCTCCCCATCATCAGAGAGAATCAGTGATGAGTGTCGTTGAGGGAGTAGATACAGCACTAAGCACTAACATGCTAATTAGCTACGCCACAGAGACGCTCCATCCATCCACTGTGCTTGAAATGGGCCACATCACCACAACAACAAAAGCTCACATGACACACTGATGAGAACACACTAAGGCACATACACATAAACACCGTGTTAGCATGTACACACAGATGTGTGCATGGGCAAGCATGAGCGGTAATGCACAACTATACCCACTATAACACACGCAGACAAAAATATCCAAGCACATATAAACATACATATTCAGATGCCGCACCTTACACAACAAAACTCACAAATATGTCCTCACACCTCACATTACACACACACACACACACACACACACACACACTGATTTTCATTCACACAGAGGCATAAACAAGCAACCAAACAAGCCGACAGATGATGTGCCAAACAGAGAGCTATCTGTATCAGTGGTGAATGCGCTCTGTGTTGCTTCATTAAGACTGATGCCGTTTAAACGAGGCTGCCGCTGTCACAGTGAACCCTCTACTGGCACATTTACATATTTAATACGATGATATGATAATCCGCGTGAGCAAATTAAGATGTATGCCGCGAATCACGCGCATGAACGATCACGGCTGTAACAATTTTGTGCATTTGATGCGCTGCACACACCCACGCGCTAACTTGCAGCACTTCTAATGCAGAATTGCCCTTATTGCCCTGCACAGAGACACAAAAGCACACAGCATACAAAAAAAAAAACATCAAAGCATTTTGAAATATTTAAAAGCCAATACATAAAGAGAAATTTTGTGACGTTGTTGAGTTGCTCACGGGTCATAGAAAGAGGTCTGGATTAATAAAGCAGAGCCTGTGTGTGCCCCAGACATCAAAATGCTCAGCACAAGCACACTCTTCACACTCTATGCCGCTCAGTCAGAGAGCGTATTGTGTCAGGGAGAGGAAAGAGAGAAACAGAAAAGGGAAGACGAGAGAGAGAGAGAAAGAGCGCAAAAGCGATCCTGCAAGTGGCAGTGCAAATAGGAGGCTGGAGTGGCTCGCTGCTCTTCAGGTTGTCACTTTCATATAAAAATACCAGAACACTTGAAGAAAAACATACAACGGCTGTGTTGAAAAGTTGAAAGATTAATGGATGTCTGGTCATTCTTGTTCCCTCTTTATTCTTTCAGCATGTTTTTTTAATCAAAGTGTGTTTTGCTTGCCACAAAGGTTAGATGAAGAAAACCTGCAATAGTCTGTCTCAATATTTACTCAGGTTACAGTGCACCTAATGACCAAAAGTGAAGAGGAATTCTTTTTTTATTTAATCCAAATGTGTAATTCTTGCACCTCTACCCCTGTTCCCTCAAGGTGGTGTACAAGAACAATGACGTACGGTTGGAGCTGTCTAGACTGGCTAAACAGGGAGACCCAAAGATGAAGGTGTGTACTTCCCACATCATGTACAACATTATCCTCTTATACACCAAACACAGACTCCTGTCAGGCACTGTCAGACTGATACTGTAAGAACTTTAAGTAAATGGGATTATATTTTTTAGAGGTGGCCACAAGCTTTTGTCTTTTATTCAGTTCACACCGGGAAGCAGCTGGCTTTAGTTCAATCCCAGACTACAGAGGAATCATTTTGGTCTTGATATTCACTGGACATGAATTTAGCAAGCCGTTTTTAAATGCTTGAACCTGTAAACATTATGTTTTTCTTCTTCCTGCCCCAGGTAAGTGGGGTGGTGTCCTTTAAATGCGAGAGTGTGGCAACGCTGGACCCCGTGACCTTTGACACCCCTGAGTCTTTCGTGGCACTGAGCAAGTGGTCGGCGAAGAAGGCGGGATCGATCTCATTTGACTTCAGGACCACGGAGCCAAACGGGTTGATGCTTTTCAGCCACGGCAAACCACGACAACAGCAACGCAAGGACCCACGCACGCCTCCCACAATCAAGGTGTGTGTGTGTGTGTGTGTATATATATATATATATGAATAGCTGTACAAAATTAATCATAATGTTTTATTATAATTGTCATTTCGGATGCAAAACCTTTTGAGTTTAAGAACAGAACAACAAAAATGCTGAGTTCACTAGTCTCCACTTAAATGGCATCACAACACAAAGAACCTGATTATAAATGGTTAGACTTCAGCGCAATCACCTAATTGCAACCCATCGGCTATCAGTCTGTCAAAGGATGAGTCTCTGAGGGCAAGACGTGGTATTTCTGGGGTTCTGATGTTGCCAGCAGATATCCGGACCAAGACTTCATCTTCTGGATGCAGATGTGAGACTGGATTTGAGAGGCGACATGTACGACTGGATTGTTTCATAAGCACCCAATTCACAAACTAAGTTTGAACCAATAAAAAGCTAAACCATTATCAGATGATTGCTGGATGACAGAGGTCACAGATTACATTTCTGCCTTTTTTTGCTCTCCACACAAACTGTTTACCTACCTGCATTCAACCAAAGCCTGCTCAAATGCATTTGGCCAATACTACACAGACTACAAGCCGAAACCAGGACGCTGCCTAGGAATGCAGATTCTGTTTATAGAGATTAACATTTTTGTAACTTGCAGTGATTGCATTTTTATTGCTGGCCATCAGCGTCCCTGCTTTTACAGAATACTAATCCTGTCTGTTTGACTTACAGGTGGATTTTTTTGCCATTGAGATGCTGGATGGTCACCTGTACTTGCTGCTGGACATGGGCTCAGGAACCACCAAGACAAAGGCCATCGACAGGAAGGTCAATGACGGAGAGTGGTATCATGTGGACTTCCAGAGGGACGGACGTTCAGGTACACTCACAGCTATCTCAACTATGACGCTAATGCTGACCACAGGGGTGATAAGGGAGGAGGTGGAGGATAATGAGTAGATGAGACTATGCTTCAATTTGATTCATTTTTATAGTAAGCACTGGCCCAGCATGGCCGTTCAGCTACTGTGTGTATTTAATTCAAACTGGGTTATAAGGGTGCTGTGTAGACCAGTATTCACACAATCAGTACAGTAGCACTGTCAAATTTATTGTAATGTGTTGGTATTACTGCCATAACACTGAGACTAATTAAAGCAATTGGTAGCCTCTTTCTCAGTCTACTACTGCTGTTAAAGTTTTTTTTTAAAGTAATGGCTGCATTTGCCATTAAATCCATGTTTCCTGTGGGTGGATGCATAAACACACTCCCACAGTGCCTTTTGTCGTTTTTATCCTGGCACTTTGAACACATTTTTTTAAATACTGAAACCATATACAAGGATTTTTAAATGGTTTCCATCCTGATACCAATATAATTATAGTTTTCATGCCAGCATTAATTACATTCTATAAACCCATAGTAGAGACTGACACTCTTCTCAGTGGGGATCTTGTTTGTTCACTCTAACTGTACTCATGTCTTAAATTAAATGATTTACTGGTTCACATTAAGATGCTCACAGATGACTAAGGCCTGAGTAGTTTAGTTCCATTGCTTCTGATTGTAGAAGTAATGAGTGGTGGTGATAATGAAGGAGTGCTAAGTCGAGTGAAGGATGATGATGATGATAAAGAAGATGGTGGTGAGTGTGATGATGAGGATGTTCATACTGAAGGTCATAATGATTACTGAAGTTGTTTTGCTGTCGCTGGGTGATTCCAGGAACCATCTCAGTGAACAGTGTGAGAACAGCGTACACGGCTCCCGGAGACAGTGAGATCCTGGACCTGGATGAGACTTTGTACCTTGGAGGACTACCTGAAGACCGTGCTGGACTCATCTTCCCCACAGAGGTGTGTGTGTTGTATGACTATGATTATATAGTGTACTGTCATTGATATTAGAGCTGCAACAACAGTCTATTGACTGATCGACAGAAAACTAATACTTTGTATTTCAAGCTTCTGAAACAGAGGAATTTGATGCTTGTCTTGCTTTAAAGTAAATTGAGTAGTTTGGGGTTTTACATCATTGGATAATTGTTATACTATATATTTTTCACTACATAGTTTTTGTAGCGCAAACAATAAATGAACTGAGGACGTAATCGCCCAAATTTGTTTATTTTATGATAGGATTTTACAAGCTCCCTTATTGCCGTTGACAACAAAAGTGAAGCATACTGAAGAAAACTGCAATGATTAAATGACTGATCAGTCCATCAACTGAAAATCAACCTTTTTTTAAAACAAAAATGTATGGATGACATCACTGTGTGCTCAAGGATACAGTGATTGTTATATTTCATTGTTGTCTGATGTTTTATAGATAAAGCTATAAGGATGAAACAATAAAAACTGAAAGTCAAACAATTTTTTTCTTAATAGTAATCTTAATAAGTAATCTTATTCAGGAATAAATAAACAAAGCTACACGGGGGGTAGTGTGACAAAAATGTAAAGGGGAAAAGAAACAAGTTGCCAGTTCGGAATTTTAACTGTGCCTTGCAACACTGCAAGATGTGGTCACATGCCTTCATGTGAAACCACTCAACCTTGACCTCTTCCTCAGGTGTGGACAGCTCTGTTGAACTACGGTTACGTGGGCTGCATCAGAGACCTGTTTGTTGACGGGCAGAGCAAAGATATCCGGCGGCTGGCCGAGGCCCAGAGGGCGGTGGGGGTGAAGCCCTCGTGCTCGAGAGAGCCGCCCAAACAGTGCCTGTCCAACCCCTGCCAGCACAACGGCATCTGCAGGGAGGGCTGGAATCGCTACGTCTGTGACTGCTCAGGGACTGGATACCTGGGTCGCTCCTGTGAGAGAGGTGAGCATGGTGTGGTGGGAGGGCGGAGAGCAAGAGAGTAAAAATTTGGCAGCCTGCATAGAAATTTGGCATAAACGCTAAAGACAAATTTCCACAATAGAGATGAGTAAGCTGGCTAATTACAGTCACCAAACAACAACATTTTGTGGGAAATTAATAATATGTCATGATGCAAAACATGATGCTGTCATAATGACAGCTTTCTGTCATTTGCTTTTTTGGCTTGAGAACACTGAGTAATGCCAAAGAGATGATCGGTAGAAGACAGATGGTATGGTGTGAAAAGTTTTCTTCAGAAATAACTCCATCAGACTGTGAAAATAATTTATGACCGTTAGTTCAGGCAATAAAACCTTTATTCATTATACCTTTAAGTTATGCTTCTTCTTTTTTTACTCTAACACAAGGTCCACCCTAACAGATTACATCATCATCACTTGCACTCTAAAAAGGTGCCCTCGTAAAGATTTATGATAGACATGTGACTAAACTATTCAATAAAAAGCCTTGAAGATTGAATTTAGGTAAGTTTACCCTCCACTTCGTCCTTGGTGATGGAGAATAGCAAGGTGAAAATGAAAAGAGCATGGCAGGTAGAAAGTAGGTGCTGTAGAGATAAGGGCATGGAGGAAATAAGTCTGCTTGCTCAACAATGAAAAATAATAATCTTCTGTCGCTCGCTGTATCTTTCATGTAAAACATACACTTTCTGTGTGAAAGTAGTAAGATGGAGGCAGGAAAAGGAGATCAAAAGGGGGTGAGGGAGAAGACGTTGGAGGAGGCAGAGATGTAGACAGGACTATTGGGCTGCTATGGATGTAGAGACTGGGAATCAATGGGAGAGGAAATGTGCAGAAAGCAGGGAGCAGGAGCTGTGACAGCCGAGGGTGGAACCACCGGGCCGGAACCGCCATATGACAGCAGGTGAGGCGATGAGGAGGAATGGGAGATGGGAGTAGAAAATCTGACGGAGCGAGAGAGTTATGAGAAAAGGTATGAATTCAGGCCGAGAGAGAGAGAAATGGAAAGTAGAAATAGAAGAGATTGGCAGAGGGACTGATATAGGCCTGTTGAAAGAAGCGAGATGGAGTCAGACAAGGGGAAGAGAAGAAATGTTGTTTGTGCCACAGCACACTCAAGTGATGATTGTACTATCATCTAACAGGAGATACAGACTCACACGTACGTGCACACGCTTTCTGAAAGGAGTTGATATGAAAATGTTTTATATCGGGGGACAAACATCCGCAGTGTATGTTTATCATAGCAATGCTCTCCCTCTCTCTCTCTCTCTGTCTCGCCTTCTCTTAGCTCTCTCTTCCTTTCCTCTATGTCTTTCTTCATCCCTCTCTCTGTGCATTGAGGGGTCACTAACTGGTGGTTCAGTGGATTAAAGGAAGCACAGATGGAGAAGCAGATGGAGAGAGTGATTGGCCATGTTTACGCCTTCTACCTGCGGTTTCTCTCTCCCTTTTTTCCTCCCTCTCTCCTTTGTTCCCCTTTCTCTTCTTTAATGAACAAAGATGATTGCCACGCTCTGGCTCTGAGAAGAGTCTTTATTTTGTAAAGAGCAGCCACACACACATATTTCTAGCGACACATTTGTGCATCTCTTAACACATTTTCAGCTCTTTCCCCCTTGCTCACTTGCTGTTCACGCTGGTGGATCACTTTTTTTTTTCTTGCTGTCCTGCTTTCATTATGGAAGCCCAGTCCTGCTGGGAAAGGAAGCAATAGATGAAATGTATGTAACCTTTCAGTACAAAAGTGCCAATATCTCTCTTACACTTTCAGCCTACTCAAATCTCCATCTCCAAATTACTAATGGAAAACCCTAAGTCAAGTCTATAGCTGACCTTAAAACGTTTTTCTTCTGTGACACCTACGGTGATAAAGTGATAAAAGTTGTTTTTAGGGGGGTGCAATCTCACTTCCTAGAGAGGGCAGCTTGCGATTTTTTTCTACGAATGTTGCACAAATGCAAGGGCTTGTGTTTCCTCGTCAGCAATGGAGAGTTACTTAACAGACGATCATTTAAGTAAAAAACTTATTATTATTATTTTAATGCACCCCTTTTTAACTGAAGTTCACATTTTTTAGGGCCGATAAAAATAGGGTCAAAATATGAGAACAAAAGTCAAAGGTACTAGTAGGAAGTTTATTTAAATGAAATTATGTGGCCACACAGGTTGGGAAAGTAGTGTTGGATTCCGTCTGTTTGTGGAGTCATTATCAGCAAACGTATTAAATATTGGCAGTGTTATTCTTTACCTGCTTATTCTGTTAATGGAACATTTGGCATGTGCTACAGGTGTCAAATAACACAATGGTATGTGACTCTGTGTGCACTGCATTTTTCTTTTGCTGGCATCAATGGGCTTCCATACTTCCCTCTCACCAGCCCTCCCTGCTCTACTTGCCTGGTAGTGAGTCAGGTGCCATGGCAAGGAAAATTTAGTCAGCTGTCTCCCTTATCAGAAATTTGTGCGTGTTTAGCTGGGTGTGTGCATGTGCTGCTGTTAGTTATGTTATCTGTGATATAACAGGCCAACCACCTCCTTTTTTCCTCAAGTTAATGAGTGTTCATTTGCATTTTAGCCAAGAGCTTTTCTCCCTTTCCCCCCTCCTTTCTCTGTCTTGCTCTGTCCCTATTTTCTCTCCCCCTGCTCTCACTTTACTAAACCCTCCTCTGTTCACACTTAAATTCACTCACTTATTCTGACATGCACGCACACACACATATACACTATCTCTCCCTTTCCCTCCTTCTCAGCTCATCAGTATTCATGAGGCCTCCCTCTCTTCCTGTTCTCTTGTTTTTGCCTTGGCTCCAACCGTCTCCCACGGAAACAGAGAGAGAGCGAAAAGGGAGCGAACGTGAAGGAGGAATGGAATGGAGAGATATACGAAGAAGGGATGAAGGATAAAGACACAGGGACGTGGAGAGAGAGAGAGAGTGTTTAGCTGTGTATGTAATTGGCCAATAAAAAAGAGGGTTCTCAGAGGTAAACAGTTTAGTGGTTGGGGATTGGCCCCAGCAGGTAGCAAGGAGAGAAGATTATGAATATGTAAATGAGTATGCAAAAGACATTAAAGCGGGATCACCTGAGCTTGTTACATTATGACTCCAGGGTCTGGGATGTCAGCAGCGGTGGCTAACACACTCACCACCATGCATTCTGATTCAACCGTATAAAAGGGCCAGTCGACCAGCGGCAGCTATTTTTACATCTTCTTTTATGAGGGAATGATGATGAATCGTGGGTGGAAAGTGATGGGGTAATTTCGTAGGAAGTGGGTTTTTGCGTTTCAACGTGACGTGGTGGGGGAACAAGGAACAAGGGCACACTTTGTCACGTTTAAATCTGATTCACTCAAAGCCCTTTGTGTGTTTTCTCCCTGTCAATCTTTTTCATCCCTTGTTTTATGTGTCCACCCACCTCTGTCTCCTCCACCGTCATCTCTCGTCTTCCTCCGCCCGTCCTCCGCTTCATCCTCTCTCATTCGCTGCCCTGTCTGTCTCCCATCTCTGTGCGTCCTGTACAGATGCAACTATCCTGTCGTACGACGGCAGCAAGTTTATGAAGGTGCAGTTGCCTGTGGCGATGCACACCGAGGCGGAGGACGTCTCGCTACGCTTTCGCTCCCAGCGAGCCTATGGCGTTCTCATGGCAACCACATCCCGCAACTCCGCAGACACCCTTCGTCTGGAGCTGGACGGGGGCCGCGTCCGACTCACTGTCAACCTAGGTACACATACACAAACATGGAGATCCTCCAACACTGTTTTGATTACCTGCCAGGGGGATGCAGCTGATACTGGCCTCCTGGCTGTTTATTGCATTGGAATGTTATTAAGTGTTGATTAATAATATATTATTGTCCCTGGAAAGTAAGTAATCTTCTTGATAATTATGCTGCACTGCTTATACTCTATACATATGCAAGCGTTTCACAGATTTTGGCATGTAAAGCTTATCTTTGAATACACACACACACACAAACAAACACAACTGAAGGTTAGTGGTTGTTTTTTTGCGTTGAACAGAGGGTCAAACCTCAAGCTGCATTCTCTGCTCACTCCCAGTGGACCTGTGCATCCCTAACACCTTCAACAATCAACACAAAAACTCAAACTGTAAATTTACAGACACCAATAGTAATAATCATACACATAATTGCAGCTGCTAAACACACTTCCACCCTCACACACACATGAATTGAAGCACACTGACATGCTACACAGACATAGACTAACAGAGGGGTGCATGTGCTGGTCTCTGGTTGTCTGCAGCCACGTCTTTTCTGTGGTTGACGCCACACGACACACCAAGGCATCATGGGTAAAGAAGAAGAAAAAGTATAACGATGGGGCTAAATCTTCCGACCATTTGCGGAGATTTGTGCTCTGGATGGACGACAGAAATTATGTTATGTGTTTGATGTCATCAGACAGACTGACACACATGACCCATCTCAGTCTCCTGGCACTTTTGGTCAGTGACTGAAACTGTCGCTCAGGCCAGAGCAGCCAATGAGCACACTGCTCATGCTGGGACACACCGCTCTCCTTAAATATGTTAACAGACGTCACTCTTTATTGGCTTAAAACAAGTTTATGAAAATTTCATTTTACAACACACGACTGTAGGGCTGACCCAAAAAATTCGAAGCTTCTGCCTTTTTTTTCCCGATGGTTTCAGTTTCACTCACTAGCTACAGACAAGAGCAAACATGTCCAAGAAGTGATCAGATTATTTGAAATGGATAAAGGTGTAATTAAGTCAATGCCCGTTAAAATGTGCCATGTTATTGTTACTGTGTGTGTTGATTGTATGTGGCGTCATGATCAGGGATTTAATATGTACCTTCAAGCTAATGGCAACTTCGCTCTGCCGGCACGGACGTGCAAGACCTTTCAGAATAAAAGCGCCGTGGGGACATGGTTACTGGCAGTGTTTACTAACGTGTTTCCGGTTTGTTTATTTACACCCCCCGCCGCCCTGTCAAAACTTTGAATATAATTCGTTGAGAGCTCTGAAGCTTCGAATGTCAAAAAGGAGATTGAAGGTCAGCCCTACACTGTTGTAAGAAAATACACGGTCCAGCTTAAGGTCCTGTACAAAGGAGAGTGTGTGTATTCTCAGCAGTGTACATGTGTGTGCATGTTGTTATATATGTATGCAGGGTGTGTCGATGTGTGCGTCCCCAGGGCGTGGACAGTATGTGTATGTGTGCAGCATTAACCCTCTGCTCTGCTCTCCCTCCAGACTGTATCAGGATAAACTGTACAGCCAGTAAGTGATCCTCCATCCCACCTAACCTCTCCCCTCCTCCTCTTCCTCTTCAGTATGTGTGCGTGTGCACTGTTAATGCGTCTATTTTTCACCCACCCTGTCTTGTCAACCCATCTGATTGATCAACATATCTCTGTGCCATGTGTCTGTGTGAATATATGTGTGTGTCGGACAGAGGGTGTGTTTGTCTGTGTGTTCAGTTGCACCACAGGAGTGGTGCGATTTTTGCTGAGGGCCAGGGTTTTCTAGGTCGGCCATTTTAGCAGGGAGGGATAGGCGGAAGAGAGTACGGTGGGGGTTGAAGGGAGGAGGGGGTGGAAGAAAGAAAACAGGAACGACAAAATATGTGTGAGTATGAGGTGTTCAAGTAAAATTAGGTGTGCTGGGGAAGTGTAGCAGGTTGATGAAAGCAACTTGGAGCTGCAGGGTAATTATTTCTCCTTCATGCTGGGGACAAAAGACATTATTCCTGCACACCTCCCTGTCGCACCTTCATCCCAGTGTCTGTCTGGTTGCTTTCTTTGTTTGCATGTTGTTTCTCTCTAAACTGTACATGAGGGATTTTTGGGTTGCCTTTCATTCAGCGCGTTCAGAGAGTGCCTTTACATTCTGTATTCCCTTCACTGCCCATCTGTGTATGTGTATATGTGTTATCCCGTGTGTGTGTGTGTGTGTGTGTGTGTGTGTGTGTGTGTGTGTGTTTCTGTTCATGCTGCTGTGAGTGGAGCTGAATCCCTGATGAAGTTTAATTCCCTCATGTGGAGTTTCTCTCTGTCACGACCACAGAGAAAGCAAGAGAACGAGAGAGAGAGACGAGCGCTCTGTGACGGCAAAGAGGTGGTGAAATGGACGACTGCAGTTGCCATAGAAACCCTATTAGCCACACAGCGCTGTTGCTATCCCGCATGTCTGTCGGCCAATTTTAGACCGGTTGTCTCAATGAACATTTAAGTAGGCAGCCACTTTTCTGGCACACCGTGTGCATACAATGAATTATACATCTGATATTCGAGGGCGAAGAAAAAAAAATATTAAACAGCCAGGCGCCACTGAAACAGTCCACTCAGCAGTCAAATAAAAGCCTCGGCATGGGAGAGATTTGAGGCTTATCCAGCAGAAAAGCCATTTGTTATTTGGAGCTAATGAAATATGAAACGCTTTTTGTCATTTTGTTTTCATTATCCTGCTCTTATAATCTCCACTAGCTTGTGTCATCATTTGATTCGCATTGTTTCTTTTTTCAGTCACAGCAAACAGTCGCTTTTGTCTCTCTGTTTGATTTGGCTCGATGTCTTTCGGTTTAACGGTACAGAGCGCAGACCGTCTGCTGACTGCCACTGCGATTGCTAGTACCTCCACTTTAAATCAAGCTCACCAGGCCGCTGAACACACTGACCCAAAATAGGTGGGTGTGGGTCTGTCTTATGTCCACATCAGAGTCATACATTTGACTTAATACCAGTTGACTGGGGACGACATGTGCAGTTGGGGACAAAGTCCATGTCCCCAATGGTTTAAACCGTTAGTTAGTTAGTTGTAGGTTAGGGTAAGTTTTTAGGAAATCAAAGTTTGTCCCCAAAGGGGCGGGGGTGGGTAAAAATGCCTAAATACCCCAAAGGTGACCTAAACCAACATATGTGTGTGTGTGAGTGTGCGAGTGAGTGACTCTGTGTTTTTCAGTGAGGATTTGTGCCTCTCCCTGTTCCCAGGTTGACACAGATCACTGCCTCACTGTCACCACGGTCTGCTTTTCTTTGAGTATTTGGTTGTGTATGCAGAAACACACACTCACACATACATGCACATATTCTTTCCCTCACTCAGTGTTAGGCAGTGATCCATGGTAACAGGATGAGATGCTCATGCCCAGAGCACAGCTGAGTCTCCTCAGGGGAACCCTGTGTCCTCTCTCAACACTCTTTTAGCTTTGCAAATGCACACAGACACACACACACACACACACACACACACACACACACACACACACAGGCATTTAACACTGCCATACCCATTTTGATTGACTTTTCCCATTATGTTTGCGTGTCGGCCTCCCTCTCTTTTTCTACCTGTCTGTGTGTTCCTGCCTGCATGCCTCCATGAGTGATGTAGGCATGCTTGACATTTTCTGCAGCGGAATCCGTTTGGGTCAGTTTGTTTCTCACCTCCCCTGTCATGACCTGCTATAGGTCACTGTAAGCAGACTCAGTCAAACCAACAGGGCTTGGAGGAGGAAGGGGAGTGTGGCAGAGAGTGGTTATGGTGGCAGTTGTGTTCAAGGTTGGTGGGGTTGCATGTAGCGAGTAGGAGCAAGGGGACACTGAGGTTTTGGGAACAGTCAGTCTGTCAAATGTGTGCAGTCAACTATGTGACGATATGAGCTGGTAGATGGGCAGAAAGAAAGAGAGAGAGACATCATGAGAGGACAGCTCAGCTTCTTTCATCCTGCTGCACATCAGCACCTTGGAGAGCTCTGACGCGCTGCTGTGTGTGTCTAGTGCCACCATGAGGCTTGTTGCAGTATTGCGCTCTTGTGGAAGATAAAGAAAAGCTCCTGCGTGCCATATACAGCATGTTGCATGTGCGGGGGCTGTTTAGGAGTCAAGGGGGTGTGAATGTGCTGTCTGTGCTCGTGTGGGTAGTAGGTGGTCATCATGGTGGTGTGATCTGTCCACAGATGGATTGTCTCAGCGTGGGCCTGTTGTGACTCACACTCTCCATCTTAGGCACCCATGGCATCCATTTATGTTAATCTTTCTGTCTGTCTGTGTCACATCATCCATCTCACTGGTGTATCTGCAACCTGTCTGTCTATCTGTGGAGAGGGTGCGTTGTCACAAAGGTGTTTGTGTCCCCAGGATGTGTATGGTTCCCCCTTCCTCTCCGCTATTCCCTTCCATTCCCTCACTTCCTGTCCTTAAATTTTAATTCAATCTGCCTGGCTTCTTCTTCCTCTCTTTTTCTGTTTCTGTCTCTGGATATTTGTCTCCTCTGTCTCTCTCTCTCTATCTGTCTGTCTCCCTCTCGCTGTGCGTTGTGGTAATGGTGCTCTGGGCTATGTGTAGGTAAAGGCCCAGAGACTATCTTTGCGGGGTCGGGCCTCAATGATAATGAGTGGCACACGGTGAGGGTAGTCCGGCGTGGAAAGGGCCTCAAACTCACCGTGGACGACCTGCAGCCTGTTGAAGGTAACCACAGCAGCATTACATTTTCCCTTTTAGCCTTTCACCATGAAATGTGCCCTTAACTCTCTTTTGAGTCTGTGTGAACATGTTTTATATATGATAAATTGCTGTTTTTTTAATTTAATGTTATAAGACATTAAGGGTTTTATTTCTTTTTTTAGAGAACGTCTGTACATGTGTAATGAAGATAATCATACTGAATTATGATTGTGATCAAATCTGTACACTACACTAGTATTTATTAGTATCAGTTATGGTATTTGTTACATATCACTATCAGTCTGTCACTGTGTTGAAGCATTAGGATTAGTTTTAGTATTAGCATTAACAGTCCCACTTGAAACCAAGTTTCCATAGACCTCACCTCTGAAGTTTACCCCCGCCACCAGGTCAGATGGCGGGCGACCACACCCAGTTGGAGTTCCACAATGTGGAGACGGGTATTGTGACGGAGAAGCGCTTCATGCCCGCCGTGCCCTCCAATTTCATCGGCCACCTCCAGGGCCTGACGCTGAACGGAATGCCCTACATCGACCTGTGCAAGAACGGCGACATCGACTACTGTGAGCTCAACGCTGTTATCGGCTATAAGAGCATCGTGGCTGACCCCGTCACCTTCCGCTCGCGCTCCAGTTTCGTCACGCTGCCCACGCTGCAGGCCTACTACTCCATGCATCTCTTCATGCAGTTCAAGACGACGTCCCCCGATGGCCTTGTTCTCTTCAACAGAGGAGACGGCAATGACTTCATAGTGGTAGAGCTGGTTAAAGGGTGAGCTGGGCAAAGCACAGTGTGTCCAATTTACATTACATGAGGGGAATTAATTCATATGTGTTTATGGTAAAATCTGTCTTGCAGAAATGCATGTTCAGTTTTGCCTGGGGTTTACAGTTAATATTGGATTTGATGAATGAAAAAAGCTCAATTATGAAAAATGTAGTCAAGCAGCTTTCTCTACACTTTTAATTATGTTTCTGGGAGACAGATTATAATGCCCTGAAGTGTATGACCCTGTGTTGTTCTTCATCATGAATACAATTAACTTGCTTTTCCTGTCCTTTTGCTTTTCCATTTTTTATACCCATCCTCTCTCCTTTCCTTGTTCCCTTTCTAGCTACCTACACTACATCTCTGACCTTGGCAATGGAGCACACCTGATCAAGGGCAACTCTAACAGCCCCCTAAATGACAACCACTGGCATAATGTGCACATATCCAGAGACACTAACAATCTCCACACAGTCAAGATTGACACCAAAGTCACCACACAGACGACCATGGGAGCCAAGAACCTCGACCTAAAGGGTAGGCACAAAAATACAAACGGTGATACCATTTTACAATAGCTCATTTTTACATACAGTATACTGATTACAGTCAGTGGGTTAAAGGAACATTTAACAGCTTTTATCTCATTTGTTTATTCCATACAAAAACAAAGTATAAAAACAAAAATTTGCCATTTTATGAGTGTTAATGAGCAGGAGTAAGATTTTGTCCCCTTCAGACAGCTACCTGTTTCCTCCTTTCTGGTCTTTGTGCTAAGCTGACAGACACCTAGTAGTTCAGATATGAGAGCACTCTCAATCAAACTCTCAGTAAAACAGCAAAGGGTATTTAAAAATTTCAAGGCAAACTATTCCTTGGACAGTAATTTATGTAATGATTTTTTTATATATAATTTATCAACATATGCAAATAAAAAGCCAAATATTCACTGGTTCCAGCTTTCAAAATGAGAACATTTGCAGTTTATTTCTGTTTTGTTAAGGTTAATTTGTGTCACCATAAATTTAAGACATTCCAGTATTTGGGCTGCTGATCGGACAAAACAATTAATTTCACAGACCTTTCTCACCATGCTGTAATCTTACAAACAAAAACATAATGTAATGCTAAAATAGTGGTTACATCAATCACTAATGAGAGGCGTTACTTGGCATTGTATTTATTTCGTGAAGCTGCCATTCATCATGTTGCTCCTTGCCAGGTGACCTTTACATCGGGGGCGTCTCCAAAGAGATGTACCGAGACCTGCCTAAGCTGGTCCACTCCCGCGAGGGATTCCAGGGTTGCCTAGCAACGGTTGATCTAAACGGCCGGCTCCCTGACCTTTTGGCTGATGCACTGGCAACCATGGGACAAGTAGAGCGAGGCTGTGAAGGTGAGGTGCAAACACAGGGAAAACACACCAGTAGATGTGTCCCAGTGCAGTGTCCCTACTGCTTTTTCTTTCAGTTTTCATTTATCTCATGCTCTCTGTTATTAGGATAACCCACTAACCCCGCTTTTGTTCTACGAGAAGTAAATTTGACTCTCTTTCTTCACCCCCTCGATCTCTCTGCACGTTATGTTTTCTCTCTCTGTTCCACTTTTTTAGCAGTTCACAGGCATCTGTGTGCATTGACTAACCATCTAACTTAATTTGCTTGTTTGCTTTTTTGTTTGGCTGACAAAAGTTACATTGATGAAAGCTGACTTGCAAGGTATATCGCTTTGTGTGAGCATGTGAGACACGTGTACGAGGTTGGGAAAATGTGTGTGAGAGTGTGTGTGTGTGTGTGTGTGTGTGTGTGAGTGTGTGTGCGTGTGTGTGTCTGTTGAAGCTACCCAGTGGTGTCCAGTGTTGTGTGGATCCCAGTGATCCAGAGTCAAAGGTCAGAGGTGACCTGTCCTCTCCTAGCCACCATAGTGACTCCATCACAGTAGTGACATCACCACCGCTTGACTTGAGTTGACCACAGCTCCACCACCCGGGTTGCCTAGCAGCATGCTCTCTAACCCCTCTTACTGACTCCCAACCTAAACTTCAATACTCCAAATGTGAATCATTTCGCACCCTTTCCTCCACACCTCGTGTTCAAAGTGCAACGAAGGAGAACTAAGCTTAGTACTTTGACATTCTCCTCCTGTGTTTTTTCAGCACGAGGCAGGGAGTGAATGGTGACAGACTGCAGGAAAAAGAGTATTGAGACAAAGGCCTTTAAACATAACTCTTCCCTCTTATGTTTAACCCACTCCTCCGTTCCTTGCCCCATTCATCTAGCCTCACCACCTGCATGCTCTCCACATTTGGCTCTTTTCACCTCGTAACACAGATTCCAGTTTAGTTTCAGTTTACAGTCACAATCCAGCATCTTCTGGTAGAGTATAGAATGGGAGCCAAGCCGCAATATCCTAGTCTCACAATGATTTTCTACTAATACTACTAATCATATCATCATTGCAGCATTAACAGTCTATCTGGCCATTTCAAAATGGAATAAAAATAACCAAAACAGTACTGGCATACTGTTGTGAAAACACGGGGCTCCAGTCAAAATAAAAAACAAGTGTGTCTGCTTATTTCCTCCTAAATTTTGCACCCTCCCACCCCACCACCTCTCTCACTGCAGGCCCCAGCACTACATGTCAGGAAGACTCCTGCTCAAATCAGGGAGTTTGTTTGCAGCAGTGGGAGGGCTTCACCTGTGACTGCAGCATGACTTCGTATGCTGGGCCACTATGCAATGACGGTGAGTCTTTGCTCTTCATTTTCTGTCTGAGACCTTGATGTAGACAGCTAATGTAGGAGTGTAGAATGAGCTTATTTTATGTAAACCAAGTAAAATCTGTTGTCATATGTATGATGCATAGATGTGCAATCCTTAATCCTCACCTAAAATGTCTCCGTAGCAGAAAACACACCCTGGTGTATAACTGCAGGCCTAAAACTGATGCACTTAAATTATTTGATTTCAAACACCAAGGGTTTCTGTGTGCATTTCATCAAAGCCACCAGGTGAGGGCACTGTCAACTGATGATTCTGAAGCGACACAAAAATTCCACCTGCTCAATGTCTAGTCATTGTTTCTCAGTAGTGTTTTCTTTACATTTACAAGTAAGACACTTGATTATTACTTAATAATCCTGCAACAAATCAGCATTTGGCCGCTGTTGTTTGTGTGACTCAGCTGTCGCCTTCTGCAGTAATGTTGAGGAGTAGTTCAACACGTAGGAGGATGTGAAATTTTAGAGTTTATAATACTTTGTTCCAATATGCCTCTTGTGTGTTAAACATTTCGCAGAAAGATAGGCCTAGCTGCCATCTGTAGTAGGGAACCTCTGATGATAGATAGCACTGTTTATGGCATATAGATGTGCTTGCAAATTCAATTTCTTTTTTTTTGTCTGTGTGGGCCAGCTGGGACCACTTATATCTTTGGCCGTGATGGAGGTATGGTGGTTTACACATGGCCTCCTAATGAGCGTCCCAGCACCAGGGCAGACCGGCTTGCCCTCGGGTTCAGTACCCAACAGAAGCACGCCATTCTGCTCCGGGTAGACAGTGCATCTGGCCTGGGAGACTACCTTCAGCTGCAGATAGTAAGTACAGTTATTTTACATATTGCCCCTCCTTGAGTAATTCATTTCTTCGGTGCATGCTAATAAGACATACTCAATCTGTTATCCCATAGCCACACTTGCAGTTAGAAGGCTGTTGCACATTTACATACCTTTAGGTTGTAGATAAATATGTCGCACTTCTGCAAGAGGCCAACAGCCAGTACACTGAACAAACACTGCCAATACCACTTCAGAGGGGGCGATATCCCACTTCATTCAATTCACCACATTCTCCTGAAATTAGTCCAGTGGTTGGCTGTGATGTACGAAAACATGTCTCAGTTTATGATATGTTGAATTCATCACGACACAATCATGGCAGAACCTGCATAGATAGCAAGTGTGGATGTTTGGACAGACCCAGAGGTGAATAACAGCTTATAGTAGCCTTTAATCACTAGCTCTCTTCGTTCTAACTCCACGTCTCCAGATTTTCTTTTACCAAACCATCACTGGAGGTTATTTATTTCACATATGCAGTTGTACTCCCCAACACCTGCAAACAGACTACAAATGGAAAAGTTCCCCTTTAAGTAAAGAACACAGGCAATCACATGGGAACAGAAATTGTTTAGCATGTAGCACAATAAGCGGGGATGTGGAAAAACAATGAAAGAATTTTTTTTTCATTTTTTTTTTAATAATTTCTCTTTGTCTTTCCGCCTCCTCTTCTTCCTCCACAGGACAAAGGCAACATTAGAGTAGTTTTTAATGTTGGCACTGATGACATCAACATCGAGGAGAGCTCCAAGTTTGTCAACGATGGAAAGTACCACATAATTCGGTTCACCCGCAGCGGAGGCAATGCAACACTCCAACTGGACGACCTGCCAGTCATAGAGCGCTATCCCTCAGGTAGGCCTGCCCTGTCATAAGCCCAACTCTCCGACCGCCACAGCTCTGCCTGTCCTGGGACAGACCTAACTACACCTTAGACCTAATCAATTCAGCTCCTGATTGGTGAATCGCATCAGTGTTCCTATCAATGTCTATAGTCAAACACTGAGGTTGAGAAATATAATTGCAGCATTGTTTTGTTATTGTGTTTGAAATGAAATATGTGTGATCTGATATGAAACATGACTTTTTAAACCATAAAAAGAGATACAGAGAATAGCTTGTATATTAGCCAGATATGTCATGTTAGGCCTGTTAAATAGTGTTAAAGGTAATTTATGAAAATATTCAATTCAGGTGTCAGTTGTTTTTCTCACCATAAAAGAAAATAATAACAGTTGGTGCATTTTTGGACAAACAATAATTTAAAAAACATGTCATATGTTGAGTTAAATGTTTAACTAGAGAGGAAAAATAAGAAAAAGAAAAAAGTGTATTTTGTTGAACATAGTTTTTGTTTTTATATTTGTTGTTTTTTTATATTTAAAGTGGTAATCACAGGTAGCAGTCTTTAACACAATGAGGTCCAGGCTTTAGATAGTTGATAGTTAAAATGCTAAATGCTAGTTGTTGTGAGGTGTGTGTGAGGGTTCTTCCTGTATGTAACTCTAAACTCAGTCAGTTATATAGGAAGTATGTGGCAGCTGTAACATTATTTCCCTGTGCTCTTGCAGATGTTAACCCCTGAAATGTCTCTTTAAATTAAACCCAATGAACAGAGAGTAAGAGTCTGCTCACTGGAAATGTAATGAATGCAGCTCCTCTTCTCTTAGCACTTCAAGCTTAACGCAGTGACATGCTAACAATGAGCAGACCATTACTTTCTTTTCATTGCTGTTCTTTTTGTATCCAGCTCCTGTACCACGTTTGGATGTGCGTAATTACTACTGTGTTTTCATCTCTAAATTAAAGGCAACATTGATAACGAGCGCCTGGCCATCGCCAGACAGCGAATCCCCTATCGGCTCGGTCGAGTAGTTGACGAATGGCTACTCGACAAAGGTAAAAACCCTGATTAAAATTCCTTAAAACTTTCAGCTTAAAAAAACAATTTGAAGACAGTTGAATATCCTATATTGTGCACCATCAACTAACATCTAAAAATAAATCCATAATTAAGTATTTAAAAGTTGGGCAGCTGTAGTGTGTAATACTGTGTAAACTGTAGTGCCTGTGAACGTATCTTGTTAGTGTGTATCTGATAATATCAGGTTAAAGGGACGATGGAGAGATTTAAATGTGAATAAATCAGAAAATAGAAAACAAGTACTGATAAAAGATGCTTTATTAAGACTTGTAAATAATTGTGTTTATTATCAAATTGTAAACAATAAAGCATTTATTAAAGTTGAAAAACAAATTTGTAAATTAAAGCACATGCAAATTATTGTGACATGGAAGAATTATGTAAATTTGAAATGACTAATAGAGAAATGCTTTTTTATTTTGAAAAAAAGTAAAAGTTTTCCTCCTAAACTGCAGCAGAGCTCCATAAATTAGCCTCTAGTCCCTTTAACAGTGAGCAGTGTTAGAGCTTATAACCTGTGCATGCTTCATAGGGCTGTTACAGCAGTTCCCTAGATCTCTGTCTCTCTGTCTGCCTGTCTGTTGCTCCTTCAAATACAATATCGTGCTGCACAGCCATCACCATAGCAACCATCTGTCAGCCCCGTCTTCTCAGGACCCTCTGACTCCTCTCATCTGCTGCCTCTTCCTCCTCCTTCTGTTCTTTACCTCTTCATCATCATCATCCTCCCCGGCTTCTCAGTCTCTTCACCCCCACTTTCCTCCTCTTCCTCTTCTTCTTCCTCTTCCCTGTTTTCTGTTCCCACTCTTATCTCTCTCAGTCTCCACGGTTCTCCACGGCTTCGATTTGCTCTGCCATGCTTAATCTGTCCCATCCTCTCACCATGGCTTGGGGGTGGTGGATTGTGTAACACTCAAACACTCTTGTGTGTGTATGTATGCATGTATGTGACCACTGGTACGTATGTGTGTGTGACTGTATTCGCGTGTTTGTCCACCTTCCTTCCTGGTGTGCCTCTGTGTGTTTGTGTGTGCGTGTGCATGTGCGTCCGTGTAGGTCGTCAGCTGACCATCTTCAACAGCCAGACGACGGTGCGTGTTGGCGGCGGTGAGCGGAGTGCAGGAATGTTCCAGGGTCAGCTGTCTGGACTCTACTACAACGGCCTCCGCATCCTCAACATGGCCGCCGAGGGGCACCCGCACATCAGAGTGGACGGCAGCGCACGGCTGGTCGGCGACATGCCGTCCTCCTCCATCACGCCGCAGTCAAGTGCTGCGGCTGGAGGCAACCGCTCTGACTCCGCGCCCTCCATAAGTGACATCACAACCACCACGGCCACCAACAGGAAACAGGGTGCCACACAGCAGGTCAGAGCACAATCACATCACCAGCCCCTCACTGTGTGTGGTCATACAAAGATGTATGTAATTCCTCAGATAGCTTGTACATACAGTATATGTCCTATCATCCTACAGCCATCATCCTTTGGTTTGACTCGGTAATTAAAAAGTGTTAATTTGCTTTGATAAGTTTCTTTTCTAACTCAGTAAGAGGATTAGCGAGCACAACGCCCACTAATCAAGGACTAGAGGATAGCAAGATGTGTCAGGAAGAGTGGGATTGTTTTAAACTCCACTCAAGGCAAGGCAAATTTATTTATATCCCACATTCTATACACAAAGGCATTTTGAGGCGTTAAAGTTAAGATGACAAAAAGAATTTAAAGAAATCAAAATAAGATAAATAGAAGGTTGTTCTTTAAACTTTGATTTAAATCATCTCCAGCTTTTTGGAGCAGAATAACATAATTATGCTTTAATCATGCCTTGAAATGAAACAGCAAATATCTGAAAAGTCTACATATTACTGTAATGAGATGCAAGGATGTCTCATCTGACACAACCTGAACAATCAAACATCAATAAGAAAACATACTGCTGCAAAATGAATTTAACATTTCTCTGTTGCAATTTTCAGAAAGCGCAACATGTTTTTCCCTTTTTCTGATGAATAATTAATAGCATTTTATTTGCTCCGTAACATCATCTTTATCAAACATTGCATGCAAACTAGAAAGGGAGCCAAGTCACAACTCATCAATAAAAGGCTCACATACACATACATTTAATTCTTCTGTTACAGCACATTGACATGAGTGGATTAGATGACAAATTCGCAACTAAGTGGTCCCTACCCACTATATTACAGGAGGGGAAATGTTTGCATTAATGGGGGCTGTAATAGTTTTTCCATAATATGCGTCAAGTAAACTGATGCAAATGGGACTCTACAATAGAAACACAAAACTGTTGTTTGAGGCGTATTTATAGCGGATGCAGCAGAGTCGATGCTAATATCAGAGGATACATTATCAGACTCATTTGCTCTATTGTTCAGCTCACTAGTGTGATGTTGTCAGGCTTTGTGGGCGTCCGTGTGTACTGCAGCCCTTCCTCTGTGTTATAAAACTGCCTGCCGCACTGAAAAAGATTTTTTTTTTTCCCCAATGATAGAAGTTGCCATGGAGATAGTGAGCCCCGCTACCCGCTGCTTGCTTTCTCTCTCCCATCCAGACTCCCATAGAGAATAGCTCCTCTGTGTATAAACCGCCAGCTGTTTCAGACATAAATAATAGAACGCAGAGAGCTGTGAGCTAAGCCTCAGGCATCAATAATGGATATGAGAGCTGGATGGATAGCGCTGCAGAGTGACGGCACTGTCACAGGGGCTCGTCCTCACACTTCCTCACCTCTCGATCACTCCCAGTTTGTGTGTGTGTGTGTGTGTGTGTTTAAACTAACTATTCCTGCTCTTGTGATATGCTGATGTCAGTGCTAAATCTGGGATGTTGTGCACCGGAGTGAACATCGCTGCATGAGAACTAGGTCAGGCCCAGTATATAAGCTCGGGATGATGCAGTGTGAGTGTTTGCTCATCTGTGGAAGTCAAAGCGCTCCTGCTGCCCCCCCAAACTCTGTGTGTTTGTGTGTGTGTTGGTTTTGTTTAAGAAGAATCTACAGCTTCCCCAGTGAGGCTGCCTAGTGTTGCCTGGCAACCAACCTGGCCTCAACCAGTGCACACATACAATGCGAGCACAGCCACACACACACACAACACACACACACACACACACACACACACACACACACACACACACACACAAACACTCAAGGTGGATTGAGAACAATAAGCTTGAGTTGCAGCACATTGCATCAGAGGAGGGGCAGCGAGGTACTTCAGGTCCAAGCAATTTATTGATTTCACGCACACACGTGCCCAACTCATGTCTGGATGTGTTTCTGAGGTGAATCTGCCTAAGCCTCCCCATGGGTTCATCCTTACGGTCAGGACTCGCAATAAGAATGTGTTACGTGCCTCCTCCTAAAGTCCGCTTTTTTCTTCTTTTTTTTTCTTTTTTTTCTTTTTTTTTTGCATGTTGAAAAGTGGAAGGGATTAATAATGCATGACAACTGAGCACCAGCGAGGAGAAGAGATTGTGAGAGAGTGTGTGAGTGTTTATGCTAGAGGCTGCTGTGCGTCACATAGCTTCAGTTTTTAGTTTTTGATGTCTGTCTGTGTGTGTGTGTGTGTGTGTGTGTGTGTGTGTACCTGTGTTTGATGGGAAGACTGATGGAAGAAACCTGAGGCTCAGAGTGGGGCCCGATTGGTTATCAGGAGTCAGCTGACCCAGACACTTTTCCACAAGCCCTCTGAACATCTACCTCTCCTTCGCACCCATCCTCCCTCCCTGTCTGTCTTTTTTTCTTACCATCTTCTCCACATCTTTCTCTTGCTTTCTTCCACTCGCTATCCATCTTCTGGAGATATTTTCTCCTTCCTTCCTCGCTCACTTTCCTCTTTTCCTTTCTTCTCAGTCTCTTTTGCTCTCTCCATAGCTTTCCATATTTACCCATCACTCCTCCCTCCCTCCCTCCCTCCTTTTCTCTCTCTGTGGTTGAGCTCCAGTGATAGGCTGTTAATGCAGGCGGTGTATGAGTCTATCTCTCCATCTCTCTGCAGTAGTAGAGCTAGCTTCTCTCCTCTCTCGCCAGGATCTCTTCATCAGCCTGCCAACTTCAGCCTGATCTGGTTTGCGCTTGTGTGCCTGTGTAGATGTGTCTAAATAGAAACAGAGCAATGGAGCGTGTTTGGCTATTATAGTGTGTGTATATGTTCATGTGTGTTTGATATCCAGTTGTGAAAGTAGCAGCCAAGCTGTTGAATCTTCTGCAGGAGTGTGTGAGGAAAGAGTGCAGCTACTATGTGTGAACTAGGCAGTCAGGGAGGCATGGACGGTCGTTGGCACTGTTCGGCTGCTCAGGTAGAGATTTTGCTCTTTCAGCATGCAGATAATCTTATCTTCATGTTCTCTCTTTTCCTTTCTCTTTCCTTCTGTGTCTCTTTCTTCCCCGTGTCCATCATTCTGTCAGCATGCTCTATTGATAGACTGCGAAAAGATGGGGACAAAGAGGGAGGGACAGGAGGAAGGTGAGGATGAAGGGGGTGGAGGTCTCTGGGACATATAAACTTCTGTGGTTTATTGACGTGATTTAAGTTGTGTTTGGCATGTCTCTCGTTTACCCTGTGTTCATTGTCTCCCATGCGATAGATGGACCAATAGTCCAATCGACACCTTGCTGGTTGAAAGGGGTGGTCAGCTGACGGGCGGATGTCAAATATCAGAGGAGGGGCCTTGTTAAACGGGCTTGTGTGCTTTTGTTTTAGCTGAAATCTGGATTCTAAGCAGGTTCCCAGTCCGTGGTGGGCACATAGGTGTCTTTTGGATCAATAATCAAGCTTGGTGGCTCGACATTGATCTGTGACAGACGGGCTGATGTGTTTCCGACCGGCTGATTGGTTCTTGTGCTATTTGGATCCTGGCAAAGGCACAGGTTTATTGACTGGCTGGATTCCAGAGGCTAAGCTCACCCGAGCAGCATTTGACAGCCCAGTGGGCAGAACTGATTGGAAAGGCAGTAGAGGAAAGAGACAGAGTCAAGCATCAATAACTTAATATATGTTTCAGGCCAAACTGAACCACAGTAGACTTGTCAGGATCAGGACCTCACCATGCAAAGCCAGTGCGGGGTGTTTTCAGATGAATAAACTTAGTGGTTGCTTCTCTATCCTTATGTAATATGCCGTATGTTCTTTACAAGACAAAGATGATGATCGAGGAAAAAGAAAAAGCTTAATTAATTTCTGTCTGAAATTCTGCCTGTATAGGTTTCAGCTGAAACATAACGACCACTTAGTCCCAGTGATTTGGTTCAGACTCTGTTCTGGTCTGGTTGTAATCTGCCTCTAGAGCTCTCCTCTTTCATAACTCTGCCGCTCTCATCTTCTCTCCTTTATTCTGTGGGATACTAACATCTACTGCAATGCATCACAATCCAATTTTAATTTAGCGCTGGCACTAAGCGCCCAGTGTGGTTAAAACACACACACACATTCACATCTCTAAGCCAAAGTGCCAAGGCGGGCGATGTTTAACAGTAGTTCATGAATATGCGGAGGACATTAGCACAGTGTTAAGTAAAGACCGCAGCACTTTGAAGTCCTCCTCCTTCTCCTATCCCATCTTCTTTTCTTTCCCTTTCTCCCCAATTCCCTTAAAATTCCTTATCCATCAATCTTTCACCCCCCCAATACACTGGCTAGAATGGCAAATCAATGCACAGGACCCTACTGAGGGTGCACACTCCTTTTTTTATTTCTCATCATTTTTAACTGCCTGAACTTAGAGTTACCATGGCAACAGGAAGAGCAAGGATGGATAGGAAAAAGGGTGCCTTCTCCATAGAGAGGGAGTGAGGCACGGAGAATGAGCGGTTGTTGAGATAGTGCTTGGTTGGTGTAGGTTAGAGGGTGAATGTAAGTGGCTTGTTGACATGAGGTGTTGAATAAAGGAGATTTAAATGAAGTGCTCAGCTGGAATGATTAATGAAAACCAGGATGGGGTTGTTTGTATTTCTCTCTTTGGTTTCACATTGTGCATTCTCCACCAACACATATGAACACTTGCCAGTATCAGATGGAGAGAGCAGAAAAGAGGGAAGCAGAGAGGTGTGGAAGATAGAAAGGCTGGAGGAGAAGAAAGACGGGGGGGGGGGGTCAAGAGAGTAGGAGATGATAACTGACTGTCCCCTTGTGGCTTCAGACAGAATTCACTGTTCCTCTCCTCCCTCCTCCTTTAGCTTCCTCTCCTCGGTACTCTAGTTTTGGCCACCTGCCATTGCTGGGGGCCATAAAAGTGTTCGTGGTAAACTGGAAAACGGGTGGGCGATGGGTTGGTGCTGTGTGCTCACACATGTAGGAAATAAACAGAAGGGGTGTGCAGCGCAGGCTGGTTGTGAATAATGAATTTGTGTCTATAGACATGCGTTTATATTCCGAATGTTTTTTCTCGATCCTCTCTCCGTAGTCAGCAGACGACTTGCTGGTGGCGTCAGCTGAGTGTCCCAGCGATGATGAAGACATTGACCCCTGTGACCCCAGTTCAGGTGAGACACACAAACCCCCAACCTCACAGGTACACTCATCACACTGCATCATGGAGGGTTTTTATTCCACTGTATCCTCCACACTCACGGCTTCTCAGTCTTTTTTCCCACCATTTGGTCGCTTGCTTCAATGAATTTTTCATCTCCACTTTAGCCTCCAGGCATTACCTAACACTCTCCATCCAATCTTCATCTCCATCTCTTACTTTGCTTCCACCCCCTCACCCCCTGTTCTTTATCCTTTTTTATAGAGGTTTCTCTCTTTTTCCCTGTAACTTTCCTTTCTTTCCTTTCCCCTCCCTCACCTCCATTCAGCCCAAACATGCAAATTCTTCCACGAGTGATCATTTCATATGGTGTCATACTGTATATCACCACACCAGCCCTCGCTGCTTTTATAAGCCATAAAGTGTCAAACGTACGTAATAAAACTGATATAAAGTGCACCTGTGCTCTGGCCCTCCTCACAACACGGTGCAAAGTAATTTGTATACACATTATGTGATAATATGCAAACAGCTTTGGCTCTGAGCTGCAGCCTTCTCATGCCAACGTAGCATTATGCAAAATGCATGACAAATAATTCATCAGGTTGGTGCATCTTTTCTTCTTGCTCCAGCCCTCCACCCAAGGCTCTGAAATGTGATACAAATACAAATAAATAATGTAACATCACATGCCTCCACTGTCCCCTTGCAGCCCGCCCTCCCCTGCCGGAGGTGAAGGTATTCACGGGTCCATCTGAGGTGGTTCGAGAGAGCAGCAGCACCACAGGTATGGTGGTGGGCATCGTGGCGGCCGCAGCGCTCTGCATCCTCATCCTCCTCTACGCCATGTACAAGTACCGCAACCGTGACGAGGGCTCCTACCACGTGGACGAGAGCCGCAACTACATCAGCAACTCGGCCACACAGCCCAACGGCAGCGCCAAAGACAAGCCTCTGGGGATCGCCAAGATCTCCAAGAACAAGAAGAACAAAGACAAGGAATACTACGTCTGAGGCGTCCAACACGCAAACATATACGCATACACCTTTATATATAAAACGGTATATGTACATAAATAGATATATTCTCAAAAAAATACACACATACACACCGACATAGACATGCTGATGTTAATGTTTACTCTCCAATAATCACATCTGCACACACGCTGGCAAGCACAAACACATTCAAGCACAACACACACACACACACACACACACACACACACACAGATTGGCCTGAGGGCATGGACCCTTATTGTACAGTATTTACCAATGAGCAGAGCCTCTGAGCGAGGCTTGTTTTATGAACATAACACCATTCCAAATGATTTTAAAAAAAAGCACCAGTTCAACTCCCAATTAAGAATCATTTTGGGGCCAGCCAGATAAAAGACCAGTCACTCCCCTGCCACAGTACGACCTCTGTTGTTGGACTCAGAGAGGTCAAGGAAGACTTTAAATTGAAGCACATGGCAGTGCTGAGCGAGAGCACCAGAACAAAGATGATGTAAAAGCACCATGACAAGCACTAAGTGTCTCTTCCAAGCTTCTTGGCCTTCCTCCCCGTTAGCAGATGGGACTCGACGACGCACCAAGGATGCTGAAGAATCAAGCACACTCACGGTCCAAGTCTAACCCCAAGCGACAGGACAGGAAATCAGGGTGTAGCCATAGAGCCGGTGAATTACGAGTTAAATGGGCAGAGGCAGGACTGGTGCCATTGATATAATGGATGGGCTGTGGTGCTGATGTTTTACGGCACCCTGTAAATCACAAAGGTGGATTCAGCGGAAAACTGCGATATTTTCCTGGACAGGATACTTGAGACTTCAGATGCTACCTACAGGCACCAGTCATGCGGTGTCACACATACAGCACACATGCACACACAGAAAAATATAAACAATCTGTACCTGCAGACATACATATACCTGCAATGTTAAAGACCCACCATATCTCCATAACTGACACTGAAGACTATAGAAGAAGACAAATGGTGAAAAAGACCATTATGATAATTGTTATGGCAATGATAATGATGAATATGAAGAACATTTGGGCAGTATAGACTCTTTGGGGACGGGAGGGGGGGGGGGGTCTTATTGCACGTGAATTATCTTACTCCGTGTGATTTATACCGCGTTGAAACTCCAGAGGTTACACCGTGACGCACCGCCATCATAAACTTACCACCTTGGCTTGAAGTATTCCTAAATACGCACTTCAAAATGGTTTTCAGTGTGTGGGATTCGACTATGATTTAATCTCCTAATCGACTCTCAGTTCAAAATCCTCATAAAGTGTGACCATCTCGAGTGTGCTGCATGCCTGAGTCTGAGCTGTGCTGTGAAGTGGTGGCGTGTCCCACTAAGTGGTGGGAGGATTGTTTGTGGGAGGAGGAGGAGGACGACGAGGAGGTTGTTATTGCGGGTTGCAATGTAACTCCAGCACAACGCCTGGATGTATACGGCCACCACAGGCCACGTTTCTAGCCTGATGTCTTACAGGCCACGTCCACTATACCTGCTCTAATCAACCACTTTTTTATAGCAAAAAAAAAAAAAAAAACAGCCGAGGAAAAGAATCAAAAACAGAACAAAGTAAATGTTACCATGTGTTGCTGATAGATAGAAAAGTCCAGTCCATGATGCCATTGACTATATTACAACCTGAGTTGCTTTGATTCACTGGCTTTCCCTTATCTCTTTTCATCATGTCTTCATACTATTGGTTGACTGATTTATCAATATTAATGACGTGACCAATACAGGACAGACAGCTACAGTATAATTATGTGTTTTATGGACTTTTTGCAGTGTCTGAGCCCTCTGCAGCTCAAAAATTGTAGCTCTGTGATATATCAATACAGTGCCATGACATGAACCAAGTCCCTCCAGATCTTCCAAGCAACATAACAAAACAGTCAGATGCATGCAAAATGAGCAGGCCGAGAAAGGACATGAAAATGACTGTGTGTGTCAGAGTGAAAATATAAAAATTAACTTAACATTTTCCCTTATTCTCTCCACCCTTAACTGGCTTTGACCTCCTTTTCCTCCCTTCTCTTGCTTTCCCCTTGTTTAGTACGTTTCCCTTTCTGCCCTCCCTGTTCCTCCTTGTCTCTCGCGTTCTTTCCCCTCTATCTCTGTTGTGTTGCCATTTGAAACAAAAGGAGGTGTCTCAACCAATGGGACTCCACATCTAGGTGTTCATTAACCATGTTTATTTTCTATATGTACAATTTTTCTACAGTATTTACTTTTATTTTTATTGTTACGGTTCTTTGATGAACATAAAGTGGAAATTTATTATGAAAAATAGTTTTGAAGATTAATGAGTAAATAAAATATTACCCAAGTGAGTGTGCAGTGCGTTATTGTGTTGGTTTTTGCTCTGCTTTCAGATTAGTGGCGACGAAGCTAAAAACTCTTATTGACTCTCTGATTTGTTGTTTTACAGTGAGTCATGTACCAGACTAGTTTGTTTTAACCTTATTTTTGATGCTTAATACACTTAACTGAAAATAACAATACAACATATTAAACAATTTGCTCTTGAACATGTTGGAGGATTTTTTTTAAACTTGGGACTGTCACAATCAGTCAAAATCTGAAAAAAAATTCAAAGACAAATTAATATCTAC
The DNA here is from genome assembly GCA_029721515.1 of Synanceia verrucosa. Taxonomy (NCBI): domain Eukaryota; kingdom Metazoa; phylum Chordata; class Actinopteri; order Perciformes; family Synanceiidae; genus Synanceia; species Synanceia verrucosa. The sequence continues at coordinate 21,521,820 of CM056550.1, read as the reverse complement.
TCCAACAGCTGCTACTAGAACATTTGTGACTTTAACAAGTACCTGCGTGCACAGATACTAATATTCTATTTACATTTAAAGGCTAATTACAGTGGTGGGAATCTGTTACACCTTTGCCATCATGCACATATTCTATATAACTCCATATTTTTGTGCTTTCAAGTGAATTATACAACAATAAAAATAATCAGCAGCTGGTGTTTATTCCTGCATATTTACCAGACATACATGACAGAGATGCTGATCTTCACCTCTAATTGCCTGAAAGTAAATCAGCATTTTTTACAATGTGAAAAAAACTCCTGCATCTACATTATGCATATTCTCTTTCACCTCTTGTTTCATGAAAGAAAGAAAAGTAGCACCTTTTCCAAGTCCCTCTGTGTCTAAGTGGGACATAGACACACATAAATACCCCCTCGCACACACCACACAGGGCTTTGAAGTAGGGCTCAGTGCAGTGAGCGGTATATGAGTCTCTGCAGAGTTTCTGTTTGCCGGATGAAAGATCCCTGGCTGAGACTGCAGGGCTGAGCTCACATCCTCAGGTGAGAGGAGCTACAAGAACCTGCTATTTCAATAAACGCCTCCCAAGTCTCTCTGTGTGTTTGTCTTTCTCTTACTTTCTTTTTGCTTTGAACAGTCCGTGCTCTACAGAAGGCTTTTGTTAGGATGTAGCCATCTGCTGCTGTGCTGTCCTTGACCACAGCAAGCTCAGATAAAGACACAGCCCCACTGCTATATCCACAGTAAAAATAAGAAACAGCTCCAGGGTTGCCCTTTTCACAGCTGCCATGTCGATGCAGGGGACACACAGGTGTAATAAATATCAGTAATTAAGACCCTGTTGCATTCAGGAGGGCCATGGCCCCGCTGGTATTGTACATGGCCGCTCAGTGGCTGTGACACACTGTATATATTTGTTTTAATTAATCAGTTAGTTGTTTGAATTTGTTCAGTTATGCCTGTTTACCCTTGGTTAAAATGACAATTGGCATAGTAACTAATCAAGCTTGATGCACCAGTGTATGTTGTCTGGTCTTGGGGAGTACTGCACATGTGGAAAATACATTGTAAAAATAACTTTTGTGGCTCCAGAAGGAGCTGAGAGAGAGAAACTGCCTCGACTAAGTGTTGTTTGGGGGCTGAAAACTACATGGTTGGAAAATAATAAAAAAAAAAAGTCTGGGGGTATGGAGTTAAAAAGAAGTGAGTTTATCAGACCCCTGTTGCATGTGCATCATCTTTGCTTGAGGCTAGCAGCTCAAGGCTATAGCCATCTCTACCAATACAGTATATATAATAAAAATAAAGGCTATCTTAGCAGCTATTTTTAAACACTGACCGTTGCAAGCCCAACAATAATGAAGTGGATCTGAGGAAAATCATTTAGTCATGAGGTTTTGAGATATACCGTGATGAATTTAAATTAAATTCTAAAAAATTAAGCCAATCAAGGGTGGTGGATGGAAACACACATTAGCAAACTGTTTATTTTTATGTGTGTGTGGGGGGAGGTTCTTTTTGTTAAATTGTGGTAAATGTGAATAATAAAAACAGACATAATGAATGTGTTAATTCAGAGGACAAAGATTTAGACTGAGTTTATATAAGAAAAGAATGACAGATCTGTCAACCTGCTTGTTGCATAAATCTCAATAATAATTCAGTGCTCCACAAATATATTTTGTAAAGTAAATGGCAGCAGTGAGATGTAATGGTTTTTGTTTATTCTTTTAAATTTTCTAGTGGTGTCAAATAATCGCGTTAATTGCGATTAATTAATTACAGTCATATTTAGGCGTTGTGTTTTTTCAATGGCGTTAATCTAATTTTTAATCTCTCTGTCTCTGTGAGTTGCCTTTTTATAAAATCCGTTTTTATGTGTTGGGCTTCTTCCCTGTGGTGGACATTGATTGGTTGTCATTGTGTTTGGGATGGTTTAGTTAGTATAAGCTGATAGGCTCCTTTTTGACAGATTTCGTGAAACTGGCAAGTAGCAGCCATCTCTGTTTACACGCGCCCGGCGTCAGATATAAAAGTCCAATAAACTTACCTTGAAATGTGGGCGAATCCTCACAGTTTCGCCTTTCAAACGGTGTATTCCATGTATTCATAGCCTTACCAGGCGTTTTACAATCCAGCAGTATAGACAGGCTGCAACCATTACTGTTTGCGTACATTCGCAGCCGGGTATGGACCCGGAAGTGATTTGTGACGTAGCGACTCGCCATCCCTATGGGGATGTATTTTTCTTGTAGTCATATATGTATATGTATGTGTGTAGATATGTGTATGCATGTATGTGTACATGTATATTTGTTTATTTGTTGGTTTTTTTTCTTTTTTTGTAGGGGTGGGGGGGGGGTAAATATGCATCTGTATGTATGACCTGTAAATGATATATATCATTGTAATAAATAAATTAAAAAAAAGTATTTTTCTTGTAGCCTAGAAATCTCGACACACCCTAGCGCCAAAAAATATACTTTTGACCATATAGGAGCTAATCCTGGTTCCAGCAAGGAATATATCGGACCAATCACAACGCTTTATCTGCGTGGGGAGTCGTTGGGGTGGGCGTAGCAGGATGACGACAGGGCTGCGCAATGCTGGAGGTAACAAAACAACCAAGATGGCTGAGGTTAATGAACTAAATATTATTCTCTCTATTTTTAATCATAATTATTTAGACTGTAACCTGAAGCACGTGTCACCCTTAGATTACATACTCCAGTACAGTAGATGGCGGTGTGCACCTTAAAAGTTGGTTGCAACACGTAAATAATCCAGAGAAGAAGAGGGCTAACGAAGAGCAGACAAGCAGTCCCACCCACACACTGCCTATGGACTTCCCCCAGACTATACATTTGACGTCATAGTCTGGCTTGCCAGGCCATTTTTCTTGAAGCGTTAACTTGCAGCAGTTTATGGACCTGATGTTTTATTATTCTATTTTATTTTCTAATTTTTTGGCGATTGACAAAAGGTCGAAACTAGAGGTTGCAGGCAGCACTTGGAACTGGTATCAAATACAGCAGAATGTAAATGGATTGCATCTGTTCAAAACAAAAAATAAATAACTTCATAAAGCCACTTTTTGTTATTTATCAATCTTTAAGTACATCAGGCTGAAGGCTTTTCTCAGCAATTTTTAGGTGAGATTAAAAAAGATTATTTAATTACAGCTCATAATTAATTAATATCTCATTAAATTTTCAAATTAAACCAATTTTCTATTAGTCTTTCAAATTTTGGTGACAAATGAGGTGAGTTGTACTGTATAAGATCGTTAGTGTGTATTTTTCTGTCCAAATTTCATCAATAAGTTGCTTTCTCTCAGCCGTGTATGGTGCTGTAGCCCATTACCAGGTCAAACTATTCTACACATGAAAGCCCATTGACTTTTTTTTAATTTTATCCATCCACTGGCTTGTTGAGCGAGGAGACTGTCTTGGTGTAATCAGCTGAAAAAAAAACCTTAATATTTTCATCCTCACCTCCCCTGCACAGGTGCAGAACAATCAGCGAAAAATTAATCAACAAATTGATATCATGCATCAGCACACACGCTTGCACACAGATGCTGCAGATCTTGCTCTTCCTCGGTCCTTCATTTCCACTCCTTTGTGCAGCTGCAGCTGTCGCACTCTGTCTATCTTCCCGTTTCGCTCTCTCTGTCTCTGTTTCTTTCTTGCCTTGTGCATAAGCAAAGCTGTGGGAGAGTGTTCTGGTGTGTGCGGCCATGTCAAAATCTCAAGGTTGCATTTTTCCTCCTGCTTTGGAATAAATCATAAAGAGTGAGGTCGACATGAAGTTCCCATTGTAAAAACACACACATCTGTGTATCACTGCAAGGGAATATGTGTGGAGAGCAGAAACTGAAGGTATATAAATGTTTAAAAAAAGATGTTTGTTATATAAGTGTGTGTTAGAGAGACTGCAGAGAATGTCCTTGCAAGCTAGGTGTTATTAGGGGAGTGCAGAACGACCCATGATGTCCATTGCTATCAAAGTGTGTTCATCCGTCCACACTAATATGACACAGGAGACAAAACAGATTCATCCCCATAATTATTATTGTTTTTATTTTGTTGACATAATTTTGAAGCTAAAAAGAACACAGTCAGATAGAAATAACAAGCTCCCAACTGGCTGTATTATTTACTCCAGAAATATAGATAATCCAGATTTACTTGTCATTATGCAACCAAAACAAAAATCAACAATAAACTGTTTCAAGTAAAGTTGTAGTAGCTCTAAACTGACAAAATGTGGGGTACCAATAGATACAAAAAATATTAATAACTACTGTAGTTAATTAAAACATTAAAATGAATCGTGAAAGGAAATGCAAAGTTTTATTTTATGCAACATCTGTGGAGCCAATATAGTGGTTTAACTTTTGTTGACTACACTACATTTTCAACTTAAACCTATTTGTTATTCGTCTTTCAGACGCTGGTGACAAACTAGACAAGTTTTTTTGTGAAAGATTGTTACATTGTGCGATATTTATTTCCATATGAATGTGTTTTGAATAAGAAATTAATATCATATCTTCAAAAATGGAGTGTTGTCCACATTTCATCATTATTGCATCCACTGCCTGTGTGATTTTATTTGAACGGGAGTTTTGAAGGGTCAATGCGTAATGAATAAAAAATGGAAACAGGTTTTTGGACACAGTATTTAATTGACCTTTTTCACAGCATGTCAGCAGGCTAGACATAGGTGTAATTGATTAAATTAATTACAGTCCTGTTGTATTTAGTGTCACAGCCATTCCAGTGAACCAGCATGGGCAAAACCAGCAGGGCTCTGGCACACCACACTGCAACAGGGCCATTATTAATGTTATTAATTACAGCTGCGTTTACCCTGCAATGACACGTCAAAATGGCCTTCATCAAAATATCCTGTCAAGATCCGTGCACTGCTGAGGTGCTTTTCAACACACACACACACACACACACACACACAACCCAGCAGCAGAGACCTCCTACATCCTCACACACCCATAAAGCTTTTCACACACCCCCATTATTCACCACTGCATGACAGAAAGCACCAAAAGCAACTCACGCTGCTTCTCTCGTCGACCTGCCGCTCAATACCCGAGTTGGTAGACGGACAAACGGGCTAAAACATTCATGTGTTGCAGTGCTGGTTGAAGGCCTGCATAGACAGAGACACTATCAGAGTGGATTTTGGAAGTGAAAACCTGTGAAGAGCAAGAGTGATGATGGTGATGATTCTCATCATGTTAATCATAGTGATGATGAGGACAGCAGCAGCATCGGCGCCTGGCTCTGAGAAGGACGTTAAACCTGGAGAAGAGAAAGACTCGGCCAACCAAATCCTGAACTTCAGCTGCCAGCTGGGCTTCGGCGTCACAGAGATTCCCACCAACATCTCCAGCAGCACCCGATACCTGTGAGTACAAACATAGGTGGATGCACACAAATAGGTGCAGTCATGGGAGGTAAACTGCTGCATTGTGGATGTTTACGTTTCACATTCACAGATTTTCCCTTCATCATGCACTTTGGAAGCAGATGAAGTTGTGCCAGAAATACTTACTCTACTGTACGGAAAACCATACGATCAGCTTTTAAGAAGCAAATTATTCTTCTCCTCATTCTCAGTCCTTTTTTATACTTTATTGTGAACATGTATATTTCTACTTTAGCACTGATTGATGCAGTTAAGAGACGTGCAAAAGATGCTTTCAAAAAGAAGGGACAAAACCAGCAAACACCAAGATATCCAAACTATTTTTCAGACATCAGAAAGTTCTCCTGATGATGAGTAAACTGACTTCCGTGTATAAAATTCTTCTCAAATACAACCATCTCACTCCAACACAGATTCAGAGAGTGTGCCGTGTGTACAATTCAATATCTCATCCCGTGAGCATGCATAATCATTCAGACTTTCCTCTCTAATCCTTGCTCATCTCCTCGTGGCTGAAATTATTCACTGAATTTACAAATGCTGTTTAAAAAGATAATATTCATTTACTTTAGGCACTGTGTGCTGTGTAACCACAGCTTTCTAAAGTGCCCACAGGTTAAAGATGCCCTGTGGAGTTTTCTTGTAAACAAGCAAAAGTTACATTTATATTCAGTGTCAAAACAGCATATTATGCGTATCCTTGAAGCCTGAGCATCATTTTTTGAATACTTAAAGTTGGACATTGTTTACTTCCCTGTTATCTGGCTTCAAGTCTCTGCTATTTGTGAACACGTTGTTGTTTGCAAATGATGTAATGTGGCTTTAGCCTCCAGATGTGTTTACAGAAGGTAATGCAGATTTAGGTGTTTTTGACACAGCTGGATGCAAGGGTGGAGCAAACATTGTCTCGTTGTTTTGGACATTTTGAAGGAATCTCAAGGCCAGAAGGAGGGGAGGATGCGTCGGTGGCGGTGATGGTGGGGGTCAGCATAAAGATTAGAATCACCTGAAGCACAAACATGCACTTTTACACAAGAACAAAGTACAGATGCACATAATCTTATTCACAAATACAGCCGACAGGAACATACAGTCGAGGTCTAAGTCTGATTGGTGGCGTCCGTTGCCAAGAGACGATCTGCAAACCCCCAGGCAGCGATGTGTGTGTTCTCATCCGTTCTGTTCTGCCTGAAGGTCAAGGCTCAGGAACAGTGAGGATATTTACAAGTATGCAGTAATGGAGGGCCATTTTTAGATGTGATCTGCAGCCACCAGTAAGTTTGGGATCTTTGTATTGTACAGCTTCTAGCACGAAAAGTAAATCCTCAAGTAACCATCACAGTTCAATGTGAAGGTGAAAACAATCCCACCCACATCACTGCTGCACAACAAAAATGGCCACTAATGACATTTTAAGGATTTTTCTTCGGTGAGTTGAGTTCCTGTGTGATCACTGTTGTTTCTATATCAACAGGAAAGTTGAGCAGACTCAGATCACAGTGATTTCCCAGGGCGCCTTCACCGGCCTGCAGCATCTCAGGAAACTGTAAGTGTCTGTCGCTCATGTTTGTCCTTTGATGTTGAACATAATGAACAGAGGAAGTCAAAACACTCAAGATGTGGATCATCTGACAGAAGTGTGGTGGGGACTCACCGTCAAATATCTCCTCTGAAAATAAGGAAAAAAAAAGAATTAAGTGAAGTGGTGATACAGTTTTGTGTTAAGTTAAATTTATTCACAATACCTAAAACATGTACTTAGATTATCCCCTACGTTAATTGTAGCTCTACATTTGTCAGTGTTCTTGTGTCGAAAACTGCAAGCATACTGTATGTACAGTAGATAAACTTAATTTCAATGAATTATCTCCCTTATGTATAGAATTTATACATTAAATTAATCCCATTCCTCAAATATAATGCAAAACCACCGATCAGTAAGATTAATATTTGTGCTACAAACTTTATTTGTCTGTTATTTTGTGCTCTTGTACGTGTAACAGCACACATGCATGATGCATCAGATGGGATTTTTGCTCAAGATAAATTAGTCTTTAGAATAATTTCTCTACAAAATATAATTTATTTGGGTTACCCAGGGTCTGTGACTGTTTGCTGCATGTCGTCCTGTCTTTCTCTCTCTGTCTCTCTCTCCTCCCTTTCAAGACTATTGCTGTCTAATAAAGGCAAAAAGTCCAAAAGATCATCTCAAGAAAAGATGTCCTTATATATCCTTCGGTTTGTGATGTGTTGTGAACTTCATGTCCTATATGCAAGAAAAAGCACAAGCCATCATTTGATCTTATTATAAGCTTTGAGATGCCATTTTGTTTGCTGTTGAAAGGGTTGACTTTATTCTAAAAATCCTGCCTTTCATTATATTACATGTTTTTGTCCCTATTATTTGTTTACAGTGTCCTTTATATTCTTTAATTCTCCCTCTTCCTCTCCCTTTTCCACCTCCCCCCCAACCATAGCATCATTTTGAGGAACGACTTGCTGCAGAATATCAACGAATCTGCCTTCGCCGGCCTCCCTCGGCTCACTCACATGTGAGTATCCTTTTTCTAAAAGCCACGGCTCATGATGTGTTTTATCCGTCATGCTTGTGTGTTTAGTCTTTGTTATGGAACAAGAAGAGCTGCAAACTCTGAGAAAGCTAATCACCCAAACAGCTGAGGGTAAAGCTTGACAATGTGGAGACAAAATAAGTCAAAAAAGTGAGTGTTAAACAGAGGTGTGCATGGACTTCTTGAAAGGCAGGGGTGAAAAGAAAAAAAGGGGCACCTACAGCACATTCTCACCACTGAAGAGGGCATTTGACATATTTATACATCATTTAAAATCCAACGCTTGAGCGCCATTGACGTATATATACGTCAAACTGGTTTTTCGGCAGCAGGCGCAAGAGGGCGCACTCACAGCCTGTGAGTAATACTGGGGCTTCTGGGATTTGTAGTCAGGACATAAAGAGATGGTATACGCCACAGAGATCAAAGCAGGAAGTGGAGATGATCGCGATTAGAGAGCAAAAGAAACCTGGAAATCTGGACAAAAAGTGGTGATTTTGGTGAAAGTGGCCTCTACTCTACTTCTGATAAAACAAGAACGGAACAATGTAAAAAAAAAATGTTTTTTTTCATGATGAAATAGAGAGTCTCTTCTTTCCTTTGAGCTATTCAGTGTTTTCAGAGACATAGTACAAAATATTCTGTGGGCCTTAAAAATGACTCAAAATGGACAAAAATGCTGGCACAAGGCACTTTCAGTTTTATTAAACGGCTGGTACTCAATGAGTTAAATGTGTGTTTTTATCATGTTTTAACCAGCCAAGAGAGCAGTTTAGTAAGTTTTTTTTTTCACCCAAGAGGGCATTTAGTGTGTTTTGCCAACTGGGGGGGCTTAAGCATGCATTTTTGCTTCCCAAAAGGGCACTGCATCGCATGTTTTTGAACCCCAGTATACACCACTGTTGAATGAAGACCTAGCAGCTGATATATGTATGTTACATTCTGCTTTACAAATTTGTGTCTCCCTTAGCACCATCTCTCAGAATGTCGCATTGGAAAGCATAGGGGCTTTTGCTTTCTCTGAACTCCCTGAACTCAATAAGATGTGAGTATAACCAGCAGGATTAAGGCAGTGGTGAAACCCTGCAACTGTACAGTAATATCAGTAAATCATATTAATGACTGTATGTGTTCCTTTCAGACACATAACAAAGTCACAACAGCTGAAACACATCCATAAAGATGCATTCAAGAACACTGTGAAACTGCAGTATCTGTGAGTAGTCAGTGAAAGTGCAGCAGGAATGAAGACTTTCTTCTTCAGTTTGTGTGTTTCAAGCTGATTGTGAGTCCAAAATGGGTCATGGGTGACAGGCCTACTTCTGACGGCCCCCCAACACGACCAGAGACATAATTCTTTAATTAGCTCCGATTCCCTGGAAGAGAAATCAAGTGTCATGAAAAAAACAAGTTTTTCCACAAAATGAGTTTATCCATGTTAAATATATTTATCGTAAGAAAAATAATTGTTTATAAATTACAATGCATCATCAAATATCATGAAGTTACATTATCATAACAATTAATGTTGTGGTTGTCCTAATTTTTACAGAAGTGGGTCAGATAAACAGAGCAGTTTATACAGAAAAACCAAGACCTCTGTGTATTAAATTAGATCGCAAATATTTCTGATTTTGCATTATATTATTCATTTCCACAATGAATGTCCCCAAGAAACCTTTCTTCTATCTGGTTTCATACTTACATAATTTACATCACTATGCAGATACCATAGTGCCATGTGCCACCCCTGAAATCTGATTGGCCACTCAAGGTGCCACCGTGCACGATGGACTATCTGATTGCCAAACGTGACTTGGTCTGCATGAAACAAACTAAAGGATTTGTAAAGTCAGCCTTTTATTTCTATAAATTTTGTTTGATTTGATCAGCACTTTTTATCATGTTTTATATTATTGCATTGTCTTTATTTTGGCACCTTTCATAAAAAAAAAAAAGATTACGGCTTTGTATTACACTTTTATTGTCCCATTCGGTTGTGTCGTGATTACAAGTTCCATTTATATTTCAAATTATACTAACATTTAAGATTGTAATTTTAGTAGTCAAATAAATCATAAAAGACTGATCCTGCTGGCCACCCCTGAATTAGTGCCCCACTTGGGCCACCCCCTGTGAAAAAACGCCACTGGACACACCACTGCTGCTAGCTATAGATCCTCTTAGTTTTGAAATGAAATATTCAGGTTTATTATTTCCTAAGTTCCAAAGTCCAGCTCCTTACAGAGCATTTCACAGATACTGAATTTTGAAGTTGTTATGTGTTGCTGCCAAAAACAAGGACAGCTTTTTGGAAGAAGGAGCTCTTTAAATGTTTGATTTATCTCTCCACCACCACTTGCTAAATTTTATTTTATGTTAATACAATGAAAGCGACATTGTGTGATTTTTATCACTATGACTCACTGCGCACAGTGCCCATTATTCAGAGGTTGCAGCGTGAACTTAGTAACATTTGGTGGTTTATCTGCACATCACAGGATCATCTCCAACACGGGGCTGAGAACGTTTCCAGTCTTCAACAAGATCCACTCCACGGCCCATGACTTTGTGCTGTAGGTCTCAACACTACATACGTCCACACGCTGTTATTCCTGCATGCATTTCAACATGTAGGCTATTGTGTGCACACATAATTAAACATGCAGAATAAATGTATACCAATGTATGACACTGCACTGTTAAAACCTACGCATGAGTAGTTTTTGCAGAACTGAATATCAGACATTCAACCCATCTGTCCCCTCGTCTCCATCTTCAAACTGTCTCCCATCTGGCATCCATCAGCTTCAAAGATAAAAATGGATTTAAAGGGGGTTATGGCATGTATTCCTGATATCCTAATGTCCACGTCTGCTGTTTTCCTCGTTACTGTTTACGTACCTCTCAGTGTTTGTTGCTTCTCATGTATTTTTGATCTATGTGCTGCTTAGTCACCTGGAACAGAACAGCCACATAAAGACAGTCCCTGCCAACGCCTTCAGAGGCCTCTGCTCTCAAGCTATCAGCGAGATGTAAGGGATTCATCACTTCTTTAGAAATGTAATGTCCACCCTCACACTGCTCCGAGTGGGCATTACATGCTCAGTGACGAATGTTCCCTGAAGTGCTCTCTGCCCTCATTATTGAGTCCTATCTTCTCCTTTGTCTCCTTTTTTTCTGCAGTTTTAACACTCTTGCTGCTCTACATCATACATATGTTGTTCTTGTTCTTGTCTTTTTACTCCAATATGTTTTCTGACATCTTACTGGCTATTTCATATTTTACATGCAAAGCATTTCATCAGTTATTAAAATGCAATGTGATTCTGTAGATTAAAATAACTGTAAGGAACTTTTAACTGGTTATGAAAGAATCTCAATGTAATATGGATGCTTTTCTATGACCTACATAAAGCAAACAAGAAGATTTCTATAGAGAAGCTTTACACTAACAGACTGAAAAATAGTTAAAGGTAGCTCTCTCTCTCAGCTAGCTGTGACATTAAAATTAATTTTAAATGGTGTATGAATAAGTGGTATAAATGGGAATAGCAATTCAATATTAAAACATATATAATAAGCAAACATAATACATTTTTCTCATCTAACTTTCTCATTTATTTCCAAAAATGTTGAACTATTCCTTTAAGAATCATTTGTGGCTTATCCCTTGTAATGGATTGCTGTGTTGCTTCTTTCACTTTAGTAACAATCTGAATATAATACCAAATCTATCCAATATTTGCTGGCAACTTCCAAGGGCTCTGACGAACTCTTACATAATAATGAATACAATATATTTAGTGTTTTCTGTGCACTCATACAGCTTTAGTCACTGGGAACAAAAGAACTCCACATGCTAAAATTAAATTTGATAGTTCAGAGAAGTTTACGGTTTGTGTTGGAGCCACATGACTGTAATTTGGCATCTCTTTCTAATGACAGACGGCTCACCAGAAATGGCATCAAGGAGGTGGCAAGTGACGCTTTCAACGGCACAAAGATGCACAGATTGTGAGTCACAGGCAGAGATGATGATAACAAACAGTAGATTTAGCCAAAAAAAGGAAAAAAGACAGCTCACATATTTTATTTTCTCTCCTAGATTCCTAACAGGAAACCAACAGCTTACGCACATCAATCCCAACGCCTTTGTGGGTTCCAGTGAGTTGGTGGTACTGTAAGCATGACAGCCAACAGTAACTCATGACTACATGATTCACCCTGCTCATCATCACTTATTAAACCAGGAGAAAACAAGAAACAATGTGACATTTGTGTCTCTAAGACACTGAAACATGCCAGATTTAAGGTCAAAATAAACCTGGAGCAGCTGAAATTGGTGATGGAGAGAGAGTTTTTTCGCATGAGGCAGCAATCACATAAAATGTGTTTTTCACAAAGGCTGTTGTGCCTTTTGACTCCACAACATCCAGCAATCAAACGCTGGCTCTTCTAGATCCGGATATTTGAGTTTCAGTGTTTCATTCTGAGCGATTGTTTTTTTTCCTAGGAACAATAAAGTAGAGCTTTTTATTAACTGATTATAGGTCAAGCTGTTACGTTAGTGTGATATCTGTTCAGCATGACATGGATTCTGAAAATACTCCACTGTTTTATTGTGCAGGGACATTTCCCAGACAAAACTCAGCTCCCTGCCGGACAACATCCTCGGTGGTCTCATGAAGCTCTTCGCAAAGTCCGCCCGCCATCTGAAAGAACTTCCTCCTCCGCAGCTCTTCACCAATCTCCGCCAGGCCAACCTGACGTACCCGTCTCACTGCTGCCCCTTTGATATCATGAACAGGAACAGGTGTGCACAGTCATTATTGTCAAAGGGTGTCTGAACACATCATTGAAGCAGTAGATTTGGAAGAAATATGGTCATTATTGAGTTAGACCAGTTTTTGCTCACCTGGAAGGAAACTTGTAACGCTTTTCATCCTGTTAGAACACCAGTGTAGTTTTTTTTTTCTTGCCTTATAAAGTTTTCTTACATGCACTTTTTTATGCTGCTGTTTGCTAGATCGAAAGGCCACCCCTGGTGCTCTGACCCCGAGGCTCTGAATGACCCTTTCTTCCACAGAGACTACTGCTCCAACTTCACCTCCGTCATCTGCAGCCCAACCCAAGACAAATTCAACCCCTGTGAGGATATCATGGAGGCCGTTCCCCTGCGTGTCCTCATCTGGATCATCTCTATCCTCGCACTGCTGGGGAATGCAGCGGTACTTCTGGTCTTGTTAGGTATGAAGTGAGTCAATCATTACAAACTGACTTCCTAACTTTGTTTCTCCCCTCGTCCTGTCCTACTTTTCTCCCACCATTTGTTTCCTTCTTTCCTTTCCTCACTCTCCTGTTTTTTTCTTTCCCAACTTTCAGTTCCTTGCTTTTGTCTTGATGTATAACCTTATTTATTTACTTCCATTTCTTCCAAAACTGGAACTACAAGGTGTTCAGATACAGCTAAATTAAGCTTTATTTTCCTTTGCAACAGAATATAAATTTACAAAGTACCATTTGGGTCTTTTGTCTTTCCACCTTTGGGTTGTCAGGCAGCCGCTCCAAACTGACTGTTCCTCGTTTCCTAATGTGCCACTTGGCCTTTTCTGACCTCTGCATGGGCATCTACCTGGTAGTCATAGCAACTGTGGACATGCTCACTCGTGGCCTGTACTACAACAACGCCATAGACTGGCAGACGGGCCTGGGCTGCAGTGCTGCGGGATTCTTCACAGTGCGTATTCATGCATGGAGTTCTTTGCATACGTATGATGGCTCTGCATAAATAACTCCACTCACAAATATCCATGTTTGTTTCAGGTGTTTGCCAGCGAGCTGTCAGTGTTCACCTTAACGGCGATCACACTGGAGCGCTGGCACACCATCACACACGCCTTGCGGCTCGACCGTAAACTTCGCATGAGACACGCATGCGTTGTCATGACAGCAGGCTGGATCTTCTCCTCCCTCGCCGCTTTGCTTCCCACAGTCGGGGTCAGCAGCTATGGCAAGGTGAGTGCTTTTTGTAGACGCACACACTCTCCATTCAGCTCCTCGTGACAACAGTTCACTGCGTGTTCCTTCTAGGATTTGCCATCTCGTTGGGGATGCAAAATGTTGCATGAACTTAAATTCTACGAGCTGCTTGATATGCATCCAAATGTGCTTCAAAATATGGAAAACGGTTTGTTTGTGGTGCAGGTGAGTATCTGCCTGCCCATGGATGTGGACTCTCTGGGGTCTCAGATCTATGTAGTGTCTCTCCTCCTCCTCAACATCCTGGCCTTCATCTGTGTGTGCGGCTGTTACCTCAGCATCTACCTGACCGTCCGTAACCCCTCTTCGGCGCCAGCCCACGCTGACACCCGCGTGGCTCAGCGCATGGCCATTCTCATCTTCACAGACTTTGTCTGCATGGCTCCCATCTCCTTCTTTGCTGTCTCAGCCGCCCTCAAGCTCCCTCTCATCACCGTCTCAGATGCCAAACTCCTGCTGGTCCTCTTCTACCCGATCAACTCCTGCTCCAACCCCTTCCTGTACGTCTTCTTCACCCGCTCCTTCAGGCGGGATTTCTTTCTCTTCACAGCTCGTTTCGGCCTGTTTAAGACCCGGGCGCAGATTTACCGAACAGAGACTTCCTCCTGTCAGCAGCCGGCATGGACCTCTCCAAAGAGCAGCCACGTGACGCTGTACTCGATGGCCAATACATTAAATCTGGATGGGAAACAAGAATGCTGACTGTCATTCAAAAATCCACGGACACAGACTTTTTGCTGTATCGTCAACAGGAGGGTCATATTTCTCTCCTCTGTATGATTTTCACATATCTCAGATATGTTGCCAGTATCTTTGTCCAGCACATCAGCCACTGATGCTTCAGGCCTGACCTTTGACCTGCAGTGTCCTTCTTAAACCATGGATAAACTCTCCTGTATGTACAGTGTGTACATAAATCCAAGTAAAGATAGCTACAGAACTGAAGATACTTTGATCAAATCTAGGTCACATAGCTGTCCTAGATAATTCTTTGCGTTTGTTTTACCTTAATTGGAACGCCAGATGGGTGGAGTTTACTGCATCATAACAATTTAGATCACAAGTAAAAGTAGAGAGAGTAGAGGAAGGTGAGTAAACTGATTTCACTTCCATGCATTGTCATCTTGTGAAGTAAACACCATCCATCTCGTGTCTCAAGATAATGAAATAAACTGAAGTGCTTTGAAGCAGTTTAACATAGGTTTGACATGAGCGCACATCAAGAAATCAACATTCATTTAGCATTCAGTGTTATGATTGAATGATATTCATTAAGAAGCGCACAGCAGGGACCAAGTGATTAATAATCTCCTCATACACTCTGTCTGATGTCGCTCTCTGTGCCTCCACATCCCTCCTACCCTTCAATTTGTCTTAAAACGAAGAATGTGTAATTCTCTTTGTAATGTAATTATGTTTATCGTTTGTAAATGGATGTGTTATTAAGTGCCACTTTTTAAAACATGTATGTGTGGATTGTACAATATATATATATATATATATATCCCTAATGGTTTTCATTTATAAATTTGTTCAGTGTATCCTCTCTGCTTGAGTAGTCTTTCATGGTGAATGTGAATGCACAAGGAGTAGTAAGTAAAGGAAAACACACACACACACACACAAACATTTAATTGAGCTGTCTTTATCTAGAAACACTGTCCTTCAGAGCATCCAAAGCTTTCAAGGACAAAGTGACCCGACCAACCTGTGCTCTGCGTGCCACGGTGGGTGGTAGATTGTGGGAGGGGAGGCGACACAGCTGCTCTCTCTGCTTTTTACAGGAGGAGGGATATGGCAGCTCAATAACACACACACACACACACACACACACACACACACACACACACACACACACACAGAAGCAAGCAGCCCAGGGTTTCAAGGCTGCAGCTGCAAGGAGGAATCTGAGTCCATCTCATTGATATGGATACACTGCCTCCTACATGCCAACATTGAACGTGTGGGTGCATTTATACTCGTTTATCACCAGGTGGTGCTGCTGATGCATCTGATCTCTGCTCTGCTGTGGTCCATTTAGCTGTGAACAACAACATCATTTAAAGTCACCCTCTCAATGGGCAATACAAACAAACAATGAATAGTAAAAGCATGATATATACATACGTCAGTGTGGATGTTTACACAGAGCAGATGATACCATTCTCAATACTCGGTACCCAGTAGTATAGCATTTAGTCATAAAAACAATATTTGTAACAAAACAGGTACATGAAATAAGACTAAATAATGCTTTATTTGTCCCACCAACAGTAGCAAGTGGACAGTGCAACAATATATAAGGGCCTATCAAAATATAAGAAGCAATGACATCAGTAAACAAGTAGAAGTAAAATGAACAAAAAATAAGCAAACATCAGTTTCTTAGAAAAATCATGTGGACTGATAGTACTATACACATATTATATATTATAGTACACACACACACACACACACATATATATACATACAGCAGACCAGTGGAAAACTAAGTCATCAAATATACAGCATAAATGAAAAAAACAGACCAACTGGTGGAAAAAAGACAAGAGAAGTATTGCACATGTTGAGAAGTGAAAAACAGTGATATTGTACATTCATAAAGCATTGAATCTATCGACAGTATTGTATAAAAAAGCAAACAGTTGCAGCAGTGTTGCTGTCTGTGACACTGAATAATGTTATTTCTGAGAAAGGCCGATACAGTCTCAGTAAGATGTAGCTTTGCAGCTCAGGGCTGGAAAAACAAACTCCCCCCTCCATTTCAAGTACAAGCAGTGCTGAAGATGTTTAAAGGTCTATAGAAAAAAAAAATGTACAGTGTTTCCTAAGTTTTGTTGTTTTTGCTTCTCAATTGATATTTATCTGAAAAAAAACTTGAAGGATTAACACTTAGGGCATCATTTTGACCTTAATTTCTTGCACATCACATCCCATTCTTTCCCTACTCCCCTACCTTTTTTAATGCATTTATTTTTCTATGTAGCTTTTTGTTTACTGATATCCCTGCTTCTCTTTTTATAGGCCATTATGTTGTTGCACTATCCACTTGCTACTGTAGCAATGTAAATTTCCCTGTTGGTGAAACAAATAAAGCTTTACTATATTTTATCTTACCTCTCCACATTTGAATTAAAAAGTAAAACCATCTTTATTATTTTCCCCACACACTAAAATGATTAAATGTATTACGTCTCTCTGTATTGTAATATAGTTCTCCTCAAAATTATATTTTAAAGGTGTGATAGGGCCTCCTATGTGAAGTTCTTCTCCAGATATAAAAAAAACAATGTGCCAAAAAAAAAAAAAATGAACCATAACAATGCAACAGTACTTAGTAATGTTGTACTGTGATGTCATAGCCTAATAGTTTGCAGCCAAACAATGCCATCTGGTGGTCCCATAACAAGAAATTATACTAAACGTTTATTAAAGTGATACTCCACAATGCAATGCAACTGTTTACTGTTAATTAATAATTACATTTTAGTCAGCTGTATTAAAAAAGTCAAAACATAAGTCAATGTGATTATTCTGTTTAAATAATTAAGCAGTAAAGAAAATAAAAAATAAATTAAGCAATAAAAGAAAATAATAAAGAAATAAAATCATATACACATTTACATTTTCAGTATGTAATACTTACAATTCAAGATTTTAAAGACTGACAAACGTATAAACTCTATACAAATATTTAGAATAAGTAAGTAAATACTAATACTAATAACTAAGTATGTTCTTAGCAATCACAGTTTCATTGATGGGGTGTATTGCAAATAATAAGTAGATAGCAAGGAAATAAGACAAATTCAAGATTGTGCTCTTTGTTATGAATTAAGCGAGGGTGATTTATGATTTATCCCTTGTCAATGTGGCATACTGTTACAAAATACACAAACATGTCGTCCTTACCTATATGTATTAGCGACAATGTAAAATGTGCATTACTTTTGGCATTATTGTCGTCCGTGTATTGATGAAATCGCCGCTTGACCGACCCCGAACCCCAACAGAAAGGTTTGTCAAGTCTTTTGATACGACGCTTCTGATTGGCCGCTGCGGGAGGACGCCATAAAACGTCGCATATGATTGGTCGAGCGGATACTCTGCTCTTTTTTTTCTCGCGATTGTTTCCCGTGTGGGTTAATGGCTCCTCCTGCTACAGACTGAGACGGAGCTGGCACGGAGCACCGATACGGGGGGAGCTGTTACACCGCGGAGAGAAAAAAGCGATTACACCCCAAATACCAGCGGGTTTTTGATCGCAGTTGTTCGGGTGTATCTGGGAAAGGGCCGTGCGGGTGGTAGTTTGGGTTGAGGGCTAAATTTAGAAGCGGGCGGTCGAGGATAGCAGTCTATTTTTCCAACAACCAGCTCCCCAGATGAACTCCGTCAGAGCCACCAACAGGAGACCCAGGCGAGTGTCGAGGCCGCGCCCGGTGCAGCCCGAACGGAACAACGGGGATAGAGGTAAGCTAGGTCGCAGTCCCCTACTGATTTAAGACGAAACCGTGTCAGGCAATAACAGCCTTCACGTCACTTTCGCCGTTGCTGCCGGCCTGCTCTCCACTCATGGAGACGTTGGATTCAGCAGGAAACACCGAGGCTTCTCGCTCTGTGGCTTAGGCCAGGCCGCGCTTTGTTTGGCTTGAGTGATTGGGGCTAGCTAACGCCGCTAGCTAGCTTACCAGGTTATGAGGAGGTTGGGGGTTGTCTTCGCCTAACGTAATGCGTATGTCGCTAAACGGTCAGCATTAATAGCGTATATTTAGGTAACCTCAGTCGGAGGAAAAGGGGTCGACCTGACAAGCTCAGACCACAATCTGCGTGTCTTCTCGGCCGTCGCATTCCCAGCTGTCACTAACGATTCCGAGGGTGTAAATCTGCGGCGTCTTCGGACTGCCATTTTTGGGGTGTAACGTTAACAAAAACATTAGCAGTGAACGGGGGTAATGTTAGCTAGCTGCCCCAGCTTCAAGCGGCCATGCCAGGATCAGCTGTGATAGATGATACGGTGTGGTTTGAATGATTTCACTGGGTCCATTTTCGGTGCCCGGAGCTGCAGTTTAAAGCCAACGCAGCCAGCAGATCGAACCCACATCCCCTTCCTTGTTCTCGGAGCCTGCTAGCCGTAGCTCGATTTGTTTACACCGCGGATTTGCCAGCTACGCAGTTCAGTTTTTAGCCTTTAGCCGCTCTTCTCGTCGACCTCATCTGCGGCCCTTAATTTTTGACAGCACCATAAAAGACGACTCTGAGTCTGCTTATGCAGCACTCCGAAACCAATGCACATTGCTTGATATCACTTATGAATGACGAGACTTGAAAGGCTGGTAATGTGGCTGCAGGGTGTGCATCTGCCATTATCAATCACTAACCTTTGTCTGCCTTACTATTAGCCTGTCTGTTCGCCTGCGCACTGTGCATACAGCATGAGAGCTGAATGCACACAATTGTGTCATTAATATTGAGGTGAATAAGATTGTCAGAGGTTTAAGGTGTTTGCTGCCATTACTGGAGATATTTTAGTTGTATGTCTGAGCAAATGAGAAATGATTGGGCTTCTCAGAGAAATACTGTTATGTTTTTTTGTCTTTTAATTGAATGGCATGCCCTATACTGCAGCTTTGTGCATTGAAGTGCCTCTTGAGAAAGTGGTGTATGCATAGGAAATCTGTTTTCCCTTTTGTCCAGATGAGGAGGCTCCTGCAGCAGCTGCAGCAGAGATGGCTATTGAGGAGTCCGGCCCAGGAGCTCAGAACAGTCCCTACCAGCTTCGACGCAAGACCCTGCTTCCCAAGAGAACCGCTGCTGCCTCTGCCACCGCCTCTGCCTGTCCCAGCAAGGGCCCAATGGAGGTTAGACTGAAACCTTAAAGTGGTATTTCTTTGTGCATTGAATGCCGCACACACATCTACTTCAGTGTGTGACTGAGAGAGAATTACTGATTGTTTTCTCTGTTTGACAGAACAGTGATTTTTGTGACAGAGTAGTACATTTTCCAGATCATTACTTAGTGCTTGAATGTTGGCGTGAAATTCATATCCCCATTCCCCTCTTTGCAGGGAGCTTCCACTTCATCAACAGAGGCCTTTGGCCATCGAGCCAAGCGGGCACGAGTGTCCGGTAAGAGCCACGACTTGCCAGGTGTGTGTTAAATCTCCGCAGCTGGGGCAAGGAGAACGTTAGCTCTTTTCTCCTTTTTTTCTTTTTTTAAAGAAATCTTTGTTTTTTTTCTGTGTGCTGGTAAATCTTGTTACTTTGAAATCCATTAAATAGCATGACTCCATCAGTTAATGTGATTGGAGTGAAACTTTTTTCCTGAAGCTTACATTGTGGGTGTGTGTATGTGTGTTTTAGCAGCCCCAGCAGAGCAATATCTGCAACAGAAGCTTCCAGATGAGGTTGTTTTGAAGATCTTCTCCTACTTACTGGAACAGGACCTCTGTCAGGCAGCTTGTGTCTGCAAGAGGTTCAGCCAGCTAGCCAACGACCCCATCCTCTGGTCAGTGCTGCTGAACAGATTAAAAAAAAAGGCCGTAAAATGCAAACAACTGAAGTTTGATGTAAGCCGTGTTTAATATTCCAGGAAGCGTCTGTACATGGAGGTTTTTGAGTACACACGTCCCATGATGCATCCTGAGCCTGGCAGGTTCTACCAAGTCAGTCCCGAGGAGCACGAACACCCAAATCCCTGGAAGGAGAGCTTCCAACAGCTGGTAAGTCTGCCCTCGTGGTTTTCTGTGTGTTGTTTCAACCTGAAAGATGAAAGTGGCCTCTGAGGACTGGCAATGTTTAATATGTAATAAAAGCTGACCCATAAAGAAGTTCCTATAAAATTAAAGCACACACAGTAAAAAGCAAATCAGTATATTTGTATATATGTGTTTGAAATGTCTTAATATGTATAGACAGAAGTACGCAGCATATCACTATGTAAGATCGTCTTAGGATTTAGACAATGATCTCAGTGATCGGCAAACACCAATAGCCAGTATTATTAGTGGCAAGGCAAAGATCCTCTGGATATGTGCTTTACTTTTCGCCCCTTTCGAAGAAGTAGTGGGTCTACTCAAAACTTAATTCTCTGAAGTACACTTATACACTATTTATAATAAAACTGTTGTTACACAGTACCAGTCCTGAATTATCTTTTTTACTACAAGTAATTGAATGGATGAGCTATTATCAGTGCAGCATACCTAAATATACATAACGCCTGTTTTAAATGTTTTAACTAATCCTAATAAAAGCTAGAAAGTAACCAGTAATATCTCTGTGTCAGCTAAATGTCGTACTACAATTTTTTTTCCTCTAAGAAGTACATAGTAAGTAGCGTACATTTATGTTGTTACAGGCCAGACATTAAGCCTGTTCTGAACGGGCATGTTTTCATCAGGCACCGTACTCGTTATTAAATAAATTTGATGTGATTGTTTCATTTTGACATCCTCCACATATAACCAGAAGTGTATGCATGCATACACATATGAACTGACATTTAAGTAAATACTGTTAAGTAGACTTTCTGTCAAACATGGTAGGGGAATGTATAATGTAGTTGGTAGAAAATGGAGATAAATAATGTCTACCTTTTATGGAGTGAGCAGCATTAGTGGAGTTTGAGCCAAGATGGAAACATAACCATCAATATTTCTTTGTGGAGCAAAGGCTACGCTAAGGTTATTTGCATAGGGATGTCCACAGCTGTCTGCAGTACCGAATGAAGCAAAAGAGACATGGACGCCTCATCACTGTGCCTTGTTTGCTTTTCTTGACCTAATTCTATTTATATATTCTGTAACAGCAATAAGGGGTGTATTTTTTAATGTGTCTGGAAGCTGCTCCTTAATGTATTTTGTCTTGGAGACGTGTTGGTCAATGATTCACTATGACCATTGACTGTCAACTATTTGTCTACTTCTCTATTTTTTTTTACCTTCATAAAGTCTTTCTCAGAAGTTCATTCACAAATAGGTCAGTGTAAGGTGGGCATGCTGTCACAGTGTCATTCTAAGGCTATGTCTGTGGTGGTCTCTGTGACTCGTTAACTCATTACAGTCCTGGGTTTTTCTCAGACTAGATATTGTCTTGGGTCCTCGGGCTAAGGCATGTTTGCTTTATTTATTATAATGTTAAGTGGAAATTAAACATTGCTTGTGATTATACAAATTCCTGTGGGTTTGTTTTGTTTGTGATGATCACTTATTGAAATACTGAAATCTACCTTTGCATACACTGATGTTGTGTGGACACCACTTGTTCGGGATGTTTAACAGGACAGGGAAAATACTTCTGTCACACAGACAGACATGTATTTAAGGGACTTGTTGGATAATTTTACCTCTTCAAGAAGAAAAACAGAAGTGTTCACAGCCAGGTCACAAGTTAGCATTGTTGTTTTAAAGGGTCACACTCCACTGATGGACACTGACAGGAAGGTTTGTTGTGATAACAAGGTCATATTAGGTCTACGTTAATGTTTGGTGTGATCACCGGAAACTTGACTTGTGTGTTTTCTGTTACAGTACAAAGGAGCTCATGTAAAACCAGGCTTTGCCGAGCACTTCTACAGTAACCCCGGCAGATACAAAGGCAGAGAGAATATGCTGGTAAGTCACAGCTCAACAAGAGGTGCTTCAGGATTTATTTCATTGGCCATAGCACTGACATTTATGCTAACCACAGCTAATGTAAACACCTGCTTGCTTTTCCAAACTGTCTTGTGATGAATTGTCTGGGTATATGCTCTGTCTGTACCTTTCTCCTGCAGTATTATGACACCATTGAGGATGCACTGGGTGGAGTACAAGAAGCCCACTTTGACGGTCTAATCTTTGTCCACTCCGGCATCTACACAGACGAGTGGATTTATATCGAGTCCCCTATCACTATGATTGGTGCAGGTGTGTGTGTTTCCTTTAATATACATAATCTTGATTCTTGTGCCTCATGCGATCAGTATGTGACATTAACATGAGAGGTGTTTGTGTCCATATGTATGAGGTCATTAATGGGTGTTCGCTGCTTTCCCCTCAGCTCCCGGTAAAGTAGCAGACAAGGTGGTGATAGAGAATACTAGAGACTCAACGTTTGTGTTCATGGAGGGCTCAGAGGATGCCTATGTGGGATACATGACCATCAAGGTAAACATAGACCTTCCCTTTTCCCTTTATTTAACCTATTTTCAAACAAACTTGAAGAATGGCTAATATTAAAGACCCTGTTTAATAGTCTCATCACAGGACCCCCACTGTGTAGTCACTGTGGGAAAGTCCAGGTTAGTCTCCAATTTATTATTTATTCATAGTTGAGGATGAAATTATTATTATTTCTGAAATGGAGGCTCCTGGGTTTCTGTAATTATGAGGCGAACAACAAACATGGGCTTTGTAACGATACTCATGCGCTCCTGATGACAACACCAAATTGTGTGGTTAACTAGTTTTGGGGGTTGGGAAAAAGACATCAGCCTATATAAATGTTTTGCTGTACAGGACTTTCAAAAAATAATAGTCTGATACTTGGACCACACTGCGCTGCTTCATCCTCATGTTTGCTGTTTCACATTGGTTTGCTGATCAGTTTAGTTATAATCTTCTACATTGGATTTTTAAAGTATATTTTTGTACCTGAGACACAGGCCTGTCACAATAACAAATTTTGCAGGACGATTTATTTTCCCACAACTTATAGCCGATAAATGATATTATTGTCAGCATTATTCTGAGGTTCTTAAGAGGTTCTTTTTCTCAGTGTGTGGCACATACTTTTGTTCATGACTTTCTACATAACACTTCTTTCTTCAGAAAGCAGTATTTATTACTATTTGACATTTGATCAACAGCAGTTGTCTGTGCCTTGTCTGAACAGGTGAGCCACCTGTTTTAAATAAAGCAGACACTCAATAGAACCTCTTCTTAATCACTGCCACTCCAAAACTAGGTTAATCAAATTAGTACCATTAGGGTTGCACAGACGTTTGCTTGACACTGGGCTCTGTGGTACCGGATGGCTCGATCGAGCATATCTGCACAGGGTCTGCTGGTCCGCCGATTATTTTCACTTGACCCGTGCATTCAGGCAACTGTTGAGGTCAGACCCTGGTATTTAACATTGGAATCGGGGCGGGGGCTGTGGCGTTCATCTTTGAAATCATCTCTTTTATTATTATGAATATTTTCTCCTTGTTACCTGGCTCTCTACTCCAGCTCACCTGCCAGGTGTGTCTGCTACTGGCCCCTACTCCTCCTAAAGAGTCTTTATGACTGACAGGAGGGCTCACTCTGTTCATTCTGCTGTGGAACCAATGTGCCCAGGTGTTGAGAAAGATGCACAGAGTGAACCCTCTTGTCATCCAGCCTCTTTGGTAGAGAAAGACGAGGAAAAAGACGCATGTGCATGACAGATACACCAAAGCTGGCAAAATGACAGATTCTGTCATTATTATTTATTGTGCGATTAATTGATTTATTGATAATTGCGACAGGCCTACTGCGACACAGTACACAATATAAAAGTTTGGTCAACTTTGTGTGAAAGGTGTCATTTTTCACTTGATGGTGGTTGTCTAGTTTTGTATGTAAGGTTAAATCAGCTGTGATGAGACATTTATTCAAGATTGTGGAAGTTTTCCAACTTTGTGTAACATTGTACTAATTAATCTACCAGTATGTCTCTCGTGGTGCAAAATAACTGATCGCTGCATCCTGGTTATATCCCTACATGTATTTGTGGTATTTGTGGCTCTGATGCCTCCAGCAGGGAGAGTCCAGTGTGGATGTGGTGGGTGGGAAGAGGCTTGATGTGTTGTCAGTAAGCGCAGCCACTGTCTGACCTCTGCTGCTCTTCTCTCTGCAGTTTAATCCTGATGATAAGTCGGCGCAGCATCATAACGCCCACCACTGTCTGGAGATCACAGTCAACTGCAGCCCCAACATCGACCATTGCATCATTCGCTCCACATGCACAGGTAACACACACACTGGCCACTTACTAGTTACTGCGTTATCTTCATAAAGGTAGCTTTTACTACAGGGGTCTTGATTTATGTTGTATTGTGTGTGTGTGTGTGTGTACTCCTCAAGGTTTGAGACACAGTGTGCCTAATTGTGGTATATCACTGAATGATCAGTGTGTTCAAGTCCCATAGCGAGAGACTAAATTTGTCATTTGGGTTTTGGACTGAAAACCAAAAAACCCTAGAGCAGTAATTTTTTTTCCCTTTTTATTATGACAATTTGTTCTCTCTCTCATGAAGAAAATCTTGGTTCCAGTGAGGAGAAAATCTGTGCCAGTGTTGCATACTTTAACATGTATTGACGTAGTTTTCATCAGCCCTGATCATGTGACTATCTAATATTTATTTATCTTCTTCATGTAGCACAAAATGCCACAGCAGCACATTTAGCATCAAATCTCTTGGCAGGAATCAGCTTGATACCTAGAACATATCATATTCTGTAAATGAATGTGAATCAGTGTTGCCGTTACTGAGATGGCAGTATTATATACTACGTATGTGTGCTACAAGTTATGTGGTTATGTGAGCAGAGCTGCAACAATTACTTGATAAGGTGCCAACTATTAAATCAACTACCAGCTATGTTGATAAATTAATCTGTTAGAGTATATTTTCTGAAGGGGGAAAAAAAGAGTAAATTCTGTTTCGAGCTTTTTAAATGTGAATATTTTCAGATTTCTTTCTTCCTCTGTGACTGAAAACTGAATTTCTTTGCGTTATGGACAAAACAACATTTGATGATGAATAGAATAGAATTACTTTATTGATCCCAACCTGGGAAATTATGTTGCAGCAACAGCAAGAAATGCAGTCACAGTATTAAAAAAGCAATATAAAAAACATGCCATGTTTGGCTTTGGGACACTTTGTTTTTATCTATTTTTGTGTTTTATAAACAAAACAAGTAATCCATCAATCAAGAAAACAATCAACAATGAAAATAATAGTTGGTAGCAACCCTGCCTCATAATAATGTGCATTTACATTCACACTAGATTTACATATCATTTACTGTAATACTATTCATTACAACATGTCTCTTTATCAGCACACATCACTTGTAACCTCTTACTTAGCAGCTTACTGTGTTTTTATGTTGTTGTAGTATTTTTGTATATTGTTATATTGCTCATATTATTGTTTTTGCGCTGTGTTGCATTTTTACACTGTATATATGCATATTTAAGTCTTCTTTAAATATTTTTTAATGTCCTTACTTTTACTACTGTACATGACAACTTCGGGATGAAGTCTTATATTATCTTATATTAGCTGCTAAAATCATAGTGACACCACTTTAGCTCTAATAAGCACTGTGTTTATGAAAAGAATGTCTCTTTCTCTTTTGCTTTTCATCCACTTTACCTTACAAATTAATATTTAAATAATGCTCTTTGGTGGATTGTTTTCTGAATTAAAAGAGAAGTTTGGACAGATTCAGAAAAGATGGGTTAATCTAATTTTATCAGAATGTTTGATTATTAGTTATGACTTCATTAGTAGTTTCTTTGTTTTCTTTTTGTTTTTTGTTTTTTTAAATGGTTCTGGTTCATAAACTGTCAGCACCTCTCAGTCGGTCCTCTATTTTCTGTCAGCCTTGCTTTGCTGTTTAATTGTTGCCGCTGTGTTTCCTTATTCCTTATTGCACGTCTCTGGCAACACATTTCAGACAGTTTGTCCAAGTAGAGTTACTGTCGCACATGCCACTGAGTTAGCTCGCTACTTTTGACAGCCCTATAAAAAATACAACAAAACTTTGCTTGCTGCACTTTTTTTTTTTTTTTTAAATCAAGGTTAGCAGAGAATTAAGCAAATAAATAAATGTGACCCGCCTCTTCATAAGAAAACCCACCTTTTCCTGACCAGTGTCACAATATGCATGTTTTTGTTGGTTCATGTAATTGTAGATGTAATACCAGTTGGGGGTACTTTGACTCGTATGTCAATTGACCTGAGACTGGCTCACCTGATGTAGACGGTGTTTATAAGTCTGCTGTTGTCAACGTCTTTCACGCTGCGCTCACCTCCCCTTTTGCTCTCTGTTTATTTCACCAGGGCTCTGTCGCTGCATTTTGTGTTGTGATTGTGATTTGGTTTAAAGAAACATCAATAAGACTTTTTTTTTTTCCCTCCTTACCTAAACGATTATGTGTGGAACCAGACCTTCTCACACAACACTGGAGATACGTTTGGCTGTGCGAGACAATTGATAATAGACGTGACTATTACCCGCAGTCCTACTGTAGCGTAACGCTTTTGTTTTATGTTCTGTGTTTAGTGGGTTCTGCTGTGTGTGTGAGTGGCCAGGGAGCGTGTCCAACCATCAGACACTGCAACATCAGTGACTGTGAGAATGTAGGACTGTACATCACGGATCACGCGCAGGTAAAAATGGATTTCTCTCCTCTGTAGTATCACAAATGGTTTGTTGCACACGCAAATATTCACGTCTGTGCCTCTTCTTGACTGTTTTCAGGGCATTTATGAAGACAATGAAATCAGCAACAATGCACTAGCAGGAATTTGGGTGAAAAATCACGGTAATCCCATCATTAGGCGTAACCACATCCACCACGGACGAGATGTCGGCGTGTTCACCTTCGATCACGGCATGGTAAGTGCACAGCAACCTTGTGTCGCATGTTTTACTTGGAGAAACATCACAGATCATCTTATTCTGCATCTTCTTCTTTTCTGTGTTTCAGGGTTACTTTGAGAACTGCAACATCCATAGAAACCGCATAGCAGGCTTTGAGGTGAAGGCCTACGCCAACCCCACAGTGGTGCGTTGTGAGATCCATCACGGTCAAACGGGAGGCATCTACGTCCACGAGAAAGGGCGGGGGCAGTTTATCGAGAACAAAATCTATGCTAATAACTTTGCTGGTGTGTGGATCACATCCAACAGCGACCCAACGATACGGTGAGGACACGTTTTGTACATGGCTGATATTGATTCAGAAAAATAAGTGGTTGTGTCGGAAATTTGTGCATATTTTTTCCATGATTGTGACAGTTTCTTTCCTTTTATATCCAGAGGAAATGCTATATTCAACGGTAATCAAGGAGGGGTGTACATATTTGGAGATGGACGGGGTTTGATAGAGAGTAACGATATCTATGGTAACGCCTTGGCGGGAATTCAGATCCGAACCAACAGCTGCCCCATTGTACGACACAACAAGATTCACGATGGACAGCATGGGGGCATCTACGTGGTAAATACACTCTGCAGTTTGGTTAAAATGTAACCCTTCTCCAGCAAGTACAGGTCATTTTTCTGTTTTTATTAAAAACCCTGAGCACCCCGTCAGGAGTTTCTGACAGCTGAACCTGCTTTGTGTTTCAGCACGAGAAAGGCCAGGGGGTGATCGAGGAGAATGAGGTTTACAGCAACACGCTGGCTGGAGTCTGGGTGACCACGGGCAGCACTCCTGTCCTCCGCAAGAACCGCATCCACAGTGGCAAACAGGTAAAATCAACACTGTCAAACATTGTCCCTTTAAAGCCACGAGAAATCTCATTTCACTTCCTCGATTCATGGAAATCTTGTGTGTTTTGATTTGCCTGTCGGAGGCAGCTGAAATGAAATAATCTGCACAGATGAGCTGCTGTAGCCTGACATTTTTTGACAGCAATACTATACATTTAGTAAGAAGTAAGAACACTAATTACAGTCAAGTAGTTCGGTTTTGACATGTAAACATCATAGTTGTTGTTGTTACGGCACGCATTCACTGAGATTTAATTCCATCCAGTGCTGCATTAATTTTTCACCAAGATCTTGCGTTGATGATGGTAGAGTCTGACTGCTGCGCAAAGCCTTCTCCAGCACATCCCAGAGATTCTCAATGGGGTTAAGGTCTGGATCAGTGAAGAAAAAATCCATTGATGGTATAACCTAGTCATTCAGTATATTCAGGTAGTCAGCTGACATCATTCTTTGAGCACATACTGTTGCTGAACCTGCAGTAATTATCCAATAGGAGGCTCGTACCTATTTGCTTAGTTAAATCCAGGTGGTGACTTTTTTTTTTTGGCCTGGCAGTGTACTTAAATGTTACACCAGAATAACCACAGATTCCTGTTTATTTTTATAATGGACCTATGTGCTGTGATAAACACTAAATGTGTAAATAAATAAAGGCATATGACAACTTTTTGATATTTTATGCCAGACCTAAGTGTCCTGGCTCTTCTTCATTTTTGAAAGAAGTATTATCTCTTCTTGTGTTCATTCTTTATTTCCTAGGTGGGGGTGTATTTTTACGACAACGGGCATGGCGTTTTGGAAGACAATGACATCTACAATCACATGTACTCTGGTGTACAAATAAGGTAACGATAAGATACTTCCAGCAAAGAAATATGAAAGGAGATGATTCTATGTAAAAACTAAAGCGCGTTTCTGGTGTTTCCACCTGTGTATGAAGTATTTTATCCTTGTTGAATCATAACAGGACGGGGAGCAACCCAAAGATCAGGCGCAACAAGATCTGGGGAGGCCAGAATGGAGGGATTTTAGTCTACAACTCAGGTCTGAATTTCTCAATGTGCCATTCTGTTTGTCTCATGTAGTTTGTGTGCGTTCCTGCAGGTCTAATCCTGCCTTTTAATCCAACCATCCAGGTCTGGGCTTCATCGAGGACAATGAGATCTTTGACAATGCCATGGCGGGGGTATGGATCAAGACGGATAGCAACCCCACACTGAGACGAAATAAGATCCATGACGGCAGAGATGGAGGCATCTGCATCTTCAACGGAGGCAGAGGTACTTGAAGACGACCTGTAGCCAGCAGTCTGTGTGAAGCGAAATACAACGATTTGACTTGTGTCGCTTTGTCTGTAGGTCTGCTGGAAGAGAACGACATCTTCAGGAACGCTCAGGCTGGCGTGCTGATCAGCACCAACAGCCACCCGATACTCCGCAAGAACCGCATTTTTGATGGCTTCGCTGCAGGTAACTATTTTTTTGTTATGTGAGCACAAACAACGTCTCGCTCTGTATCTCCTTTTGGTGCTGAAGACACACTTTTGTCCTCTCCAGGTATTGAAATCACTAACCATGCCACAGCCACGCTGGAGGGCAACCAGATCTTCAACAACCGATTCGGAGGCCTGTTTCTGGCCTCTGGAGTCAACGTCACCATGAAAGGTAACAAGCTGCTACGTGTGAAGCTTTGCTCATTCTGGTCACAAACTGCTTGTATTTGCTTTTTAAATCACTTTTTCTGTCCTCTCTTCTTTCAGATAATAAGATTCTGAATAACCAGGACGCCATTGAGAAGGCGGTGAGCAGAGGACAGTGCCTCTACAAGATCTCCAGCTACACCAGTTACCCCATGCATGACTTCTACAGGTAAACTGTTAGATAAAATGTTTAGAAAGTTCAAGTGTTTTCACTGAATGTTAACTAGTAGTGATACTTAAATGAATGCCTTTTTAATTTGGGGTTTTGCACTGGTGGTTTGACCCTGAGCTTTAGGACATTGTGATGGACGTTTTATGACAGTCAGTTTTATTGTTTATTGCAACTGAACATTTAATGAGTATGATTAAATTCCTAAATTGGATTAGTAATTGTCAAAATGCATAAATAAGGTATTCTCTCATGCTGTTAACATTTTGTCATTTGTTTTATTTTCCCCTCATTATTTCATGCTAATTTGTCTTTTTCTCTCTCCAGATGTCACACCTGTAATACAACAGATAGAAATGCCATCTGTGTAAACTGCATCAAAAAATGCCACCAAGGGCACGATGTAGAGTTTATACGGCACGATCGGTAAGACATTTTAGGTTCTTTCCTAGGAAAATATCTATTTTCCTGTTTTTAAAATGCTGTTTGCAAACCTGCCTCTCTGGAACAGGCTTTATGCCCAGCTCCACTACTTCCTAAACTTACGCCAGCTGCTTTATTTCCTGTCTTAAATTATTGGACAAACTGATTAATCCAGGTGTGCCTGATTATTGTTGCTATGACTATTGAGGTCAGACACACCTGGATTAATCAGTTTGTCCAATAATGTAAGACAGGAAATAAGTGAGCTTGGCATAAAACCTACTACTGCATGTGCCTGAAGGTTTCACTTCACTTTCACTCATTTCACACTCGGTTCCTTTTCTAGGTTTTTCTGTGACTGCGGAGCAGGAACGTTGTCCAACCCGTGCACGCTGGCTGGAGAGCCCACACACGACACAGACACTCTGTATGACTCTGCGCCGCCCATCGAGTCCAACACGCTGCAACATAACTGAAGGCATCCGGGCCAGCTGCACTCTCCCACATCAGCATATAAACACATTGCATTGCACACAGCCATACTCGCACGCACGCACGCACGCACACACACACACCCACCTACCTGCAGTCATAAGGACCCAGAGAGACTCTGTGATAGCGGCGCTCTCAGATGGGATTAAGGTGAAAGAGGCTGCCGAGGAAGCAGCTTCCTGACTGGAGACAGACTCCACTAGAGGGAGCAGTGGAGCTGAGGGTGGACTGACAGAACGGCCACAAGAGATTCCTCACTGAGTATTTCTTATTGCAGTCTGTAGACAGAGAAGATGAGAGGAGAAGGGCTATGCAGAGGGGCTGTCGATGGCAGCCTGTGCCACTTTGGCAGTGTGAAGACTCCCCCCCCCCCCACACACCCCCTGTTGTTAATACTCAGCTCCATGCCCACTTCTTCTTCCTCCTCACAAGGCTGTCAAAGAGACTTCCTGCTTCCTTGCAGCTGCCATCCCCATCGGCTGTCCAGACAGTTGTAACTAGGCAAAGGATGGGCGGCTATTGCTCTGTTGTGTGTGTGCGCGTACGTGTGTGGGGATAAAGAGCAAGATTGTGTGTGTGATGGAGCACTTGGGCTTTTTTTTTTTTTTTTTTTAAAAACAAACAAAAAAAATGTTCTGATCAGTGGATTTTATTTCAATGCTTTCTCATGTAGTTTTGTATTTTCATGCAAAAAGTTGACTGTATTTGAATGTCTTTTATTTTATTATATATTATTATAATTATTATAATTTTTTTCTTTGGTTAGCATCCCTCCCCCAACCCCCAACTCCCAAGGTGAAGTGCAGAAACTCAAGCGTCCCAGTGGTGAAGTTCTTTCTGTGAAAGAGAATTTAAACACTAAAAAACCCTCTCCAGTATATTAGCTTAAATGGCAGGTGGAGGGGCTCCACGCTTGTATAAAGGTGTGCGAGTGTGTAAATGTGTGTTGTGTACAGTGAAAGTTGTGCGTGTGTGTGCGTGCTTCTGTTTATAAGTTGATGCAGTCAGTGTTTTATGGAGAGGGTTTCAAGAGGAGGCGTCAGAGCTCCTTTGAACTGGAACGCAAGAGTCAAATCTGCAGTCCCCCCCCAAACACCCGTCCTTCCTCCCCGTGTATCGTGGTGACTGTGGCTCCTCATGCAGCCTGAATCGTATGCATGTACCATAACATCTAGACTTAATATATTGTGAAGTATTCAATAACCATTATGTAGATGCTAGTTGGAATTCAAAAAGGGGTATACTTTCTTAGAAAGACAAAAAAAAGAAAACAGGAAACTGGCCATTTCTAAGAAAATAAAACTTTATTAGATCAAGTGTGTTGTTTTTAAACTCTCGCAGGAGTGCCTAATGGTGTCTTATAAAAATGCTTTGTGTATTTGTCATTTCCCCATGAGCTTGAAGAACGGTGCGACCACAAACTCATCCACAAATAATACTTTATTGAAAAAAACAAAACAAAACAAGCACTCCAATGTGGTTTGTACATGTAGTTTGACCTTTGCTGGCCATGATGAGCACACGATGCAAACAAAAAAAAAATTAAGTCGTTTTGGGAGGAGCGCAGCGTGAAAGGATCTCTGCGATGTACGTGTTGTTTGTGGCAACAAGGTCCTGCTTCATTTCCTTCAGCTTCGCCTTCATGTTTTTTTCAGTCATGTTGGCAGCAGCGAGGTGCTTCGCCTTCTCCAGGAAGTTCTGGATCAGGTTTTCCCCCATCTGGAGGAGAAGAAAAAAAACACCTTCAGTCTCATGATCAAAGCACAATTACAAGATCGCACATTTGATGTTTGTCATTTTGATTTGATAATTTCCTCTGTTTATGATGTTCTGCCTTCAGAAGATCTGATCTCTGGCGGTGGAGGGATGACACGACACTGCATTTATTGGTGCATTAACATGCATAGTAGCAGACCTCAGGGGACATATCTTCACAATGACTGTAATGACCTCACATTTACTTAAAGCAGTAATGATATTGACTCAGTGATTAATTTATAATGTTCTGTGACATACTTTGACTTTCTACTATAACATCTTTTTGGAAAAGCGAGTCATACTTGTTTGTCTGTCCGCTGCCTTTTGGCCTCAGACTCTTCCTCCTGCTCCATCCTCTCCCCTGCAGCTTCCTGGAATTCCTCCAGCTCCTCTGCCTTCTCCTTCGCCACGGCAACTACTGATGGCGGGAAGCACGCCAACTCAGCGACGTGGATACCGAAACTCTGATCGCACACACCTGAACAAACAGTTAAGCGGCCAGGTGAGTACATTTCCCTCTTTCATATTGTGCAAAAACTCCATCCAGGGAAATCTGAAAATTGTTCACATATACACTAGGGTTAGGAAAAATTACAGCGACCACGTGTGGATGCGCACTGACCTCTTTTGACTCTGTACAGCATGGTGAGTGTGTTTTGGGAGGTCAGGGCCGTGACGTGCAGGTTATGGACGGTGGGCTGCTGCGCTGCCAGTGCCGTCAGCTCGTGGAAATGAGTGGCAAAAAGACAGAAGCAGCTGATTTTGGAGGCGATGTGCTCGCTGATGGCCCAAGCCAGACCGAAGCCGTCATACGTGGACGTTCCTCGGCCGAGCTCGTCGATTATGATGAGCGAGTTCTCTGTGGCCGAGCTGGAAGGAACAACAAGGCGATGAGTGACAGCTTTAGGTGCGCCCAGTGTTATCAATCTTATTTCTGTTCTCACCGCAGGATGGCAGCGGTCTCCAGCATTTCGGACATAAAGGTGGACACTCCTTTGACTTGGCTGTCTCCTGCACCCACCCTGGCCAGGATGCTGTCAATCACGCTAAGCTCCGCTTTCTCACACGGCACAAAGCAGCCGATCTGAGCCATCAGAGCGATGACGCCCACCTGTCGGATGAACGTCGACTTGCCCCCCATATTTGGCCCTGTAGACAAGGAAAGAAACGAGAGCGACATGTTACGGGATATTTGTCATTTTCTCATTCACACATTAGCAATGCCCTTGTTAGGTCCAGACAAGGAACTGACCACAAGAATTGGTCAAGCCTAAACTTTTGGACAATACTGTTTGTTTCCCCGGCGTTGGAAGAACCATGAAGATTACACGGCTTGGAGTGCTTCCGTCTGCGATTAACACAGTAGAGAACAACACACTGATTCTTCTTTGTGTTTACTAATGTGTGGCTGATTTCTGAATCACCGGAATGTGTGAAAGAAAGACATGAAACTCCTGACCCACTGTCCCCACTTTTTTTCATTATGACCGCCTGGACACATTTTTGACGTCCTTGCTGGTATGACAGACAGGGATCTAATTCACATTAACATTACTCTGCTGGAGGAGTTAAGAAGCATCGTTTTGCGACAAGATCAACTTAATAAGAGTCACTCCTTAAAAGGTACTAAATGAGACAATTCTGATGCCTCTGCATAGCAACAGAAAACAAAATAAATATGTATATGCTGCTATATTAATGAGGGTTCTTGCACCATTTTAAAAGTAAAATTTAATACTTTTAAAACAGTTTAGGACCTCAACAAATATAATTTAAAACCCTAACAGGTCAGAAATTGTTCTGACCTGTTAGGGTTTTAAAATTTCTGAGTTGAGGCCAATATCGATATTTAGCAAGAACAAAAATCCGTTAACAGATTAACCCCTGATAATAATTTATGAATTTGTTTTTTTTTTTTTTTAGCCCTTTAACACTTGCAACAGTGATGTAAATTGTAGGCATAGCACTTAATTTTTCTACAACATTGTGAACAAAATAGCGTGTAAATCTGCAGTAAATCTCTGAATATTGTGTTTTCCTATTGGCATTAAACTCACCATCTGAAAATTTACTACCTACAGCATTTTTTGGTAAATTTAAGACAATTTAAGACCATAATTACCCTGATTTTAATTTAAGACTTTTTAAGGAACCACAGGAACCCTGTTAATGCCCTGGACATCAAACAGTCACATTAATATTCTATTTTTGACAGCCCTGGTTAAAATGTCAACAGATTAATAAGCTTTCATTTGAGGATGAGTTTCTGAACTCCCATATTCACTCTCCTTTTAGCTTTGATACTTCTCTCATAATTGCGATATTTCATATAAGCGCGTCGTCTCTTCACACCTGTTATAATGTAGAAGTTCTTCTCTCCCTGGACGAAGGTGATGTTGTTGGGTATGAAGGCGGTATCAGCATCCGTCTCCATGCAGGGGTGTCTGGCCTGCAGCAGCTTCAACCGCCTGCAGCCGTCCGCCAACAGCCGGGGCCGAACAAACGGCACGGGGGCAGAGACGGACGCCACAGCGAAACTCACCACCGCATCCAGCTGCGCTATCACATCGCTCAGCGTCTGGAGGGGATCCACGTAACCTGAAAAAAGTTCACCACTTAAAATGTGTTATCGTATAGCCTGCAGCGTGAGCAGGCGATAAAAGATTAGAAAGATTAAACAAAGTGTGTTTCAAAGGTTGCCCCTCATCGTCGACTTTATTTGCCTTGAGAGAAATTTAAATCAATAGCTTTAAGTCAGGCCAGACAAATGCGATCGGGATGCAATGTGCAGCATGTGATCATGTGATGACATTCCTCACCTGAGGCGATGTTGATGATCTCTTTGACAATGGCATTCTGGGCCTCCTGGTACTCCTCTCTGCTCCTGGTGTACTCCTCGTTCAGAGAGCTCAGCTTACTGTAATTGTGTAACAGAGCAGCAGGGTTATCCAAGGAAAAAAAGCCCAGATGTTTGTGAGGAAGTGACACTGACCTGTTGGTGAAGCGCACGCCGTTCTTCTGAACATCCAGCGTGGTGAATTTCTTGTTGTTCCTCAGACTCTTCTCCTCCTTGCAGGTGACTCGCAGGTAGAAACCCAGCACGGCGTTTGACTCCAGCTTCACCGTCTTACCAGCTTCCAGACCTGAAACGAAAAGTTGCTCAAATTGAAACAAGGTAAAAGCAAACAAAAAAAACAAACAAATACTTGTCATCCAATTTCTGCCATTTATCCAGGTCCAAGACGCCCTCCTTCCCTCCTCAATGACTAGTAATGTTCAAACTTACTTAAGCATCTTTAAGTTTTATTGTGGCCTGCATCACTTCATCAGACAGACGACCAAATTATTAATCTTCCTCTTAATAAAGACAATTAGCTTATGCTTAATACGAGTCACACTCATTTTCAGGTTCATATTTGTATGTTAGGTTTCCACTAGAACATGATTAATTAAAAAAAAAAGCCTTTAGCTATCTGAACAATTTCCTTCACTCAGGAAAGAATGTTTTCGCAGCACATGACTTCTTGGTGTAAACACTTAACATCTTAAAAACCCATCAGCAGATGCTTGCTGCAGCTACGACCTTTAAAATTCAGTGTCAGACCTCTTTGTGGTTTGCGCAGACGTCTGGTATAATTCTTGCCGTTTGTGCGTGTAATGACCTAGTTCTGCGGCTGCTCTGTTCAGGACTGTCTGCATGTCCTTTTCCAGGGCGTCCATCTTTTCTCTCAGCTCACTCAACACCGGATCGAATGACGCCTTCACCAGGAACTCATGGTGCTCGATCTGCATGCAACATGAGCCGTGTAAACACAAAGAACTGAAAATACGCGAGCACATTGATTCATGTGTAAACAAAATACTAAAAGAATACAAAGACCTGGTTCATGTCCAGTGTGGTTTCTATCATCTCCTGGTATTTAAGGAAGTCTGTCTGCAGATCTCTGAGAGGAGAGAGGAAGGCCGCCTCCAGCAGAACCTGGTAGCTTCCTGCAACACAAAATAAATAAATAAATAAATAAATAAATCAGGTTAAGTGGAGAATGTGAGTAGTTTTGCCACCTCTTATACATACATACATACATACATCTATACATAAAGATCTGGTTTGGACTGTAAATCGGTTTGTACAATTACATGCAGCATCTTCTCGGTTGCTCTTGCCATATCCAATATGGCGACGACATTGACGTATGATTCAGTGTTCAGTGCGGCGTCTGTGTATATATGCCTGTGGTAGCAGCTTATCAACACTTTGCTCTATGGCATGACAATCGAACAAAGCAAGTCAGCTGAAAGTGACAGGGACAATTTAAAAAAAAATAAAATCAAACATCTGTGGGCTATTTGCAGGAAAATTGTAATGCAAATATTTCTGCAGAGGGAAATTACATCACAAATACAACCGAAAGCACCACAGGACAAGACACTGACACGTTATTAGTCCTTGCAGCGTTGTGTACCTGAGTATCTCTCCAGGGCTGTGATGAGAGCAGGGATGTGGCTCACAGCCTGGTAGACACGGTAACAGTCCTGCAGCGTCGCCGAGTGACGGTGGAACTTCTTGGCCAGACGGTGAAGATCAGGAAACCGCCGCAACAAGTCCTCCTGACAGGTCTGCCTGAGCTCTGAGTCGCACACAAAGCTCTCCACCAGGTCCAGCCTACACACACAAACATATAAACAAAGTGTCCTCTAAATCTGTGTCCTATGAGTGTCATGAACTTCCATGGCAGGTATCATCCATCCATCAGTTGTCATGGTGTTTGACTCAATCGAACAAAACACACGATTCATAAATTATTCTGACAATGTATTTTCAATCCAATCACTGGAAATCCTGGTTCAAAAATATTCGATTTATGAGCTTAAATTATCGATAGCTCAACAATAAGAATGTGACATTTGATCTTATTTTACCTTGACTGATCTATGAAATATGCTTCAGGTTTCTCTAGTATAAATATTTGATCATGACACTTTGTCCTCAGAACTGTTTTTACCTTTCTTCTATTTTGGTTTTGTCCATGAGTGGTTGTTTGATCCACTGGTTGACAAGTCGCTGGCCCTGCGGCGTGCGGCACTTGTTCAACAGACCAGCCAATGAATGAGCACCGCTAATGTCATCAGGTGAGCCCTGAAAGAAAGGATTCATTTGACATTTACATATTTTGACAACAAATACTTCCCAGTGGAATACTTTAATAAAACTACGCAGTGACAACTGCAGATAATGTGGGGTGGGGGTTGAATCACAATACCCTAGAGCCTTTGCCTTTGAAGGGGAAGAAAACTAAAAAACAAACATACTACAGATTAAAGTCCTCACAGCTTCCGCCACCGTTTGTCGCACACAAAAAAAGAATTTCAAACTGCGTGATTGGAGGTTATTGAAATCCACCTTGGGAGTTGTAATTAGCTTCTAGCTCAACCTCTGTGAGCACACAGCCTCACAGATTGATAGAAGATACTAAGCTTATGTAACCAGTCATTTGCACACAAACACAGGAGTCACCAGGGTCAATTTGAAGTGCTTGAAGCTATCGCTGTTCCAGCCCCACATCCACTAAACCTTAAACATGTTTGCACTTCAAATGTTCATTTTTTTTAAGGTCAAAATACTGCCAACGTTTTTTTGTCATAACTTCTTGCCCATGTACTGTACAATAAGTCCATTTCCCAGGACGTGACCTGTTATTTATTACCGATTACCTCCGCCAAGGAAGTTATGTTTTCACCGGGCTTTGTTTGTAAAATAATTCAAAAAGTTGTGGACAAATTTTTGATGAAATTTTCAGGGTTGGTCAGAAGTGGCCCAACTTTTTTGGTGGTGTATGGATCCGATTCAAGGTCACCACCAAAAATTAATGAGTTTTATGTTAGGCCACTTCCAGCCAATCCTGAAAATTTCCCCGTCACTGACCTGGAAGAGGTTAAGAGCCCTGACGGCAGCGTTGTCCAGCCTCATGTACTGACCCAGGTCCAGTGTGGTCAGACTGAAGGAGTTGAAGTTGGACTCGTCAGAGAGCAGTTCAAGGAAACGCACCACTGCAGCCAAGCACGACATCGCCACCTGTGAGTGAAACACATGGACATTTAAACCATTTAAACATCAGCAGCAGCCTATAATAAAACTTCCAACCAGGGCTACTTTTTTATGTTGTAATGTAAGTTGCCACCAAGCAGCTTATTATTTTATTGCAAAAATCTTAACTTGAAGACATTGTGAAAGCCAGAAGACAAGTGGATGATATGAAAGATCATGTGAACTGGACTGACAGCTGCAAATTAATTATAACAAGCAGTTTTTCCCTGCAGGCCCAAGATGACAAGATGTTCAATTATGAATTTTTATTGATTTCCACATTATGGAAACTCTGTATATTTTTATTGTGTTGGCGTCACCTGTGACAGTACCTGCACTGACTGAAGTGGCGCTCACCTGTTTGTCGAGCTCAGGCAGCGTGTTGCTCGCCACAGTCTCTCCTCTCTTGGCCCTCAGCAGCCTGTTCAGATCCTGGACCATGTCCTTGCTACTGAACTCTGCTCTCTTCCTGTCCGAGACCAGCACGCCGCCACGCTCTACAACCTGCACCAAACAACAACATTAACAAAGTATTCACGCCATACACCTGCCTATCGTTGGTGCCGTGTTGTTTCAGTTTGTAGTGAGACTGAAATACAGGTAGTCCAGTTTGACAGAGACACTCATGAGGTTATCTTAAAGTTCACTTCAGAAGTAATATTCTATTTGTAGTCAGGCTGAAGGTCTATTAAGCTTTGTCAATTTAAGTTAAGACACTTTCTGCTCTAGGAAATGATAATCAACCAAAGAAAAGTTAACAACCACAGTTCTACCAAGCCTTTGCCAATCAGTTGGTCGACAGTGTTTATTTGCATGAGCTAAATTGGCCACAGTGCTCTAATTTCACTCTCCCTGGTAGCCTCAATCAATAATATGTCCACACATATATGCATGCCAGTGATTTAGTGTTCAGCAGCTCACTAACACAGACCTCCCGTAGTTTACTGCCCTCTGTGTTGCCTTCCCCCTGGACCAAGAGACACTCTTTAGGGCTGACTTGGACCAGAAGGGACTCCAGGTTGGAGAAGATCTCATTGTCTGGGAACTCGCACACTCCCATCTTCCTCTGGGCGGCGTCCACGTAGCCGACCCCGACCACGCGTTGTCCATCCGCTCCTGTGGCAAAGCGCACGGCCACGACTCCAGCACAACCCACCGCTCCGGTTCCACCACCGAACAGAATCTCCTCAAACTGAGTCAAGTTTCCTGGGGAGGCCTGAATGGCCAACGGACAGAAAGATGGAGAAACAACACTTTATTTTTTTAACACTCACAGAACAACATTAGCATTCATTTTGAGCTGTGTTTGTGGCCACCTGATAAATGTACCCTGAGGGAAACATCTGGCTGTTAATCTGCTAAATGATCATCTATACTTACCAGCTACACAATGACCTGAAACGCTCTGTAGGGACAATAACCCTCTATACAGTCACTCCTTTCACATCAACAGTATTAACCAGGGACTTATTCAACAGAACTGAATTCAATGTTTTGTAACACTTCAAGATCTGATAAGTTGCCTTTTGATGCATCTGGATCACACTGAACTTTTAACACTTCATGCCCTTAAGATTCACATGTTTATGATCTAGACCTAACTCAAAACCTGATGATTTTTGCATTCATTTAACCAAACTGACACTTCCAGCCACACAGGTAGACAGTGTGGACTGCACACATCAGGCATTAGTTAAAACGTTCATCTATAAGGAGCACATGAGTCATAATGGAGCCAACACAGCTGATCAGTGTTTAAAAATCTTGTAAACAAGCAGACAGCAGACTGACCTTGTAGTCGAGCTTCCAGTCGTGCTCCTTGCTGCTCTTGCCGTGGTTCTTGTACACCTCCACTCTGTACTGTCTCACCAGCAGCAGGTCTCTCGCAAAGGCCTCAAAGTTTGGCTTGCTCAGGACCACACTCTCCAGCTTGCGACTCCCTGTCGACCAACATGTATTTTATTATTTATCTCACTAAAACCAAAGCTCTTGTTTGGTGTGCATTGGAGACGCGACTATTTCCCCTGCAAAGCTTCTTATGAAGCAGCACCCAGCAGCTATTTGTAGCTAGCTTAGCTTACGGCTACATCTAAACGGGTGCTTCAGCTAAGCTAGCGGTACACTGTTAGTTACCTGAACCCAAATATTTGATGACTCCGTTCGTCTTGAAAACTTCCTTCGCAGCGAATATGGCGTCTTTTCCGTGAACCGTGTAATAATCGTTACGGTCGAATATCCTGAAAGTGGTGTCCGGTTTTTCCGGCATTGAGAAGATGAAGCTGAGGAAGCCATGTTCAGCTGCACTGTCCATGGACAGGTTGTGTTTCGGCTGCACCGCCATGCTGAAATATCCCGCCAGTGCGGTGGTCAAACAGGAAGTGACGTTTCAGCACTTCCTCTCCTACTTCCTCTTTAGTGTTCACTCATTCAATATATTATAAATATCATTAAAACCTTTATATAAATACATTATATATAAATATATTAATTATAAACTAATATAAAAATGTTTGTAGAAATAAAATAATTTGATTAATCAATTTAAAACATTGTCGACTTTGTTGACTCTGCCTCTGAAGATGTTAGTTAAAAAAAAATAATCAAAGTGTTTATTGAATTATGTTCAGTAAGGAAACAAGCACAGTGAAATAGTTCCTTTGCTTTCACAATGAACACCGAGCAATGAATCAAAGTGTGAAAATAGCAGGAAAACAACAGGAGCTCCCTCCATCCGTTCACCTTAACATCAGGGCGGCACAAAAAATCTTATAATAATAATAATAAATCTAAGTTCAATGTGTTTTTGTATATATGGTATAAATATATTATTGTATGATATTTGGTAACAATAAAGTAGCAGCATTGTTATGATTTCATACTGAAACAACAACAAACATCATATTTTATGGATAGGATGATGTTGTGACATAAATGTACTCAACAAGCGCCAGCAGAGAAAAAAAAAAAAAAACACGTCATCATAGTTATAAGATTCTTTGGTATTTCCAGGAAGTGCACTCGAAACAAAATAATCGTCATAAAATTCAGCTGAATGGCAGGAATTAGGATACATGCCTGC
Organism: Synanceia verrucosa; assembly: GCA_029721515.1. Taxonomy (NCBI): domain Eukaryota; kingdom Metazoa; phylum Chordata; class Actinopteri; order Perciformes; family Synanceiidae; genus Synanceia; species Synanceia verrucosa. Next base: position 21,479,530 of record CM056550.1, on the reverse strand, counting down.
ATGCCATCATCACCAGCGTCAGCTCCCTTTTTTCCCCTGTTTTCAAGGAATTGCTTGACTAATGTCTTTAACAATGGTCTATGCAACATGCTCCTATGACAAAAGGCCATTTTCCCGGTTCAATTACTAGGCAATAAAATGTGTTTGACTTACGCAGGATGAAAAAAGAGTTATTTCAGGTGATCCGTTGAGAAAGCATCACACCACAGGCTGTGCTTTACTGTCATTTACATTGCAAACAGCTTTTACATCCAAACCACGCATGTTTAAAACGGGGTGTATAGGATAAATCATTACATTGCGAGAGCTTGACTGAATTAAACCATATTTTGTTTTAAATAACACCAGAATGTTTTATTATTGTTATATTAGGTGTCAGGAAATGTACCTTCTCCCAAAACTGACGACCTGATAAATAGCCTACATGATAGCTATTAAATGAGTGAGACTACATGGGACTCTTTAGTACAAAGTAGAGTCTGTGAAATGCATTTACCAGGAGGTCTGCGTGATGAGAGTCACGAGTGGCTGGGACAGTGGTTCTTGAAAGGCAAATTGTTTTTAAAATTTTCAACTAATTCTTTAATGCTAGACACAACATCAACTCAATTCATTTTATTTTCACCTCACTGTCATCTGAGGGCAACTGGCAGACATTTTAAAGATGGATGTTTCCAGAGCTATCAGTATGGTTAGGGGTGTGACGGTACATTCAGATCACGAGACGAGATGGTATTTTCACACAACTTTAAGAAAACTAAAATGACAAAATATATGACTGGACAAACAGGCATTTAACTCCATTTCTTCTATTAAACAGTTATTTCAACTCTATTAAATAGCCCAAAAAACACATTAAATCACCTTCTTGTCGTAATTAGTGTTGTATTATCAGTAGCATGAGGTGAGATGTGTCTGAGTTGAATTTGGTGATGCTACAGCAGATATAAGGGGAACATTTTTCCCTCTGGTGTTTTATAGACGGTCTCCTCAAAGGCCGATGCTCATTCAAAGTTCAAATCCTCCCAAAGCTGGTTTCACACCGAATGCGTAAAGTGCGCCGCGCTGCGCGGGGTAGGACACAGGTGAGCGCAGAGCAGGACCACCGCGACCACGTTGCTAGGCTACGGATCGACCGCAAAGCCCTGGCTTTATTTATGCTGCTGCTGATGAGGAGGAGATCCACAAGAAGAAGTGTTTTGGACACATGCTACTTTGAGAGGAAGCAGGATGAGGGAGAGTTTTGGCTCGTCCATGAGTCTCGTGTCCCACAGCTCACCAAATTGCGACAGGGCAAGAATCAGCCTTTCCTCCATCCTTTACACACACATATGCTTTCACCCTTTCTGTGCGGCTCCTGGCATCTTTCCTGCAGCGCGCAAGAGCGCAAACGTTACCACGGCGCCGCGCTCTCATCGGCGCAGACCGCTGCGCCTTTGCGCGGCGCGACCACGTACACAATGAACGGGTTTCTCTCGGCGCACCTGCGCCTTGCGCGTTCGGTTTGAGACCAGCTTAACTTTACTGAAGTTGTTGCTTTCCTTTCCCCTTTTTTCTTGTCAGTTTCTGGTACTGTCACCCACAGGTCACAAATAGAAGCTCGGATAGCTCAAAGTCTGATAGGTTTCTTTGAGTTCTCGTGAAACATCTTTTCACTAAACAGAAATATCTCATCACACCCCTACTGAATACCACCAAGAGTAAGAAGGAAAACAATGGCTAAAACACTGAAGACTCCCTCCAAATACGAGAGAAACAAGATTTTACATTTGGTGGACCTAAACGTGGAACTGACCCACAGTCCAAACTATCAAATCAGTGTGGCTGTAAGCCTTGAAACTGAATGAATCCTAATTGAAACCCATTCATGACCTGCACACAGTGTAGTGATCCCACACATGCATCAAAGCTGCCCTGTGTCATCACAGCATGGGTTGCCGTGAGCCCAGCAGCACATTTGTTCTTGTTTATGGTGATAACTTGATTGTCCTTAGTAAACAGCTGTTAACCTGACCTGACCTGTTTCAGATATCTTCAGCCACCGTTTGATCCTCCATCCTGATAGTAATAACTTTATAATCACATTAGGTCCATCCACCACCTCCAGACTGAAACATTTCAACAACAATCTGTGAAATTCATTATTACATGTTCCCCAGAGAGTTAATCTTAATGAGTTTTGTGAAAAACCTCCCCATGTTAAATGCATACAGAGTTTGTCAGTGGTTTGGCAAGGTGAAGGCCAGAAATTCTCCGTTTCGCACATTTAATGGAAAACAAGTTAACCCGAATCACAAGGTCATTCATGACCACAGACCCACTGAGCAAAAACACTGTTCAAAGGTGCTGTGCACAGCAGTCTTATGTCCTTTGTTTGCTTATCATTCATTCTCTTCTATTGAATTAAGAGCCAGAGAACATTTAAATGACTACACCTTTTACAGTAATTATGATAGTTGGATTATTCTATTTGTGGATTTTTCAAGTAGTGTTGGTACACTGACCTCATAGAGTCGACAAAAACTTTGGTTGCGTTCAGTTTCTGAATGGCTTACACACTGCTCTTCAGTGTCTTAGCCATCTATTTGATTTTCTTCTGAGGTCAGTACTGACTTCCCGCAAAATCACATGATTAGGCTACTTTTATTTATGTTTATTCAACAGACCTTCCTCCGTTTGTTCCATCCTTGCTGGTTTTTAAGACAAATCCACCATCCTAACCTTACTCAGGTGTGCTGAATTATAAATTAAACTTGATAATAATGTGGAGGTGTGTTTGTTATTAGCAAACACTAGTTAAGGACAGGAAATTGTTGAAATGGAGGCTGATTTATTTTGCTTTTAAACAGGCACGTCAGTTTTTCATATTCTCCTGTGGCACATCTGCAGCTGTGAAGGGATGTGGGTGCTCTGGGTCTTGTGCTGTGAGTAAATACTGTGACGCATGCCCATGAATTGGAGAGATTTCATCAAGAAGAACTTCAGCACTTAACTACTAAATAAACTTAAAAAGTAAACAGGATTTTCCAGCTATTTGCATGAGAGGGAAATCAATAAGCAGCCTCCAACCATCAGAAGCTTAACATGTGATATCATTCAAGGGTTTTCATTGGTTTCAAATTTATATTATATGTAATTACAATACATACCACGGTCCATTGACCCAGTTAAATATTGAAAATTATATGTCACGTGTTGAGCTTCTGAATGGTTGGAGGTGTACGTTTTAAATTTGAGGAACATAAAAAATCTGTATATGTAATGCACAGTGTATATTTGATGCCTTAGGAATGAGAATGGGCTGGTTAAATAATTTGTTTTCTTATTCTGGTAAGACTTCTCTCAACCATTCTTAAAATGATCTCCCACCTTGGAAAACAAACCTGGGGGATCCCAGAAATGAATGCGTACTAACAAAACATTGTTTGTATATTGCTTCCTGCACGGAGCCGATAAAGGCCAACAAAACAAGAGTTGAAAGCTCCTAATTTGTGGAATTGTCTGATAGTTTCCCAGCAGAAAATGTATCCGGCCTAATTGTTTAATTCATTTATGGGACAAAAAGATTCTTCTGGCTATTCCAATTCGAGGATTTGTTGCTTTTCATCCCATGTATTTAGTATTTGAAATGTTGGTCTTACAAAATCAGATTTGTCACTTTAGATTCTGGGAAATTGTGATGGATGTTTTTGTTACAATATAATCTTGATTAACTCTTTGAGTGCCAGTCGTTTATTTAATTATTTTTTTTTAGAGCAGCGTTTTTTGGCCATTTTGAGTCATATTTCAAGACCCACAGAATATTTTTTACTATGTCTCTGAAAACACTGAATAGCTCAAAAGAGACTCTCTATTTCATCATGAAAAAAAATGTTTGTTTTTACCTTGTTCCGTTTTTGTTTCATCAGAGGTAGAGTAGAGGCCACTCCCACCCTAAATTACACTTTTTTCCAGTCCATTTGGTTCTCTAATCTCCATCATCACTTCCTGCTTTGATTTCTGTGGCATATACCATCTCTTTATGTTCCTACTACATCTCCCAGAAGCCCCAAAATTACTCACAGGCTATTGGAGACCACGATCGGTGACTTGCTGCTGAAAAACCACTTTAACGGCATCATATGTCACTGGCACTCAAAGTGTCAATAGTGAAAAACAGTGGTGAGCTGCAGCCCTAATTTGAGAATCATGTCAACCATACCTGCATAGTCAAATAAGCCATTTTTGTCAACATGGAGAAACTATCTTTGAACAGAGGAGGAGGACTATACGACACCAAATTTCAGCTACTTGCAACTCAGTACTGACCTCCATCCCCATTCACACCTGAGTGCAGCTCATCTTAACGGCTCTCATCATGGTGGACGACACAGCCACTCCCACATGAGTGGTAACGAGACCTGTTGTTCTGGTGGTTTTGGTCGTTTGTTTGTTTTCTGCTCCAACAGGAGTATAAGTACCTTAACTCTCTACCAGTCAGTTAGAACTGAAGAAGCCTCTTGGATGAGAGGTGAGATGTCTTCTACCAGCCTCAAGCAAGTCCAGTTGACTCTTTTTTGCCCTTTTGATTTACCTCGACCTGGATGGCTGAGTGCTGCTGTTGGTCTGGTGTTGTGCCATCACTGTCTGAACTCCGCCTAATACTGTGACATCCTCGAAACCCACATGCTCCCTTGTGCATGTGCACTGTTCCGTCAAGGTCAAAAGTGGATGTTTCAGCAGGATAATGCCCTTTGCCACACAACCCAGGGCCAGTAGAGCTTGGCTGCAGGAGCACACTATCCAGGTCTTAGAGCAGCCAGACATGAACCCCATTGAAAATCTGTGGTAGATTATCAAAAGGTCTGTTTCAAGCATTGACCAAAGAATTTAGAAGACCTAAATAAAAAAAAAAAAAAGTAATTCAAGAAGAATGGGACAAAATAACCCCTCAGCAGTGCGAAAGGCTTGTGGGGAACATACCAGCCAGGATTCGAGCTCTGGCAGAACTCCTAATATTAATTTGATGATGTGATGGTTTTTATTATTTTTGTTCAATTTTGAACACATCTTCTGTTATTTGTTGACTTTGATACAGAAAACTGACATAGTGAAATTAATTTTGTTTGTTTTTTCTTGTATTTGTTTGAGTCTAATGCAGCCACAGCTTTTGAAACACAAAAAATGCAAAAAAAAGATTTTTCCATGAATGTGCACAAAATGTACAAAAAGGGTATATACACACACACATGCATATATATATATATATATATATATATATATATATATATATATATATATATATATATATATGTATATATAGTTTTATTTTTTGGAGTAAATTACAAGTAATGTTATGTCATTGATTGTAGCTTTTCAGTGGATGTTGAACATAACAGGCATAGCTGTAAAGAGATCATGTTGCAGCTCCACGTGAAGTCATGAGTCTGCTGCAGGAGAAGTGTGACTACTCGGTGGTAAAGACAAAATAATTAGAACGAATTAATGGAGACGGATGATGATACAGTTTGTGTCAAGTGATGAGGGAAAACTCATATACGTGCTGTGTGAGCAGGGGGGAGGAGGGAGGTGGGTGCTCTGGGATCAGTTAACCTGCTGACGAAACCATATGTTTTGACGTAGGAGTCTCAGGACACTGAATGATGCGCATCAGGCACCGGGTTTTCGGCTTTATAAAGGCGGTGAGCGCCGGGATCCGGAGCAGACTTCCTCTACAGACCTCCAGACTGTCTGGGCTCCAGTACTCATCTCATCCTCCTCCTCTTCATCTTCATCTTCATCTCTTTCAGAGTTAAAGAAAGAAATCATGAACGGCCACTGCAACGTAAACGACGCCGTGGCGGAGTTCCACTGCAACGGCTTCAGCGACCTCATCAAGAAGTCCGCCGTGCACCGCAAGCACGAGAAGTCCCGCAAGGAGGACGAGGACAAGTCCCACTTACCTGCGCTCGAGACCGCCTACACCTGCATCCTGCGGGAGCTCGGGGAGGACACGAGCAGGCAGGGGCTGCTGCGCACGCCGCTGCGCGCCGCCAAGGCCATGCAGTTCCTCACCAAGGGCTACCATGAGACCATAGATGGTGAGTCACTGGATGACCATCTCCAGCATCAGCTATGGGTCCCTTAACTTATCCTACCCTTTCCAGCATCAGCTAAGGGTCCCTTAACTTATCTTACCCTTTCCAGCATCAGCTAAGGGTCCCTTAACTTATGTTACCCTCTCCAGCATCAGCTAAGGGTCCCTTAACTTATCTTACACTCTCCAGCATCAACCAAGCGTCCCTTTTTTATCTTATCATAGATTTGGGAATAGAAATGGGAAAATCCACTCTCACCTGTGACAAGTTTTTAATAGATTGTTAAAGATGCATTTAAGAATCAAGAAGAAGAATCAAGAGCTTTATGCACACACAAGGAATTAGACTTGATGTCAAAAGCTGACGGTACTGAACAAAGAATATAAAAGAAGTATAAAAAATATAAGGACATACATTTTCTAAGCCAGTGCTATGTAAAGCTTTTTATAATAATTGCAGACTGAGTACATGAAAAAAAATATTCTTGCACATGGGTAGTAAAAACTGCATACGTTTCCACGACTGGTGATATCTTCTATCCTGATATAGCATGTTTTCTGATAATACAATATAGTAACCACACAATAAAGCTGATCTTAAATAGGCTACTTGACAAATCAAAAGCAGGCAAAAGTGTATTTCCTCATTTTAAGAAGTCATTGCAAAGTTAACAAAAAAGTTTAAATTGTTGAAAAGAAAATAGAAATAAACAGAGACCTAGCCTCTAGTGCAGTAGAAATGAAAAAGAAAAATAGAGTAGCCATTGTTGTATTGTTTTTGACTGTATATCATCACATTGCCCATGCCTGTGTGCTTCTAATGTTCCACCATATGTGACTTTATGATCTAATGGCTTAATGTAACCCACATTAGAAATGAAGCGATTACAGGAGTTTTTAAAGCAAATATATTAACAGTTAAACTGTTTCACTCCAACATTAATGAAGTGGATGATATTTCTGAAAGTGTGCACATGTGCGTTTTTGCCTCCAGACATCTTAAACGACGCCATATTCGATGAAGACCACGATGAGATGGTGATTGTGAAGAACATAGACATGTTTTCACTGTGTGAACATCACCTGGTGCCTTTCTTTGGGAAGGTAAGGCTGTGTGAAAGCAAATATGAAATCGAAATGAGTTCGAATACGTACTAGGTGATGATGCGGTTGAAAGTAAATCATCATTAAATTTTTGCAATTGCTAATGTGTACCGTCATCTTGCTCTGGCTATCTGACCCCAGCTCTATGCACCTCTCTCCAGGTTCACATCGGGTACATTCCCAACAAAAAAGTGGTGGGATTGAGCAAGCTGGCAAGGTAACACACACACACACACACACACACACCATACCCTCCTGCTGCCACTGTGGTTGTATGTCTCTGGTGTTAGTGCCGGGTGGCTGCGTTCTTCTGTTATTTCTAACGCATTGACCTGGAGGATTAAGTCTAAGCCCAGTGGTGTATCATCTAGTCCCCTCATCAAGCACACTCACAGACAGAGAAAATCCCTTCAGACCTGTGGGAATCACCAGTTAGTATCACAGCCTCTCTGTCTGTCTCCTTCTCGCTCCCTTCCCTAAAATATCACACCATCTCCGAACATACAAACTCAGACTAACAGTAACAGAGTCAACTGGGTTTTTAGATGATTTTACAGATTCAGAGAGTTATGTAGGGTGATTTAAACAGTTAGAGGGCCGGAGTAGAGTCCAGAAGTCAGGGACTGTTTATCAAAAGATTAATCATTATTACAGCTGATCCTTGTTGTGCTTGTACTCTGGTTTCTGTAGAATTGTGGAGATATTCAGTCGCAGGCTTCAAGGTAAGCAAGTCAAAGTACTAACAGGATTTACAGACAGTCCCTTTTTTTCAAGTTTACCCCAAAATTTGAATGCAATCTGGTGTCAATATATGTCTCATTGGTTTGTTTCTTATAGTTCAAGAGCGTCTCACCAAGCAGATTGCTATGGGAATTTCAGAAGCTCTGCAGCCAAAAGGTGTGGCTGTGGTTATTGAGGCAGCGTAAGTAAACACATCATAATGTGATATAAAGATACCTGGTGACATCACAGGCACACTGTTTCTTGCATCCTGCTCAATGCAAATCTGATGTGCCGTGTGTGTTTGCAGGCACATGTGCATGGTCATGCGAGGTGTCCAGAAGATGAACAGCCGCACAGTGACGAGCACCATGTTGGGAGTTTACCTGGAGGACCCAAAAACCAGGGAGGAGTTCCTGGTTCTGTCACAGAACGCCTAACAAGTGTCATTCATTCCGCTTTATAGCACAACAGTGGATCTGCATCTGAATTTTAAGAAAGTAAACACATAAAGGTGCTGTTTGATGCAGGATCCAGGACAACTCACCTCAATGCAGCCTAATGGATTTGCAGAAATCCATCACTGTGAACATACTGTAGGTAGGAAACACAGACTCCCATTCTTCCTGCCTGATATTTTACATCTTACATTGTAATATTCTTGTTTGGAAGTATGAAACCTGATGTTGTAACATGTATATTTAAAAAAAAAAAATCATTGTTGCTCTTGCAAAATGTTCTTACACCTCTCCTTGCTTACTTATTTAGAATCCACTGAATTCAACTGAATATTTGCAATGTGTCATTTAAATTTGTAAAATCTTTACAATATATTACAGTTCAGATGCCTGAAGTGTAGAATAAATGCCGCACATTTATCAATATTTCAAGTATTTGGAATATTCTTTGCTTAAATAAAATGATGGAAACGTGATGAAACTTGTCTAGTATGTTTTGTGTGATGATTAGTATTAGTTATACCATGGCTTGAGTGAATGCCGTCTGTTCACTCCTCTTAATTAATGCACTGACGACAAAAAAAAAAAAAAAAAAAATCTGAATACCTGAATGTAAGTCCGTCAGTGCGTCATCAACTGAACACCGCAGGGTGGGGACTGGCGTTACCAAGAGAACAAGAATTATGTCTTGTGAAAAACGTTGGTTACCGAAATGTATGGAAATGTAAATTAATGGTCTTATCGTTTTTTCTTTGGCAATAGACCCTGCTACAATGATGTACAACTGGAAAGAATAACAGGGACATAAGGGCACTACTTCCCAACAATACTCACTGTACGTTAACTGGAGACTGGTGCAGTGTTTGGGCTGTGATTCAACAGCATAAATCAATAATGAGATGTAAAAACAAGTGCATGTACGTGTGGTTGAAAGCCCGAGGGGGATCAAGGCCTTTAAATATCAAGGGAGGAGCCTGTTGTCAGACAACCTGTGAACTATAACCTTTATCTCTGACAGCAGTGGAGGACGGGAGGCGCTCACGTTTGATGGTGCAGCATGCGGTTTCCAAATGTGATTATGTAAGAGTAAACCAATTATTACAGGCATACAAGATGTGGGTATGTTGTGCGTAAGAGGGTGAAATTGTACTTTTAATGCGTCAGGCAGTCAGTTCTTTGTATTGAATGGTTTAATTGACTCAACAAAATACAACACTTGAAATATTACATACAGAAATCTACATTTTTGTATTGAATTTAAAATATACAAAAATATCTAGAAGACTCAACTAAAGAAACCGATGGTACATTTTGCTACAATGGTGCTTCCCTATATACAGCCACTGTAATGATTCTAGTGGCATGACATGATATTCTGTAATAAGAGGGCAAAGCCAGCTCCAGCTCTCTCTCTCTCATGAAAGAGGGAAAATAACACAAGAATTAAGGTGAGCAGGATGTTGTGGAAACATACTGAAATAGTGACAAGATGACAAAAATCCATATCAGTGTCTCAAACACTGTTTTCTGATCAGCACACTGTCACACAGATGTCTGTTTGTAGTTCTTGGTATCCAAAACTTTCTTTCCGCACATTGCACAGATTCCTGTAGACAAATAAAGTGGAAAGAAAGAAAAAAAAAATCAGGATAACAGAACAGAATTAAATTACTTTCTTGATCGCTACCTGGGAAATTATGTTGCGGCAACAACAAGAAACGAAATCACAGTATTAAAGAGCAATACAAAAACAACTCAACAGCTCAACAAGCTAATGTGGTGCACAACTCACAGTCTCAGTCTGAGAAAAGGTTAGATTTACACAAATCACATTATCAGACAACTAGAGGGAAATGATCTTAAAAGGGTTAGGCATTAAGAAATCCCCTCATTTTGCTGTGAAAATGTCAAATTCAAAAGGAAATGGGAGACCATCCGAAACAAATACTCTTCTGATTTCATTTGATAATTAACTGAAGAAGCAGAGGTAAATAAACCAACTTCAGTCAGAAATAAATCAACTCAAACCCCTTTGTACAAGAGGGTCAATTTAAGGCAAATAAGGTGGTAATAATAATAATAATCTCAGACTGCTCTGTTAAAAGTGATCTGTTTGTTAAAGGTACAATATGTAAGAAATGTATTTACATTAATCATAAAATGGCCCTGATATGTCACCAGACATTAAGAAATCATGTTCACTTCAAATACTTATATCACTGACAACAGTAGTCCAGCCAGGATATCCTCTCCTCCGGCACATTTTACTCCTTCTACGCACCCATGATGATGCACAGGGTGGCTGCTTTTCATTCACTGTAACAATTTCGGTTCCTGTTTTATCCTGCAGCCTTGCTGGCAACCTCTAGTCAGGGGAGAGGGGAGACACCGCTCTCCAGTAATTTGAATGTGATTGCAGTACCAGTTTTGGCCACAATCCTACAGACAGTTCCTTTAAAAATTTCACAGATGTGTTATTTTCTGTGAACAAACTGTGTGAAGACGATGGTTTTTCAGCTCGTGGTGAAGTGGGATTGTGTTTATACCTTTCTTGTACGCACAGCCCTGACAGTAGTGTGATCCAGACTGATGTACTGAGCTCTTACAGATCCTGCAGGTAGCAAAGCCTGTCTTGCTGTATGGATCAAACCTGAGGGGGAGATTACAGATACACAACTAGAAATGCACATCAAAATGCGACCAGTTATCAATAACACAAATAATTATGTGTGACTTATTGAAGACAGCAACAGAAAATGATGGAAGCCTGGCTTTAGCTAGTTACTCACCTGGCTTTCTTAGAAGTCAGGATCTTGTTTTCATTCAACTTGCGCCCGCCACCCTCTGAGTGAAAGAAGCAGAAAAACTCAATCATCAAGTCAGAGGTTGTATGTTTCATAGGTTCTGATGATGACACAATATTTATTCTCTCGGATGTTTTTTTTTTTTTTTTAATCTTGTAAACTACTTTTTAGGACTTATATTTTTGATAAAACAGTCTCTTTTCAAATCCCATCACATCAGATCGTATTAATATTGTTCTGTATTATTATATATTAATCTTTATCAAGGGAGCTTTGAGACTCCATTATTGATCCCCAAGCAGTCATACATATATGTAGTCATACAAATACGCACAGTAACTTAAGTAACACACCATATTTTCGTTGAATCTGTCCTTACCTGTTGTATTCCGTGCTCCATCCTTCCAGGTGTCAGGTGTGATCACTTTACCGAGCTTCTTCTCGCCTGAAATAATAAATAACTTACAATTTGTTAAAGTCTAACGGTCGGTGTTCATAAATAAAAACAACGATGAGGTCAGTAATATCATCAGTTAGCTAGCATTCACGTTAGCATTTTCATTCCACACTTCGCTAACGGCAAAAATATAGTATAGAACTGAAGACAGAACGAACAGGATGATACGTACACTTTTCACAGACCATCTTTCCTCGATGTCTGTTTTAATCCGATGATTTTCAAAGGTTGGTCACAGTAAAACACAAATGTTAGCAAAATCTTCGCTTCCTCAGCTAACGTTTGTAAACTTCCGGTATCTTCCTCTCTCTACTCCCATTACAACTGTTTGGTCAACGCTGTGACGATCTCACATTTCATTGGCTCATAGAACTATACGTCAGAGAAGGGCCCAGGAAAACTGACCATTTGTGATTGGTTAGAGGAGGGACTAAGTCACTGAAGTAATATTTCCTTTTCGTTCTTCAAAATAAAAGTCAACTGTATGTTGCAAAAAAACGTACACGATACACAATCACGATAAAACCTAACCAGGATTGTGCAACAGTCTCGTTTGAATTCCATAGCTTATGGTTCATCTGTAAACGCAATTTTTGTAACTGACCGGCAATTAGAATTCAGATTGGTTCAAATTACCTCCTGTTGCAAGGTAACTTTTTTATATGTATTATCATACGCGTCCTTATGTAATGAATGTATGTGTTTTTTTTGTTGCTGGTTATGGCTATTTGTGTTTCAATTGTGACAACTCAACCCTATGTAGTTATCCGTACTTACCACAAGGTGGTATACAGCCTCTTTGTTGGGTTGGTCAAAGCCCACGCAGAGGTGACCCATAGGTGAGACGATCAGGTAACAATGTTTAAAAAATTACGACCGGCCGTATATTGTTAAGGGATTTCGTTGTTGAGTGAAAAAATGGCTGTAATCCCTTGGTGTTGCACTAAGCGAACTAAATGGCACATTACTATTTACATTTAATCATTATTTTTATTTCCTTATGTAGTAAAGTCGTTATGAATAATAAGTTGAGGTATAAAAATAGACAGACTGCCATAAACTTTTATTGTGAAGTCCAACGGAAGTCTGTGTTACTCCATGTTTACGGAAGACAGGAAAGAAATTCATCCATGGGCTTAACCTGCAGCTAAATTAACATTTTAACGTATTTTATTTGAAGTAGTGTGTTTTGTCTTAGTGTCCTTTTGTAGATAGCTTCATTCGTCGTCATGTGGGACCATGAAATCAGAGCCATGGCGTCCACTCACGCCATCATCGCCGCCTCGGTGTTCATGGCGACCGTCCTCCCTGCGGCGCTAGTGCCAGGCTTCTCGGTGTACGGAACACACCTGCTGTGGCTCTACTCGGTGTCCGGTGCGGTCACCTCGGTCAGTGTCGCTGTCTTCTGGCTGCTCGGCATCACACCGCCCACCAAGAAGCACACAGTGGGATACAAGGTGCTGACCTTATTTTTAAAATTATTATTATTAAATCTACACATTTATACAGAAAGCAGTTTGATACAGCTCTCATTGTGGGTGTGTGAGTACTTTTACAATAGACAGGTAACTAAAGAGAGCACTAAAAATCAAGATAATAATAAAAGAAAGATAAGTAAGCATAAGGGTTCCAAAATAGGGTATATTTGATATATTTACATTTATGAATGACCAAATAAATATAACATTCAACAAAAATCCAGAGTTTTTCTCTTCCATTATTCAACCAGACAGTGGAAGTTATTATTAAACACACAGTTATTGTGTTTAATATTATTTCTGTTTGAGCAGAGCTGCTGAGGGATAAATGTCATTGAATATGTTCAAGTGCAGCTCTTTTGCTTTTGGAGATAAAGGTAGTTTGACAAAGTTTGTTCGGAAATTTGTTAGGGTTGTCTGACACAAAGTGTGCTGACTTACTAAGTAAAACCACAAAGTTTTATCAGAAAAAAATGTACTTATAGTGTTAAAAGCAAAGGAAAAGTAGTGACTGCAAAAAACTAGTGTTGCATTAATGTCTATGTAGTATTTTAATGTTTTCTCTAGTTACTACTTTTATACACTTTGGTGGTTTAATTCAGTAATTCCCAGGCTATAGGGGTCAGGTCCCTTCTAAAGGGTTGTAAGCAAAGGTTATTTGTATTGCACCTTTCAACAACGTGTTTCAACGTGCATTAAAAAAGAAATCCAAGGCAATACAAAGACTGTGAAATATAGTAGAAGATCGTTTGCTAAGATAGAATACACAGATAAAACACAACAATGCAGTTTAAAAATATTAATAAGTGATCCTAGTTTTTATTAAAGGCAAGCTGAATGAACCTGGATTTCTGTAGCTGTAAGTTTCATCCAACTCAAGAACTTTCATACCTGTGCCAATTTTTAACTTTTGTGAACTTTGTTTATTTACATGATTCATTCACTGTTTGTTTACTCTCTCCGCTCTGCAGCTGTCTAGGTTGTTTCGTTCCTGTGTGTACCTCTTCCTGTCGTGCCTCTTCTTCCACTCTGTGGTTGTTCTCTATGGAGCTCCACTGCTTGAGTGAGTTGCTGCTGATGAAAACATAGAGTGCACAGTAAAGGAGGACTGGTTGCTTCATGTAGATTTGCAGAGAAGTTTATCACCAGAATAGTAGTTATGTAACTTGAAATTTGTCACTAAATGATTGAAAAACAAGTGAAAAATGTAGCCTTTTTAGAGTATTTCCACACTGTCTGAAAGCTTATTTTGTTCTGACATGCTGCATATTTTTGTTTCTGTATGTTTTTGATTGCATTAAAGTTTTATCCCCCCATAAATAATTTTTATATCATAGTATTAAGCTCTGTTGATCCACCGTCAATACTGTGCGCCTCTAATTTGCCACACTGTGTTCCAGATCCGCCTTAGAGACCTTCTCCCTAGCTGTGCTGCTGACCTCTCTGACCACGCTGAGGTGTCTCTGTGTCCTCGGCCCTAATGTCCAGGCCTGGATACGGGTATTCAGTCGGCATGGGTGAGCCTAGAATCTGTTTCTCCTTCTTCCTTTTCCTTCCATTTCATTTGCTTCTTGTACATGTTATTATTTTTATTCTCCAAATTGCATGCACTAACTGTCGTTGCTTTGCTCTGTCTGTTTCCAGAGCTATGTCTGTGTGGGACACTGGTCTACAGATTACAGTGGCCTGTACAGTGGTAGGAGCCTGGGTAGGAGCCTTCCCTATACCTCTGGACTGGGACAGACCATGGCAGGTCAGCAAGAACATTTTTTTTACATTAATATCTTGGACTTCTTTTACTTTTTCTTTGAGATTTATTCATACAAATGTTGGATTCACCAAAAGATAGAGTGTGAAGGATGCTCCATCCTCATCATAGTAACATAATTTAACAGATAGATAGATAGATACTTTATTCATCTCACAGAGAAATTCATTTTAAGAGCAAATCTTCAATGCAATGACGCGCTAGTTCTTTGGATCAATCCGTTTCCGTCGCTACGCATACATCTTAGTTTCAGGCGATTATACACTCAAGAAGACTTACTTATGAATATGATATTCCATTTCTGCTAATGGACCACCTGAGTGTTACACACTAGATCCTAAATTGCACACATTTATCGTAAATCACTCGTTTTAGCTTGATGAATGCCACCTGGTCTTGAGCAGGTGATATTTACAGACAGAAAGGTAGCAAATTTATCAGTCAGTCAGATAGATAGATAGATAGATAGATACTTTATTCATCTCACAGAGAAAGTCGTGATTAACTGATTAAAGCATGTCCCTAATATTGAGTTTATTTCTCTGGTCTTATTCTTTACAATAACAGGAGTATTTTCTGTTTTTCAAGTTAGTTTTATTTGTATAGCCCAATGTCACAAATGTGAGACTTTGAGACTTTACAGTCTGTACAGGATGTGACATCCCTCAGGTACAGTACGACCCTCTCAAAGAAGAGGAAAAAAACGTGACCAAAAAAACCCTTTAAAAGGGAAAAAGTGTTACGGAGGAGGAATTCCTCTTCTAGCCAGGACAGAAAGACGTGCAAAAGACGAGTGGATTTAATATAACCTCCATAAGTCTGAAATTAAAATTCAAAGCAGTAACTATAATCATTCTCTTTATTCAGTTTTTTTAAATGACAAAATGGAAAATTATCACAACTATAATTGCAAAGGGAGTTCTCTGCAAAATGAGTGGAGGAAAATGCAAATTAGAAACAGTGGTAACTGGAGCGTAACTCTCAGTGACTCTGCAGCACTGCTGTTTATTTCCTTTTTAGAAGTTCCTCTATTAATTAACAGAACTTTACAAATGGATGCATGTTTGTTGGGGATGAAGTTATGAAGATATTTGCTCTTAATTTATCAGTGCAACGATCAGACTCGGTTGTCTTGCTTCTCGTAGGTTTGGCCTGTTTCCTGCAGTCTGGGCGCTATGATCGGCTTCCTGACGGGGCTCGTTGCAGCTCCTGTATGGATCCACTATCATCGCAAACAGCTCACGTACAAATGCAAGTGAGAAAAAAGGTCTTTCTGTGTTTGTGACCGTGAGGGTATTTCTCCCATTCCTGCTGTGCTCCTTTAACTTTGTACTGGTTATTTATTGGGGACGTTGACTCTGATTGCTGCCTCTAGGAAAGATGAATTTGTAATAAATGAAGTCAGTATGAGCAACGACATTTTGTACACATGAAGGCTGAGTATGTTCCTGAAAATGACTTCCTTTTAGATTTTTGATTAAAAATGAAATGTCCTCAACATCAGTGATTTCATTGATTGAATTTAAAATGTTTAAACCTATAGGTGGTGCTGTTGGATCACTCAGCGCACACACACTGTGTGTGTGTGTGTGCGTGTGTGTGTGTGTGTGTGTGTGTGTGTGTGTGTGTGTGTGTGTGTGTGTGTGTGTGTGTTTTATGTGAGGTTGCAGAGAGGTTAAATGAGAAGAAATCAAGCCTCACACTCATTTGCAAACTAATCAGTATTATGGTCGGATGGTCATTTATCGAAAGAGTCGTGGGGGAGTTAGAAAGTTTAAGACAAAGTGTAAACTCACACTTGCTGACGCTGTTTTGCACCTGCAAGCTGACTGCTGATGAATACTATTCCTTTTTAAACAGCCATTAATCTTGCTCCAACTCTATTTCAACACCCTCCTCCCTCCCTTCCTCTCTCCTGCTCTCCATCTCATTCCAGCTTTTCACCTCCTTAGGCCACCATATTGATTCACTTTCATTTTAGGGACATTAATTTTCCTCCTCCTTTCATGCCGCCTGCATCTCTTGTTCCCCACCTTGCTCACTGCCTAGTTTCCACGTTACACGCTCTGCATCACACCGTCAAATTTGAAAGGAAATTAGAGATGATTACAAGTTAAATAATTACGTGCAGGAACAACAAATAAAGAGATTTCAGTCGTCTTTGCAGCGTGAGTAGGATTTGTGGACATTTCCAGTACAGAGCCAGTGGCAGAGCTGTCCATTCGCCCTGTGTTTGAACTCTTATGTAAGGTAGTTGCCAGGGAAAGACTGTGAAAAATAGCCTGAAGGAAAAAGAGAAAAGTTGGAAAAAAATGCATTTTCAAAAGCCACACAAGGAGAGGGAGGATTTCAAAGCCCTATAAGGAGCCTGAATGCACTCATGACACCAATCAGCACACCTTTTTTTTTCAGGTGATATCCTGCTGTTACCTCCATTACCCATGTTCTCTGTGCTTTTTTTATCACCACCTCCTGATATGTTATTACCCTCAGAGAGCAAAGGAAGTGGCGAGGAGGGTCCTTGGAGAGCAAAGGGTGTGATCTGACTGATTTCACCTCCGGCCTCCTTGTGGTGTGGAAGATGATTTGTATGTGTCACCATGCTGGGCATGTCACATCTGGTGGTTTTATTATTTCTTATTCTTTTTTTTTGAGTGTCTTGGTCCCTCGTGCTATTCTTGTACTCGCAATGGATGTACTTTGAAGATAGAAATCTGGATGACGTTGCTTTGTTCCTGTGCTTAGTTCCACTTGTCTTTTCATCTGTGAGACAAGGAGAAAGCCATTCACTCACACACAAAAGCTGGCCCTTCAGATAATACCCTCTTCGATCAATCTCAGAGAACTTTATTTATTCATTGTTTGTCCTCAGACTGTGCTACTGTGGCAGGACATTGTGTGGAGAGGTAATTTGTCACTCCCCACCCCGCTTCTCTCCCCAGCTTTTCCTGTAAGGCTGTTGTTGTAGGCAAGCATCTGTTGTTTGCAGGATGTTTCTGCAGAATTCTGTGTTCTGAATTAAGATGCATCCTCTGCTCTCTGCCGTGGATCTCCCAAAATGAACCAAGTTCAATCGATATTCTTTAAGGGTAGCGTTGAATCAAATGAACAAGATTGCTCAGGCTGCAGAGAGTTAGCAGCCAGCTCTGAGGCTTTTTTTTTTTTTTAACATCATCTTAGTTTTATAGCAAATTGAATTTAAGGTTCAGTTTGTTATTAAGTCTTTCCAGAGTTGTTTTCAGCGAACAGGTTCTAATGAATCCCCTGTACGCTGCCAGTCCAGTACAAAGCCAGCCGATGAAGAGATTCAAACAAGCTAACAAGCCAGATGTTTTTCTCAGGAGTTGTTGGAGACAAAAATCACAGAGAGAGAAGCAGAAACATGACAGCAAATGAAAGCTAATGTTGCTCCATGTCTCCTTGATATGAAAATATTTTGCTGACACATTATGCCCCCTAATGGCCACGAACAGATGAATAGAATAGAATAGTTTTTATTCATCTCCAATTGGAGGAAATTCACTTGCCACAGCAGCGTAAACAATTTATAGTTAGAAACAAACAATACACTAATGAAATAAGTAATAAAAATAACAAATATTTATAGTATGTACTAAACAAAGAAAAGACATTTTTAATGGCAGATGAAATGGTATCAAATGATAAATGAAATGTTTTATTTCTATTTAGATTACAGATATGACTTAAATTATCAAGTATAAAAATAGACATAAAAATAAAACCAGTGAACGTTTGAAATTAATTACTGTATATATTGTATTTTGATGACAAATGACAGTAATGAGTCCAGACTCTTATTGCTGATGGTAGTACTGAGCTGCAGTAGCGTTCATTCTAGCAGGGTGGAGTCTCAGTCTGCAGCTGAAGGAGCTGATTAAAGCCTCCACAGTCCACACACATGCACACATGCAGAGTGTGAGAGGGGTTGTCCATGATGGAGGTGAGCTTAGCTAACATCCTCCTCTCACCCACCTCCTCTGTGGAGTCCAGGACAGAGCTAGTCCTCCTGACCAGCCTGTTCAGCAGACCACAGCATGAAACACTGCAGACGCCACCACAGTGTCATAGAAAGTCCATAGCAGAGTCCTGCAAACACCAAAGGACCTCAGCCTGCTCAGCAGGTGGAGACGACTTTGGTCCTTCTTATACAGGACATCTGTGTTGTGAGTCTAGTCCAGTTTATTATTAAGGTGATCACCCACCTGTAGGTCTCCACCATGACCCTGGATGTTCAATCTGGGGTGTCTTCCTCCTGCGGAAGTCAATGACCATCTCCTTGGTCTTACTGGGGTTGAGCTGATGATGGTTACTCTAACATCAGTCAACAAAGTCAGTGATGACATCCTGGCGGTGACAGCTCCCAGAGTTGTGGCTGAAGTCTGATGTATATAGGGTGAAGAGAAAAGGGGAGAGCACTGTCCCCTGTGGGGCCCCTGTGCTGCAGACTACATGAAGTCCTGAAGCCTCACGTACTGTGGTCTGTTGGTGAGGTAGTCGATGGTCCATGCAGCCAGGTGACAGTCTACTCCTGCACTTTCAAGCTTCCCCCTGAGCAGAGAAGGCTGGATGGTATTGAAAGCACTGGAGAAGTCAAAGAACATGATCTTCACAGTGCTGCCGGTGTTTTCCACCTGGCATCGATCTGTGCAGCAGGTAGATTACTGCATCATCCACTCCGATGTTCGGTTGGAATGCAAACTGCAGTGGATCCAGATGTGAGCTCACCACGGGGCAGAGGTTTCTCAGCATGATCCTCTCCATGATCTTCATCAGATGGGAAGTGAGGACCACAGGCCTGAAGTGATTGGGCTGCCTGGGGTGTGTTGTCTTCAGGACAGGAAGTCTTCCACAGCGACGGGACTCTTTTGAGACTCAGGCTCAGGTTGAAGATTTGCAGGAGCACCTGACAGAGCTGGTCTGCACAGTCCTTCAGGAGGAGCCGATGCCATCGGAGCTCCGTGGCTTCCTCACCTTCATCTTTTCCAGCTCACTTCTGGTCAGCTGTTATTGACATGGTGATGATGGAGGATGAGGTGAGGAGTGGTGGTGGTGGCAGAGAGCTGAGGTGTTGTGAGGAATAAGCTGGCTGGTTGGTGCTCTGATGAGTGGGGGCAGATTCAGTTCTTTGGCCCAGTTCTGGTCTCCTTCAGCTCCCCTCCCATGACCTCTGCTGTGATCAGATATTGTTGGATTTTAGGATAGTTTTTAATACAGCTTTAAAAATATGAATAAAAGTAATTCAAGAAATAGTATGCAACATTTAAGGGGATTTATTAACAGAAATGGAATATAATATCAATATTTTTTTTTGTGTGTATAATCAAGTGTGTTTTCAATACCCTCTCTCTCTGAGTCCATTGTTTCAGTTTACGTGAATACTTGTGCTACTAATAATGATCCCATCAGCCTCAGCTGCTAATGTTTAGTAAAAAGTACAGCCACACGGACACTAGCATTTGTGTTTTTATTTTGAAATGTGAAATTTATATCAGCAAATTGGAAAAAAAAAATGTCCTATTTTCAGACGAAACTGAATTTTAGATCACGCGTGGCTCTAGGGGAATTTTTTTTCTGTCTTCTTACACATTTCTTCATTCTTTCATCTTGGCCTTTCTCATCTAGATGAGAAGACATTTTCTGTCCAAATACCACTGCTGTCTGGGTCCAGACATTCCTTACAGCCTCCTAAAGTTGTAATAAAACATAAAGTTGTAGACAAAATACATATAGCCGCAGACGTGTGCCATTAACAATATAACAGTGAATTTTCATCCAGAATTGTTGGATTATGTTATGATGGCTTTGAATGTAATACACTGATCTTCCCTACACAGCTTTCTATTTTAAATGTGGGTCAGAAAATCCTGAAATAATTATGCTTAGAGCCAGTATGTGTGTAACATTCCCCAGACTGTAGATGTCTGATATAGGATCCTAATAAAAGAGCTGAAAGCAGCACATAACCTTCACAGATTTTCACTGGGATTGTGTCATTTTTCTGCAAAGAAATGTAGGCCATCAGAAAAGTTTGATTGCTGGAGTAATTTTACGCATGTGGGTTTTACACTGATCCATGACAAGAAGGGATTATCGTAAAACCAGGCAGACAAGATGTTATCGGTTTCCTTGAGTACTGTCTTTGTGAGGAGAATGTGAGTAGCTGTAAAGAGGGATTACATCTTCAATTTTCTCCCGATACGTCACACCCATCCTCCACATAACAACCTTCTCCTCACACTCTCCTCCTCCCCCCTCCTCACACCACTTGTTTCCTGTGTTTTGCTCTCCTTTTCCTCCAGTTTCCTGTGCTCACCCCCCACCCCCATTGGCGCGTGCTTCATTAACAGTTGGAGTGCGTTGTTATTGAGTGGTAAACATGTTATTGCAGAGCTCTCGGGTCTCTTCTGTCAGGTCTAAGAGCGACAAAAAAAAGCATCCATTGTGACTGAGGGATGCTCAAGTGGGTTGTCATGACGCATGTTGGATGAGGGAGAATGAAGGGGATGTTGAAGGGTTGCTTGATGAAAAGCAGGTTTGTTATCAAAACAAGATTTTAGGTGCCTCTCATGACATGAGATGAGGGTGTTTCTGTTTCTCCAAGAAAAGCCTCAGTGGGAGGATAGTGACAGGATGAATGGATGCTGTAAAAGGCACAACAGAGCAGGGGATCCCTTGTCCAATCTAATGAACAAATGCTGCCTTTTGCACATTTTGTGCCTTAAATCAAGGATATTTGACATGTTGTGTAACCATGAGGGGGTCACAAAATACATCTTAAAGAGGCAGGATGTAATATTACCAGTACTACTAACATAACTATCCATCCATCCATTATCTACCGCTTATCCTCATGGGGGGGGGGGGCTGGAGCCTATCCCAGCTGTCTTAGGGCGGAAGGCAGGGTACACCCTGGACAAGTCGCCACCTCATCGCAGGGCACATAGAGACAGACAACCAGTCACACTTACGGTCAATTTAAATTAACCAATTAACCTAATCCCCATGCATGTTTGTGGATGGTGGGAGGAAGCCGGAGTACCCGGAGAGAACCCACACAGACAGGGGGAGAACATGCAAACTCCACACAGAAAGGTCCCGGGATTCGAACCCGGTACCTTCTTGCTGTGAGGCGACAGTGCTAACCACTACACCACCGTGCCGCCCTTACTAACATAACTATTAGCAGAAAAAGAATATGATGTATTTAGAACTATGTTTTCATCAGTGAAGAATCTCCTGAAACTAAGAACTGTGTTTTCTTTAGTTTATAATAATGAAAGTCGGCCATGTTCAAGGCCACCATGGTTCTCCTTGTGGAAAAACTGTGGTACCGCCAGCCACCGTCTGATTTACACTGCTTCTCATGTAGTGTTATTATGGTATGAATGGCCTTTAAAGGATCAAAAGCCCAGTATGGTTGGAAAGCACTGAGTTTTTTGTATTTAGCCTTATGGCAGCTGGACAGTCACACAAAAATAAAGACAGAAAATAACTGTAAAAGTTCCTGACCCTAGTGTGTGAGCCATGTTTCCATAGTAACAATTTACAAGTGACATTAATTTGTGATTTGTGAATGTTGTGGAATAAGCAATGAATCCGTCAAGGTCCACCCCTTTGTAAACATCTGCTGTTAATTCAACCATTACTCTGAACGTCACTTTTCTTCAGTGAGGCAGCTTGATAGGTGAAGTGTTAAACAGCATTCATTTGCTCTGGTTACATAGCAGCACCCGGCACCTTTATGTCACTGATACACTGAATGATAGCAAGGCCTCTTTACTTGTCCTGCATCCCTGCTTTTATTTATTAAACAGCCTCATCATTTCCCCCACAAATTATTCTTTAAATCAGATCAGTGCTATCATCAGTTATCCCACAGATTTTCTCAGGGTGTAAACATTTCACACCCTGAGAAAATCTTTTTTTTTTTTTCAAACTGTGGTCAAGTTGTTCCCGAGAACCCCTAAATTTTGGAGTCACAAACAATGATCTGTTGGCATGTCATATCATAGTTTGTGACTCCAAGATTTAGGGGTTCTTGGGAACAACTTGACCACAGTTTGCGAAAAAAAATGATAGATCTGAAGTTTATGGATAAACTTATGGCACATGATCAATATCTGTTTAAAATACCTTCAACTGGAGAGTGACTGTAGAAAAATAAACTATGGAAAACAGAAAAAATGGAGACTACACAGAGTATGTACCATTTCTGAATTAACCAATAACATTTATTCAAGTACTTACATATTTTAAATTTCTGTTACTATATACTTCTCTCTTTTTCAGATGGAAATATAAATATTCTACTTCTTCTCTACTACATTTATTTGAAACTTTTGCAAATTCAGATTAATCATACAGACTATAATCAACAAATAGATCATGATGTATTATTATTTAAGAATTTATTGATCTCCAGCCTACAGTGATGTACACATAAGTGAATTAATAATATAAAACACTTTAGATTTTGATATTTTAATTATAATAAATATAATTTATTGATAATACTTATGCACTTTTTCCTTTGTAAATGTTTTTGTGAACTAAAATCCACACATTCAATTGCTCTGCTATATGGTGGATGGAGTCCACACTATATCACATTAAGCTATATAAATGTAAATAGTCATAATTTGTGTTTAACAGGAACAACATGACAAGAACACAGGGACAAAAAAAACATTTAATCGCAAAAGGAAAAAAAAAAGCCATAAACATGAGGGCAAGAGGCCGAGATCATCCTCAGTGTTTCAGCAGCTTGATGAGGATCTGCCAACATGTCTGTCTGAAACAACCTCCCTCCCAAATCGGTGAGAAGCATCTGACATCACACCAGAGCCCACACATATAAATAGTGCATGAGACGGTTCTCAAGCCAAGTGAGCAGCAGCTATGTTCCAGACGGGGTGTCTTCATCATGCTTGCTCTGGTGCACACACATGCTCATCGCTGCACTACCACAGAAAATAGAAAATCTTTACCAAAAAAAGAAGAAGCATGTTTCACCTTTGTTTCCCCTTAAAATTTATTAACTTAGACATTTGCTTTACAAAGAAGACAGACATTACTATAAGTGATTAGAGTCCCAAGAGGTGGAAGATGGAGGCTGGGAATGTCGGGTTGATGAATTACAGCGCCGACATGTCAGAGGCGTTATAGAACGATCCTGGGTTGAGCGTTGGTCACTTATTGCTGGGCTGGGCTGCGAGGTAAAGAGCCACCATACAATAGAGAGCGCCTCCTACAGTGAGAGCCATGGTGGTGCGGTACAGTAGCCTGTCGGGAACGCCACGCTTCAGATGAATGGGGATACCGTCTGACGTCTGAGAGAGGATGAAACGGGAGGGAGGAAGGCAAGGAGGCAAGAAAAAACAAGAGAGAATTATGAGTGTGAATTATGTCAGTAAGGCATCAACATCTGGGACTATTTAGGTCAACACTATTTTCCTGCAACAATTCGGCCTTTGTCTTCTCCTTCATAACAGACTACACAACACCTAGTTTAAATCCAGTTTTTCAGAATGAATGTGATTAGCACAAAATGATGTTTTAATTATCCGTTTAATTATAAGAAGAAAGAAAAGGGGTTCTCCATTGTGTAATTTGCTCAGGAATGCTGCATTTCTTAGCAGAGCGTCCTTCAAGTTAACAAAGAAAAGTAAT
Source organism: Synanceia verrucosa (assembly GCA_029721515.1). NCBI lineage: Eukaryota > Metazoa > Chordata > Actinopteri > Perciformes > Synanceiidae > Synanceia > Synanceia verrucosa. Next base: position 21,454,975 of record CM056550.1, on the reverse strand, counting down.
GCAATTCGAAAATGACAGCAGTCATTACTGTGATTTCCATTTGTTTGAGTGATTGCTCCGTCCAGCTTCATAGTTATTTCCCTTACTGCTTCTTGTGTGATGAATACTGAAGGAAGGGGCCATTAAGAACTGAGTGAAATAAATACCAGCCATCGCCTGAAGCTAAAAAAATATTCAGTGCTTTGACTAATAAAGTGACCACTTTAGCACCCCATGAAACTTCATTCTGAGGGTTTCTTTGAATTTCTTTGAAAATTCACTGAGAGAAGTACCAGTGTGAGGTGGGAATAAACAATAATTACCTGGAATAGCCTCTGGAGATCAGGAACCTTGTTTGCTCCCAGGTACTCCACCACAGCCCCAGACTCTGACACCACCTTGGTTGGTGTGGCAAAGATCATAGCCGGGGACTCTGCTGGCACACCTGGCCTCAGCCCCTAAAGAAAAAACAACCAACTGGTCACAATAATGCAGAATTGTATTGAACAGCATTAGAACACACGCGTGAAAGCAACTTTTCTCTCTCGTCTACTGCAGCCTATTAACAGCCAAGCTCGTCCCTCTTGCTCAGGGCTCTATCTCTACATAATAACAATATATCTGCACTTTCAGGCACTTTTGCCACTCGACAGTTTTTCACCTGGAAATCTTAAAATTCAACAGCACCATAGCTATTTCCTTGTATGAGTCGAGGGAAATCATCACTGACATCATTAATTCAAGCTTTTGTTCTACTTTACAGACAGTTAATACCAGAGGTACACTGAGTGCTTAATGAAGTACAAGTGTGCCTCCCTTAATATCCTCTGACTTGGAGGAAGCTTCTCACCCACCTTGGGTTCTGAAATTACTGGGAGAGCATTGATCGCGTGGTTGGAGTGTGTGGAGGCAGATAGTGTGGCAGCGGGGAAATTAAATCTGACATATGAAAATGCAGAGGCACTGAAAGTGGATTATTTATAAACACCATTTAAGAGGAAGGCTTAACTAAAAGTGTTCGCAGCAGGAAACCATCTTTGTACATTTAAACAGAAACATAGAGCTGAATCCCCTCATGTTGTTATTACATTAGTTATCGGTGCTGTGTTGAAGATGCTGAGGGATTATAAGCTAAATTAAAATGATGATAATGAATAAAAATGTTGCCTTGTGATGGGTTCCCTAATCTTTACCTAAACACATGCAAGTAATGCCGCCTGGAAACTCTACGGTGTCTGAAGGTGTGGCTCAAAGTGTGAATGTTATTTTTTTTTTAACCTTCTGACACTTACATCCATCCACTGATCTCCAAGTGTAAGGAGGAGACCTTAGAGGGAGAGATGGAGTCAAGGTCACATGACCACATTTAAAGATGTTAATTAAATGGGTGAGAAGTGCTGAGCTTGCAACATTATTACATTTTCCATTCCCTCTTATTATCAGGGATCAGCAGCTGGGTTCAGCAATGGGCCGTTATGGAGCCAATGGCAGAAAAGAAGGCCTCTATTTTCAATATGTTTTTGTGTTTAAATCACATTTAACAATAACACAAATTTATGAAATGTTGTTACAGGACTGTAACTGAGTGCAGATGTTGTCCCAGTAGTAAGATAAGGTTTAGATGGGTTCAAATAGTAGATTTTATTTTGATTCCTGGATTTGTTAAGTAAAAAGTCATCAACCTGTGTTTTTATTTATGAGGCCTTCCTAACGCCTCTAGCTGACCTCTAACATGACATAAGATGTGATTCTGAAGGGAACAAATCACTGTATGCTTTACAAATATGAGAATAAAGTTCACAGCATGTCTATCACCTGCTGCTGACAGAGATTTAATATTTCATGTCAGCTGCTCTGTTGTAATGTTTTATGTATGGACTTTATTCTCAGGTCTCTAAAAATATAAAGCACACCGAACTGACTAGGCTACATACATCCGGGTAGTTTAATGTCTTTGTAACTGCAGCTGTGAAATGCAATGGAAGTATAAAATACGGATCATGCACAGAAGCAATATTTATGTTACAGGTAATTATATTTCCAGCAAATAAAGTACTGTTGAAGGCAGCCTAAGCCACTATCATAGAAGAACAATTAGGGTGCTGCGGTGAGGTGTCATATTAAAGGTCGCATCTGGAAGATGCTCGGAGAGGCCATTGATTTCTGAAATAGGCCGTTAAGTCACATAAAGGCCAGTTCCGCGTAACCTTTCAAAATAAAGGTTAAATAAAGGTTCCGAGATAAGGTAGCGAGGACAACAGAAAACTGTTTTTTTTTTTGTTTTTTTTCATAGACACAAAGGACATTTTTCTTTATATTGTGTCTCAGATATCTCCAACATGTGATAACCGGAAGAAGAATCAAAAATGGCTTTACGCGACGCCTTTAGCTCCCGTTCACCACGTCAGGAAACTACTCTTAGTGACCGTTATTTTTCACCAGTTAAAACACATCAGGGCACTACATCACATCTGGGAATCAACACACATATTATACACGTAGCTAGCTAAGTTTACTGGCGATCTTTAAATATCCTCGTGTGTTTTGCTGGGAGCTAACGTTACGGTAACAACGTGATAACATGAAGGTCATCCTCGACGGTTACCGTTACCGACTCGGTCTCTCACCGCTTCCCGGTCTCACCTGAGGGCTGTAGGCGGCCGTGGGAGCAGATCCCGTCAGTTTCTGAGTGAAACCACTGAACTTGTAGTACATTTTCCTGTTGAAGGACGGAGGAAAGAGTCACCCACAACAAAAACCAGCGGTGAAGGGTCCTCCTGCTGAACGTCGAGGGGAAAGTGACGTCAGCAGTCAGGTGGCCTGACGCTGCCTGTTTAAAATTTAAGAGCGCTGGCGGTGGAGGTGCGCGTGGATATGCTGTGAACGACTCTAAAGGTATATAAAACATTCAACCAAGTAATTGCATTTAACCAAGTATTGTATTTTTTTTGAGCTATTTGCAGTGTTCTTGATAATTTCCTATTTACTCCACAATTTGGAAGCAAATACTACATGCATGCATATATAAATAATACCATTGAAGCCATTAAAGGATTTTCTCCTGAAAAATATTCTAATGAATAGCTGTATTTTTTCAGCCTTGAATAGTTTCTGCAGGTCTTCATGCTATTTATTTTTTTAGTCAGCCTTACTTTTCTGCAAGACAAGCCCTATTTGTTATGCATCAATTAAAATGAGTTAAATTTCACATGCCAAATTATTTTATGCTTTTTAAAATTACATACAAACTGATCTTTCATTCTCATGAATGAAAAGATATCGTGAACGTTTTTGTCCAAGTGGTTTCCTGTGTCTCTCCCCCCCAGGCTGACTTCTCGTGTATTCACTGCATGTTTTGTACTGTGTTACATAAAGAGATTTTAAAATATATTTTTAAAATGTCCACTGAGACTACCCTCTGGGCCATCAGTTTGTTCAGGTAGAATCATCTTCACATCAATTGGTTGGATTGCCATGAGATTTTGGACAAATATTTATGGTCCCCAGAGGTTAAATCCTACTGTCCCCTGACTTTTCCATTTCAGACACTGTCATAGACATTTGAACTTTTACTGAAACCCTTCACTCATGTGTTAATTATTTGTATTGACTGTAGATGTCAAAAGATTGAATGAGCTGAACAAGAATTCAGAGCTCATTGACAGATGTGCAACATGCTTGAAAGGTTTGAACCCATGAGAAAAGAGCAGCAGCAGTTTACTTTGTGAAGTAGACCGTGGCACAATGTTCACCCTAGTGTGAATCAAATGAGTGTACCGAATGTCCTCGCCAACGGGCTCAGGTGTTCCTCACACTGAATGCAATGTTCCACCGCCTGCAGGCGTCCTGGAGGTGTAGTATGTCAAGACTTTTGAATTATCAAGCTCCACCTGCCAAAAGATGTCTCATTCATTCATCACTTGTGTACATCACACTGTGATGTATTTCAGTAATTTAGAGAACAGTTACTGGACAGTGGAAGCACTTTAGATTTACTGTTTTTGTCTGGTACAGTTTGATTTCATAAGCAATTGCACATTCAAAGACGTTTTTCTTAGAGAAGTTTTATTATAAAAGACATACATTAATCACATTAATTACAAGTCCAAAGTCGACTGAAAAAAAGTTCTGATTGGTGGTTTTAATCAGGCCTGTCCAGAATTCACTGGCTCCTTCAGCTGAGCCACATGAGTCAGGAAATGACGTGTTGTCAGAAAGGTGGTAAAATATTGATTTCTCATTTTTGTGACTACTTAAAAAGCACATTGATAGCACAACAACAATAGATGTGTACTGTCGACAATACATATCGAACTCATACAAGGCTGCAAAGCTGAGCGAATAACAAATGTGGTCTTTAAATTCAAGGGCTGACAGATAATTTAGACTCATTCATTGTTAATTTTTGCAACAAAATATGAAAACATGAGCTTGGTGTGTGCATGAAAAGAAGATGGTTGATGGCAATAGGAGGAAGAGGAGAGGATATGTAGAGAAAGACTGTTGTGTGGGAGAGGTGTTGACTTGTTTGCTTTGGATCATGTGTCTCCTCACAAATCATATCTTGGCAAACCATGGGCATTGGAAACATGTCTGAATCATGAATCTCACAACTGTCATATTATTTTTTCCCCCTGATTTTTTTATATATAAATATTTTTATACTTAATATTTCAACCACTCCTGTAAGGCAAATCTTTCCAGATAATGACAAAAATCAAAAATGTCAGCCAGGAGTTGTGTGCGTGGATGTCTTCTAAATTTGTGTGCACACAAAATCAACCACCACTATGACTGACATGTTGGAGGATGTAGGTTGCCTTGGAGACACAGAAATACAAAATGCCTCACAATTTGCTCACAAATGGAGAAGCAACAGACTTGTCTTCATCTATTCATCCTTTTGTGCTCACGGTTGCTCCACAGTCTGTCATCTCTCGTCCCGGAATCTTTTATCTATCATTTCACGCTCCATCTGTGCTGTCATATCTGTCACACCTTTATTTGTCTGCCACCTTGTAGTCCTTGCTGCTGACCTGTCTCCATAAATATATCATTATCCCTGACTAAAGCCCCTCCGACACACTAAGCCCCATCTCCCCACTTCACACTCACTTGCTCACTCCTTGTCTTTATTTCACAGGTTTAACAGAATACATGTAGGTCACACATCAATCTTGTGTAACTTGGACCATCTGGGTGCAAAGCTTAGACAAAGTGAAAGGCTGATGGCCAGACAAACACACACACACACAGCAGGCAGCACTGGATGCAGCAAAAAAAAAAAAAGCAGCCGTCTCTGCCAATGTTGTAACCATGGGAATACAGTGTAAACAGCAGCCACTGTCAAAACTGGATTGACCGCCTGTGTGTGTGTGTGTGTGTGTGTGTGTGTGTGTGTGTGTGTGTGTGTGTGTGTGTGTTTAATAAATAATTATTTATCCCTCTGTCCAAGCGGTGTTGTTAAGGAGACAGGAGCAGAGCATGCTGGTAGAGGACGATGATCGGAGATCATCAGCACAACAGGCAAGAACTAGACAGTCTGGTACAGAGCCACTGGTTTGTTGAGTTTGTCTCCAGGGCTAAAGGTGTTCTGGCATAAATGTTCACTGCAGTAGCTCCACTGACAGGCTGCGTGTGTATCTGGCCGAGCGGAGTTTCAGCTCATGGTAGCACTGTACAAAACTGTGGTAGATGAACGTGATGGGCAGTGCCAAGAGGACGATGCCGCTCACCACACACATTCCCCCGAGCACCCGTCCCCCAACTGTCACTGGGTACACATCCCCGTATCCCACCGTCGTCATGGAGATGATGACCCACCAGGCGGCCGCCGGGATGCTGGAATAATCCGGGTTCTGCGTTCCCAAGTCCAAGCCGTGCTCCAGCAGCTGGGCCAGGGCGCTGTATATTGCCATGGCGACAAAGACAAACACCATCAGCATGACCATTTCCCGGTAACAGCGTGTGAGCGTCAGACCCAGCGTCTGCAGGCCTAGGAAGTGTCTGGCCAGCTTCATGAGCCAGAACACCCGCATCATCCTCAGTACCCGCAGTATCACCCCGGCAACCCCGAGCCCAGTGGCCGGCATCCCTGCCCGGGCCATCACCATGGTGACATAGTAGGGGGTAATGGCAATCACATCGATGATGTTCAGCGGCCGACGGAGGAAGTCCCACTTGCTTCTGGCCACCAGAAAGCGCACTATGCACTCTGCTGTGAACCAGCCAATACACACGGCCTCCACTATCCTACAGAGGAGAAAATGAGTCAAACTGTAAACAGGAAATGGCAGAGAGGTATGGATGATATGAGACACTGATTGACAATTAGTTAATGCAGTGAAGAAGGACGTCAAGCAGGGGTGACATAGATTATGGAAAACCTGGAGGGCATGTGACAACATTCAGTGCTGACACAAGTAAACAATGAGAGAAGAAACTGCACAGAGGGAGGGATTAAAAAAAAACAACAATGAGAGGCTGTGACTCAAGTGAGCTCATGATTACCACATTGATTAGCACAGCAGAGGCAATCAAACTGAATTAGAATGAGGTGGTGCTTGTACATAGATGCAGTCAGACCAAGAAATTTGCGCAGAGAGCCTAAGGATAACCACATTAGCAAAATTAGACAAAACCAAATTATAGAGCAACTGGAATTGCATCGTCTGCCGGCATGAAACTAAACGGGAATCATTTTAACCCCGAGCATAAACTACACTTTTAGTGATTACCTAACCACTGTGACCGATCCAAAACTATATCCAGCCTGAGTGAACATAACCCGGCCTTATATAGAGAAAAGGCTGCCTCGGGCTTCCTAGAGAGGACAGGCTGTGCAAAAATAATGTGGGGAGAGAGAGATGCTCTTTTTCACCTCGCTTCCGAGATGAAGCCAAAATAACTAACCAGAAGCAGATAGAAACTGATTCCTGTAATGGCTTAATTCATTTTTGTTTGTTTAGCCTAATATATAATCCCTCGGTACACCCTCTGCTTTCAACTCATAACCTGCTGGACTATTATCATTTATCTGATCCTTCTTGTGTACTGTGCAATGTGCACTAATCAAGCCATAAAGATATTCAGATTCATTGTGAAGAGGCTCGGTAGGAAGACACTGTGCTCTCTGTAATAACTACATGTTAGACCATGCTTTTTGTAGATAATATAGATTGTTTATTGATTGGCTTCCTTGGGAGCTTGTCTGACATGAGAAGGTGTTTCATGTGCTGCCTCAAACTTGTCATTGTGCTGTATTGACTTAAGATGCGTCCATTTATTAAACACAAGGACAAGGTCTCTATATGAGTATTATCTATCATGGTTCCAGAGTAACAGTTAATGTTTGTTCAGCTATTAATGTAAATAATTGTATGTAAAGTCATTATTTATTGCTTAATGAGGTAATACAATGCTTATTGAGTCAAGTAGTACAATATTTATATATTTACAGTATTATGATTGGATGTATGTGCTGAAATCCCCCCCCCAAAAAAAATAATGATGTATTATGGTTTTCTCTGTAGTCAAACAAAAACAGGAAGTACAGACACACTTTAATTCTTAATATTTGAAGCTCACAGCTGTCTACTCTATTTGCTGTTTACCTATTTCTCTATTTACCTCTGATTAAGGTATGAAATTTTATGAGTTAACACTTTTCATAGAAATAAATAAGACCTCATATCAGGGCTCAGAACGTTTGACTGCATCAACCCACTGGGTGATAGATGGATGGTGCGCAATGACTTTGGCCACTGCCTTAAACGCGTGGTTGACATCCTCAAGTGTGAGTGGTTTTATTTATTTACAGTATTTAGAAAAACGCACCCTTTATGTTTAAGCCTGTTTAGCCACTGACTTTTACGCACCAGATTGTATTGCAGTCTCGCATATGGCACATCAACATTTAGCAGCATCCACCTCGATTCCTCTAAACTTCTCTGACCCCTGACCATCGCCTACCTGTGCTCCTCCACAATGTTTCTCTTGGCTGTATCCCAGTCCGGCAGCGTGCTCGCACACAGCATTATCATGGAAACGAGCACAAAGATCACCGATACTGAAGCCAAAAGCTGCGCCAAAAGGGAAGAGTTGGGCTCCTCGAATGTCTTGCGCATCTTCTCGAGCCATCTGGCGCGACCGGTGAGCGCAGTCCGTGGCACCGGCTCGCCTGAACTCTGGGACTCATCCACCGACACCCCGATGTCCACCTCGGACAGAGTGTCCAGTCCGATCTCGGACATCCTGTCGTCCAGGCGTTTCTGGCAGCAGGAGTCCAGGTGCGCACTCTCCAGCCCCCAGTAGAGCATTTCAGTGTAGAAGGACAGCTCACACACTCCGGGCACAAAGCGCAGTTTACCGGAGCGCACGTACAGCATGATGAACACGAAAGCCTGTGCGTGGCGATCAAAGAAAAACTCATTCAGGTCCCGGTCGTAGTCATCGCACAGTTCAAGCACCTCTTTCTCGGTTGCGCAGGCATGCAGGCGGCTGACGCGCCGGAGAGGGAAATCCCTAATCACCTCACGGGTGAAGGCGTACCGGGTTCCCCCTACGTTGAGCACGCATATGCTCTTCCCAAACTTCATCTTGTCAGCCTGTAACCTAACTAAAACTCATCCTCGCAGTCCACTGCCTGTTCTATCGGGAGTTTGGACACTTAGGGGCCAGAGTGCCCCTGTCCCCCGGGGCGTGGTCCGCTTTGAGCTGAGCTGGTCCTGCGCTGCTGAGCTCCGCAGCTGGATGGAAACTATCCCCTCTGTCCCTTCACTCATCTCTCGCTTTCTCTCGCTCTCTCTCTCTCTCTCTCTCTCTCTCTCTCTCCACCCCAGTGAGGGTGAGCCAATCCCATCAATGATGTCACAGGCGCGCGCGCACGGACGCACGCACTGAAATAGAAAAACTGTCCACACCAGATGATATTTAAGACACATATGCCTCCAAAAGTAAAATAATTAATATATATACATATATGTGTGTGTGTGTGTGTGTGTGTGTGTGTGTGTATATATATATATATATATATATATATATATATATTTAAAGTTCTTTCCTGTGAGCCTATCATATTCAGCATCATCAATAAACATGCAACTTATTTATGAACACAACCTGAAAACCAACATGAATGGATTACCCCTGTAATTGTTGTGCACATGACAATAAAGAACAATAATTCATGATTTTTGCACAATTATTTTTAAAACTATATAGGCAAGTTTAAGTAACCTGCTTATATACATAGACCTATATGTTGTCTCGTGCTAAATATGTTTAACTATGGTTGCATTTGGAACAAATTACTCATACATCGTTTACTTTTTAAACCTCCTCTTTCTTTCCCTCTGCCATTAGACTCCTTCACAGCTGACACGAGTCATGGATTGCCTCTTTTGCACATACAGTATGTGAGTACGCACTCACCGCTCAATATTGCACGTACTGTAGATTCAAGAATTGTTTATTGTCATGTGAATAGTAAGGAAAAATGTTTTCAGTCAGTGTAAAATGTCAGTGTAAAATGGACAAAAGATAAAAATAGATTGAAGGCAACTTAAAAGCAAATAAGGCAAGATGGATAGGTAGATTAACTGATAGATGTACAATATATACAATAAAAAAAACTTGCTGATGTAGCACTACCTTTTTGTACAGCCTACATATTTTTGACATTGCTGCCTTTTAAACAGTCTTATTTGCCTTACAAGTTGTCTCTATTTATCTATTTTTTAATCTTTTATTTATATTACACTTTGATTAACTGGAAGTATTTCATCGTGAATCTTGAATCTATTTTAAATTAACATTGTTTGGAAATGCAGTTGTTCTTAGTGGGCGCGCGTCCGTGGTTGTGTGTGCGCGTGCACGGCCGCCTGCTCTACGTCACCAGTCGGTGGTTTTTCGGGTTGATCCGACTTCTTTTGGCTGCCGTGAGTTCACTGTATTGTAAAGGGTACTGTGAATCCTGGAGGAGGAGGGGGGGCCGGTTTGCCAAAAAAAAAAAAAAAAAAAAAAAAAATCTCCCGCTTGGGTACACATCCGGAGTCGCGACCGTCATAAGCCATCGCACCTTTTACCTTTCAAGAGGCTGAGTTTTATTGTTTTTATTAATTTATTACATTTCCCGTAGTTTATGGTTCACGTTAGCACTCCGGGAGGGCAGAAATGGCGGCCAACATGTACCGGGTCGGAGGTATGTATGTCAATGTGGATCCTTTTTTTATATGAACCTGAATCCCGTCCAGTTTTGCCTTCTCATGGGGGGGTTACGTGTCTTTATTGTGGCTTGTCTGCATCTAATAGTGACATACGGCTGCGCTAACACGCACGGAGACGCCTTAAGTTGGAGCAGGAAGGTGATAATTTTCTAAATATTTGGGATTCAAAATGGGTCAGGCCTCGCGTCTGTCGTGGCCACAGCAGCTAGCCGCCAGCTTGCTAAATAGGCTAGCTTACAATGTAAACACTTTTCAATTGTCGGCACCGTTTGTTGGTTTTTGGATGATTAGACCGGGGAAACGGCTAACGGATACGCCGTGGGACCTCACGAGTAGACATGTGTTTGAAAGGTTGTTAAAATGCTACCACGGGCAGTCTGAGGCTGCCTTTGTATTTGCCTCCTCTGGCATGCAGCCATTAGTACGAGTCCTTATTTAGCTAACGTTAGCACCAGCAGTGGCTTCACTGATTAGCATTAATGCTGCTGTGGCGCTCGTTTTACACTGTGGGGAAAATGCATCTGGTTACAGTAGACACACATACTGTCTACCTACAGTCACAACAAGCGCAATTAGTAAGCAAAGTGGCTTCACTTGCTAGCTAGCTTGTTAGCAATGCACTGGAATTCAACATCAAATAATTGTCTCGGATTCATGGCGTCGCTGCGTCGGATGTGATTAAACCTGAACACCTTTGTTCGCTTCCAGTCACCACTACCACTGTGATTAAGCTGAAATGACGGAGATCTCTGACGTGCCACCAAAATATTTAGCATCTTTGCACAGTTGATATCATAGACAACAGTTTATCAGTGTCGTTTTTATCACTTTGTTGTCCATATGGTCACCTTAGCTGCAGTTGTCCTGCTGCCTTTAGGTCCTCCATGGAAACGGCAGCTCCCAGAATTTAAATCTTAAGTTTTTGTCTTTATGAAATGACCACAAGTCTTTTTGAAATGTTGCCTCTTCATGCACACAGTCCTACTCTTTTGCTACAGCTTAAAGACAGCATGTCAGAGCTGCAGTTTATTCTATTAAACAATACAAATGTGGGGATAAATACATTTTGAATCCAGCTGTAATATTTATATGTGCTGACTGAATGTCAAACCTTAATAGCTCAATATTTACCTTTTCACTGACTTGTAGATGTGCCTAGTAATTACAATATTCCAGACAGCACTGGAAGGCAGCATTTGACACACTGAATTTTTCTGAAGTTACTGTATGTCCTGTTGAGATAGAGTTGAATCAGGCTGGTTTTCTGTCTCCTCAGGAGATGTAAAATCTTGTTTATGCTTATTTGTTTTTGATGAGCAAATACATAATTCTCAATATATTTCTTACAATATTGTAACAGTGTGGTAACCACCTCACAGGCAGTGGCACACTTCTTTGCGGTGCATATTCATTACAATCACCAGTTTATTGATGTCCCTTGCATCTGTTTTTTTTTTTTTTTTTTAAATCTCTTTCTCTTAATATAACAATTGCTGATAGTCGTGACTTTTTTCACGGTGCAGACAGTTTGGTGCGAGTGGGTTACGTGTTGCGTTTAATATTGGTAAACTTTCCACAAAGATGCAAACAGCACGCTCTGCAGCAGCAGGGCCTCGGCCTTATTTACTTTACGACTTAACTCTCACTTCCCTGGAGGAAGACACAAACTGATAGTCAACTGGAAGCAGAATCAAACCAGATGTATTTAACCGGTACGACCATCGAGTCAATCACTCATGAGTAAATTTCCACTATGTGAGACTTGATGATAACTTCTTATAGTGATACATTTATTGCCCAAGTAGTTTTGTCAAAGGAAGCGACAAACACGCCTATTTGGAAATGACCTCCACTACATCTGTTTCAATGCAAGTGGCTATGAGTCGGGATGTGATGCACATATGTCATAGCAGGCGTGTTGCTCAGGCACAGTGTCGGCTGTGAGGTTGTTTGCGGATGAGCGGTTGTCGAGAAACATGCAAGTAGCAAGGCCACTTTCCCAGCATTCAGCCCTTTCTGAAGAGGCATGTTTTCAACGACTGCTTCACCTGAACTTAAAAACTTAAGAAGAAAACAACTCTGTGGATGAGACAGTGGTTGCAATATACTTGTGAAGATGGACTGCCACTCCCTGGCCACTTTGTTAGTACATAATTTAGGATTATAATGTAAAGCTTTCTTGACACTGTAAGATGGAGGTCAGTTCCTACTATCTTCTTCTGTCGTCAACTGAACATTATTATCTTTGAAAAGAGATTTCTCAGGTGAATTCTTTGTTACAGTGAAGTGTGTTTTCTTTGCAGATTATGTTTTCTTTGAGAACTCCTCCAGTAACCCTTACCTGATCCGGCGGATAGAAGAACTCAACAAGGTACTGAAGTGTTTGTGTGTCACTCTTTGTGTGTGTGTTTATGCCGTTTTATGCCAGAGGGTGAATAGCTGGGATTCCTCACTATTCCTTTCCCTACCTCCCACTTTGTAATTGTGTGTGTTTGGTGCAGTTTGTGACTAAATCTGTGACTGTGTGTAACTTGATGGAACTGGACAGGTGTTTACTCTCCTAACTATTGCTGATATCACAGGACACACCTACGGGAGTGCACATGTTGACAGGGGAGATCATAAATTTAAATAACGATCATCTCTCTCTAGCTTTGAAAATCAACATAGGCTTTTCTGCCTGTGTTTGATCAGCGAGTTTCCTGTTTTAACTCATTTATTAGACGTCTGTGACAAATACCAGTTAAGAATTTGACGGTAACGTTTGTTTTAATACAAGCATCTCTCAGTTTCCTTTGTTGCATTTGCACAAAGATATGCTGATAAATTCATGTAGTTATCAGATGGTGTGGGTGGGAAGATCAGATCGGTCAGTATCAGCCTGAAAAAAACACATATTGAGTCTGTGCATTAAAATGTGAGACAGAGAGTCTTTAAGCTTGTCGGCTTAATTATCCAGCCAGACAATCAATCAATCCGCCCTGGTCAGCCTGTCATAGCAGCATAGTGTGACGGGCACTCAAAGGAGCCCAGGTCTCTTGGGAAATTAGAGGTTTGTGCCAGGAGGTGTTGCCGCCACTTTCAGTCAACCTGGATCCCTCTACTCTCTCTGTTTCAGACGGCCAGCGGGAACGTGGAGGCCAAGGTGGTTTGTTTCTACAGAAGGAGAGACATCTCCCACAGCCTCATCCAGCTCGCAGACAAACATGCGAGTGAGTATTAACGTCTTGTTAGTCCCTTGCAAGCAATTTTTTTTTTTTTTTTTTTGTGCAAAAATTCATGTTGATTTTTTTAAAAGTCATTGTAAATAAATTATCTTTAGGTTAATCGAGCAATCGAAGAAAACATACAATGAATTTATTCTTCACAAAGGAATCAAAATTGCGTTTCTTACTGTCCCCTGCAGGGTTAGGGGACAAGACAGGACAAACATTTAAAGTGCAAGACAGGACAACATTTATGTACATAGGCACAACAAATGATATATTCTAATCTGTCCTACACGGGTACAAACAAATGACATCATGTGACATTAACCATAATAAATAAATTAAACTAAAAAATGAGCGATTAGTGCAAATGGTGAATGTGCAAAAGTCATATAGTGCAAGGCACAAGCAGTCTTTTCATAATATATTACATTTATTTCTCAAATATCTTGTTACTGGCAGGCAGGGAATTGTGGCTGCATGAGAAGGCGGAGAAGGTAGGAAAGAGAAATGTTGTTGTCATACCAACATCTGCTCTGTGTGGAAATTAAAAGCTCTCCTCCGCCAAAGCAATGTCACAACTTTAAATAGGGCGATTGAGACGAGGAGTCAGCAGCAGGAGGCCCAAGTGAAGAATGCTTTATAAAGTTTACGTGACTGAGAATCAGCTCTGACAGGAAAGACAGGAATGTATTGTGCCACTAAATGCTATTCTCTCTGTGTGGTCAGACCATTTGTGGAAAACCAGTTTGGCTCATTTGGCTCAACTCTGCAAACATAAAGCAATCTTATCACACATACAGTATGCAGGGACATATGCTCCAATTCCACAAGCTATTTGGAGTCAGTCGACTCCCAGCTGCTCAGGATAAGAGACACAATTATAAGATTTAGAGCTGCCTAACGCTTACCACTGTAAAAAGAGAAAAAGAAAAATACTCGCAGTTTAAGCCTCAGATTAGTTCAGGAGGAAAACAAAAGAACAGACAGTCATTCTGAAATGTCTGTACTTAATATCAAACTAGGGAGCAAGAAGTGGCTATAGAAAGAGAAAAATAAACATTGAGGCCACAATTTAGTAATTTGTGCACACAACATATTATTTGTTCCCACAATTTGATTCAATCAACCTCATTTTAGTTAATTTGTGTGCTTGAGAAGTGCCCAAAAATCCAGCTCCGAGTGATGTGCTGACGTGCACAGTTATCTCAACAGGCATGTTGGCGACTGACACACTGATTGAAAGCATTTCTAATTATAATAGCCTACAGGTAGATGTGTGATGTGAGATAAGCAATGTGATGCACTCTGCCAAGTGCTTCAGGACCATGCCAAATGGGCTTTTGGTAAATTTGTGGGCAGGTTCTTTTGGGCTCAGAAATAAGGCTTTATTAGCGTTGGATGCCGTGAAAACCATTACGTCCACTACTTTCACCTCTCCTTTAATCTCAAAGCTCTCATCATCAGCACTGATAGATTTGAACCTGAACAGTCTGGATCACGTTGCTGACGCACATATAGCTGTAGGTTATTGTAATTAAAAATGTGGAGCTCCAGACAATATTATGCCCACACTGTGTGTAACTGTTATTATATTTGAGATGTCCCAGTTGTGCCATTTTTATCTATCATGCTGCTGATTTATTTTCCAATATTGAAGGTATCTGCCATTAAGATTGGCACTGCTGCCCTCCCCCCAACACAGTAGTTGCATACATTTGTTCATCCACTGCTGACATATCCATATTATGCCGCAATGAGTTAGCAATCGGTCGCAAACCTCGGTGTGAAATGAGACTTTCTGTAGTTGCCTTCCAGTGGTTTTCTAGTGGAAAGCTTTCAATTTGTAACCGTAGCAGCAGCAGCAGCAGCAGTTTCATTTTGCATGAGCTGTGTCTTTTACACAGTAATTACAGTTTTGATGGAGTGCAGATCAGAAAATTGCAAGAATGGCAACATAATGAAGGGAAATCAGCTGAAATGATTGTCGGAGGCTCAGCCCTCACAAATATCTGAAACTGGACGCTGTCCCAGAGTTTGTTTTACTTTCAGAGACAATCAGACAATTGGCCAGATGTGCAGAGGTTAGAAAGTAAGCAGGGTTTCTTTTTTGCATCTGGCACTTTTTTGTGTGCAACACCATTGAAGCCCTCATGGAAAGACTGTCCTAAAGTGTCCTTATTCCCGATTCATGGCATCTCTCCACTCGCTGACACAAGTTTTTTTGTGCTGCCTTCATGTGTTGCCATTCAGTACAGCTATAAATACTGTTGTTGCTGGACTTGTCTGTAGGAACTTGTTCATTTTGAGCAGAAGACTGCCTCAAGGGATTGTCTCTGCACATGGGCACGGTGCAGCTATGGGTCAGGTTATGCTCAAACAGCTACACTGGAAAGAGGTCATAGAGAGAAGGGTGAGATGCTGTATAGTTTAAATATGGAGACAACAGTGCACATTTTCTCCTGCAGACATTTATAGTGCACTCAGTTGATCTCATGAGAAATGACAGAAGTAGTTGTGTCAAGAATTTAAAAAAAAAAAAAAGAGCACTTTTTTTCTCACCTCAGCACAGCTGGCCAATCATTTGAAGATGGTGTGAAAGTCAGAAATTAGCGTACACAGTCACCTTGCCAAACCAGTGTCAGAAAGGTTTGCTGGAAGGAGATTTCCAAACCTATTCGACCATCTGATGGACACTTGAAAACGCGTACTGGCAGCTTAAAGCGTTGCATATCAGGACAGTGCAAATGGAGAATCTGAGGCTCTATAGAGATGGAAAACAACTGGTGTTGTCAGAGATGGTTGCCAATAGGAGATGATAAATATTAATGTTAGTATATGCCTCCACTGTGCAGCAGTGTTTATCTATTGCATGTCATTATGCAGCTAATTCAGTATTTATGGATGAACAATGTGTTGTTAACTTAGCGTTTCTCATAGTAGTCCTGAGCATAATAGCTCGGGCGTCTTTAACGGATGGCAGCAATAGTTTTTGGATTACAAAACCCTCGAGAGCCATTTTACCCGCCTGTTATATTCCATCTTAAGACAGCGCACTTATGAGATGCCATTAAGTGGTGTTTTGTGAAATGTTACAGAAAAATGGATGAATTTGACTGAACACATTTATTGCTTTTCTAATCTGTCGGCGTGTTATTTGTCACGAGTAAGCCAATGTCGTCTTTCTTGTGTCATTTTTCTTAACTTCTCCTCTGTGACATATATATTAATTTTTAACACATGCATCTTTTCTGGTGTAATTTTCTCTCATGTGCCTCTTTGCAGAGGAGTTGGAAGAGGAGAAGGAAAGCCCGACAGAGACAGAGTTAACAGAAAAACAGAAACACCAGCTTCGCCACAGAGAGCTCTTCCTCTCCCGGCAGTATGAGAGTCTACCTGCGACACACATCAGGTACAAAATCACACTCTGGGTGGATATGCATGGACAGACACATCCAGCCATGAACTGACAAATCAAATGCAGCTCACTTCCTGTATCTGTGTTTTACATGATGCTTCTTTCCCCTCTCTGTATCTAATCTCCCTCTATTTCGCCTCCTATTAGGGGGAAGTGCAGTGTTGCTTTATTGAATGAGACTGAAGCCGTTCTTTCATACCTTGATAAAGAGGTGAGTCAGAGAAGAGAAAAAAACTTAATTTGTCATCTTTTACTGGTTTTTGCTTTTTGCAGGCTGTGTCAGAGCAGGTTTAGTCATATAGTCATTTAGTCATATCAGTTTTTTTCCCCCAGGCTGTTGTCATAAACTGTAGCTTTACCTGCACTTTAATTTGTACACATCCCACAAAATCAATTAGTGTGTAAACGTGAGCCAGGAAGTATGAGTGACAAATGAAAATGAAGCCAAAGTGACATTCGTGGAAAACATTTCGTGAGGTATCGTACAAACCGTTGTATTTGATTTCTTTGACAAATCTAAAATACTTTTTTTCATGTCAGGTTTCGAAAACAGGTCTGTGGCGGCAACTAACGACTAATTTAATCATTATTAATGATTCGCTCCATAGAGTGTATGACAGTAATAAAAACATGCATTATAGTTGTTTAACACCCAAGACAGTGGTGTGAGTTTACCTTTATTCTTTAACGAACACCTCAAGACTGCAACGGTGACATTAATAATCACATCGACAAACAGCAATCTTCACATTTTAGATGCTGCAACTCCAGCATATTAGAAGTTATTGCTTAAATAATAGAGAAATCCGTGAGTACTAAATCGTCAAAATAGATGATTTGTTTTGTTTAAGCTCTCGGAAAGTTACATTTTTGCAGCAGTTCTCCATTTCCTGCTAAATGTCTTTTACCATGGCACATTACTGTTTTTGCAGGTGTTACAGTAAGAGTATTTAGCATCAACTGGAATTTACCAGTATACCAACAGAATTTCCTGCAGTGCTTTCATCCTAAATAATTCAGGTCAAAGGTGGGATAGAAGTCTGATTTTAGAGCCCTGTGATTTGTGAAATATGCACACTGATTGGTATGTTGGTCTTCTCAGGATACCTTCTTCTACTCATTGGTGTACGACCCAACGCAGAAGACCCTGCTGGCCGATAAAGGAGAGATCAGAGTGGGACCACGCTTTCAGGCAGACGTACCTGAAATGCTACAAGAGGGTCAGTCACAACATGTGAATTATTTAATTACAGCTACTGAAGAAAAGGTACCATTATTCAGCTCTTTGAAGCGCTTTATTCTAATTAAGGAGACGGCAGCTTTTCCCCACATTGAAGTAAAGGAAAAACATCAGCTTTAGGTTTAGTTGGAGTAAAATCACGTGTCACCTTTTTCATTAACTGTCCACGTGTTACATGAACAACAAATGCCACATGCAGCTTGTTAAATTACTATTCCAGAAATTTTTACATGGTAATTAACCACCTCAATACTTAAATGGGGAAAATAATGTTTTTACATAATTTCCCAGGTTGGGATCAATAAAGTTATTGTATTCTAGAATTCATTTTCTTGCTAGTGTAAACAAAAAGTGTGCGATATCTACATCCAGCATGCTCATTAGAGAACGAGAAAGAAGATTGAACTGCTACTGTTGAATGAGGTGAATATTCGTACCGTTAATGGTGAAAGAAAATAGTCATTTTGTCTAAAACAAAAGCATCCCCTTCTGTCCAGAACCACCAGTGTGTTAAACTGAACAGCACTACTGGAGAGGTGATATAGGTAAGGGTTGATGTTGATTAGAAAATTGGTAAATAATCAAATTGTTATTCAGGTTCTTCAGCTCCGTTCTGTATTCAAGCTCCTGTTCTGTCTTTAAGCTGCTATAACTGTCCTGCAGGTGAGGCAGACGACAGGGACCAGTCCAAGCTGGAAGAGAAGCTGTGGTATCCAGAGTGTCCGCTCACCAGCAAACAGATAGACCAATTCCTAGTGGTGGCACGGTAAGACCTCTGACCTCAGCGCTCTTCCTCTTCAGCTGCTACTTCTTAGCCTTTCTTCTAACGGACTGATGGTACGACTCATGTTACAGTATCAAGAGCACATTATTCAGCCATTATTTTCATCTTTCAACAATGATTAGTGTTGTGTTAAACTGATTTGTCATTATGTAATAATAGTAAACTTCCAGCCAATCCTGAAAATTTCAAAAATAGTCCACAAATTTATGAGTTACTTTGCAAACCAACAAACAAACAAGTCCCGGTGAAAACATAACCTCTTTCGGGGGTAACTTATAAAAAATAAAAAGTCGCCGCCACCGCCTTGGCGTCATATTCAGAGCTGTGCAGTTTGTGTCAAGATATTTTTCTGTGAACACTAATAAACAAAGAGCCAAGGCTGTGAAATGAAGAATGTGACAAGGTATCTGACCCCATGGGAGCAAACCAGTTGTAGGAGAAAGATCAATGTGAAGACCTCTCCTTGTACTGAATTACCCACAGTGACACAAAAATCAGTAAAAAAAAAAAAAACTTGACTTCACGCTTCATAAAATGATGGTACAGGCCATGTCATGGCAACATTAGTGGAGCTAGAATGAATATCTGCGTTTCTTACAAAGTGATGTTACCATAAAATTGAACTGTCGTCTCAATCACAGTTTTAAACATGATAAATGTAAATTGAAATTGCTAAATGGTTATAGTTGACATCGCTCAGATGATGCAATAGAACACTTTCAAATAGAAAGTGCTTTCTTTGAAGAATGTTCTTTATACTATTGTTATTTTTATCCATGAAGTAGGCTACTATGACACCCTCCATGCAGACGCTGCGGTGAAACCAATCAATCATCCTCATGTTCTATGATCGGCACTTCTCTTTTCAGCCTCCTTGCTTCTGACAAGGGTGTGTAATTACGCAGCAGTGAAGTGCTGCATCAATCTCCATGTGTGTTTTTTATATGTTCTGCTTGTGTGTGTCATTTTTCAGGGCGGTTGGGACCTTTGCTCGAGCGTTGGACTGCAGCAGCTCAGTCAGACAGCCGAGCTTACACATGAGTGCAGCTGCAGCCTCACGAGATATCACACTGGTGAGATGGACGTTCACGTAAAAGCACACTTACTCTGCTGTGCCTGATCGTGACTTAAAATAATAACCCCCTGTCTTGTGTCCCATTTGTGGCAGTTCCATGCGATGGACACGCTGCATCGCCATAATTACGACCTGTCCAGTGCGCTGAGTGTACTGGTCCCAGCAGGCGGCCCGGTGCTCTGCAGGGATGAGATGGAGGAGTGGAGCGCCTCAGAAGCCGCCATGTTCGAAGAGGCACTAGAGAAATACGGAAAAGACTTCAACGACATCCGACAAGACTTTGTAAGTGTGTTTATAACCACGCTCCCACTCTGGTGTGTGTCATATCAGTCATGAACATCAAGTTTAAATTTTTATGATTCAGGGAGCATTTTTCAGGACCTCAAGATTACAGACATGCATAAAACTTTCCAGACTGTTCGGAAGGTGTTTTTATTCGATAACAAATAATAATAACAAACACTGGCAGAATTCTTAATGACTGACTGATGAGTCTTCCCTGAGTCATGTCATGGAGGAGAGCCAAGCAAGAACCCCAGACGTGGTTCAGGCAAGAGGCCACATTAACTCTTTGAGTGCCATCGACGTAATACAACGTCAAAGTGTTTTTTTTTCTGCAGTGGGTCGATTGCGGTCTCCCTGTGAGTAATTTTGGGGCTTCTATAATTTGTAGTTGGGACATAAAGAGTTAATATACGCCACAGATCAAAGCAGGAAGTGGAGACTAATCGCAATTAGAGAGCAAAAGGGACATATTCTGGACAAAATGTGATTTTGGTGAAAGTGGCCTCTACCTCTGATAAAACAACAACGGTAAGAAAGCTTTTTTTTTCATGGTGAAATAGTGAGTCTCTTCTTTCATTTGAGATATTCAGTGTTTTCAGAGTCATTGTACAAAATATTCTGTGGCTCTTGACATATGACTCAAAATGGGCAAAAAAGCTGGAACAAGGCACTTTCTGTTTTATAAAACGGCTGGCACTCATTGAGTTAAGCACAGGCCAGGGTACTAAACATTTTTAGAAAAAATGATGTTTTTGTTTCGTTTAACTTGTAGTATTTTGTATTAAGTGTACAGGTGTGTGTTAATGCCATATTTCAAATTATTGTCAACTGTGATTCTACCAAATTAACAGGATACAATCAAAGTTTCGGCCCTAAATATGGCCGGTGTTTTCCACCATGGACTCCAAAACTCCACATTACCTGAGAGACTTCATCTGTTGTGGTTAGCTTGAATTCATAGAGAGCAGGTTTCATGTTGGGGAATGAATTTACAGTCTGTCTGAGTTTTTTTACAAGTTTCTACAGACATTTTGATACCAACTTCCTGTTCAGCAAAAACTTGTCATTTTGGGAATTTGTCGTAATCTTCGTAAATTCAAGATGACCACAGTGTGGAAGATAGAACGACCAATTTTAACAGCTGCCTTTCAAGCTCACTCCCACCTTCTACCTGTGCTGTTCAGTAAATACAGGATATGGGTGTGTGCAGGGACACCAGGTGCTCATGAATACTTATTAAATGTGTGAATCACTGTGTGAGAGTATGTGTGTGTTTTGGTCTGGGGCACAGAATCGAGCAAAGCTGGTAGCTTTCAGCCTTTCTTTTCCCGATGCCTCTCATGAATATATATGAAGGCTTTCGCACCCAGATGGCGAGAACATGAGATATTAATATCATTAATTTGCTCTCTGTCTCTCTTTCTCTGCTCTGCACACTTCGTCATTATTTCCTTTTGTGAAGCTGCCATGGAAGTCCCTGACTAGTATCATAGAGTACTACTACATGTGGAAGACCACAGACAGATATGTGCAACAGGTAAGACTAAATTTCTATTTGCAAATCAATAAAATTATTTTTCCCACATGGCTCTCTGTAGTAGTGGGGATGGTCTAATTGTTACTTTTGAGTCCAAGGCTTTAAAGGCTATAATTATGATATTTTCACCTCTTTGCCCAACTGTTAGAAAGCAGCCCTTTCAGACAGGACGCTGAGGCAGTTATGTATCTATTCTCTCATCAAACCCACCAGACTCCTTTGACAAAAAACACAGTTTTACCTTGCTGAACACAGGAGTTGCTGGTCTCCCACTGCCTCGATTGGTTAATTAGTTTGTGTTGTCCTGTGACTTTATCAATCTGAACGCACCCTTTAAAAACACCAAAGTCATACGACACAAACTTACCAATGGAGGCAGTGTTAGACCTTTGACTCCTTTGTTCTGTGAGGTAAAATAAGTGTCAAAGGAGTCTGGTGCCTTTTGAAGAGAGCGATGTGCAAATATTCTTCGTCTAGCATTCACTTTAGATGGATAAACTGTTTTGCTGACGTCCGCAACGGTACATTTAACTTTATGCTACTTGGTTACATCATATGTAAGCTGTTACTTTTATGTTTTTGATGCATTGTTTATCTGTCATAATAAGTATTTCTGTAGTTGTGTTTTGCATGTCCTCTGTTAACATTTATTGGCTACTGCATAGCAAAAGGGTACTTTTTATATAGTGTTGAACTTCCATAAAGTCTGGGGACTCTAGAGACAGATTAAGAATTATGGAGACATCAATGTAGCAGGTGCTGAGAAATATTGAATTTTTGTGTGATGCGACTCAAACTCTAGAAATGCTGGTTATTACCTTTGCATTGCAGTAATGCAAATCAATCATCTCATCTTCATAGCTCCTTGTACTTCCACATGAATGCAGGTTTTCTGTCAAACGTAGTTTCAGAAGGGATCATACAGCTGTTTTTACAGGATGATTAGCACTCCCCACGATAAATAAACCAACCATTTTACAGAGCTAATGAACTTTAAAAGTTAAAGCAAGGGTTCTTAAATCTGGATAAGATCATCAGCTGAATATAGAACATGAATATAAACTGTTTTCTCTACAAACTGGTCTGACAAAGGTTTAACTTTCCATGCCTTTTTTTGTGTCAGATGTGTTTTTTGTTATTCATGAATTGATTGGCTGTGTTTCTCTGAGCAGAAGAGACTGAAGGCAGCGGAGGCAGAGAGCAAACTGAAGCAGGTTTATATCCCCACATAGTAAGTCACTTCATTCTACATTTAGAGATGTTGGAGTGACGGCTGTAACCTTGGCCTTTTGTGGATAATTTATGTGGTGTTTTGATTTGCAGAAGGCAGCTGCAGCCGGTCTGTTTGTTAAATCTCCCCCTATTCTCCTTTGTGACAGTAACAAGCCCAACCCCAACCAGATCTCAATGACCAATGGCAAGATGGCCACAGTGAACGGAGCGGGCCCCGGCGCCTTCCATGCAGCAGGAGGGGGCAGAGCGTGCGAGAGCTGCTATAGTGAGTGCTGTTGGTGTGGTTAACCTTGGCAGGGCAGTTAGAAATAAAAGGGAAACTAATGCTGTGTTAGGATTGATTTGCACTACTCCTTTCACTTTCAGCATCACTGCTTATTTGCCTTTGCAGCCGTTATTAATCCAGTGATCAATAGCGCTCTTCAGTTCCAATTCTACATATAATTCTTGTCAGCAAGGTTTGGGCCTGCTGTGCTACTACGTCTAACACTGCTAACAGTTTGTTTTTTTTTTTTCTTTTCTAAAAATTAACAGAAAATAGTGAAAATGCCCATCACAGTTTCACAAAGGGGGGGGAAAGTCATAATTAATCAATTTACAGAGATTTGCAGCTAAAGGTGCAATTGAGAACATTAAGAATCTACAAACAGAAGAAAATTTATCATGTTTTGCTATGATAAATGTTTTAAGTAATTCACTTTTTATTAAAAAAGAATTGTTTGGATTTATTGTTTCAACCTGAATTGTATTTTCAGAAACTGGTTTGCATTTAGGAGAAGTGCATGAAGCAGCTGGCACTTTGTCTGATGTATAGACATTGATAAAATCATGTAGGAGACACTTGAAACAGATGAAGTAGGGATCAATATGCTGAAGTGTCTTTGAACCAGTTTCCTTCCTATGATGCTCATTAATGCGTTCTGTGCGTTAACAGCCATGCAGTCGGCCCAGTGGTACTCATGGGGGCCTCCGAACATGCAGTGCCGCCTTTGCGTTTCCTGCTGGATGTACTGGAAGAAGTACGGCGGCCTGAAGATGCCGAGCAGAGCGGAGGGTCCAGAGGAGAGGACTTCTCCCAGTCCAGCAGCCAACGTAAGCTCAGAGGCCCAGATAGAAAACACACAGAGGGAGAAGAGGGAGTCTAACAGAACAGCCCTGCAATAAACCCCACCGCCATGAACGTTATTATGTTCAGTTATCATTTTAAGTGTTTTAATAAGGCGCTGATTCAACTTTATGATCATTTTGGAGGCCGTGGTTCCTCTCACTGACATAAACAAGGTGGACGAAATATTAGAATCACCTCAGTGTAACTGCAGCACCACAACAAAGACCTTAACGAAGGGAGGATAGGCCTAACAATTATTTTCATTGTTGACTCATAGGTCAGTCATTTCCTTGATTAGTTGTTTGGTGTTTAAAGTGTAAGAAAATGGTGAATAATGTTGATCAGTGTTTTTCAAATCCCAAGATGACATCCTCAAATGTCTTGTTTTGTTGTTTAACTCAAAGATACTCAGTTTACTGTCATATAGGAGGAAAAAACTACTAAATATTCACATTTAAGAAGCTAGAATCAGAATTTTGAGTTGGGGGAAAAAAAAAAAAAAATGAAATAGTAGAACAAATAATTGATCAATTATTTCAGCTGTAGAAGAAAATCTGGAGTTTGTCCAACAGTTAATTTTGTGACTGAATAAGCAGCAATCAAAAATCAACTGATAGATCTCATTCAAAATATCCCAAACCCTCCAGCATTGACAGAAAGGTGTGTTTTCTGGACGAGAGGTTTTCGGGTTGTTTAGAAAAGCAGTTTTCAAAGCCATGAAACGTCTGTTAAATCCTTTCTGTCCCCCCTTCCCACCCAGGAGCCTCGCTCTCGAGGTCACGCTCCTCGCCAGTCCAATCACATGGTGCCGATGCGAAACAGCGGCAGCCCCAAGTCCTCCATGAAGACCAAGCAGGCCTTCCTGCTGCAGGCCACCCGCCTCACCAAGCTGGCCCGGCACATGTGCCGTGACATCATCAGGCTGCGCCGTGCTGCGCGCCGGCCCTTTGTCCCCATTAACTGTGGGGCCATAAAGGCAGAGTGTAAGAGCTCTTTCAATTCCTCCTAACTTCTGCCACATGGACACCAACACACCAAACATATGCAGACACACACACTCACCACCCCCCTCACCCCGACCACCCCACCATCAACCCCCCCCATCTCTGCCCCCCTCCCCTCCCCGCCTGTCTCTTTCTGTTTTTATTATTATTGTTATTATTATTATTTTGTTTTTTGTATTCTCCCACCCCGTTTCCAATAAAGACTGCCTGTCCTCATAACTATGTGTTTTGATCATCTTTTCATTCATGTTTTTTTTTTAATTATTATTTTTTTATGGTTCTTGGTCACTGTGAATTGAAATCCATTGTTGGAATCACATACAAAGATTTAATGGTTAAAATGGCTGTTCTGAGCTCCGCACACACTTTGAAATCACACATAAGAACTGAATTTTGCTCCTGTCATTAACGAGTTAAGACTGTAATCCAGGAGAACTCATATTCTAGTCTCAGCCGTGTGAAGTTAGATGTAGAGAAAATGTATTTTACTAAAAGAAGCTCTATTTTGCACGGCGTCCCTGCTACAGGCGTGCCCTCTCTGTGCTGTCCAGTTGTCTCAGCCATGAATGTTTTATTGTAAATAATGAACCCCAGCTTCAGTGTGTTTTAAAAAAAAACAAAAAATAACAAAAACACACATTTCTGTTCCTTTTTGCGCACTCATGCTGTTAATCGTGTGAAAAATGAATTGTGTGGGATGATAATGAGCTTTAGATGAATTTGGCTTGATAGAGCTTGAAAGACGGGAGGCTGAAGCTGAGTAAAGATATTTTTTTTTTTATGATATGGTACAAATACAACTAGCTGCTCTTGACTTCTTTTGCTGCCGGCTCAACCTCCCACTTAAGTCATGAACTGGACGATGTCCTCTCCAATGTGTCCCCTCGCCACACCATCCACTCCACTGTTGTTCAAATCATGCAATATTCATGTGAATCCATCCTGTCGCTTCCTCTCGCTTCTAAATCCTGCACACAGGATTTGCCGTTCAGAGCCATACTTCCCCTCCGCTGTGCCTTCTTCATTTTCTAACAGCTGTTGCAATATTCTCATCTCATTTTCTACCTCTCTGTTTTTTATGTTGCTCTTATTCTTTCATCACTGTGTGAATGTGAGAGTAGACCTCCAATAAAGTCACACCTGAAAGCATCTCTTCCGAGTCCTTGTGCTTCATGTGTCTCGTGTTATCTGTCCATCAACTCCACCACACTCAGAGGAACCATAAAGACCACCACCACCCTACTCCCCAGCATGGACTCAACCTGCTCTCATGATACCTTCATATTTAATGTGTGTTTGCAATATCTATCTGCTTGCATGTGCCAAAATCTCTGTATGCATGTGGGTAGAGATTATTTTTTTTTTAGTGGACAGCCATTACAATAACACTCCAGAGTTGCAGATTTGACTCCTCCGTCATTCATTTTAAACATGAAATTGTGGTTATTTTTCATTTACATGAGACATCCTGACAGATTGGCTTTTCACCAACAGTTGAGAATGATTCTCTGCACAACCTACCGCCTTGTTTTTCTTGCATGATTCTGCAGAGATGTGTCTCAGTAGATGGAGATCACACAGTCACTTAGCCTCCTTTGTAAAATGTGTGTGTGTGTGTGTGTGTATTTGGTTTAGACATGTTAAGGGTGTCGGATGGGCAGGGGACTCTCCTACCAAAAACCAGAGCCGCCCAAAGGAGCACTCTGACCAGTGTTGTGCAGTTTCTAGGTAAATAATCTCTCATACATCAATTGTTTGAGCTGTCACTGAATTGTGAAAAAATAGTCAAAGGAATATATAAGTGGATATTATTCAGAGGGTCTATAGGAGCCAGTTGATGCAGCTCCAGTGTGTCTCTTCCAGAGTCCCGTCCAGCAGCCCACGCCCCTCGCTCCCACCGCACCCCAGGCCTGCAGGCGCCTCCACCTCGACGCCTCCTCTCCTCTCTCCCACACGGCCCTCACGGCATGCTGGGAAAACGCAGCTACCATCACCACAGCAGGGCTGAGCCTGACCGGCGTGCAGGTACTCACACATTTCTTTAAAAAAGCTGCTCCACAAAAGTAATTATTTTTTAATTAATTATTATAATTTAATCCTGTCCAGAAGCAAAAAAGTAATTACTTGTTCTGTTAAACACCCCCCAAAAATGTGAGTCCCTCCTTTGCTTTTACCTGAGCTACTGATGATGTGGGTGAACCTCAGGGACTGAGCAGTGTTGATAATCCATTTTGCTTGATAAAATCCATTTGGTGGAAACCTGGAGTTGATAATCTTTTCTGCCATTTCTATTCTAAACTAGCTTGTTGAAGAGAATGACTAAATCTAATGAAAACAAATCATTTGGATGATTCAACTTCAGTCTGACACTTTGTTTTTTATGGTAACGTCACTATTTTTACTGAAATTGAAACAGTCATTTGTTGCACCACTTGTAACTAGGAAAAGTAATCAATACTATTAAAAGGTGACAGATTCCCTTATGCATACTTTGCATCTTTGCTCTGTTTTTGCAGATAATCCTGGTACAACAGGTGGACCCCTCCTGGTGGGTGTCTCATACTGTTTTTAAATCCTGAACAACTTAAGCATCTCCGCTTATTGTAATAAAATTATATTTCTTTTTTTTTTTCTTTTTTTTTTCTTTTTACAGCACAACGGCCGCAGCAGCAGCAGTGGAAACACCCGAGGTGGAGTGATGATCCGCAAGCGGCGTCCCAACTGGATCGATGCTCCAGATGACAGCTTTTTCCTCGTCACCCGGGAGACCAGGTAAGCAAAGGTGACACTTTTCTAACCTCTGATTGGCTGACTGTGTGAATGAAAGGAAAGGAAGTGATGCCGAGACGAGCTGGGCTGTTATTTTTGACAGCATGTGTGTCAAAATTCATTCTGTGAAGCCTGCCGAGTTAAAATCAATTCAAATTGATTTTCATGGAACATCTAATGCAGCTTCCAACAGATGCACCAATATCAGCTGACTGAATTTCAATATTTTGTGTCCATGTTTCTGTTTTTACTGCAACCCTTTATATCCATTTTTTGCTGGTCCGATTTCCAATATTTTTAGACCTTAAAAAATACATATTCTGCAGGATTCAGTTATGTGGTTTAGGCAGCAGAGCATGCACCATGTTCCAATGAAGACAAATACCAAACGCCTGTCTGAGTTTCCAGAAGAATGCTCACTTACATTATAATTTAGCACCTTAGCATAAATAAAATATGCCAGGTCCAAACTATTATACCATTTTGGACAGTTTTGTAGACAGGTGGAACTTAACCTCAATATTTTAAAACTTTGTCACGTTTTGTTTATGAATTACTTCAGGAATCCCACTGATGGTTGAAGATTAATAACAAAAAGAAACCCTTTCATGGATATTTATTTAAAAGATAAAATGCTGATATTTTGTTTGTAAAAAAAATACTTTTCATAGTGTGAGACGATTTGCATTTGTAGAGATGTTTTATTCTTGTGTGTATATTCAGTTGAAATTATTTTATTTTTGCCTGATAAACAAATAAGACCCAAGAACAGCAGCTTCTCTTTATAAACTCAGGTCACATTTGTTAGAATAAACATTCACATTCATACATGTAGAAAATAAGTTTTGATTTGTTTTTCTCACACATGCATAGACACACGCTCCCATCACACACTCAAAGGCACACAATGAGTCAATGTTTGAACGTCTGTATGTGAGAGAGAAAGATGTTCTTCCATTAAGCCTGTGTCTAAATGAGCCAGCCCTCTGATCAGTGTGGCTAAAATTAGAGCGGCTAACTGGTGCAGATGGACCAGCGAGGAGCCGGGCAGCGCTGGGCCCTGAGTGGAAATATCATTACCACATTAACCATGGCATGCACTCATATCCATCACTCACTTACCATCAATATCAACATGGCTGTGTGTTTGTGTGTGACAGGGATGTCATTGTGAACATTGTCCCTTTATCATATTACACTCATTTGCTCTGCTGGCAGAGACCATTAATGCCTTTCTGAATAAAAGACATTAATAGAGCTGCTCTGGAAGAGCTGCCACTAATGAGAGATAAGCGGAAGTTTCATTTTCTTTTCTCTTTCTCCCACTCTTTCTCTTTCTCAGCGTGATGAAGAGCGCAGTGTGTCGGAGCAGAGGAGTGGGAGATAACTCCCACTGATTCAGGGAGGCAAGAGAGACAAATAGAGACAGAGATTAACACTTGCCTTCACACAGGTTGCACACAATTCAAACTGATAAACAAGGCAAAAATACGCCTGCTTAATATGGCAATCCATCCCAAAAAACCCTCACTCTGAACCAAAAATGGCGTTAGTTGAAAAGTCAAGTAATCAACGACATTATTAGGGTTCATCCTCTGGTAACCACGATGGTCTGCACTGGTCTGTTGCGAGGATAAGTGGCGACTTTGACCTGCTGTGGCTCTTGAGAAAAGTCTCATGATTATAGATGATGATGAATGATATTTTCCTTTCTCAACCTGAGTAACCATGTCATTTATTTTTGGGACCCTTAGCAGGGATACTGAAATAAACTTCTTAAATGTATATATATGCTACCCATTGATGAGTATGCATCAGTATGTCTTACATAACAATAAAATATGTCAGTTCCAGGAGACATTTCTGCAGAGTGACGCTAATAATTCTGTATTACTTAAGTAGGATTTTGAATGCATGTCTTTTTCTTGTAATGGAGTATTTTCAATGTGGTATTGGTACTTTTACTTCAGTTAGGAATCTGTGTAATCCTTCAACGACCATATAAGATGCAGAGTAGTTGAATTCGGAAATAATAGGAAAAAGTGCTGAAAATGGCTCAACGAGAGAAACACAAATGTAAATGAGGCAGCTTGATATATTTGAGAGTGGATTTACATGTTTGCTTTCCTTCTCCCAAAGGCCAGCTGAGCAGACAAACAGCACAGCTTTAGATAATGCACCACCAGAGCTCTGCTGTATATTCTGCTCAAACCCTTGGTGACGTTACAGTGCATGTGTCGTGCTGTGTAACAATCTCAGGGTTCATTGTGCTTGAAGGATGTGTGTTGTTTAGATGCACGGCCTGTTCACTTGACTTGGATGCACAGGCGCATGATGTACGCAGGGTCTTCATGAGTGCTCATTTGATCAACAGCGGGAATCTGGTGTGTTTTCCCGAGAGAGCAGCGAAAGAGGAGGAAAAGGCGAGGGGTTGTGATGTGCATTCAATCTGAAAGACCTGAAGGGAACCATGAATTACCTCCATACGTTGTTGGTTATGGCTCTCGCGTTTGTCTGCAAATGAATTCCATTAGTGCTGTGTCCGACACTTGTGAGCTAGCCCCACGGTCTTGTGCTTTAATGCTCTTGGTTACTGTGGGCTGCTTCTTCCTGTCACAGCACAAATCCCAATGCAGTCTAGAAATTACCAGCAAGCTCTTTTATAAAACCCGAAAAGAAGAAGCTCTGTCTCGCCTCGTAAAAGAGATATGTATTAGCGATCACACTGCTGATGCTCAATAAATTAAATGAGAAAAATTGGCTGTTCTTAATTACTTTCTGTGCAGCTCCGAAGCTCTGTAACTCTGTGCCCTTAAACTGAACTTTTCAAGTAATTTTAACCAGCTTCCAGTTCGCAGTCCTGTCTCTTTATTAGTTTCCTCAGTTACTGTTGGTGATGTAAATGATGCTGTTTCCTGTTAGGAGACACTGCGAAAAAACAGAAACAAACAATCAAGTGATTGATTTCCCAAGTTCAATAGCATGCAGCGTTGTCAAACTGCTGGTAAACCAATAGCATACATGACAAATAATCTGTCTAACGCAGCTCGAAGCCAGTTTCATCATTGTTTCTGTGTGCTGGCAGCCATTTTACTGCAGGCTGTAATCTAGGCATCAAGTCTGTGGTCAGCGCCGTATAAATAATGTATTCAGACAAACATTATGTGAGGCATAGCTGCTGTGTCTCGCTGAAACGTAAGGATGCAATCATGAGATGCTAACCTTTTGTTCGTATCAGCACTCAAACATGTTCAGAACATGTTTTGAAAGGAATGAAACTGCTGTCTTGTTGTGTGCCTCAGAGATTTCCTGGTTGAATGAAAATAAACTAGAATAATTAAAATTTTTAAATCCAAATTTCATAGTTTAATGCATGACAAAGGAAAGTCTGACTGATTTGCTTTCTTTGTGAGAGTTAGATGAGAAGATCAGTACCTCTCTCTTGAATCTGTACACTAAATATGAAGCTACTGCTAGATAGCTTAGCTCAAAGATTGGAAATGCTCAGTAGCGTAGCTCTGTCAAAATTTAATAAAATCATCTTAATGGACAAAACAAACAATCACCATTCATATCTAGAGGCTAACTATGAAAATGCATGATAAGTCACATATATCCCATGACATCAACGCTTATGTGATTGGTGTAATGGTGGCCCATGGGCATATAAAGAGGAACAAATATGGGAGCGTCTCCTGCAGCAGGAGTTGCTCTGCTGTCATTGAATTTTAGATTGTTTCCTGAGCACTTTAACGACTTCTTCTTCATGTTGGTTTAAAAAATTTAGTCACAAAAATTCATTCCTGACCTTGGGAACAGTGGTTCGGCAAACTGGTGTGGTTATTTTCTCTACTACACCTACGACTTCTCACTATTCCAAGGTCAGGAATGAACTTTCCATCTGCATTTTGCAGCTTTGCATCGGTGTGTCTTCCTCTGCATTCACGCCCTGTGTCGTCTCACCCCTCCAGGAGGGCCAGGCGGCTGCTGTCGCGCTCCCAGCTGAGGCACGCCTGTCGGCAGCCGTGCGAGCAGATCACCCTGCGTAGGGTCACCCAGGGCCCGCCGCAGGGGCTCGTCCTGGCCCCTCCGCACCCTCACCCCAGCCTGAGGATGCGAGGCCCCATCGTCATCCACGACTGACCCGACAAGGACCCTCTGACGGCCCTGCTGCAAACACACTAATGAATCCTCGCATTCAATTCTTTTATTCCTTAAAGTCCCTGAACAACGTGTCTCAACCCGTTTGGCAACAGGAAGATGTCATGATGCAATAGAAACATACACCTGACTGCAAACGCTGCCTGTCTATAATCCTGGGAATGTGTTTGTGTGTGTAAATACAGTATTTGGGTGTGTGTGTGTGTGTGTGTGTGAGTGAGAAACCAATAAGACGAGATAGCAACGGCATGTTGAAGCGTGCTGTTCTTAGTTTTTATGGATGGAAGTAACGACGGTGTGACTTTTTTGTGTTGATGGTGAATTGTTGTGAAGTTTTATCACTTTATATAAAGTTATTTTGGGCATGGGGCTGGATTGGGGTGGTGGGATTGCATTTGTGGGGTTGTTTTGACATAAGAGAGGAGGTAAATGTCCAACGCAGATGTTAAAAAGAAAATGCACTATACAAAGATCAAACTTTCTTTTCTTTTCTTTTTATAATTTTTTTTTAATGGCTGCTTTGATTTGTGTTTTAACTGCAGCTTTTTCTCGCTCCTCTCGAGGTTTTAAATCATTGAGCTGGAGCCATCGTTGAAGAATGACGAGACGTTACTTCACTAATATCTCTCTACGCCGAAAAGGCTGACGGTCCTTCAAGACAAATCTGCAGGTCTGAAAATATAACGAGGCAAAGTAATAGAGTCAAACAGCGTACGCCTCCCTCATGAACCATTGTGTAATATATTGTATATCTCATTAAAAGCACTGTAAATTTACTCATCCTATTTCTATGGCCGACTGTACCTACCTAGCCCTAACACGGGTGCTAAAGCACTTCCTTTGCAACAGAAAAAGGGCATGGATGTGTCATATATTTCCTCGTGGCTGTGATGGACCGCCAACATTTTGAGGCAAAAACATTTCCAGCAGCCGTTTGCTAATATTTCTTCATTGTTCTTTAAAGAAGACGGTCAAGTTTGTCCTGTTTTCAGACCTCTCTCTCTCCCTGCTGCCAGAGGGCGTTGCCTCAAAATGTTGTCCATGGAGCCTTCAGGCGTGTCTCATTAAGAGTTTTTAAAAAAAAAAATGGCATCACCACCGCATGTCTTTGAGGTTTGAGCCTCCGCTGATGATTTCCTCTCTTTCATTCAGAATGTTTATGTTAGTGTTTCCTGTAAGTCACGTGTTGAATTATGAATATGCTGAGAATAATAGTAATAAAAAAAAACAATGCTGGATTATGGTGATTGAGTCGTTTGGTGTGTGTTGCTTCCTGACAGACCGTCCCATCTCCCAGTCACCTCCTCGGTCTCTTTGTGCTGCTGGGCTTGAAGGGGGGTGGGAGTGTGATAAATAAGGCCTGGTAGCTATACACTGTGGCCTGTGTGAGGACGTCATAAAATACCCCCACAAAATATGCTAATTTGACACACTAATGAAGAATGAGGAGTGCTTTCGAGGTATAAATCATGTTCTTGGAAGCTTACAGTCTGCCCCAAGGCTCTTCACTGTGTGTGTTGACACAGCCTGTTTTATGCATAAAGGTTTCTGTTTGCTGCTTAGCCTCTCGTTGCAGCACGACCACAGTCTACTGTCAACTGTGGCAACGGCTGTGTGCTTTTGTTTCCATCATATTGTCTCTATACAGTCAGAAAATTAGAAGCAAGAGGGAAGAGCGTGACTGATATTACTATTTAAATTGAACCTGACATGCTGTAATTGGACCTGTCTTTTGGCTATGTGCATGTGGGACTGCAGGGAGGTTGGAGGAAAAAAGGACTCAGCAAATTTAACACGTCCATTATGTCATATGTTTCAACAGCTGCACATTTTACTCAGTCAGTGTGTAAACTATAGTGGCCGAAAGTATGGAGACGTGAACATGCGGGCATGAATATGCTGATATTAATGTTGCATTTTCAAATTTTTTTTACAATGATTTGTTCCCATTCAACCACAAGGGAGTGTTATGAACTTGGGTGCAGATGTTGGGTGAGGTTTGGTTAGCAATTTACCCAAAACATCACATATTATTAACAGCCCATATTATCACTCATGCTAAATATTTTTCACAGAATATATAAAAGAATGACTTAAATTAATTAAATTTCTTCATGTTCATTTTGATTTTACACACTTTTTTATGGACACACAATACTTCCTGTTTGGATTATTAAAATCAACAACTTTTTATTGAAAAAACCCACAACGCTATATATTAATACGCAAACAAATTTCCTCTTATTTTTGTTTGTATCCACAGTCTGTTTATTTTTGGTAGTACCCATTGGTTTCTGGTGTTCACCATGAATGTTCTTACTTTTTCGAAATTTAAAAGAAATTTGCTGCATGAGCACCCAGTGTGCTTTTACTGTTAGTTGTAAATAAAATAAATACAGTATCAGGTATTCATTATTAATAGTTTCCTCCAAAATACCATTTGCACAAACCATCTAAATCTGTATGGATTGCTATTGTTTTTCATCTAACTTTCATTTATTCCTTCTATTGAGAGTGCTGCAACTCCATCTTTATTACACAGGCGGT
The DNA here is from genome assembly GCA_029721515.1 of Synanceia verrucosa. Taxonomy (NCBI): domain Eukaryota; kingdom Metazoa; phylum Chordata; class Actinopteri; order Perciformes; family Synanceiidae; genus Synanceia; species Synanceia verrucosa. Next base: position 21,420,400 of record CM056550.1, on the reverse strand, counting down.
CATTGTGTTCAAAAATTTTTGTCCACTTGTTTTATTCACTCATGTTGTTGATATGGTGCCTTAATTTTTCCATTTTTTCCATTTTCTTATTGGCCCTTGTTGTGATGTTACACTATGTTTGCTGCTATAACGTAGACCATTTCCCCGTTTGTGGGACCAATAAAGGATCATTGTATTATCTTCATGTCAAACCTTGGAAGTCGGAGCTTTGTGAGTGGTACCTGAATGCAGCACGTTGTCTGCTGGACCGGCTGGACCTCGTGCGGTCACCGGCGTCCCGGGAGTTTCTCCCTGGTCTCTCCGTTATGCCCCAAAACATGCAACAGTCAGACTAAGACAAAGAGATAAAATAAATATAAGATGATTGTCTGTCATTCTTTCTTAAATCGACTTCCTGCCTATTTAGTGCGGAGCTCCAGTGGCGCAATCGGTTAGCGCGCGGTACTTATATGTCAGTATGCAGCAGAGCGATGCCGAGGTTGTGAGTTCGAGCCTCACCTGGAGCAGAGTTTTTAGATCAACCCTCACCTGGTGACCTCACCTGCAGGTAAACACCAAGTAAATCCTCTGCCGAATGAGAGGGGACTTCCTGTACTGCGCAGTAACGACGTCACTCAGTAATCCCCTTGTAACAGCTGTGGTATATTCAGGCACAGTCCTGCTCTGTGAATGCAGCACGAACACTGCACTGGCTACCTGTCGCCAGGTGTGTTACTGCTGCTGCTGAACATCCTGGACAGCACACAACATGAACAGTAAGGAGCCCTGCACAGTAATTACTTTGTTCTCCTCAATGAGCGTAGAGCAATTCATCAAAGTCAAGGCAAATTAAAAGCAGCAGTATAGAAAAATACACACAATGAAAAATATGAGCTGTGCAAAAAGGTAGGGCAACATCAGCATGTGCAGTATTGAGCAGAAGGTACAGTACAAATCTAAATTGGTGTATGATAAAGCCAGATAAGATAAACAAGGACAGGAATTAAAAAAAAAAAAGTAGAAAAATAAGTAAATAATAAGAGGTATTTATAACTTAGTAAGTAAAATAAAAAACTACCCAAGAGCAATTACAAGGCAAAAGTGATGCTCACACACACACACACACACACACACACACACACACACACACACATGTAGTGTGGTATCTTAGTAGTAGTGATAGTAGTAGTAGTAATAGCAGCAGCAAATAAGTAGTAATAGTACAGGAAATATCTTCTTAGGTGTAATAGTAGTAATAGTAGTAGTAGTAGTAGTAGTAACAGTAGTAGTAGTAGTAGTAGTAACAGTAGTAGTTGTAGTAGTAATATCTTTTCAGGTGTGCTGGTCAACAGCGCCCTCTGCTGGTTTACAGCTGGAGTTGCCTCTCTCGTGTGAAACCAGCTTCTCACCACTAGAGGACGCTGTTGCTGCATAGGACAGCTTCTGCAGCTCCAAACACTTTTTTCTTTTTCCAATGTGTCATCTATGTTCCTGAAGAAACATTTCGACAGGTGGCCAGTCCACTTTTGTCATTCTTACAAACCATTCAAGTCTCATTTAGTGACATTTTCAATGGAGCCACTCTTTGAACGGCTCGCTGTGTTAACGGAGATCCAAAGCGTCAAACTCTTTCAGACATGGTTCATTTCACTGAACACGACTATTACATGCTGTGTATCCGTGTCCTTGGATGTGTGTGTGTGTGTGTGTGTGTGTGTGTGTGTGTGTGTGTGACTGTTTGTGTGCAGGTCTGTCACTCTAAGCTCTTTAAAGCTGGGAATGAACAAGCAGAAGATTGCAGTAATGATGTGACCCAGATGTCCCTGGTGCAGATCTCCAGGCTGAAAATGAGAGTACAGATCAGGGCCTTGTACCTCCTGCCACCCCGCCCACCTCTGTCCCTCCACCCAGACACAATCAGAGTATTTAGCTGCAGGGATATACTTTATGTGTGTATGTGTACATGTGTGCATTTCATTTTAGGGACTGTTATAGTGTGTGTGTGTGTGTGTGTGTGTGTGTGTGTGTGTTTAAGCTCATCCAGATCCATGTAACATGAGGGATCAGATTTTGGAGTGTGTGCCACTTGTTCTTGGTGCTCTGGATTAGACGACACAGTTTTTTAATTTACTCTCCTCCGCTGCCTCCGTAAGACGATAAAGCTGAGCATCGTCCCACCACAGACCCCAGCACACAACTCCTCCTCCTCCTCCTCCTCCTCCTCCTCCTCCCTCACTCAGCCCCTGAGGTGACCAGGTGGCTGAACAATCACACACATCACCACCCTGACAGTGGGCTCAGCGGGCCACTTTACTCAATGAGAAGCTTGGCAGTTGGAGTGGCGCAAGCGTCTGTATGTGTGGAAGTGTGTGTGCGTGTGTGTGTGTGTGTGTGTGTGTGTGTGTGTGTAAGGGATTGAGGGGAAAGGGGACAAAAGACTGAGAGTTTAATATTTGGGATAAGCTGCGAGTGAACATCCTGATCAGAGCAGAATGATCAAATTCTCCCAGATAATCCCCCATCTTGGAAAATTAAATACCACTCTGTAGCTCACTCACACCCTCCATCTGCATGTAACATGCTCACACACAAACAGTGTTTAAACAGGGTCTTAATCTGACCTGTGTCTCATAACCCTGCTTGGTTCCTCAGGGAACTCTTCTGATATCTGATGAGTTTTTCATTAATAAGACACAAATCTAATCCTGAGGGAGAAACACAAAATGACAACGGATAAGCCCTGATTTACCACCCCACACACACAATCTAAACATCTTTATACATACACTTGTATGTTAAAGCTTATGCTTTAATCTCCACACTCCAGTTTGCTGCCTACATTTGAAATGTCATCTTTATTTATACTCTAGATTGAAACACATATTTGGTCCTGGCCTCTAAAAAAATCTACAAATGATGTGAAATCTTTTTCATTTTTTTTCTAGATCTCCTGCAGCGTTGCAGGGTTCACTTAATAAGAACCTACCTGACTGGCTCAAGTGTTTATTCTGAAAGGCGTCGTTTGAAGGTCACAGCCTCCTCCTGGCTGCACAGCACTGCCTTAGCTCTGATCGAGGAACTGCCTCTTTTCCACCTCGACATGATGAATATGACGAACAGAAGGCCGTAATAGCGTTGCACTCTGCTTTTTTTGTGAAAAGGATTCAAAAGGAGAATTTTAAAGTTCAAACACCAGGAGGTGTCCCCCCCCATTTATTTTTTTTCTTTTAACAATATAATTTTAACAATATTCCTCAACATAGAAACCTCCAATCAATGAAAGTGCTCCATCTGTGAGTTAAGCCTCTGTGAAGAAAATTAATTTTTGTGTATTAGTTTCCATTCACAGTTTTTCTTTTTACAGCAGCTGCTTTTGCAAAGTACATACTGTTGCATAAAATTGGAACATACTGACCCTCTGACTCATATATCCGTTGTGCTGATTATTGTGAGTCAGAAGAGCATGCAGGCTTGCATACTGCAAAATGTGACTGAATGCTATGCATTGGGACATACGAAAAAAGGAACACTATTAAATTCTATTCTACTCTGACATTCAGATAACCAACTGTTGGTGTTATATGACTGAAGAAGCTTTTTTTTAATTACACAGGCTTTTTTGTGTCATATCTCTACTGTTGATTCACTAACTAAAATGCTCCCAAAACAGCTATAATATCAAGTGATGCAACTGATTTTTTTGTGACAGTTTTCCAAAAGAGACTCATACCTCTTACAATGAGATCATGTGGAGACCATATAAATACATCATATGGTGGGGTTTGACAGCTTTCATTTCCAAGAAAAACTCACTTATTGTTTCCTCCTAAACAGACCTCTGCTATATGATGCCAAGGAAGTAAAAATAAGTGAATTTTGCATTTGTTTAAGCTGAAATCTGCAGCAGGTGCAGTCATCAGCCTGCAAGGTGGCCCTGCAAAAAGAATGAGCATTTGGCCTCCTGTTGACGTCCCTCCGTTCCTCCCAATCTCTGTTCAATATGAGCAGTTTTTCTATGCTGAAATACTACCTGTTCACACTTCCCCCAGAGGAAAATTCCTCATTATGCCCACTGGTAATCTAACCTTGGGTACGGTGACAGTTTGCATTTATTTGCGACTGGATTGAGTTTGAAGTAGCTCCTACCTTCATTAGCTAGATTCTGTACTGAATCACACAATAAGTACAGACAAATTATAGCTACATATTGAAATTCAGATATGCAATATAACACATGAACAGTGTGTGATATAGTAGTATACTGTGTGTGTATACACACACACACACACACACATATATATATATATATATATATATATATATATATATATATATTGTTGACTGAAAGCTAATTGTTAATTATCTTAATTTCTTGTGGATTACAGTAAAATAGAATAAATCATCCTTCTGTTTGAGACTACCACCGGAACCCCTTAAAGCATCCCTGCTGTACTTGAGTTAGGTCGCGCTTGTTATTGACTAAGAGGCACACTTATGTGCGGTGACTTCTGAACATATAGAGGGTGACGATGTATTTTAGTATATTACTATTTCAAAGTAACTACTTTTATTTTCTTTTTCTTGGACGGGAGTTTGCCGGTCAATGGACTGTTGCCGAGGTGCTGCACATTTGTATTTCACGACTGACTCCGCCTATCCTACCTGCTTCGGCGTACGCCAAACTGATTTACGAGCGTGCGCCGCAGGTCCAGTGCGTCATAAAACTTCGATAACGGACCAATCAGAGTGAAGCTTTATACAGGGGCAGAGCTAATTGACAGAAGAGTCACCCAATCAACTGACGTTTCGCCCTGACGTTATAACCAATCAGCGAGCATATTCCAAAAAATAACACCTCCTCTTGTTCAGCACCCAAAGTCGAAGGATAGCTCTGGCCTTTCAATTGAAGAAAGTGCTAGATTTGTCAGTGTTGTATAATATAACCAGTTCTCAGTGTCCATATTTGTTTTGGAACGATCGGAATAGTCTTCGTTTTATGGGAGAGACAGAACTGGCGTCAAACATGCCTAAAAATCAACGCTGTCCAAGCAGGGAACCACCGAGAAAGGAATTATCGCCGCTCATCTGAGGCCAATCTCGATTATTTTTGTCAAATAAGGAAACATAACATAGCTAGCAAGCTAACGTTAGCTCCGTAGGTAGCTAGGTTGCCGACATATCTTCACAGAAAAGCAGAATCCAGCAGACAATCAAGATTGGATCTACATTCGCAACAGCAGGAAAACGTAAGTAGCATGCTAGTATGTGCGTTAACGTCATTAGCTTGAGTTTGACAAGCTGGGGAATTGCGTCGGCACCAACGACAGCCAACTGTTAAGTTAACATTAGCATGTTAGCTCATATGAACACACTAGGCCTTTCCGTAGAGGCAGCAGTGTTAAGTGGAATGGAGTTCAGCATGTGGTCAGTCGATTGGTATTTAACACAGAAACGCATTTCCAAAAACAGTCAGTCGGTTCATCATGCTAAATAAATTGTGTTGTGCAACAATGTTAGTGTTCAAACACACCATTGTCAAAACACAACCTGACCAATTATCTGAAGTTTCTAAGTAACTTGGCTACTGTCAACGTCAGTTGACCAATACTGAATGAAGGCAATTTAAAGTTAACGTTAACAGTCAAACGACACGTTGGCCTCCAGGGGTTAGTCTGGTCCCAAGTGAGCTAATGTAGCATTGCTACACTATTACCAGCTAATGACAGCTTAGCGGACTTTGTCATATGGGTGTCAATGGTTAGCCATGTGATGTTAGCTTGACAGTGTAATGGCATTTCCAACAATATGACACTGTATTTAGCTTAAACAGTCACAAAAACGCAAGTTGCCATATCCACCATTATTTTTTTTAAGTAGCTTTGTATGTAGATTCATTCACGTCCCGTCAATGTGTGGCAAACAAAATCCGTGCACTGTATGATTTGTTGTGTTTGCAGTGACCTTAGAGGGAAATTATAAACACAGGCCTCTGTTTCTAAGTCTATGATCTTTGTCGAAGCCCGTGAAATCAGTCAATATACATGAAATGTAATCTAAGCAGACACTTAGTGTTAGTCACAAGCTGGTAAGGTGTTAATAACCAGTCATGTTTCACTGCGGCAGCAGCACTGCTCCAACACCTGCAATCTACTGCATATTATTTACCAGAAATATGCACATAAATAATCAATGTTTTCATTCTAAAATATTTATGATTATGTTGTTTTACTTGTTAACTGATCAAGCAGGGAGGCAGCTATACAGTTCCATGTTTGTGATTAATGCCTCAGTTGACATGAATGGAATATATCTCCACATATGTTAGTCTATGTAATATTTTCTGTATAGTGCACATAGTCTGGGCTTTATTAGGGAGGGGCACGTCCATAGGCACAGGGCCATAAACATGGGCTTGGTTGATAACTCCTAACTTTGCTTTAGGTTGACATCCGCACAGGTCTATATGAGCACATGTGATTGACCATAAGCTGAAGACTCTTTAATAATTGATGATAATTATATATTAATAAAAGTGGCCATTGAATTCAGGTTTCTGTTATTGTTGTTGTTTTCTTGTTTTGAGTAGCTTTGAGATGCTGACTCCTGCCAACATCTCCAGTGTTTATTTTATTGTTCTAATATCACAATAGTAATTTCTGGGAGTTTTGATGCAATCAGTGATTATTCTCAGATTGACTCAAACAAGGGTTTCCCGCTATGCTTTCAATATGACAGGTACTACTCTGACTTTCCTTATTCTGGAGCAGGCACCCCACCAACAGTGCAAAAAGTACTCCTCCAACATCTAATGTGTGCCAGAGAATTTTTTTGCCAAGTGTGTGTGTGAGTGAGAGTGAGCAGACTTCACATTTTATTACCTTTACAGTTTGAAAATAATGATTAAGCCTTTCTAAAATGGGATTTGTCATCTAAGCCGTACCTGAGGCTTATGATAAATTCACATTTCATCATCAATTTTGTATTGTGCACAGTTGAAATGTAGCCTAGCAGCTACCCGGCTTACCTTCTCCAGTATATCAGATTGCGATAAGGTGCACAGGTGACCAGTATATGACATCACTTGGCGTTGGGCTTGTGACCTGCCAGCCAGATACTGGAGGAGTTCAGTGGCTGATAATCTTATCTGAGTCAGCAGTCACTGTGTAAAGACTGAGGTGAGATGAAACACAGTGTCAGTAGGAGATTGAGACAGTCAACAAGCTTGTTTTAGAGTTTGATTGATCTTAAAAGGTCCTGGCTGATGATATAAATCATTGTAGAAAACCATGTCTTCCATCATGGGGAGGAATTTGCACAGATTTTTTTAAAAATTGTCACTATGATGAGCCTCTTACACAGTGGAGTAAATCAGTTGGACTGCAACATTCTCATTTGTATGTTATTTATATGAATATCGTGGACGAATTTTGGACTCTTATTCGTCTATGACAGTAAACTAAATTTGTGTTTTTGACTGTTGGTTGGTCAAGCAAGACATTTGGAGACATCACTCGAGTCTTGTGACATCATTGTGATCATTTTCTGCTGTTTTATTGACCAAACAATCAATTGAGATGGTAAGTCAATCAGTAGTTGCCATTAGTAGCTTCTTACATATGTCAGTGGTTTATTGATATCTGCTTTCTAACCTTTAGTCTGTGCTGTTTACACTTTGTGATGGTAAATTGACTCGTCTGGGTTTCTCAATAGTGTATCTTTGTTTTAGTTTGTAAGTCACATGTGAAGAAAGGAGCTCTTGGTTTAAATAGGAGTTTTAGGAAACTGCCATGGCTGTAGATGATCTGTGTTTCTGTTCAGATTCAGACCACTCAAAATATTTCTTAGCAAACTGTTTGATTGCATCTAGAGCTGAGAAAAATAGTTGATTTATTGATTCGTCAGTCAACAGAAAATTAATTAGCATTTCCTGAATTTTAGCCTCTCAAATATGAGGTTTTGCTGCTCTTCTGTGTTTTGGGTAATTTCAAATTCTTTGAGTTTTGAGTTTTTATTAACTAGGTAATCAAAAAAAATCTATCGCTAACCAAAACTTTCACCACAAGAGTCCCTTTTTCAGAGTACTTTCTGTCATTTCAAACTCAAGAAGTAAAGATCTTATGGACTGACAAAGGAAAACAATGCATGGGAGCAAGTGGTAAGGAGTGATTTCATTGACTGGTTTGATCCAGGAGCTGTATGTTGGACCTTGGAAGCAGCAGATTAGTGCACGAAGGGGAGATGAAGAAATGGAGGGTCAATAAACTGTGGCATGATGGATTTATGCACCTTTGTTCTATTTGTTCTTTGTTCTTTTAATTTCAGGTGTGTGAATAGACACCCTGGGAAGGTGTGGCTTTAAAAGTCATTACTGTTGCTCAGGGGACCAATTACACAATATAAGCAGTGTCCCAATTCAGCATGACCTGCTCCAAAGTCTGTATTTCAAGTCTGAATACGTCATAACAGTTTGACGAGGCTCTCCCGTTCCGGAGGCTTCTCCAAATTCGGCTGTGAAATGTGACCCGGTGTATCCTCTGCAGTCCTCACTCACTATCCTGCAATCCACTCTGGGCTGATTAGCCTAGCGGTGCATTCACTGGTCCCCTTCACCTCGTAAAAGTGAAACATCACATAATCACATTGTTATTTTTTTTTCTTCATTCAAGTCCTGTTTGCTGCTTTTGATTTAATTCCCATGTATAAATTTAGTGTAAAAGATTATTAAGTCCATGGAGTTTGTAATGACATTTGTAGTCTGTAGTCTGGGTAATTGAGGGGGTTATTCATTCTCAAACAACAAGCCTGATATCGATTAAAAATGCATTATTTAGGGGAAAATAAGGTACTTCTGTCATCCACAATTTAAATGCGCCGTGTGGCATAGTCAAATAAACCTTAGGAATTAACCTACTCCATGACTAATTTCTTTTTAATCAGAAGAAATGCGTAATTTTAAAGGTTATTTTTGGTTGTTGTTGGGATGTGGGTGGAATGTACAAATGAATGATGCTCAGCTCCTCTCTGTGTTTCCAGCACCGTTCATGTGCCCGTGAGCTTCTGCAAATCAGCAGATTGCAATCCTGGAAGAATGAAATTTCAGCCTAGAAATGTACAGTATGTAGTACCAAGTTAGGGGTGGTCAGTGGGATGGCACGCGTTGGTTCTTTGTTGGCAATAATAATTTAAATAAACAAAATGCTACTTTCACTTCCATGTTGTGCTACATTCCTGCTAATGTACAGATCTTTGCATCTAAATGAGACTGGTCCTTGAGCACAGTGCAATGTCAATTGTACCAGAACTTTTTTATTATTGTAAAAATTATTTATTTAGTATTATAACACTTGTTCTCTGGACTGCAGCACCATGTCAAATACTTAAAAAATGAAGCCAATGCTTGTCAGCTGGTATCTGACTTTCAGTTTAAGAAGTGTTTTGATTCTTTTGGGGATTTGATATGCAGTTACCTATGAGTGAGTGGTTGCCTATTGCAGATGATAATGTTCATTTAATTGTGGGAAGCCAAAATGCTACTTACTGCAGTACTTTTTTTTTAAATTTATATCCTGGTCTGCCAACTTTTGGGTGTTGTTGTCCACTCGTAAGGACTCTTAGTGATCGATTTTTCTGCCATGGAAAGGACAGAATTTGAGATCATCTCAAAGGTCGGGAATCTCCTGAAAAAATACTCAATCAACATCCCTAATTATCACATTGTCCGCAGAATCGGACATGAGTCTCTGTGTATTGCAACATGCTTACTGATGTGGATAGTGATGGAAAGCTGTGTGTTAACCTCGCTTCCAGGATAGCATTAACTGTTTTGTGTGAGCGTGTCTGCTGTCAGAGCGGCTCTCTGCAGCATTATGTAATCCCCGACCTTCCACTTCCCTCTTCGTAGCCAGTGGTTTTTGGCAGACGTGTGCATCTTAGCATGAGGGGGTGTTGGTTTCGACCTGTGGTTGTAGCACGGGTGACAGCAGTTTCTGAGGGGGTTAAGTGGTTGAGAGTTCCTGGTTTCAGTCTGATGTCTCAATGGAGATATTTACTTTGTGTGTGTGTTTTTGCCAGCAGTCTGTTGTACCATTGTCAGCCAGAGAAATCTCATAGTATCTGCATGTGCTCTTGCAGTCTGCATGTCTCCTTTCAGGGTCTGGCTGCTGCTGCTGCGACTGCTTTAATGGAGGGATGATGCAACTCCCCTTTCCTTTCTCAACCAGGCGGCTGAGTGTGTGTCTTTAGAGCGAGCGACATAGAGAGGGGGATGTCGCTGAATGAAGCTTAGCCTGGATGTTTGCCCTGCAGGGTGGGTGGTTGCTAGGCAATGGCAGTGTGTTTGTTTTATTTTTAGAGAGAATCACTGCTGGTGAACATAACAGATTTCTCTCTTTCTCCCCCACACACACACACACACGTGTGAACACAATTTTCTCACCATACATGAATACATAGGTGAGCAGCAGTAGGTGGTAGCGACTCTGCCGACAGCACCCATCAAGGGAATCCTGTTCGTATGATCATGCAGCAGAAAAGCAGTAGAAATGTGATTGGCCCACTGCCCCACCCTGGTCATGAAATCCAAACCGGCCCGGCGTATTTATAGAGCGCCTTTTTCTCGCACATAGACTGTGGCACTGACGGCACACACATGCGCACAGCAGACACAAACACGCACACACATAGGCTACACGTTCCTCTGAAACCAGCTGTAGTCACTCCTCACATGTACCAGCCTTTTTTGGGCACATGCCTGTCATGCCGAGTGTGCGCTCATGTGGGAGGCAGCACAGAGCGAGAATTTAAAAAAAAAAAAAAAAAAAGCTCACGGTGCTTTTGATTTTTTTTTTTTTTTATTATTGATTTATGATTGCTACACCAGCCAAGCAATACATACTGTAAGTAGCTCCATACCCTTAGCAGTTGCTGATGTTTATGTCAGAATTGATTAGTATGATGGGAAAATATAGCGCACGCTAAAAGTGGTAAAGACATGATAAAGAGATGCTTTTTTATGTTTTCATGTATAGTTAATTATAAACAAAAAATACCCAATATAATGACCTAAATAATAAAATTTTTTTGAAAAATACACACATTTATCATTTGTAAATTTATTATCAAAACAAATCATTTTATCATAATGAATAGATATTCAGTGTAATAGGATACAAATCAAAAAAGCAAGATATTTCCATGTTTGAGAGTCTGAAAACAGCGTTTTGTCAGGAAAATTTTAAACAATGGATGGATTATCGAAATTGGTGATAACTTTGCTGTCCATACTTTATTCTGTACTTCAACAAATTTTATTACATTTTCATTTCACTCACCAAGTAAAGCATTCATGCCGCCAACATTTTTGAAAGCTTTCTTCTCCCTTTATTCCTCTCTGAATTATCTTGAATTACTGGACAGACATGTCTGCTTTTTCTGATTTACACACCTGATAACTGCCTAATCAAAACACGACATCAGTTTTAACCAGCTAGCTCTGTTAGAATTTAACAACAGCGCGGGGTTAAACGTTCAACCTGACTCAACTTTTACTGGCCCACAATGTGAGGCACTCTGTTGGTCAGTCAAATAATTTCACATTCCCGGTAGATTACTTTGCATTGTGAAACATTTTACCTTACAACTGGTTCAACAAAACTTTCCAGCACTGTAATGTCCCTCCTCATGACTTTATAAACCTTCAAACTAATCGATAAGTTCATAAAACCAGCATTTTATCACCTCACAGTACACATTTTCTCTCTGAATGACCTCTAACTGCTAGCATCAGTGACCATATTCAACCACTGACTGTTTTCAGTTCACGGTCAGACAGTCTGTGGTCAGAATGGAGGACAAAGTTGAAGTAAATTCCCACTTTGTCCCTTTGCAGGTGAGAGTTTTACATCCTACTGATTCAGTAATCAGTCAAACTCTCTAACTAATAGTATTAGTATTAGTTAACCTGTGCTGTGTTGTGTGTTAGTGCTGCTGCAGTGTGATCCTCTGCTCTGTGGTTCCTCCTCTGCTATCTTTGTCTTGTTGTCTGGATCTCTAACGCTCAACATGCACTAAGTAATTAAAAGCACTCTGTAATCACAGGAAGAAGCAGCCTACTGAACTACTGACACCAAAAACTACTGATTTAAATGAGGAATTCATCTGTTTATTATTATATTACAGTGGCCAACAAAAGATTGTAATGAGATATTAAAAACAGTCAATTCAGTTCAGGTTTTGGTCTTGATTCATTATTTCAATCATGACTACATCTAAAATCAAGTTAGCTACAATATTATGATAATTCTTCTTTCTTTCCCTCTGACTTTTTATTTCTACAACTCCATCAACAAAGTAGAGGTGAATCTTCACTGGCCTCATGATTCAATTTTATTAAATTATGATTAAAATGCATCACATCCCCAGTTTTTTATGCGACTGCACATGACTTTCTAAACTAAACTCCCTTTTTATTTAGGAAGTGCTCTGAAAATATAACACTGACTTCAACAGTCTATAGCTGCAAAATGCTGCATGTTTTCAATACCATTATCTGTGTGACCCACCTCAGTATTAATACCTTACAAGAGCAAATCATAAATCTTTCTGCAGTAGATTATAATTGTGCCGTAATCTACAAAAATAAGCACATATCAGCTTTAACACAGGACGCTACATGAATTAGCCCAGCAGACCTTTCCTTGAATGACAGCAAAAAAATTCCTGATTAAATTTGGTCACTGTATCGATGCAGAAACTCCCACCTGTGATCACAGGAATTATATAGAAATATGAATGTACCACAACCTACTGAATTTTGAGGCTAAAGCAATATTTATTATGTTTTGGGGTGTCAAAATCTGATTACAATATATTTTTAACATTTTAAAATAATAAAACAACCTTGATACAGTTTTTTAATCAAACTAAGATAGTTAGGATATAATTACTTGATTATTATATAGACTATAGTATTAGTCTAGTTCTAGTTCTGTATTAATTATATTTATACAGCATTAGGATATGAGTGGCTGACTTAATGAGGGACAGATTATCTTCATAGTCCATGCTGTAATCTTAACTCTGTGTTTCTCTCCTCTCTTTCCTTGGTTAATTTCCAGCTATAGGCAGCAATGGGTGCATTCCTGGACAAGCCGAAGACGGAGAAGCATAGTGCCCACGGCGAGGGCAACGGGCTGCGTTATGGCCTGAGCTCCATGCAGGGCTGGCGGGTGGAGATGGAGGATGCGCACACAGCTGTGGTGGGCCTCCCGCATGGACTCACCGACTGGTCCTTCTTTGCTGTCTACGACGGCCACGCAGGCTCCCGGGTGGCCAACTACTGTTCCGGCCATTTGCTGGAACACATCCTGTCAGGAGGGGCCGACTTCAGTTCAGGATCAGGCTCCGTGGAGGGCGTGAAGGACGGCATCCGCTCGGGCTTCCTGAACATTGACGAGTACATGCGCAGCTTCTCTGACCTGCGGCAGGGCCTGGACCGCAGCGGATCAACGGCGGTGTGCGTGTTGCTCAGCCCGACCCACCTCTACTTCATTAACTGCGGCGACTCACGGGCCGTGCTGAGTCGAGACACCAAGGTGGGCTTCTCCACCCAGGACCACAAGCCCTGCAACCCCCGCGAAAAGGAGCGCATCCAGAACGCTGGCGGCTCAGTCATGATCCAGAGGGTAAACGGCTCCCTGGCTGTGTCTCGGGCCCTGGGGGACTACGACTACAAATGTGTGGATGGTAAGGGCCCCACGGAGCAGCTGGTGAGCCCCGAGCCCGAGGTGTGCGTGTTGGAGCGGGCGGCCGAAGGAGACGAGTTTGTGGTGCTGGCCTGTGATGGCATCTGGGACGTCATGTCCAACGAGGAGCTGTGTGAGTTTGTCCGCTCACGACTCCTGGTGTGCGATGACCTGGAGAAGGTCTGTAACTCAGTGGTGGACACCTGTCTGCATAAGGTAAGCTGTTATGACTCACGTGTGACTCAGTGCAATTCTAGTTCAATGTCACAAATTACAAATTTCTTCAGAGGGCCTCACAATCTACAGGCAATGACACCCTCTGTCCTTCACATCCGCTTAGGAAAAGCTCTCCCAAAACCCCTTTTAACAGACAGCAACACTGGAGGTGAAAGTTTACACGTTTTGTCATGTACTTTTCAGAATTAATGATGCTTGTAAAGACACATTTGCCTGGTCATTGTGGTTACTCTGACAGAAAGTAATAGTTAAAGGCGTTAAAGCTCTCAGTTCAGCCTCCTCCACTATCGATCCAAGAAAAAGCAAGAATCACTTTTTTCCCCTTCTCCACAACTCCACGACTTGGACTTTTGTCTTCCATGTATCACCTGATTTGTTTCTCTAGTACTCCCAAGAACCAACAAGTGCACTGCAGCCTACCGGTAGTTATTTTTACCGTAATGGATGGGTTATCTCAAGTAACAACAGCCACACACTGTCGTAAATCACCGCCTTTTGTGATGTATGTGACAATGTGCACTTACAGAAAGTAACTCTGACCACATTGACTTTTACAAGGTAATGACAAGGTGACTATACATCTGTTTAAGGCCAGTAAATGTCTGTAATTGTCTGTATGTCCTTTCACTGCCAATTAATGTGCTGTTTAGAGGCTGTCTTGCTCTGTTTCTATAATAATAGTCAATTATAGAGGCTTATATTTAGGCATAAAATTAAAGATTTTAGAGTGATTAGTCAGTCAACAGACAATTAAATTGCTTATTTTTCAAGCAGAATACTGATTTTCTTTGTCCTATATGATCGTAGATTAAATATTTCAGATCGACAAATTAAGACGTTTGAAGATGTCACCTTGTGCTCTGGGAAAATGTGATGGGCATTGTTCACTGTTTTCTGAGGTGTAATTGACGATTGATCTATTAATCCAGGAAATAATCAGTAGTTGAAGCCTGAGAAGATTACAAAAAGACACATTAGACGACACTGAATGATTAGTAACTTTCTGTAAAGATGAATGTGTTAATCAGTGTTAAACAGCTAGTTTTTTTCTTTTTCCACATTTGTCTGTGTTAAAGTTTGGGAACATGCTGAGATTTTAGCTTCTCGTTTGTTTTATCCAAATTGTGAACTTTTTTTTTTATATATAATTTGAGCAAAAGTTGTTTATGTTTACACACAGTAACACATTGCGTGTGTCCTTCAGGTCTAGCGAACATGTTGAATGCTTGTTATAAATATACATTCCATCCTTACAAAACATTTTTAATGACCTGCATTGTGTACATCCATATTTCACTTGCTAGCCGTCTAGCATTATCCGCCACTGTGGGCTCATTGAAGACATATTGATCCCATCATATCTCGTCAGCTGATAAACGACAACAAACTAAAGAGCAGAAAGGCAGGATGTTTTGGAACAGTTTATTTTTGGACACTGTCCTACCAAATACGTTTCTAGTCTGTGAATGTGGGCCTTTGTTGAGATGGACCCAGGTTAAAGACATGTTCGTGTGATATTTGCTTGATCGCCGTATTATTAACTGCTGCAAAATATGCCTCATGTCCCGCGCAGATTGTAATTGTCCTCTTCATTTGTTCTGTCTTCGTCCTGCAGGGGAGCAGGGACAACATGAGTGTGGTGTTGGTGTGTTTACCTGGAGCTCCCAAGATCTCAGAGGAGGCTGTGAAGAAAGAAGAGGAATTGGATAAGTACCTGGAGACCCGTGTCGAGGGTCAGCACATGCAACGCACACACCTTAGTTAACACAGTGCTTAGTTATCAGTGGTTAACTTGGTTATCAGTGGTTAGTGGTTGTTTGTTAGTCTGGATTGGTGTGTGTTCCGGCTCAAATTTGGGTATGAAAAGGTGAATTCAGTTTGAAACTCCTCACTCCAGTTTGAAACGGTGAAGTATAGGGAACTCGGCGAGAAAGAAAGAGTCTGAGGCTACGTTTATATGATCGGTCTGAGTAGAAAAAGCAAACGTGGCGTCATGTCTTCACTTTTAATTCAGCGTTTAGATGAGCGTTTTTGGGAGGAAATCTACGTAGATACGTACGGCGACGCAAAAGTATGTTGAATTTGTTTGGGTATGCATCCCAGGCGGCTAGTTGGTGCTGTTATTTACTATCACACAACACCGCCGCGTGTAATTACAGATCCTCTGTTCAATAATACTATCTGTGCAGATTCTGTACATTTGTTGGAAAGACTCCTATATGTTTGAAGGTCCGATGCATGGAAATAATCCGACATGTTTGTTTTTTTCCCTGGACTGGCGCATGTATGTGACGTAAACTCGTACGCAACGTGAGCAGATCTGAGCAGTTTTCCACCCTGGATGGTGGTTTCATTTCTTTGGGTTTTCAAGCTCCAGAAATGCAGTTACCATCAAAACGGAAGGCACTTCCGATAAAATATTTTGTCGTTTTTACCCGCAGGCGTTCTCGTGTAAACGACCTGAATTAAAGCTCTTCATGATGCTGGAGGCTCTTTGAGACAAACAGGGCAGCTGCTCTAATAAATCTGTTATGCACTGTACATTAATCTAAAATTAGAGTCACAAATGCTGCACTCTTGATAGTTGATTAAATTAGTTTCAGTGCCTTTTGAGGGCCAAATGTTTGAACCATCACTGGCTTATATACTAGATGTGAAACGTGTGGTGTATTATTATAAACATGTAACTGCTCTTAGATGTCCTCACTGTTCTTTGGACCCAGCTTTTTTGAAAAGGTTAAGTGAATCAAGGGGCCACATACTGTGCTCGGGTTCTGTGTACATAATCAGGGCAAAATAAACATTGTTTAGGTTGTACAAATATTTGAAATCATCGCTCCACACGCACACTCATTTTTTTCACCACTTTGGGTGATTTCTCAGTGTCTGCAGACGACAGTTTAATACTTATAGTCTGGAGTTAGCTGTAACTTTGCCTCAGTGTGTAGCATAACGTTACACTGATCCTGGTCCTTTTTTGTTTGTGTGCAGAGCTTCTTGGGAACTGTGGGGAGGCAGGAGTCCCTGACCTGGTGTCTGTCCTGAGGAGCATTGCCACAGAGAACATCCCCAACCTCCCACCTGGCGGAGGCCTGGCCAGCAAGTAAATACACAATATTTAACTGTTATTTACACACAAGAACATACTGTTAAATGCTATTGCACCTGACTATCCATTTAGTTTGTTGTGGCTCAGAAACTTGTCAATTCATAATTTACCACCAAAAAGTTATAATTAGATGTGTTGAAATGCAAGTTTGACTCTTCACAATAAAAAGTCACCAATAATAATAAGAAAAGCAGCAGCGACTGACACCGCCTGTTACATGTTACATACCTTTTATCGCCTGTCTTCACCAAAATGTTGCACTCAAACCAATGGTAATTTCTTGATGAATTTTTTTTTTTTTTTTTTTTTTTTTTTTTTTTCTAACGACGAGATGATAACTAAATACATAATCTATTCAATCCAATTTTAATTTATAAAGCACAATTTAAATAAACACAATGTTTCTGTGCTGTACGTACAAACGTATAAATAAAAACAAAAACGATAACGATTAAAAATCGATGAAACATAGTAAATAAATAATAGATAGTCCATCCCAGATAAAATGTACATAAACTGAACAAACTATGTTTGAAAGGCCAAAGAAAAGAGGTGGGTTTTATGTCTCCATCACGTCTAAGAACTATGATTAAAAACAACTGACACAACATATAAAAACAACACAAAATGTTAAGGGGGGGTTGAATCACTAAGTGAGCCAATAAAAAAAAAAAAAAAAAAAAAAAAATAACCTGGGGATGCAAGTTTGAATAAAAATACAATCAAAAGATGTCGTGATCTGACGTACTGGGTTGCTCGTTGGGACGATGATTGGTGAAGCTTTGCTTACCTGCCAGGAGGGGGGGTGGACATCGCTGGTAAGCGTGGCCGCCTGAGGCTGCCTCTTCCCTGCTAGACAGCACAGGCACCCCATGGGCTGTTATGGAGTATTATTATAATAATGAAAATGTTTTAGCTAAAATGGACTAAAACTAAATAAAATACAGATGACTAAAATATGACTAAAACTAAATAGGGCACTGGGAAATTGTGATTGTGTGTGTTTTTTTTTTTTTTTTCCCCACAGTTTTCTGATTTCCTTATGGATGATTACACAAGAATCGTAGCAAGCATTCACACACAGACTGCTGCATGGACTTAGGCCACACACCTGCACTTAAAATCTTACAGATAACACTCCTCAAAACACTTAGGTGTACAAATTCATAAAGAGATGCTATAGTCTCTTTATACATGAGCAGCGGATCCTAAAGTATCGACTCAGTTGCCTTTTTAGTTCCATTAAAATGTTAATCAATATACATTTGCAGGGAATGAACAGAGACTGTTTGCATTATGAAGGGAGTCGTCCTCCTTGCTAAGACGTGTGCTGTTTGTGTTTCCAGACGGAGTGTGATCGAGGCGGTGTACAACAAGCTGAACCCTCACAGAGAAGAGGAAGGGGTGAGTTGATCACTCTTTAACCCCTTTCACCTCTCCAACCTTTCACCCCACCTCAACATGTAAACACACGCCAGCTCAGACAAGCACACTCTTTTTGTGCGTGTAGGTATGAGAATGAATGTGATTTGTGTGTGTGAAAGGTGGAGGATAGCCTTGGCAGAAGAACCTTGGTAAACTCAGTGAAACTCATTTGACAGCACAATGCAGTCAGTTTCAATTCAGTGTAGAGTACAGAAAGACCCCCATCAACCTCTCCTCAGCAGTGAATCCATGCAAATCTACAGATGCTTTAAATTTCAATAAAATCCTTTCTAAAGAGTCAAATAGTGAGGTAAAGTAACTGACTGACCAGACCTATAGGATCATAGAATTCTATAATGTAATTCTTATATATATATATATATATATATATATATATATATATATATATATATATATTCTTTTTTTATTTTTTTGTTTTTAAAAGGAAAATTAGTCCTAGGCAGAAAAAAATGTTTTACCACCTACATCATAATCATGTCATGATCATTAAGGAAACTATATAGAATTAGAATAAGTTAAGGGATAAATCAATAACTACACTCGTTCTTAGACACATTTTCTTAGGCTACGTTCAGACTGTAGCCTGAAGGGACCCAAATCTGATTTTTTCGCCCCTATGCGACCTGTATCTGAGCTTTTAATTACAGTCTGAACGACAGATCCGATTTTTTCAAATGCAACCCAGGTCACTTGGATGTGTGGTCCTAAAACCGATACATGTCTGATCTTTTGACATGTGACTTCAGTAATTCATCCGACCTACACATCATCAGCAAGCGACAAATGTCACTATTCTGCGCTGAAGAAGGCGGAAGTGGGAAGAAAACAACAAACATGGCAGATGATAATGCGGCGAGTAGTCAATGGAGGACACTAAACACTCGCTGCGTGTGACGTCTTTGTGTCCTTTAATGTGCATGCAGGACACTTAAAGTTCACACTGGAGATCACATACAAGTCACATCCATCCATCCATTTTCTACAGCTTATCTTTACATAGGGTTGCGAGGGGGCTGGAGCCTGTCCCAGCTGTCTTAGGGTGGAAGGCAGGGTACACCCTGGACAAGTCGCCACCTCATCGCAGGGCACATAGAGACAGACAACCAGTCACACTCACATTCACACCTACGGTCAATTTAAATTAGCCAGTTAACCTAATCCCCATGTATGTTTTTGGATGGTGGAAGGAAGTCGGAGTACCTGGAGAGAACCCACGCAGACACGGAGAGAACATGCAAACTCCACACAGAAAGGCCCCGGGCACAGTACCTTCCTGCTGTGAGGCGACAGTGCTAACCACTTTACCACCGTGCTGCCATACACGTCACATTTATTTGGAAATGTGATCGACCTCGCAAGAAAATCCGAATTGAGCATTAAGCCCTACAGTCTGAATGTAGCCTATGTTACACTGAAAACAATAGAAATTAATTCAGTTGAATGGTTATTGCTCTCCTGGTGTGGTCTTTTGATTTTATCCTTTTAGTCAACTTCAATTAAAAACATTTGTTGGCGTATTTTAAAAAAAAAACACAAAGTCATTTGACTTTATATCAGAAAGATGCTTAACATCTTCAGTTGTTCACTCGTAAATCAAATTCTAACCTGCGAATCAGAGCTCAACAGTGGAGTTTCATATAAAATTCACATGTAGTCCAAGAGGAAATTTCACATCCATCATGTTAAATGAGCGGCTGTCATGGAACTTTACATTTCTTATTCTGAAGCGAAAGATCCGTGTCAGGTTTTTAACAGCGTGGATGGGTGGGTGTGATGGTGGAGGTGTGTGTGTGTGTGTGTGTGTGTGTGTGTGTCGGCTCTTTTCTCTGGGCTGTGTGGACGCTGACCGACCCCCCCCCCCCCCCACC
This sequence comes from Synanceia verrucosa, assembly GCA_029721515.1. NCBI lineage: Eukaryota > Metazoa > Chordata > Actinopteri > Perciformes > Synanceiidae > Synanceia > Synanceia verrucosa. Next base: position 21,400,019 of record CM056550.1, on the reverse strand, counting down.
GCCTGTCTCTTCTGTTACACCATACGGCGAATATCACAAAGGGTTGTTGGTCACAGGGTCAGAGGTAGCGGTTTGCATGGGCTTGTTCGACTGGTGCGAGAATGTCTCTGACGTCGTCACGCTAGTGTGTAGTAGATATGTGTGTGACAATGATGTGAGTATTGTATGTGTGTGACCATGGAGCGTGCCTGCAGAGTCTGACCCCTGGCGTGTCACCTCAGGCCTGTGCGGGGGGAGAGGAGGAGAGTGAGGAGGGAGGTGGCAGCACGGCGGCTCATCTGCTGGAGGCTCTGCGGCAGTTCCGCCTGCACCACCGGGGGCATGTCCACTCGGTGCTGGAGGAGTCCCTGGCCACCTACCACCTGCGGGGGGAGAGCACTGTGGAGGGAGCAGGGGAGGGCAGGAGGACCTCTGGCGACGATGGTCACAACGACGACGGCAGCGGTGGCCAGCAGCAACCCGCCTCCCCTCCCTCTCCCCCCTCGCCCCCGCCCTCACCCGCCACTGCCGAGCCGGAGGCCAGCCAAGATGCGCCCGCCCCCTGAGTCCGATCCCTCCTCTGGCTGAGCACCCCATCCGCATACCTAACCTGACCCAAGCGCTCTAGTCAGATGTGCTCTGACCTCCTCCTCCTCTTTCCTTCATCACAGAACTTGAATGGGCACATCGGCCACTTATCTATCAGCTACCGCTGCCATTCATGAATATTTTAGTAATGCAATGGAAATAAAATCAGCCCTACTGTCTATTCAAGTTCTGTCTCCGAGCCACACACATATATATATACATATATATATGTATATATGTGTGTGTGTGTGTGTGTGTATATAGATATATACATCTACATGTATATATCTATATACACATATTCCTCCCAGTGAGGACTCTTTTTCTTGCCTCTCTGCTTGACCACGTCAGCTTGGATTCCCAAACTCGCCAGCCACTTTTACATCCCGACCACGCGGACTGATGTTTACAATAGAAACAAATCAATAGCAGATTATTATTACATACAAAAGTGGTTGGTGAAGCAAAGACGGTCCTTGCACTCCATGGCTTACATTTAGCAGGATTGGCTTCTGGCTGATTTCCCACTTCTGACCTCCCCCTTTCCCCAGCTTCAACCCCGCCCCTCCTCCACACACACGCACACACACACACACACACACACACACATACACACACACACACACTCCTGCTTACAGTGGATGAACTGATAAAGAAAAGGAGAGGAGACCCTCTGAACATTGCGCCATCTCCAGGCCTACTCCATCTCCAGACTCAGAACACACTCTTTTGCGTTTATGTATGTGTGTGTGTGCGTGTCTGCTTGAGTTAGGGTGACGGAGAAAGAGACCACTCGTCACTACTGAAATGTGTGTTTTTTTCGGTTGTGGGTGATGTTTGACTGTTAGCCCATTGTTAGCAAGTTCAGCGACGTCGGGTCGTTCAAACCAATCTGGGCACTGAAACACTGGGCAGTTTATCCACAGAGGGTTTCTACTCGTTAAGGTGGGTCAGTGGGTACTTAAAGTTTAAGTGGCATCTCATTTAAATCATTCACCCTACAATATATCTTGAATTTCCATCTCACAATCACTACAAAAGAGGTCAAAATCAGTTCCTGGCTGTTGTTGCGATGCAGGTGGATGTAAATGTGTCAGCAACGCTTCATTAGTACCAGGTCTATAAAATGAGACCTGTTTGAATGAAAATAAGACTAAAAGCCTATATCCACACTAACAACCTTGATGTGCATTACACAGCAGAAAACCATCACCCGAAGGGAAGCGGTGCGTCACGTTTGTCAGTGAAGCTCTAAGCTACTGTTGGCACAGCTCTGTTTCTTAGAAAAGCTCAGGGAAGCTGCTGCGCTCTACTCTTCAATAGCAGTTTGACACCTATATTTGCCAAAAACAACCAGTTAACCTCCATTCAGCTAAAAATAATATTATTTGAAAGCACTTAGGATGCAGCATTAATCTCATTTTAATGTATTGTCATTTTGGCCCCCACTAGGGCAGCATTGAAACTCATAAACGGCTCCAAACGTACCATTTGTGATTTATCCAAGGTGTTTTTCAAACACTGTATTTCGCTTTTACGCGGGTGAAGGCTGACTATCACTAGCTATTTTGAGCTCAATGCTAACGTCATCATTGGTAGCATGCTATCGAAAGCGTTCATTTAAATGCGCATATTGACAATTTAATATTACCACCTGACCAATCTCAATTATGACATCATCCGTTAAGAACAACACAATCTAAAACTCTTGCCTCATTGTAAAAGTTGGATTCAGAGCAGACCGAACCTACAGTGTTGATTTATTTTTTTTTTCTCCTTTGAAAGCAGGTAGAGGGATGTTATTGTACGTCTGTGTAAAGCCCAGTACCCAGTGACCCTGGTAATGCATGCACTGCACTTATCTTTTCAATATCTAAGGCACTTAACTATCAGAGGGGAAGTCATGCTAAACACTGTATGTATGTGTGTTTGTGCGCGTATGAGTTGCATTTGTATGTGTTTACGTGGGCCAGATCAGTCCCACACAGTTAAAATGAACAAATAAAAATGATTTGAGGTATAATGCTATGATTTGTGAGTGTCTCTCAGCTGTAATCTGACCGCACAGCCATGTTTCTTGTGTTTCTCATGTCAAACCTGGTTGTGATCAGGGAGTGGCATTAGATTGCCATTAGATTCCCTGAAACTTCCAGTCGCATTTTCAGTGTCTCCACGATGCTTAAAGGAGCAGTGTGTAAAATTTAGGGGGATCTATTGGCAGAAAAAATAATGACGTAAATTTAGTTTTCATTTGATGAACAGAGCTGATCGCCATGTTTCTACAGTAGCTCTGTACAGAGAAGCCAAACACTGGGAATAATTAAAGCCTTTCATGTTTTCGCCACCATAGTTCTCCTGCTCTCGTCTTAGTTGGTTGCAATCTGCAACCTCACCACTAGGTGCTGCCAGGTCCTCCATACTGCACCTTTAATGTGTTGTAAATGTTGTGGCTGTGAAGTTTTCAGCTCAAGCACAAAACCTCCAAAGTCCTTGCCCTCCTCCTCCAGCAGCCTCGACTCCTAAATTTCATCTCGGCTTTTAATCTCCTTTTAAAAACAATAGCAGCAAAATAAATGGCTGCCAGCTGCATTGCATGAGCAAGGGGGTGCTGCGTCCCCCCCCCGCCATTTTTCCAGTGTTGACAGTTGGCCTCGTGATTCTCCGCAAGGTGAGTCATCAGAGGCCTGGTTGTGTTCAGGTGCAGTCTGGACAGGGGAATGTCACTGTCTTTCACCATTATCCATCCAATGTGAGTAGATGAAGGAGGACAGTGAGGTTCACTACTGTGTGCAGTGACAGATGCAGCAACGACAAAAACATCCTAACCCACCTTTCTCCATCTCTTTTCCTTTCTTATCCACCCAGAGTGCCGGCGAGCTTGAAGAACCCTGGTAGCCGTGGCAACCACCCCCGTCTCCTCCTGGCGATCGGTGCATCCGCCCAAAGGAGGAGCGTCTCTCCATTGCGCCATGTCTTTCTCCACCAAAAGAGGACATGTGGTGTGCGTTGGAGTGCGTGAGTGTGCGTATGTTGGTTGTGCGTGTGTGTGTGTGTGTGTGTGTGTGTGTGTGTGTGTGTGTGTGTGTGTGTGTGTGTGTGTGGCAGTGGGACAAAGACGACAACGACAACAACTACACGCGCATACTGCTTTAAACCTGGAGGAAAACAAAACAAAAATCACTTTTCGGAAAATGTCAATATTTTATGAACTGAAACATTGTGATGGTAGAGATGACTTTTACCATTGAGGTGTTTTTTTTTTTCTCCCTTTTATTTTCTTGAATGTTGACATCGAACACCGGACTTCACAATGACATAAGGACCTATAGAGTGTGTGCGTGTATGTGTGTGTGTGCGTGAGAGAGAGAGTTTGTGTGTGAGTGTTTTTCAGGAGGGCCAAGAGAAGACAGACGGTGGATAAAGACTTTGTATGTAATTCTTCTTCTCCTGGACTTTTTTTTTTGTGCTCCTGGGTCTGATATTTGCCTAACACCTTTGCTTCTCCCCTCTTAAAAGACACACACACTCACACTCTCTCTAACACACAAACAGACACACCATTACAAAAAAAACCAAACACCCTCCCTTCCCACTTCCACCTGTGCACGTATGTGATGTGCCACCTTCGCAGGGCACTGCATGAGGACTCTGGTTCTACATGTACAGCTGCGTGGTTTTCTAGTCGACCCGGATGACGGATGGCCATTGGTTGAGACTGACTGAACCTGGAGGACCTCTGCACTCTGATTGGCTCCTGCCGTGTGAGAAGTGGAAATGATTTGGATTTTTATTTTAATTTTTTTTGTTGTTGTTGATACTATTAGGATGATCACAATGATAATCATGATGGGGGGAAAATGGGAGGTTAACTAGTTCACTGAAGAGCCGAGTGCAAGTTGGACTCATGGAGGGGGTGGGGGGGGGCTGTTGCATCACTGGTTGGACTTCCTGTAGGAGGAGGAGGAGGGTTAGGGCAGGAGGGTGGTGGGTCAAATGGGATACCCCACCTCCCTCCCCACCATCATGGTTGGGAACATACATTACAGAGGACTGTCCTGACAGAGGAAAGTTTCTTTTTTTTTTTTTTTTTTTTTTTTTAAAAATGTTGTCCATGAGGTTACTAGCTGCTCGCTATGTAGAGTGAGTGAACTCCCTGTTTTAACCCTGTTCCTGGTTCTCAGACTGCATTGGTAATGTTTGTATTGCTGTTGTTTGATTGCACTCACATTTGATTACAGAAAGCGTCTATATATGAAATAAAATACCTGCCAAGGAGTTTGTTGTGTTTTAATAAGAGGAGTCTTCCCCGGATGTTTCTCTGCCAGGCTTTTTCCTTTTCCACTTTCACAGTCCGAAGCAAAACAAGTCGGCTCTCTGGGAAGATCCTCCAGCATCCTGACATGGACCTAAGGAGACTTTTCAGTTTACAATAAACTGACAGGCTGCATATTTTTCAAAGGCCGGTCCAGGTTTTCCACATCTAAGTTAAAATAAACTGAGGCTTAGTTTACCTCACAAATTATGGCTGGAAGATGCTTTTTACATTCCTGACGATGTAGATAGATTTATTTACGTTCTTCTTACATCACTGCAGCTCTACGTAACATGACATGGCTCTGAGGGATGATAGCAAGAGGTGCTCCGAAACAGTGTTTGTGTGTAGGATTTGGCGACATCTAGTGGTGTGGTTGCAAATTGTAGCCAATTGCAGCTGGTAAAGCCGTACCACAATAACACCACCTTTTTCACAAGATGTTCGTCATGACTGGTAAATTTAATTCTGACACAAATTATTTTCCTTTCAAGGCGGCAGTTGGGATTAGTAGTCCATGAGTCGACAGCCTGCTAAAGTGTCTCCAGGTAAGATAGACATTGACCTTTGACCTGTATTGATGTGTGAATGTGCATTTCTCTGGCAGACATTAAGGTACGTCGGTGATTTATTAACCCTCAGAGGAAATTGCAGTACAGAGCAGATGCTTCAAAATTGAGAGGTTTAAAAACAATATTGTTCAAAAAACAGCAGAGAATAAAAGAAAAACCAAATTGTACTGTGTGAAAAAGTGTGGAACATACATAGAGGAAAAGTCAGGGAGCCATGAATATTTGAGTCTGGATCATCCATCCCTGGATTTATGAGCATCAATAAATAAACATACTATTAAAAAAAAAATTGAACAATAATCGACTCGCCCTCTTCATACATGTCTCTTTTTTTCCCCTTTTATTGGAAAATTCAGCTACTCTCATCTTGACACCATAGATATAAAATTAAACCAAAGACTTTTTTTTTTTATATAAATGATTGAATGTGCTACACTCACACAAGCCAGCCCTGTCTAATCTGTCACTCAGTCATAATTTGATCATAATCCCTAATCATAATCACATCGTATCTTAAAGGTGTTCTCAATCTGGAGTGGGATTATGGGATTGCAGAGCATGTGTGTTAGAGTGTGAATGATGTGTGTTTGGGGTGAATTTAATCTGGTGATGGAGGGGTACAGGGCTCACCCTCTCGCTGAATCCACTTTAAGCCTGATATTATTAAACAATAGACACTGACCTGTTAAAATGTGTTTGCGCTTCCCTCCTCGGTTCATCTTTAATCTCTGTCACTTTAATATTTTTTGTAAACGACATGCAACAAAACAAGATAAATCCAAGAAACACGTTTCTTTCTGTGGTCGGTTGGTCTGTCCAAACTGAAATATCTCATCTGGATAAATCTCTACAGTAAATTGTTATTCTTGTTACTAATTTTATTTTATTCTCAGTTTTTTTTTTTCTCATCATACTTTTTGTATTCTAGACATGTTTATATATCAGGCACCAACGTGTCAAGTCAAATGTGCAAACTTAATTGGCCAAAAACTCAAAATCATACTCCAGTAAAAGTTGCCTGCTCAAGTTTTATAAGCAAAATGCTTCCAAAATATGATATTTTTGCGCACTAGAGACAAGCTTCTGCTCACAGGATACATGAAAAAAATATTTTTGTTTTGACTTTCCTCTTCCTGTAAAAACCTCAGAGCCTTTCAGTCTGTAACCTGGAGCTGTTGGAAACGCTGCATCTGCCTCCATTTACAGTGTGCATACATGGTGACACTGACCCTGCCCTGGGTTGCTGTATTCATATCATATATTTGTATGTATTGCGGCTGTTTAAGCGTTGTGTTATTCCGCTGAAGGTGATCAGTGCCAGTGGTTGTGAGGTGACCTCTTTGACCCGGGTGTGCTGAAGAACATATAGCCTACCGATAGAAAAACCAACAGCTTTGTTAGCAGGGAAGAAAACGCTAGCAGTAATTCACCTGCTCCCGTCTCTTCTCCCTCCCACTCTTTCTCTTTTCACAGCAAAGGATTTTCCGCTCGTAGCGCTGACCTTGGGCCGAGAGAAATGTTGACCCAATGATTCTGCTCCGCCATCTCCAACAAGACACCTCGCCTCTGAATTTGATTTGAAGGCTCCAATTGAGAGCTCAAAGGAGTGCAACATCCATATGTGGTGAGCGTAATGAAACGGACGGCCTCCTGAAATCTGTGTGGGATTTTGTGTGTGTGTGTGTGTGTGTGTGTGTGTGTGTCAGAATATGACTTTGAGTGGAGTAATTTAGCAGATGAGCGTGTGGCCATTGTTACAGGGATAATCTGGCTCTTGCTGCTCAGATAGGTTAACATGCAGCAGATTAGACCAGATTACCCCCCAACCACACCAGACAGGCCAGGAGTTAGCCTCCCCCCCCCCACCCCCCCAGCCCTCTGAGCCTTCCTCCTCTTTTCACTCACCATGACCCCAACTTCACTTGATTTCATCCTCTCTCAGAGTTTCATTTCCTACATCCTTGTCCCACTTGTTTTTGTCTCCATCACATCGGGCGTCCCCCTTTCCAGAGACACATGCACGAGGATGATTTAGATATCGTCTGTGGTTTCCTACAGCTATAGTAAAAATATCAAACTTATATCAAGCAAAGAGAGTAGTGGAAAACACATACACTGTAGGTACATGCATGTTTTTAAATGACATAATCACGGGAAGATGAATGTTTTTGTGCTTCATATCAAAATAACATAATAATGTATGTATATTATATATACATATATTATTATCTTATTAAAATTATTGCTATATTATAGTGTTATATATGTTATAACTTATAGATACATATGTTTATTATCTTTACATATTGTTATATATATTTATTTTATATATTATAAATACATAGCGGTCAACAAATGTGCAATAATACCATTTCCATGTGCAATATTCCAATTCTGAAAATGTGCAATAACTTTTTTACTTACTGGTAGCAAAAACTGTTTTATCCTTACTACTGTAAATCTGTGCCGTACAGCTGTAAATAGTGTCTTATTTCTTACACTTTATTAATGTTTTTTCTATTTTATTTTTAAGCTTTTTTTTCTTACATTTGTTACATTGATTTAGCACCAATTCCGTCGTATACACTGTCATATAATGACAATAAAGGCTTTTGATTTGATTGAATTTAATATCAATGACATTAATGTTAATGTCATTGTCAACTAATTTCATAAACGACATACTTTTTCCAGGCAAAACTTGTTGATAAATATACATTCTATTAAATGTGTTCTGATATGAGCTGCATTAAATATATTATTTGGTCAACAATAATAAAAGGCAACCTGTGTTCAATATGTGAGATAACTGATCCAACTTGGGTTTGATTTTTATTTTATTTATGTTGCAGCACTTGATAGTTGTCACCATGAGGTGACCATACTGTACATCTATTATTTTTTTTAATGAGTGTACATGTGTATTTAGATTAATTCTAGTGATTGCTACTTGTATTTTGTCTTAAAATCCTGAAAGGAAGAACTCTTTTTGATAAGGAATGGAAACAAATTGTCATTAACTTATTGATTGATGTAAATCTCAGCATATAAATATGGTAATATTACTGCCTGGAAAGCTCCTCCTTCAGCCGTTAACGTGTGAATTTCTTTTCTTTCTCCTCCAGATCAGTATTACAGAATCCTGGGTGGAATGACGTGGTTTGAAAATCTGACTCATTCTCTTCATTTCCTTTTTTCTTTGACTCATTCTCTTAACCTGCTGAGTGTAATTAGAGGGTGTTAATGTGTTAGCTGTGTAGTACATGTGTCTCTGTGTGTCCTCACATCTGTATGACCATGGCATCCCGACAGCCAGACGTTTGTTCAGCCTCCAGCTGTTTGTATTTTTTTCCGCTGGGGTTTGTTTATCAGGCAGCTGCTGTGTTTGTGTCATTAAAGCTATTAATTAAACTCATGCCGAGTGATGACACCAACAAAACACAGGATAATGATGTAATCGCTGCCTTCACATCTGGCCCAGATGTCCCGATCTACAGTCCAGGAAGCACGTGAGAACAATTATTAGTCAAATTATATCTGGTTATTTTGTTTGTTCATCTACCAGTAAGGTCGCTTGTCACCCATCTGTCACATGTGTGAACATCTGTCTGTTTGTTTCTCAAACCTGTTTAGGTGTTTACATCTGTAGTCATGTTCCTGGAAAAAAAAAATCCAGCTGTTTTAGCGCTCACACAGCTGGATTTACGCCCCACCATTAAAAATAAGGATTAACTTCGAGGTATTGGGTTACAAACCAATCAGCGGGGCAGGATTAGTCGCTCAGGTACAGTTACTTGAGTATACCTGTCCTTCTCAGGTTTCTGTCGATGTGGTCAAATGGCGACCACACACACGCAAAGCCACGTTCATTTACCCACCTTTGACCGATAAAACTATTCAACATTCAATTCCCTGTGATATTAAAGCAGCAAATATTCACATCTGAGAGGCTGGAACCAGAATTATACTTTTCTACTGACTTTCAGGAATAGCTCAACACTTTGAGAGAGGTTACAGCCAAGAGACGGCTAGCTTAGCTTAGCATAAAGACTGGAAGCAGAGGGAAATTTGATTCTTTTAAATAATGTATCATTATCAAAATTGTTGATTACTTTCTGGACTATCAACTGATTAATTAAGCAACTATCACACACTTGATTAACCGATACTCTTAGTAAATATATAAAAAGCGCTGTCCTCCCGCTCTCTCCATGTCTTAATTTTCATCCTTCTCAGTCTGACACAATTTACTCCCCTCCTTCCTGTTTTTTGGGTACCATTGTGCACCAAACCCTCCTGGACCCCTGTAAGAGCACAAAAGCACAACAAAGACTCAGGAAGTGATTAGTGGCTTAACGAGGAGGAGGCTTTGCAGGGAGTTAGGGGGTGCTGTGCAGCCTTTTCCATGAGAGGAGGTGAAGGGGTTAAAGTTTCAGGGCTTAAGAGGTCAGTGTTAAGTTGTGGAGGTCAGTGGAGAGGTTAATTAGGAGCAAGGCTTTTGTTTACGGGGATAAGGAGACGCAGGAGGCGAATCACTTCGTATCCTCGCTGTGTTCCTCCAGCCGCCCTGGAAGTGTCATCCACCCGCTGTTAGCCAGCTCTGCTTTCCCTCCTCCACCTCCCTGCTGATTGTCCTGTTGCTGAAAGGAGATGTAGCTGAATTAGCTTAATTGTCACCGCTAAGACACATTTCGTGCCCTCAACGGCACAACACACACACCTCGAGTATGTTCGTTTCGTCCTTCCTGCTTCATTTAGAACAATGTCTTTTCAACTTGAAGGAGCCCTGATCATGACTGTTGTGTGTGTTTGCTCGTTGTTTCTGCTGTGAAAACACACACAGAGAAACATACCGTGATCCTCTGGAGACTCAAGCATCTCGAGTAGAGCCAAAGGAGCCTCTCCATGTGAATGTGGGAAGAAGAGGAACTTTACTGAACCTGAAGCATCTTTCTTGGCTGCAGCAGAACAGAGATATTGTTTTTTTTCCCCCTCCTTGTCAACCCCCTGGTGTCAGCTTTTTATTTTCCTGCAGATTTAAACGTGGTTAACATGCTGAAATCACAGAACTGCTTGGTGAGGTTGAGGAAAATGTGGTTTGGGTTTGTTATGCAAGTTAAACTAAGTAGTCTACGTAAGTAAGTCAACTTATGGACTTTTGGTTTCAAAATCCAAACGTTTCCTCGTCAAGATTCCACGTCTGTGCAACAGTCCATACGTATAACTTCACATAAGCTTACAGGGTGCTTTGTGCAACTACATTACCCAAGGTTCAGCTGGAGAATTTGGTGTCTTATTTTAGTAGCTAAGTGGAGTTCCCCTTTAAGAAACTGCACTACCCTAGCATTATTGTTATTATCATAATGCTCATTTGATTTGATTTAATAAAGGATGAGGATTATCACAACCAGGCATCATTTGGGGTGAAAAACTGGCACACGACTCCTCACAGCACCATGCAGGGACATCTGTCTGTTGGGTTGATTAGCATTAACCCTTTAAAGCTGGGTGACCCTCTTTTTCATGCCCAACATATCTGCACTGGAGTTCACGTTTGAGTTTGTGTGTGACAAAATAGAATGAAATTGCACGCCGCACTGAAAAGTGTTTCGTTTTTGTGGTTGCTGAGCCCACAGATATCGACTTTATATTCATATTGTAATATGAAAAACACACTTCCTAAATCTGCACCAAGGCTACCACACTCCAAAGCATATGGCCCTGGTCAGCCAAAATGTGTTAATGCTGATTGAATATGCTGCTCTATTAGACTAATGTTAGCAGGCTGTGTAGGCGATGCTAATCCAAGGTAACAGAATGGAGCCGGAGCTGCAGCTTATCTCTGAATTTATGGATATTAGAGAATAGAAGAGTGATTAGAAAGTGATTAGAGTGGAGGGAGACCACTTAGAGAAACATACGCTTTCAGGTCCGGGTCAGATTTCCAATCACACCGTTCACATTACTACTGTTATTATTGATGCAAGCCGCTTACCAGCAGGACAGGACAGGTTGTGAGGTTTAGTTGACAGCAGACAATGATGTCAGATTTCTTTTTAGCATGTTTTTCCTCCTGTTTCTCTTTTAAATTATATGATACATCATCATCATCATCATGGTCTATTTTTCTCTGTATAAGGGGCCTGACTGGCCTTCTTGTATTTGTTTAGCATCATGTTTCTCTGTTACCTTTTATAAGCCAAAAGTTCCCATAATTGAGTTTGTCTTCATGTGTCACTTTGCTGTTGTGATGTAGCAAAAATCAGGAGATGAAACAAGATTAAATGTATTTACTCATTTTAAAACCTGGCAGCAATGTGTAATAACTATAATAATGAAATTAATAATAAACTTCATTTATGCACTTCACCTTTCAAAACAAATTTACAAAGTCGCTTCACATTGTTGAATCAGGAGTAAAACATTTCAGTGCAGCAACGAAGCAAATAAAAACCTATATAATGAACAAAAATGTATTAATTACATATAAAGCATGTAGTAAATCAAACAGTGTGCTGGCAGATTTAAAAGTGTTTGTAATGCCGTTTTTGATCATCTTTTACTAACTTGAATTTAACACCTGCTATGTTTTTTATCACTTTCACGAGTTCAAATTTGTTTTAGAGCTGTGGAAGTAAGTGGCACCCGAGTTCTTTTTTTTTGTTTCCTGTTCATTGAAATGATTCACAGTTCAGAAGAGACTTCATGTGTCCAGTCTGTGCTTAAAAAGAAGGTAAGATAAATCCTCAGTGTTTGATTGACAGCGCTGCCATGACAACCTCGCATCAGCTGCAGGGCCCAATGAGGAGTCAGATTTAGGGTCCCTCCCTGACTCCCAGGTGAGCTAAAGAGTCAGACTTCAGCAGATTTCTGTCAGACTGTTTTCGAGACATACTTGGTCTCCTCTCTGGTTTCACTCTGTCATCCAGATGGTGTTCAGATCGCCGCTCGACTTTTTCTCAGCCTCCCGGATCCTCTTGCCACACTTTGCGGATGGGCCCCCTATTCCGGCCCGCTCACGGTCCCCGGAGGACCCTCCCTCCGCCTGTCCTCCTCTGGTCCTCCCGGGGCTGTGCTTCTCTGCGGCGCAGATCGCCAGCGTCTGCGAGACTCTGGAGGAGACCGGAGACATCGAGCGGCTTGCCCGCTTCCTCTGGTCACTCCCGGTGACCGCAGACGGCCGCGACTCCATCTCTGAGCACGAGTCCGTGCAGCGGGCTCGCGCCGTGGTGGCCTACCACACGGGGAGTTTCCGCGAGCTCTATCACATCCTGGAGACACACCGCTTTACGCGCGCCTCGCACGGCAAACTGCAGGCGATGTGGCTGGAGGCGCACTACCGGGAGGCTGAAAAGCTCCGGGGGCGACCGCTCGGACCTGTCGACAAGTACCGCGTGAGGAAGAAGTTCCCGTTACCGAGGACCATCTGGGACGGAGAGCAGAAGACGCACTGCTTCAAGGAGCGCACACGGGGGCTGCTGAGAGAGTGGTACCTGCAGGACCCGTACCCGAACCCAGGGAAGAAACGGGAGCTGGCGAACGCAACTGGACTCACACCGACTCAGGTTGGCAACTGGTTCAAAAACCGGAGACAGAGAGACCGGGCGGCAGCAGCCAAAAACAGGTCGGTGACTTTAACTCGAAACAAGTTCCAGTCAGTAATTTATTGGTTACTGAAGAAAATGAAGTAATTTATGAGTATAGCATCGGACAAAACTGCTTCAGTGTCATTATTGATCACCCACTTACTTTTTCACTCTTTCGTTGGGGCAGTTTCGTCTCCACGGGCAGTCCAGGTTGTGCGTAAAAGGGCCATTCATGCGTAAAAGCGCAGGGCCATTCAGCTTGTACGTTTTTGTTTCCCCTCTGTTAGTCTGACCTGAACGAGCTTTCCTCCTCCTCTCTCTCATTATAATTTGCTTCAGGGTCAGTGTGTGGGTTAACCATGCTGTCGGACAAAACGTGCATTAATGGGCGCAAATTGCTCACCACAGAGGAGATTATTTGGCAATTCCCCTTTAGTTATTTTATTTCTGTTCTCTTTCACACAAGGACAAAACAACATAAGTTCTTTTCAACTTGTTGCATTTTACTTCTGCGCACATTTGAGCTCAGGTTGAGACGTCAATCTATTCTTTTGTGTTCGTTTTCAGGTTGCAGCACCACCGGATGTGTCCAGACGGCGCACGGTCACTAAGTGGAGGAGAGTGCAGTCCAGATGAAAGCGGGGAGCGCGCAGATGGAGAAACTCTCCTCTCAGTAACGGACAGTGACTCTGACTTGGATGTTTGAGACTATAAAATGAAATGGACCCTCAGGGGCTTGTGATGGCCCGCCGTGGATTACCGGAGAGGAGGGTGAAGGTTAGGCTTTGGGTTGCAATAAATGTTCAGGGTTTAAAACAGCTTCATCCTTGATGTTACTCCAAACACTACTACCAAAAGATGGTCCAGGTTACATGAAGATTGTTTTTCTTTTGTTGCCTGAGAATATATCTGCTATTTTTGATCACCAGACTCACGTTTTTGATTTTTAACGACATCACTGGATAGTGACTGTGCACATCTGCTGATTATGATTTAACACACATGAAGCCGCGGACCCCTGCTGGACTTAAACCCGGGAGCCCCACAAGGGAGGACCTTTACAAAAGCTGCCAGTGAGATAATCACTCTTATTTTGTCTAATTATGTGTCATTATTATTGTTATTATGTTTTAAATGAAACAATTTGTCTTGAAGACCCCCGGATGTCCGCTGCTGTAGACAATCAATACGCACTGAAGTCCTTTTGTTTCTTTACCTTCAATTTCCACTTTATTTAAAGTTCACAGAGTTGTGCAGCCTGTGCGTGATACCATGTCGTAAATAATGTCTGTTTTGGTATTTTATAGGAAAAAATAAAATTATTTATGATGACTGTTATTGTTATTGAATGACAACTGCTGCAATGACACATAATGGATTCTTGATAACACAGCATATGAGCTGATATACTGTACGACTGAACATATGAACACTTCCTGTATTAAAAAAAAAAACACAAATGATACACGCTTAAGTTAAAAAGTATTTATAAATTGGTGGGTTTATCACAGTTTGGATGATTTATTAGTTATTATATTTCTTGACATTTTTAAACATCTCAGTAAGATGATTTTTCAGTGGGCTGTGTTTTCTGTGTCTGTCAGTTTTCACACAAGAACAGTTTTAAGACAGATGTACTTTACTTATTTACATTTCCTGTTTCTTTCAACTTTTACTCCACTGCAGTTCACAGGCAGATATTGCATTTTATTGTATTAAATTTATTTGATAATTTTAGTTACTTGTGAATTATTGTGTTTTATTATAGCTAAGGATTAAACATTATTAGTTCCTGGGGTAAATTCACACTACCCAGCAGCATATATGATAATTAAAATAATTAAAATCAGCTCCACCTCAACCAGCTTCAATGCATCAATAATATAAACCAATAATGAATAATATTAATAAATAACATAGGCCTGCATTATTCTGAATTTGGTCATTCTACATAATAAGTCCTCTAAGTATTATTATTAGTAATATTTTGATGCTAATAATTTTGAGCTTTTCATCAAGAGCACTTTGACTGCAGGACTTTAACTTGTCATTGTACTGCTTCACGGAGTATTTACTTTTACTCAAGTAAACAATCTGAATACTTCCTCCACACTTTTGTGTTTTCCCTGTTCAAAAGTCTTAAAACTTCCCCCACATGTTATATAAGACGTCTGCACAGTAGCTACATATTCTATATCCATCTAAACATATAATAGAAAATAAAATAAAAACATGCAAAGGAGGATAAAGAGACACATTAATCTCCTAGAGTGGACACTAGGGTCTCACCATCTGTCCTGCACAAGGTGGCAGATTATTTTTGGGGGCACAATGACGCCATCCAGCGGTCAAAAACAAAATAACGATCCGCAGGAAATAAAATTAGAAAGTACATCTGAACCTTATAAATAAAATTCAAATTAAACAGCCTATGTTGTCATTCTTATTAACATAAAGAAACTCAAATGTGCTGACATAATAAAGCACAAAATAATGAATTAAGGGGATAAGAGGTCTAACAGAAAAGTAGGCTCACAGTTTCTCACCTGATGAGTGTTTTTTTTTACGTAACACTTTCAATTACGTCATCACGTAGGTGAGCGTGTTACGCATCAAACCGGAAGTTGACCTGCGACGCATGAGGTGAGGGTATGAAGTAAAGCTTACGCTTGTCTTCGTCAGACATGAGGTCATAAAAGCGTCACGGTTAGTGTACTGCACAGCGCTTTGATGGAAACAGGAATATGACGCACTAATGCAACAAAATCCAGTAAAAAAGTGTCAATATTATGTTTCTACATTTTGCATTAAGTTTTAATTTTGTCCCATTCACCCAAACGCAATGTGAGTAATGGGCTTTGCCAGTGAGGAAGATAGGCAACGGGGAACCGTTGTGAAGGTTTCAGATTGGTGTGCAGACTAAAACTGTGCAAGACTACATGATAGACTAAATTGCCTAAATTATGAGCTGCGCTGTCACAAACACCCACTGGTTAGAAAAGAGGGTATGTAACGCCTCCTTTCCCACTCAATGGACAGGTAACATCTGCAGTATTATAATTACAGAAATGCATTGTGTTTTGGGCTATTTTGTTTTTATTTCATGGCAAGAAAGATTACAGATGGTGTAAATTCACACAGCATTAAAACTCTATGTTCTTATTTTACAGAATACACTAGTTTTTGCTCTTTGCTCGAGTATTTTAAGTTTATGCTCATTAATACCTTCAATCAGATGTCAGACATCTTTGTTGACCGTAAAGTAAACTGAAAACACCATCGTGTTTTGCAGCAGCACAGATGAGTTGCTCTCGATCACCATGGAAACCTGAATCTACGAGGAGCACTTGAACGCAGCGTTCCGTGACGCCACGTCCCGGAAGCGTCGTCACCCCGGTGGTATGTCCCACGAGCCAACAGGTGGCGCAGCTGGCCAGGTGCTGCGCAGGTAGGGGCATTAAAAGATTTACATACTTTTTCTTTATCTCCGTGCAAATTGAAGTTTTAAAGAAATCAGTAATCAATAATCGATCGTTATAGATGACCAGTTACCCACAGAAAAATAACAAATTAATTAATTAAACCCTCACTAAATTTGTATTTTGTCCACAAAACCTGAAATATAATGAGTGTAATTTATGAAATATTAATAATCAACCGGCTTATGAAACACTTCACAAAAAGAGAAAGACATTACACTTAATATAATTTATAATATAAGTCTGCAGCATGCTTCAGTCCTTTCCAAGATGTGAAAAAAATTAAGAATAAGTAATACGTAATGTTAATGTATGCTTTAAGATGAGTTTTAAAAGGTGATACTCTGCAGCATTAAGTTCCTGAATATGTCATTTAATCTGCTAATGCAGTGTTCGTGTATTGGTTATTTATTTAATTTTATTACAATAGGTTGCTCATGTGTTTGTGCCATATAATGTGGTGTATATAGCTGCACTAAAATTGCATAATTTAATGTAATTAATTGTATTAAATATATATTAAATAGACACAACATAACAAGCTGCTGCTATATATTCACTTCCTGCTAATATCTATATACTGTAGATATAAATATAGACACACCAATCAAGCATAGTATTATAAGCATTAACAGGTGACGTGAATAACACTGATTATCATGGCTCTTAGGATATATAAGGCATCAAATGAACACTTAGTCCTCAGAGTTGATGTTAGAAGCAGGAAACATGTTCCAGCGTCAGGGTTTTATTTATATCAAAAGTGGTCCAAGGACCAGTGGTGAACCAGAGACAGGGTCATGAGAGGACAAGGATCACTGATGCAGGAGGGGAGTGAAGGCTGTTCCTGGTGGTCTGATTTGGCAGAAAAAGGGGGACCATCACAACATTTATTATATTTTAATTCTTTGCTGAGCAACACAATATATAGACAGGTATTAGTGTATTTTTTTGGAGCCGCCATCACTGCTGTGTAGTCTTCTCACGTTTTAAGATTTCAGTCCAGCAGCAGTAGTAATAGTGTCGTTATAACTGAGTGACAGGCTCTATTATGTTTCTATTGTGTCTCTATTGTAGCTCTTTTGTGTCTCTACTGTAGCTCTTTTGGGGCTTTATTGTGACTTTACTGGCTGTCTGGCCACGACACACACGCAGGCGCGCACACGCACACGACACACGCGCACACGCACCAAATCTCTATCTTTTTTTTTTTCCTCTCATCCGGCTCTGGAGCCCGGCAGCAACAACTGGTGACGCGTTTTGCGCATTTCCTGCAGCTCGCGCTCACTCACGGATTCAGGAGAGCGCGAGAGAAGAGGAGGAGGGGGGCACGGGAAATAAGGGGCGCGCGCAAGGAGGAAAAAAAAAAAACGTAACGGCGGAGCACCGTGATGAGCTCGAGGGGCTCATAAGCCCGAAAAAGACCGCATTGAAGGGGCTCCGGTTCCTGAGAGTACGAGCGCAAATATCGCGTTACCGTGCGGTCGAAGCGAGGAGATTATTAGGAGGGAGGCTGGAGAAGGAGCACCGATCCCGGATGGCTAGGCGCGGCTGCTCGCTCTCTCTCCCACCCTGACCCGGGAGAGACACACAAGGACCGTGGGGGCTTCACGGAGCTCGTCAACCCGTGGTTTCCCCTCCTCCCCCTCCCTCACTGCGGGTTTATACCTCGGCCTGTTTCCGGAGAAATCTTTTGAGGTGCCCGGGACCGTAAACAAACCAAGCAAAGCGACCTCTGAAGGGTGTGAGTCTGCGGTGTTACTGCGTTTTTTTTCAGCCCGCTAGAGATCAGCTGGACTGTAAGCGTGTGTGTGTGTGTGTGTGTGTGTGTGTGTGTGTGGATAACACAGTGTTCAGACATGGCTGTGCTAGACTGAGAGTCTAAGGAGCCAGCGGCATTATGGGATGTAACAGGACTGTGCAGTGACCATTGGAAGGAAACACTCAGTGTACAGGAGCAGGTCGAGCCCAAACACACACTCATCCTTTTATACACACACACACACACACACACACACACACACACACCAGCAGCCATGCCTGTGTTCAGTGGCCTGTTGAAGGTGAGAGTGTGTGAGGCGGTGGACCTGAAGCCCACGCCGTGGGCCCTGCGTCACGCCGTGGGGAAGAGCGGTTCCTTCCTGCTGGACCCTTACCTGGCCCTGAATCTGGACCAGACCCGGCTTGGACAGACGGCCACCAGGACCAAGACCAACAGCCCCGCCTGGCACCAGGAGTTCTGCACAGAGGTCCGTGAGGGAAGGAGTCTGGAGCTGTCTGTTTTCCACGATGCGCCCATTGGATACGATGACTTTGTGGCCAACTGCACCATCCAGCTAGAGGACCTGCTGCAGAACGGGACCCGGCACTATGAGGACTGGGTATGTGCTCCATGTGTGTCCAGTGTGTCTCAGTTACCATTGAGAAGTCCTCGGGGCCCAGAAGTCACCGGTTAGGTAAAAATGTGCTCGTTCAGGTGAAATAAAAGTTGAAAACACACCCAGGTTCCTGCACTGTTTTCGTTGTGTATTTGATGTGGTCACTTGAAAGCACCGGGCAGAAAAGGCACAACATCCAAATTTTGAGTGATTGTCCAGGAAAAATACTAATTTGTTCACAAAATTAATTACACTCACCTTTCTTAGCCCATTTTGGCAGCTCAGTGCCTTGCTCATGAGACAGGGTGCACTGATCCTAAAATCAGGGAACAGACCTGCTACAAATTTAAAATCTATGAACCTGCGTTACGACAATATTATCATGAACGAGTGCAATTTGTAGCAGAAACACAGAACTTTAAAATGACATTTAACTGTATTTAATGTGGCTGAACCTTCCTGATGAGGTCAGTGGCTGATAAACACTGATGGGGTTGTTGTTTATAGCGTTTACTGCTTTTATCCTGCAGCTCTCCCTCCTCAGTCTGTGACACCGGAGCTGTTTGGACTTGCTTTAGATCTGATTTGGGCATCTCGGGTCGAGCCTGTCATCCTTCCTCAATTCCTCACATTCCTGCCTCTTTGGACTGGAAGAAATATGGCGTGCCGTCGTCTATCTGCAGAGTTACATTTCTAAAGCACCGTGGTTGTTGTGAGACTTCATGAATTCGGTTCAACGTCTTGAACAAGCTTTCCTCTCCCTGTACGTTGAGATATATACACAACCCTGCACCTCAGCGGTGGCAAAGACTACTTTCATTTGTTCCGGTTTTCTCCTCTGTTATCTCATTTGCGTCGCGACTGTGATGTCCGACTTCCACGTGTAGATCTGTATGTGAAGGGATAAAGAGCCGTTTGTTTGGGGTCTGCAAGTTTTGTCTCCAGATTTAACATGTGATCTGGCGCCGCTGCTACACTTTGTTTTATCTCGTCTCGCTCTACGTTAGAAAAAAGGCTGATGAGGGGTAAGCCTTCTGGGACATGCAATTTAAATAACCACGTGTCGTTTTGATTTCAACTAATTACCTACAAGATACGTAACTCTCTGACAGCCATCATTTTCAGTTCATGCAGGTACACAGTCAAAATAAACTGTCAGAGACTTGAGACTGGTTATAAATATGATAGTGAGCTTTTGGCAGTGTTATTACTCTTTATTTTGTCAAAATGGCTTGAAAACTCTTTTGAAAATGCCACAGTTTTTAAGACAGACTCTGCTCTCAGCTGGATTAACATATGACTATGACGTAATGTAAAAAAGAGAGGCAACAAAATGTTCATTGTGGTGAATTTCCAGTCTCATATTTGCTTCTTGGGAAGCTTGTTTTCATCCTGCAGTGCTGCTAAAATGTGGTGAAGCTTTGTTTATGTATGTATGATGTTGTTGTTGCTGGACGGTACGGTTCCCGAGGAGGGGTTTAATTGATGTGTAATGTCATCCTGTATACGTCGGCATATAAATAGACACACACCTCGTGCCTCAGCCACCCAGAGTGAGGTCAGAGCATATGGATCACTCTGTTGATTGACCACATCCCATTGATCAGCCTACCAACTCGTCAATACATCTGCCTCACAGCGACACAGCCCCTCCCACTCCTTCTCCCTTCATTACTCACCACTTCTGCCTCCCATGTCTCCCTCATCTTCCCTCATCCTCCCCCTCCGACAGTGATTCCCCTCACATCTTCCTGCCTTCATTTACCCATCCTCCTCCTCCTTTTTCATCTGCTGATGCTCCTGCCTCCATTTAGTCTCCAGTGATGGATTTGAAGATGAGATTCAATGAGGAAGTGGTGGAAAGTATCGTGTAGTCAATATTTTGACTATTCTGTGGTTTTTCGGTTTTTCCTCAGATGTTTTCAAAAGTTTCAAAATAAGATTTGAGGATTAAAAGTTGCCACTGCTGGAGTTAAAAACATTTTCAACCTGCCAGGATGCTGACGCGAGAGCTAGAGAAGTGTAGCTTCTTAAGTGTGAATATGTTCTAGTGTCTTTACTCCTCTGTGACAGTAAACTGAATGTCTATGAGTTGTGGGCTAATCAGGGTAATAATCATTGGTGTAAACAATAATAAAAATAACCATTAGTTGCTGTTGGAGCTGGCATTCTGTGAAACATTTACACTGCAAATCTTGCAATACAAATGCCCAGTCACGGTGAGTGGTAATGACTTACAAGTTAATATTAATTATTAATCCGTTAATGAAATGTCACAAATCTCAAATTGCTTGTTTTGTCCGACCAACAGTTCGAAGCTTGAGAAGCTAGAAAACTGATAATGTTTTGACATTTTTACTTCAATGACCTTATTGTTTATCAAAATTGTCATCAGTTGCATAATCATTAACTTGTTTCAACACTAATTATGGACTTTAAATAGGTTTCAGCCATGCTAGCGGCACGATGGGTTGCCATAAAAATTGGTACAGTTATTCATGGTTTCACAAGGAGCAACCACAAGATTAAATTTTCGTTTTTTCGGTCTTGATGGACTGTCATGATATTTGGTACACATGTTCATGCCCACTTTTACAAACCAATGGTATAGTGACTGACCAAATTCCTGCAGCCTTAGCTGTTTTGTTTAGTGCTTAATTGACACATTTTAGCATGCTGTCACATCAAAGTTAGATGTGAAAATAGTAGCAATGACACCTGTGCAGCCTCACAGAGCCACTATCAGTGGTATCGGTGATGAAAATTAAAATGTGAATTATTACTAATTAATATTAGAATACGAACAAAATTCCTCAGTAAACTTGTGTTAAATGGTACAACGTTAAGCTGAACGCTGAGGCTTGTGTAGCTCTGTCTTTCTCACTTCCTCCGCCCTTCTGCTGCCTCACTCGTCTCATCATCTCTCTCGTCTCAGCGCTGTTATTCCCATCCTCTCTGCTTCCTGTTCTCTTTTGTCTTCCACCACCTCGATGGCGATGCCTCTCCTGTGGACCGGAGTGCTGTGGGCCAGGTTGCTGCACTGTGCCACCGGTGAAATATTAACCAGGCTTTGATGCTTATTAATTGTCCCACTCAGTAATTGAGATGCTCCGTAGAGCCCATCCCCATGGCGACAATGACAGCCCGTCCCCTTGGTGACAGCCTCTCACCCACAGAAACACCAGAGAAAGATGGTGAGAGTTGGGGGATGGATGGGGGTAAGGAGAGAGGAAAAGAAAGTAGTGAGAAGTAAGAAGCATTTAAATTCAAGGCCTTCAAAAGGCAGAGAAGCTTAAAAGGTTTCTTTTAGCTGCATGTCAGTTCTTTAAGGGAAATTCTCTTTTGCTCACCAGCATTATTGTGGCGGTCTGCAGGCTCTCAACAATACAGCAACGTGTACTGAGTCCGCCAAGCTTCAGATACATTTAAACACATTATACTCCATTACTTGCACCACATATTTGGAGATAAAAGCCTCATGGTTGAAGTCACATCCATACCACTGGTTAGCAGTAATATTAATAATGACACAACATACCTTTTTCTTGTACACACAGCCCTTTATGGAAGCTATCATATTAATCCACATCCTGTTGCCAGAGATACTGTAGTTTACATACATCATTTCTGTTGTCTTTAATGTAAAGCACATTACATTGAAGGCTGCGAAATGTGTTATAAATACAATTGCATTGCGTGGTCTTTATATAGAGGTGAGCCACATGTCACTGTAAACAAAACCGTGTCTGCACATTCCTGTGGTAACAATGGTATGGCAGTGGCATAGAAATGCAAAGGATGTTTACAGTATTGTTGGGCTTTACTTTTCACTTTTAAATACGCTGTTCAGATAGAAGGGTTATATTTGGCTGCTCTCACAGATGTTATCTTATGCTTACAAGCAAATGAAGACCATATTCTTGAGGTACTCAGCTGTGAACATATATCAGAGGAAGTACGACTGTCTTCTCAACTTTTTATAGTATTTGGTGCATTTTGATAAGGAAAGTTTGTTAGCTGCGGTATCTAATTTTGTGTCAGCTAACAAGCATATACCAGTGTGATAGCTTGTTTGCTATGGCAGCTGATTTTGCTAGCAAGGACAAATTAGTTTATTAGCTGTGCCATCTAATTTTGTGTTAGGTAACAAGCTAATATCAGTTTGTTAGCTTGCTAGTTATGGCATTTGGTTTTGCTAGCAAGGAGAAATCACTTTGTTAGCTGTGGCATCTAATTTTGTGTTAACTATCAAGCTATCAGTTTGTTAGAATGTTAGATATAACTCCTGATTTTGTTAGCAAGGTGAAATCAGTTTGCTAGCTACAGTGTCTAATTTTGTGTTGGCTAACAAGCTAATATCAGTATAATAGCTTGTTTGCTATGGCATCAAATGTTGCCAGCAAGGTGAAATCACTGTGTAAGCTGTGGTGTCATATTTTGTGTTAGCTAACAAGCTATCAGTTTGTTACTTACCAGTTATGACAGCTGATTTTGTCAGTGAGATGAAATCACTTTACGAGCTGTCATATCTGATTTTGTGTTAGCTAGCAAGCCAACACGCTTATATTAGCATGTTAGCGTGTTGGCTTGCTGGCTTATAATCAGTTATAGCTTATATCAGATTATTAAGACCATAAACATTAAGGACTAGATACCATGGCTAACAAGCTAATTAACACAAAATAAAGACACCACATGTAACAAGCCAATATTAGTGATATATAAGTGATATTAGCATTTTAGCTGTGGCTTCTGGTTTTGTGGTGGCTAACATGCTAATATCACTGGTTTGGCTTGTTACATGTGGTGTCTTTATTTTGTGTTAATTAGCTTGTTAGCCATGGTATCTAGTCTTTAATGTTTATGGTCTTAATAATCTGATATAAGCTATAACTGATTTGCACATCAGCTAGCCAGTGTCTCAGTGAAATTTTATTTACTTGCTGTGTTGTTTTATACTGTCCCAGCTAAGAAATGGATCAACCTCCATCAGTGATTTTTAAATTGCAAATAAGCTTGCTTTATCAACAGTTACCGCTGTAAGGATATGAGGTATGGGGTGAAAATGAAGTGAGATTAGGGGAGGCGAAAGGGAAAATACATAGACAGGAAAGAGGAGAAGACTGTGGAGAGGAGGGAGATAGTGATGAAGGAGAGTGACAGCAGGAGATGAGGTGTAGAAATAATCTGTGTGTGCATGTAAATACATCAAGCTGGCAGCTGCCTGGAGCTTCTGAGACATGATGACCACACAGTGTAGCGTTTCCTCTCAGGGACACGGACCACAGATGTCAGATGTCATCCTGTTTGACACTTGGCAGCAACTCACACTCATGTGCACACACTTAACAGCAACTAGGATAAATGGTTGAAGGCCTTCAGTTAGAGGCCAGTCACCAAAATAGTGGAATGAATTTGTCTGAATGGTTTAACAACAGTGTAAATCCTCTCTCTATATATTAAGCTACTATCATAGTGTTAATATTGAATTAATAGCTTCAGTAACTCTATAAATCTTAGATACCATAGCTGATATTGCATAGTGGTTTTTCCCCCCGCATTTGGCTGCTCATAAGTATGGTGTGTATGATTTGCAAGCAAGCAGTTTTGCTTTGCAGTGTTATGGTCACTTACTATTGCATTAAAGTCCAAACACCACAGTATTATAGTTGTATGGTTGATAATCCTGTTCAGAAGCACTTTTTGTTATACTGGGTGAAATGGTCCTTCCATCCTGAGAGCAGTCATTACATTATGTGTTCAGAAAAAGGAAGGGACAGAATCAGACCTCTGTGGCAGCTGCAGTATTATAAAACCTCCCTGACGTTCAGTCCCAATGGAAAGAACCAATCAGATGCCTTCATATCTCGTCCTGCCCACGCCCCCCTCTGTCTCGCATCACGTTTCACTGTTGCCGGAAATATTCAGCACACTGCTGCAGAAATATGAAGTTAGCAGGAGAGGGGGCATGGCATTGGTAATCTCCAAGATTACCAACTATAGCTTTAAAACAGCCATGTTTTCCAGTTTAAGCATTGATTTTAGGGCGTAATAGTTTTTCAATCAATATGACCAGTGATTTTGCTTGTGGGGGGCAAAGTAGAAATGCACAAAACATTTGCCTTAAATTCATCTTTGGTGAACTTTCATAGTAGAAGATGCCATTATATATTATTGGCTGGAAGAGGCAAGGTTTGCAGACAGTAATGAGACAGGAGACAATGGTATAAATACATCTTTTTGTAGAAACTCTGAACTTATTGCCTGTTGTCTCTGTCCTCAGTGAGATCAGAGAGCATTTTCCCTATTTAATATCTTTTTATTGACTTTTTGTGATGGATTAGTGTTAGTATGTTGCTCAGTATGTTTATATGCACTTAGAGAAATTTGACTCATCGCCTTAGTCTAGCAAATATTGAAGTTTTAAAAGCCTTATATACACCTTAGTGGGAGTGTAGTCGAACCGAACTGGAGTTTAGATATTCTGACTATTCCTGTCAGATAATGTGGTTCTAAGTAAGCTTTTCTGGCATGTATGTGCAAATCACGATTAGCCGGACTGTTGACTGGCCTGGGAACTCCCCCTTCCGGAAGTGCAGAGACCGCGGAAGCGGTCTTGTTCTTTATCCATGACGCCAACCAGAAGAATGCCAGTGTGAAACGGTGTGTAGTGCCACCTAGTGTCACGGAGGTGAACGTACCTCACTCAATAATTTCATTCTCTTGCCGTGCATGTACACTCAGATTTCTCGGAAACTCCAGTTAAATCCTTAGCACAGTTATTGCTAATAGCTTAGCTTAGATGCATGTAATGTAAAAGTGCATGTAAAGGTACTGAGTGACTCGTTTGTGTGGTAGCTGTCACCAGTAAGTAGTTGTTCACTATTGTAACGCCATTGTACTTAAGTGTAAAGGGCAGCACAGTAGCCATCCAAGGGCCAAAACACGACTCTGATTACTGAGGCCATGACCATGTTGTTGATAGTCCAATCCTGAATCGAGGTATGTTGCAGGACATCATAGGCTCCACCCCTGAGTGACCGGCTGGTTAAGTAGGACAAGACTGGATTTAAGATGCATTGTTGCAACCCTGACAATATACACACACACACACGCACACACGCACACAATAAGATAAGCACGGTGCTCTGCTCACTGATGCCAAATCAGGTCAACCTTTGGTGTGTGTGTGTGTGTGTGTGTGTGTGTGTTGGAGGGTGTTTAATGCATGTTGTCAGTGAAAGGGAAGAAATGGGAGGATATTTGAGAGGTCTGGGACAGCAGGTGAAATGAACACCGTTCTTCTCCCTCTCTCTGTCTGCGACCCCAGGAGTATGTCTTTTTATGCAAACCCACAAAGAAAGATCAGTTTTTAATGCAGACGGACATCTTTTATTTTGGCCAAGGACAGAGAAGGGTTGAACAACGGTGTTTTGAATTTAATTAGCAATTTAAGCATTGGCAACCATTGATTTTGTGGCTGTAATGACAATTGTCACACCAAGGGATCTTTCATCTATTTTTCTTACACATCAATTTCCTTTTTTTAATATATATTAAGGAAAAAAAATCTTTAAACTGCTTGTGTTTAGTCAACATTTACTATTTGAGAACTATGCATTGAACAGTGTTAACTTGTATTTATATAGCATCTCTCAAGAACCACAAGGACACTTTATATGGAAGTATGGAGATAAAAGTAGTGTTGTTTTGGTATTGATTTCAAGTATCAGGTATCAATAAAGTTCACAGTCACACCACACATTTGTTTAGTCCCTGCAAAAACAGCATAGAAATAGGTTATGCATTTGGCTATTTCTTGGACAGGACCTGTAACTTCCTGGAGTCTAAGCTGGTTGCCTGGCAACAGCTCAGAGCCAAGAAATGGTCCAGCACATAACCCCAGTAATACAGTGAGTTGTTAATGCTTGTGCTTTTTGTTCACGTCAAACAAACAGGATACAGGTGTCAAATAGTGATTGTGATGTTTGTGCTAAGCTAACTAGCTGTTAGTGATACCTGATTATTTAATCCTTTGAGTGCCATTGACATTAAAATACAATGCTTGAGTACCGTTGACGTATATATATGTCCAAGTGTTTTTTCGGCAGCTGGCACAAGAGGGTGCTCTCACACAGCCCGTGAGCAATATTGGGGCTTCTGGGATTTGTAGTCAGAGCATAAAGAGACACTATATGCGCTATATGTTTATAATTGAGAAGGGACCCCTATTAACCACTATCACTCTCAACTGTTGGCTGCATTAAAGAACAGATAATGACAGAAAGCCTGGAGAGCTAAGGATCAGGACGTATTTATTAGTCATTCTTTCTTGGCAACCCCATATTGCTGAAGATCCAAGTAATGGCAGCATCAAGTGTGAAATTGTTGGGATGAGTGGTTCTTGAGAAAGCTGCAGCCAGCAACACGCAGTCAGTCTGCTCAGAGCTGGTTTTGAAGGGTCACTGTGGTAGCAGCCGAGAATCTGGAGTCAGTTTGGGATGCTGATCGACGTCTTAGCAGTCTATTAAAACTGTCCAGACATTAATGTACAGTTTATATGAACACAGCTGTGCTCAGTAAATATAACACCAAAATGTGATTATTATTATATATTTGCAAACTGAGTGATGCCGAGGAACATTATGATACTTTGTCCTCTTTCCATGAAACAAAACAAGTTTGTGTCTGTACTTCCAGCGAATAATAATATGTTGAAATTATTGCAATCAAAATTGCTCTGTGGTAAGAAACGGGGCTTCCTTCTGCAACTCGAGTCTTCACAAATTGTGTTTTCATTAAGATGGATCCAACAACGTCGACTGTCTGATCTACAGCGGCTGCTCAACAGGCCGTCTGCCAGTCCATCTGGATCTCACACACTCATCGTGATTGTATGTGTGTGTGAACTCTAACACGACCGAACAGACAGC
The DNA here is from genome assembly GCA_029721515.1 of Synanceia verrucosa. Lineage (NCBI taxonomy): Eukaryota > Metazoa > Chordata > Actinopteri > Perciformes > Synanceiidae > Synanceia > Synanceia verrucosa. Next base: position 21,372,192 of record CM056550.1, on the reverse strand, counting down.
ATGATTTGATTGGGAATGTCCTGAATCCCGTTCACTTCCTGTCTAGTTGCTGCTGGACCCGTCACTGGGCTTTGTTGGGCTTTGTTACCGCCATTGCTCAGCCCAGCTCCTCTTACATTATTAGCAGTCTGTGATGTTACATTAAAGATGCATGACTCTCATGCTGTCTCACTCAGCATGGGCCTCCTGAGTGTGTGTGTGTGTGTGTGTGTGTGCGTGCAGGCGGACAAGCTTGCCGAGCGATAGAAAGAGGCACACATGCAAACACACGTTATTGTGCGATAATGTGGCCGGGCTCTCTCAAAAACGAAATTTGTTATTTGACAGATGGATGTGGGAGGCTGTCGCAGAGACTAAACGCTCCTGAGAGAGACAGAGAGAGCTGTCTGGTTGGACGAAGATAGCGAGCTAGATGGACGCAGAGTGGGAGGGGGTTAGCTCCACAGTATTGATATAATGCACACTTTGAGTGCCCTGTCTGCTTGGTTGAGTGCTTCTCTGTGCTGCTGCATATGGTGTATATGTGTGTTGTGTTTTCAGTCTGTCGGAAGTGTGTGTGTGTGTGTGTGTGTGTGTGTGTGTGTGTGTGTGTGTGTGTGGCGACGGGATAAATGCAAGAGAGTTAAGTCTGCATGTGTGTTTAATGCTAACCTCCCTCTGAAGTCCATTTTATAATCCCCAGACACACACCCAGCTTCCTGTATATATCTGTGTGTGTGTGTGTGTGTGTGTGAGGGTTAGTGAAGTTATCCGCCTCCCTGGCTGTATCAGTGTCCTAATTGGACTAACAAGATTAATGAGGCAAACTAGATTCTCCAGCTCTCGCTCTCCACCCATCTTTTGTTGTCAGGGCGGGGAAAGTCGGCACACGTGTGCGTCTGCAGGTTAAAACCGAGGCACGTTACAGTTAATTTAACAGGGCTGGTGATGTGGATAAAACCTCCCGTCACTGTGTACGTCATTCTATTAGTGCCGAAACTATTCGGCAATAAATCCGTCACTCGGTTGATAGGAAATAAATCAACAGTTTGGTGGATCGGTTAATGGTTTGAGCCACATGGCAGAGCTTCTCATCTGTCCTGTTTTGTGTCTTTGTCAAGTGAATGTCTTTTTCACCACATTCTGACATTTAAGACTGAACAATAAATGTTAGCCACAGCCCCAGTATATTGAATATCTGAAATATTGAGGTACTTTGTAGAACTGGGTGTCGTTAAAATTTTTTTGATACTATGCCATTTTTGGTACCTTTGTTTCGATAATAGAACGATAGTTTTTTTCGATACCTCAATAACTTATTTTTGTGTAATTTGGGCTTTAATTATGGTTGTCATCAGTGTCTATTTTATTTTTGTTATTGTTATTATTATTTTATGATTCCAACTCAATAAGTTATTTTGTGTAATTTTGGCTTTATCATGGTAGACATACTAGACAATTGTCTGATGATCAACAGGTACAGGCCGCTACCACTTCCTCTTTAGGACCCTGGGGAGTGAGAGTTTGCCTTATGGTGTGTTCACTGGAACTCGGAACTTGGAGCTCAGATCAACGTAACCTCAAAGTTTAGTGCTCCCAGCTTTTCCAGCCTTACAGGCGTACAACAAAACATGTAGCTACTGTTGACATCAGTAGCAGCGTAAATTCTGTGTTGGGTTGGTGAGATTAATCTGACTTTCCGAGTTGGAGATCCAACTTCACCCGGGGTTCTGATCTAAATTCTGACTTTACGCTGGGCTCCAAGTGCTTCTGCAGTGACATTAAACCTTTGTTTTACCGGCGATGTTTGTGGTCTTTTGCTGGGAAAGTGGGGGGACGGATCAGTGTCACTATGAATCTGGAGGGGACATGTCCCCCCGTCCATAGAGACATCTGAGAGCATGGCTTACAGACACTTAGGTATCAGAATTTGGCACTGAAAAGTGATAAATTTTTTTGGTACCCGATAGGATCAAAGCTTCTCGATCGGTGCTACAAAAGCATTGAAGTTCAGTACCCAGCTCTAGTACTTTATGATATTTATTTACATTTTGTAAATCCATTATTGCAAAAAAGCAGAAATGTGGCACAGATAGTTGAAGCTGCTTCAGCTGAGTTTTTGGCCAAATGACACCGGAACATGCCAACGGAATGTAATGTAATCAGTGTCTGATTACAGAATGTAACACCAGTAACACTGACTATCACGGCATAATTGCCCAACTCTGACGAGTTCTTTGTGATTCAAATAATTGGTGCACCTTTGTGAGGCGCAGTACAACTCCCAGTCGTCTTGATTACATTAAAATGCCTGAGGGATGTTCATTCACAATACTCCATGTTCATTAGTGTTTGTTTTGTACTGAATTACCTGCTGAAGGGTTGGGTTTATGTACTGACATCGTTCGTGATGCTGCAAATAGAGACAGCACAGGTGAGCTTAGGTGATTTGTCAGAGCTGGATAACTGATAACAAGCAACAATAAGCAATACGTTACCCACAGAATGAACATTAAATTTGTATATCAATTAGTCACCACATGGTACCTTGAATTTTTGAAGAATACTTTTTTTTGTGCAAATACATTTTTTTATCTACATTTATATACTCATTCTCATACAAGCTACAGATTTTACAAGCTCAACAAATGGAAACCAAATGTCTGCAGTGCAACCATCAAAGCATCTGTTGCTAAGAGACATGGTTACACTGTAGTAAAAAGGGTAACTATGGAAATAGGTGCAACATAAGTGTCAGATATCTGAAAAATAACGTTCTCAAAACATTTATGAACATTCCCAGATATCTATGCGGCCAGTTAAATTAATCCCAGTGACTATACCGAATTTAATAAATGATTTTTCTTTATTATAATCTGTCAGGTCAGCCTTCTCTGAAGTAATCAGTGCTACGTTGGCTATTGGAAGATTTTAGATGGCTTTAATATCTGATTTTGCAACTGTGCAAATCATTCAAATTGCAGTGACAGCTTCATAAGTAGTAATATAAATAAACATGTAGGTGCATTATCTGTGTAAAATATAATCGTGGGTGTTGTTGGATTGTTTTACTATTAAATGATGGTGTAAACACAGTAGAAGAGACTTTTCATCCTGCCAAGAATTAAATTCAGAGGAAACTGTTTATTTAATTTTTTTTGGCGTGATATTGAACACTTCCATATCCAGATACCCATATCTGTGTCAGAGTAATATTAATTTGGATTGAACAGCGCGAGCTTGAAGGCCCCTCGCCAGTAATCGTTGATGTGAGGATAGCGGCGTTTCTGGCTGGCCACCTCAGGATGCCGAGCAGCGAATCAGTGATGGCGCTGTCCGTTTGCTCCGTTGTGTTCCAAATCACTCTGAGTCCATCTTTCGGCTGAAATCCCCGCCGAGATGCGTTGTTATGCAAGAGGCCACATTTGGGGATTAGCACATCATTTTCAAGGGTAGAATCAAGAATTCAATGGCGTTTATAGGTCACAAATCCCATGCATTTGTTACGTGTTATACATGCAACAAAAGGATGGTTTTCTCTTATATTTAGCTGCGGATAAATTCCTTGACATAAGAGCATCATCTGTGAACACTGAGATGTTTTATATGGTATCCAGCTTTAATTGTATTTCTGCTGTCTTGTTCTTGATTGTAGTTTCAGTTATCATCTGTAGTGACTGTGTTTGTTTTATTGTTTCTCTGCCTTTATCAGACTGTTGTATTATTTACCTACATGTTAACAAAAATATTAAATATTGAAATAAGTATTTTTTCAGATGTTTAGTCGATGAAAGTCATGTTTCTTTTAATTACAGAACATATATCGGTTGCAGCTCGTCATTGAAATATTTGCACATGTCAAAAAACCTGTTGATATCCAAGTATTTCATAATGTTTAAAAGTAGGTGTGTTTCTCCTTACGACCAGAAATGTATGCCTTTCTTTCGGAGCGTGCAGCTCTGCAAACTGTCGCACTGTTCAATGCGCTGAGCTGGATGTAAACAAACAAGAGGCCTTTAAAACCCCACTTGAGATGCCCAAAGTGTGCGCCTAAAACCAGAGGGTATCTTTATCACAAAATACTGAGAATATCCAAAGGGAATATAATATAATTATCATGACTCGCAATCAAACTCAGACTAGTGTCATATTTTGAATAATAGTGGAATAACAGTGTCCATGCAAACACAGTCTGATCTGAGTTCTGCTGCAGATCTAAATACTGTAAACTGTCCACATGATGGTGAACCTCTGCGGCTGTATTTTCATGAGATGTACGCAGCATTGTGTCTCAAACTGTGCGATCTTTGTGTCTCATGTTCAGCAATGCATGGACATGTATGTGTGTGTGTGAGACTGTTGCATAAGAGGATCTGCTGCTGTCCCAGAGCTTAACTAAGGATTTAAACCCTCTCTCTCTCTCTTGCACTCTCTCTTCCTGTGTCGTCTGCCTCTCTGTTGCACCCTCTCTAATCTCTCTACTTGTATATTAAAGGGGTGATGCCATTATTTGTTGAATAAGTCGTGTGCGTATGCAGATTGTATGGTTGCTTATTTAGTCATGATTGAACAGGGACATTTCTTTTTTGTTTTGTTCCCAGTATGCTCATTACGACTGGTTATTCAAAATGTTTGCTATGAATATGTTTTTCACAAAACCTTAATGAAGAATATGTGCTGATTTAATTAGCTCGGGTTCATTTCCGTCGATTCTAACTCATGCCATATAGACGAGGATTAACGGATTAAAACACGGGTACCTCCTCTTCAGTTATCCTCCCAACACCTAGTCTGTGTTTTGGAAACTCTTCACATTCCTATGAGTTTAATAGCAGAAATCAATTCTTCTCAAGCTCCAATGGGTTGACACCGAGAAGACAGGGCTTATTGGTGATCTAAAAATATGAATATTTGTCCAACATGCAATGCTGCAGATTTGTTGGCTGCAAACTCTTCACAGCACAAGAAGAACATTTTGTCAAGAAAGCTGATTTGACTCTGTTGAGGAAGGATTCAAGTGTTTCATCCAAGACAACACTTTCTTTATATATTTAGTATTTTTAAGCCTTAAACTTGTTTTTATTACTGCTGTGGTTGATAGTAATATAATCTGAAAATGTGCAGAAAGTTAACGTTATAATTTATCAATCTCTGTATTAAAATTATCCTTTCCTGCACATGAAGCAGGATTGGATTGACTTAATTGATTTTTTTTATTTTAATAATTAACAAACTGGAAGTTAAGTGAAAGATCAGCCATGTTTTTTTTTTCAGGCAGGTACAGTGTAACTCTCTATTTTAAATGAAATGTGTTTGACTTGGCAGCTATTTATATTAAGCTAAACACTGTCAAGGACTCCTCTCCCTGGTCACCACCTGTTCAACCTGCTGCCCTCTGGCAGGCGCTACAGGTTTCACAAAACCTGGACTAACAGACTTAGAGACAGTTTTTCCTTTAACTCAACTTACCTTGCAATATTTTTTTCTCTTTAGTACCTGCAATAGCTGCTGTCTTCACTGTAATAGTTGTAAATATCACTATATATTTTTTTATGTTTTTATACTACTGTTCTTTCTTTGTAATTGGATAGCACAGAGTTGGAGCAGCACTCCTAATTTTGTTGTATTCACTGGAATACAGTGACAATAAAGGCTTTTGATTTGATTAATTTACTTCATTTTTCATTTTATAAAAACTGATAATTTTAGCTTTAGTTTCATAGTTTCAGTCCAGTCTCCTAAAAGTCATTACATTTTAGTCAACTTTCAGTAAAATGTTTTCTGTCATAGTTTGATCAGTATTTTTTTTGTAAAACCAATAATTTAGTAATTTTTGTCAAATTTCACAAGATATTTTAAAACACAGGTTAATTCCTGATTTTGCTCACAGTGATGTGGGGTTCAATTGCACCACCAGCCATTGTGCAAAAATGTGCGTTAATCAACCATCTGATTTTCATTGGAGCACAGTTTTGGCAGTGCAGTGTATTTGAGAGAGCGATGGAGAAACAGAAGGTGGAGGTTGATGAAATTAAAGAGAGAAGTGTTTATTTTTGTAAAATACACTACGATATTGCATGTTTGCTATTATTATTATCATTTAATGACCTTGGTGCCGTCTTGTCATCGCCTCCTGGAAAAGAAAAAGCTTTTTGACGATCACATTTCATTGTAGTTTTCCTCAGCTATAGTAACAGTGGACCACAGTAATTATAAAGTTTACCTGAACCTGAACCTGAGGTTGGACCACAGGGCCAATCCCAGTGCCCTCACTGTGAACCACTGGTTGAAATGGGCCAGCAGTAAGCGATTAAGACCATCCAATCACCAGAGAAAAACAGTCTAAAAACTAGAAAAGCACTCAGAGAGCGCAGACCTCCACCAAGGCAGCATTTTGCTGCAATTTTGTCCTCTATGCACAGTTTTTCGCAATTATCACGGGAAAATATTAATATTCGACCCTAAGAATGTCAAGATTATAAACGGAGAATTCTTTGCTCTGGCTCCTTCCTACATGAAGTTATGGTTAAAAACCCATATTTGACCTCGGTGACCTTGACCTTTTACTGATTTTGACCAAACTGAATCTGTGACTTCTGGATTCCTATATAGTAGGTAATGAAAATCGCTGAAAACTGTACACCCTGGAGTGTTCAGAAATATGCAAAATCTCCCATACATTACTATGGCGTGACCTTTCATTTGATCTTGATGACCTTGTATCACATCCAATCACCACCAAAAAAGAATCAGTTTTAATTTAGCCCACTTCTGACCAATCCTGAAAATTTCGTCAAAATCCGTCTATAACTTTTAGAGTTATTTTGCAAACCAACACATTAACAAACAAACAAACAAACCCTGGTGATCACATAACCTCCTTGGCGGAGGTAAAAAGATGCAGCTAATAAGTTGAACGATAACTTCAAAGCCTAGAGACGACCCCTTCGCCAGCTAAAGACATAATAATTTTAAGCAGCACATGTCTCATATTTGTCCTAATCTGCATGTTATGCACACCAGCTCAGCCACAGTTGTTGATGTCAGGACTAAATGGGGTCTACAGTGATGAGGATAGTAAATAGTGATAAAGATGGTGATGGTGAGTGGTGGGTAGGAGTTTAATGGTAGTGAAGCTAATGACCTATTTCTTGTGCGCTGCTGTGTGTTTGTTTGTGCTGGAGGAAAGCCCACCCCCCACTGCGTTTACTGTTCAGCTCTGTTATTTCCCACTGATTTACTTTCTTTCTTTGTCTGTTGCAGATTGACTTGGAACCAGAGGGGAAGGTGTACGTTGTCATTGATCTGTCCGGATCCTCCACTGAAGGTAAAAACATCACAACATGCTGTTAGTAAAAGGAAAGGGAATCACACATGCAGACACAGTGATTCGCGCAGGAGGAACGCCCGGCTTTCAGTGAAGTTTATAAGGCAAACTTTCTTGTTTCAGCGCTCTGAGAAACGTTTGCATTCATTTGGAATTCTGGGCATCTGATAAAACTCCTTTTAGCTCTGGTTTGGATTCCTCCAACTCTTGAGGGAAGTATATGTCTTTTAGCAGCTATGTGTGCCACTATGTTCAGCAGTTTATCAAAGCTTTTTTTTTTTTTTTCTTCCTGGAAACAGCTACCTTGTGCAGCCAACAACAAGAGCAGTGAGGGTTAGCCAACGTTAAAGCTGTGGGCCGTAAAAAGAGCTTAAAACACTTTTTAGAGCTGAGGAGAAACTACACAGTCAATAATTCTCCCTTCTGCCCCAAGACAGCTGGGATAGGCTCCAGCCCCCCCGTGACCCTATGAGGATAAGCGGTAGGAAATGGATGGGTGGATGGATATATAGTTCAATTATTGATATAAAAATAGTGATCAGTGCAGCTTTGATAATTTGTATTTTGATGTGCATAAAAAAAAAAACAACTAGAAATTTGTAGTTTTCTGTCTTGAAAGTAGCAGGAGATGTGTTATATTATTCAGTAGGACTGCATAATAAATGGGAGCAGATGGGAAAGGCTATCAACTTCATTTAATGGTTTCAAGCCTAGTTCTGTATTCCTGTAATATCCCTTAAGGACTTGTCTGACTGTGTTTTGATACTTTACGATGAGCTTAAAGTGGCTATAATTTGAATTTTTCTAATAACAACATATCAAATGATAACGGACCTCATTCACAAACAGTGACATAGGAACGTTTTACTTACAAATCCGTGTTAAATCAATGTTTTCTCACCAGAGCAGCCTCAGACGGTGTGGACGCTCACATGTCGAAGGCATTAGAAAATGCAAACACCTTTTAACTGAATGTACAGCATATTAAAACCACATTCATTAAAAAAGAGGCAGACAACAGTAGTTAAAACTGTTAATTTACTAATGCATAAGCCATATGTATTAAATAACTAGGAAATCGATGCCCTTTACTCCTCTTAAGTTATTATCATAATTAGAATATTAAACTGCAAAAGCACAGCCTGCAGTGGAGTATGTGATAATGTTCATATTGAAATATAACAGTTTATTTAACGGATTGTTTTTGTTGACCTTGACCTATAATAATCACCTACTTTCACCAGTTTCTTGTGCAGTTATGTAGCCAGTGTTCAGTCCTGACATTATTTTGCTTTCAATGCTCCTCTCTTACAACACAAAGCACAAAAAGAATATTTCGACGCACATTAGTGAATGATGACAACGTTATAGGAGTGGGTCGCAGTGATGAACAAGCAGATAGTTATCACCTGTATCTTGCCAGCCCCACAACTTTCCTTTTTTATCTCTCGGCTTTCTTTATGTTGTTTCTGACTGTAGGTGGCTGCTGTTTTCAGTGAAAAAGCTTCAAAAAACCCACTGTGGACAACCTGCTCGGCACCGAACAGCAGAGAGACAATATTAGAGACTATCTGGTGAACACAGTGCGGCATTTAGCTGCTAAAGTGCCAGATATTTCCCTCAGGATTTAGAGAACAAAAACAGACAGTGAACACTGGACGCACATTCATCAGGACACAACATGACTTCAAATGAATGATAATGTTGCTCTGTAACAGCTGGGCGTGTAAATAAGCTTCTAATATGTTAATGTTACAGTTCACTACTTGTTTCCGCCGCCCCCAAGTCGACAAAACATCATTTATAACTTTAAATACCGTACACACGTCTTCTGAGATTGAACCTTGAGGCCATTGGGTGTCATGGAAAGACTATTTCCTGTTTTCCTTGAAAGTTATTTAACAGAAAAGTTACTTAACGGAAGTCATAGAGCTTTTTTTCCCCTCCCTGTTCTCCATGTCCTCCTCCTCTCTTCGTTTGCACTCATTCAACATGGAAACCATATCTCTCAATCAGCCTTTTCCACTCACACATGCTGCCTCACATGCTCCCAGGTGAGAGTGGTTTTCACCTGCACCTGTGCATCTTCACACCTGATTATACATAGAAACTGTTCTCTGCCTGCCAGTGAAAGTGTGCATGTTAATATACTGTGTGTGTGTGTGTGTGTGTGTGTGTGTGTGTGTGCAGCAGTATAGTTTCTCTGTGTAAAGATGGATGAAGAGAGCAGTAGAGGGTGAGGTGAGAGGGCGCAGATTCTTAAAATAGTAGGTGAGATTGAGCCGTGGATTACACACACTCACACTCACACACACACACACACACACACACACACACACACACACACACACACACAGACTCAGGCATCAGTGTCTTGCCCTCCTCATCAATGATTGGACACTCAGTGGTGACCTCACGACCCACTCCCCGCCCACGCCTGAACTTCCTCCCTGAGTTCAGCTGGCATGAGTGCTCGTGATGTTAATGTATGCTGATAAAAACAAATGGAGTGTGTGTGTGTGTGTGTGTGTGTGTGTGTGTGCTGATAGGAGGGATGGAGGGTGAGAACCAGAGGAAGAGGTGGTATTTTTAGCAGATTTCTTCCCCCCACCTCCACTTGGTGCAATCTGCTCTCTGCAGGCTGGAAGGAGTTGTTCTTCCCCTCTCTTTATACATCTGTTTGTCTCAGGAAGCAAATAGAAAACAATAATCTGACCTAATCTGACCATCTGCAGTCTCTCCCTCTCTGTTTATTCATTGTTTTCTGTTTTCCTTTCCTTCCTTCAGTGAATTACCAACAATTATGAAATACTATGATACTTAACATTTTATTAACTATATTATTTTTATTATTGAGGTTAATATTAAATTGAGATCAATATTGTTATTATTATTATTATACTTAATGGTATTATGTTAAGATTGGATATTAACTATATTAAGTGCTATATGCACATTTAAGTATTTTTATAATGCATAATAAACATAGCCGTCAAAGAAAGTTTTTGCCTAACTTTTAATAGAAGTGTGCACAGCCTGTGTTATGTTTATTATAGGTTTATTAAATCTTGGAAGTTATTTATGGAAATACTTTATTATGAATAACCTAATCCTTGAGATCAAGGGAGGTCCTCAATGGCAATAATACAATATAAGAAGTACAATTACAGACAAAAAATAACAACATGATTAATGTGACAAAAACTCCAGAGTGAAAATGGATCATTATTTATTATTCATAATAAATTATAATTTCACACGTGTGTCAGCAGTCTTGATCCATATTTGGGAAGCCACTTCAACTTCCTCTATAATTTGGATATTGAATATTGTGCAAACATCTGTAATCTTATTGTTTTTCTTCAGAATGTTTTTTCTTTTTGCATTTTCTTTTTTTTTCTCAACTCTTGAATCTCAGTGGATGTTTTGTACGTAATTCTATCGTTCTTCGAGAAGCAGATGAATCGCTGCCACCGCTTGTGTTGATATTCATTTTCATGTCATATTTGTTTATATCACCATCTGGACTTCGGCTTTCTGCTATTTTCTGTCCGTCTGGCCGTCTGCACGTTTGCGTCGAATTTGAATCTCCTGCCTGTCCGTGTGTGCGTTTTTATTGGACGACCATCTCCCAGTTCAGCTGAACCAGAGCACTGCTGTCTCCACGGCGATCGCCCTTAACTGTTGTTATGCCTCATCACCCTCCTTGTCAGCATGCCTGTGTGTGCGTGTAGACGCGTTTGTGTGTCCAGGACAGATGGATGATGTATTATGTAAAACAAAGTGATCCCAGTAATGGCCTGTTAAGCTGCCTACCCCACACCCCACCTCCCAACTCTCACCGACACCACCATCACACTCTGAAACAGAGTGAAACACACAGAGTCCCCAGACAGCCTGTCTGTAATCGAACTCAACAGTAACCACATCTATAACGCACCCCGGAGAGAGATGGAGGGAGTGTGATCGACAGGAAAACTAGGACAGAGAAGGAGTGTGAGTGTGGGAGTGAGCGTGGAGGTGGTTCTCTCGTCTTAAGGTTACCCTCGGAAAGCATTTATCTTTCCGGGGAGATGCAGAGAGGGAAACAGCTAGTTGGATGGCGCTCGCTGTAGAGGAGTATTTTAATATGCTATCCTTCGGTTTTAGTGCCCACACATGAAAAGTATAAATAGCATTCACACGTACGTATGCATAGGCCTCTGGAAGGTGTGTGGTGTGAGGAAGAGAGAGGTGGGGAAGGAAGATGAGAGGCTGTTGAATGATTAAACGTCTCAAGCAGCGTGATGAAAATGATCCTTACAAAGCATCTCGGAAAGTAAAATCAACAGCAACTCGTCACTGAGTGTGTGTTGAAAATATCCCGAGAAAAGCCCTGGAATTTCTTTTAGCTTTAGTTTCTTTTTTTGATAAACTTGCGTGTTTCCCTTGACAGCTACGGGGACCAATGAGAATGAGGAGCGGGTGTTTCGAGAGCGGATCGGCCCTCGCCGGCGTCAGGGCGCCGTCCGAAGACGCGTCCACCAAGTCAATGGACACAAGTTCATGGCCACCTACCTGAGACAACCAACCTACTGCTCACACTGCAGAGATTTTATCTGGTAGGCAACACAAACACACATCTGCCTGCTAACCTGCTGTTAAGTTTCATTAAACCAACCTCCTCTGTGTGTGATCTGATAGGGGCGTGCTGGGGAAGCAGGGATACCAGTGTCAGGGTGAGTACTTTTCTCTGGCGGACTCCAATTTCTCGAGTAACACTGCACATCATTTATTATTTAGGCATGGGAACACAAGAGGAATTACTTGTTGCTGAATGACAGCTGTGATTTTGGTCTCAAGCCACCTGCGTTACACCAACAACGTCTCCTGGACTCTCACATTTTCTTAACATGTTTTTTTCTTCAGTGGAAGTTTTACTTAACTCACTTATTGAGGTAACTTTGGTATTTTTCCAACCTATTTTCCCAGGTTTCTAAACTTATGCTGCGTTCGTGTTGTCCTTGTAAGTCGTAATTTATGAGTTCCGAGACATTAATATCAACAGAAATGGCGATCGAAGTCGGAATTTCCGACTCGTAAACTCGCAAAGTCTTAACCAACCCCGACTTGACCACAACGTCATAATCCAAGATGGCAGCGCCCTGGATTAGCGCTGTGCGATATGGACACAATTGTATATCTTGATATTGCTAATTTTACAGTCGCCTACATGAAAAAAAGTTACTGTTAGTTACTATGATATCGTAATATTGCACAGCTCTAGCTGGCCATTCGTGACTCATAAAGATTTACAATCATATTGTCCTAGTTAGATATCGTAGAAATAATGAATTAACAAACATTTTGCTGTGTAGTTGATCTATGTCATAATGTTACTGGATCATCTCATATTAATGTTCAGTCTAGCTGATAGCAGCACATTTTTACCTCTGCATACATCACTGTCCAGCACTAATGGTAGCATCTTCTGTCTGTGTGTAAGAAGGCTTAGATTGCAGATTGTTTTTTATATTGACTTTTAAAGTGAGTCGTTAGCAGACATCTTTAATAAGGTCAGCTTTGGCACAGATGTTAAATCAGAACATTAGGTCGATGCATCAATAGGTTTTACTCTCTAACCTGAGTCTCATATTAGTAATCAAGGTCAACGGGCCAAACTAAGCTTTATTTAACTAAATTCAAACACATCTGTGAACGCTGTGCTTCCAGTGTGTACATGTGTCGTCCACAAGCGCTGCCATGAGCTCATCATCACCAAGTGTGCCGGGATGAAGAAGCAGGAGGACACACCTGAGGAGGTAAACATTTTTATTTAAAAACTGATAGGAACTCACATTGAATAATGTCAGAAAAACAGAGAGGCTCAGTGTGTGTGTGTGTGTGTGTGTGTGTGTGTATGTGTGTGTGTGTGTGTGTGTGTGTGTGTCCGTCTCCAGGTGGGTTCACAGCGGTTCAGTGTCAACATGCCCCATAAGTTCAGTATCCACAACTACAAGGTTCCCACCTTCTGTGACCACTGTGGCTCCCTGCTGTGGGGCCTCATGAGGCAGGGCCTGCAGTGCAAAGGTGAGTTCATGTGCAGTGGGGAATTTACAGCATCAGCACACATGGGATGCTTTTAGAGGTGGTGGTGTTTTTCAACCATATCGGAACCTAAATGTGCAATGTCTGTGAATAAAATGACAATGTGTGTGTATATGTGTGTAGGAGAATATGTTTTTTATTCATAGCATATCCAGGATTTTTTTTTTTTATAATATTTATTTAACATTTTGAGGAAATAATGCTCAAAATCAGCCGCACGTCTTGGTTTATAAACATTTTCTCTCTTTTTTTTTTAATATATATTTTTAAATATAATATCGTAGTTGTGGACTGTTGTTTGGATCAAGCAAACTAATCTTTTATGTATTTGTTATCCAACATAATATTAAATAAAATGCAGTGAAAGCAGGTATGGTTTTGGTATGGTCTGTTTGCTATTAATCACACCTAGTACATTTTTTTAACTACAAGGACATATTTTAAAATGTCCTGTGTTTGAGCCAGAAAACCTTCCTGAGTTTAACCAGCGAACCATGTTTGTTTGTTGTCATGCAGTGTGTAAAATGAATGTGCACCGGCGGTGTGAGAGTAATGTAGCTCCTAACTGCGGTGTGGACGCTCGAGGAATCGCTAAGGTCCTGTCTGACCTGGGAGTCACACCCGACAAGATCTCCAACACTGCGCAGCGCAGGAGGAAGGTAACGAGTCATTCACGCTGATCAAGATCATTTTTAAAAATTACATTAGGTTCTTTTCTTTACCTAAACAGATGTTTTTATTTTTATATATATTTAATATATTAATATTGTATTAAAAGCCAGTTAGTTTATCAGTAAATTAACTTTATTTGGTGCAGTTCTTCATGCAGCAGTGGGATGCATGCATTTATCACACATGAACCACAAATACCATTCTAAATATGCATTTTAAATACACTTATGAAATGGATAAAAATATGTGAGTTCAGCCATTGTGCACATAACTATTGTTTTAGGTTTTTAGTTTAGGAGGGAGATGGCATGTCACAAGGATAGTTTCACACCAGTGTTATACAGCAGAGCTCCAGGCTTTTCTATCATCATCTCACCGTCAGAGTCCTCCGTGTTGCTATAACAGCCAGGATACGGGTATCTAGCCGGGAAGATCACTAACATAACAATAAGAGAAAAAATTAAGATAAAACAAACTTGTAAAGCGACAAACAAGCTGTTGGTCACTGTATGTGCACGCCTATCCTCCTTTTTGAGACGTTGTGACTTGTAAAACAGTTTTCAGGTTTTATTTCTGTGGCGACGTGTGATGCAAAGTCACACACTTTAAATGAGAAACTTCAGCTTTATCGCCCAGTGTTATGATTCAAGTTAACGGTCATGTTGTCTCTGTCTCCAGTTGACTCCAGGGCAGGACCCTCCCCAGTCTCCTCCTGAGCTCTCCCAGACTGAGGACAACAGCTTCAGCCAGCCAGCTGTCCCCACCTCCCCCTCACAGCAGGGTAACACTGAACACAACACACTATCAGAAAGCACAGATTTGACACAAACAGACATTTCAAAGCCTTTGAGATGCGTCCTTAGCAGCATGCGGTTTTAATGTGTTCATGTTACCAGTCAGAGGTAGTATTTCCATTTCAGGAATAATATTGTTGCTTCTTTTAAGAAATAAGTAGTTGAGTGTGTTATTGTTCTCGTCTGTGTACAGGATTTAACTTACATAATCTGAGAATTATCCCCCACCGCCCACCACCATTTGGTTGTCACAGTTAGTCATCGTCCTCTCACACTTTACAAGCCGAGGAATGAAAGTTAACTTTCTCTTTATGGAAGGATTCCCATTTTTTTTTTTTTTTTTTTTTAATGGAGCCAAACTTTGATGAGCAACGATGCTGTTTTATCACCGTGGTCAGAGATTGTATAGCACGGGATGTGATCATCATTTTTTAAAGTTTATTGAAAAGTAATCAGTAACAATTAATGAGAAACACATCTTATTTTATTTTTGCACCACGATCTGACGAGAAAAAAAGCCGGTCGGTCTGTTTTCGCTGGTGTCTGATCTGCTTTTCCGTTGACACCCACAGACTTGGCACAGTTAGATCGCCTGCAGGATGCGCTGTCACTCGACCAGCAGGGACCCCAACACTCCTCCTCCTCGTCCTCCTCTTCCTCCTCCTCCACCACCTCCTCCTCGTCCTCCTCCTCCTCGGCAGGCAGGGAGAATGGACAGATCCAGAGGAGGAGCCTCAAGGACTTCAACTTCATCAAGGTTCTCGGCAAAGGCAGCTTCGGCAAGGTGCGGTGAAGCGGAGGAGGCGTTTGTGGGGGATGATTGTTTGTTTACTGCTCATTATGTTCATAATTGAAACAGTTTTTTGAGTTCTTCTCACACCCTGTTCATCACAGTTCCCATTCTTCATGAGTTACCAGCGACCAGAATAGAACAATGCTCATGTCAGTTACATTGTACGGAGGCAGCTGTTTTTACTTGTTACATTTCTCTACATAACATACCAACAGTAAAAACAGATCTTTAACTTTAGTTTGAAAATATTACAAACACAAAGTTTTTCTGTCATTCAAAAGCTTCCAATTTTAGTCAAAGTTTTTATGATTTTTTTCCCTTTCCCCATTAAAAACCTCCCACGTGACCTGATTTCTGCACGATAATGCTGCTACATGTATATGTGCATCCTTATAGTCAGTGTATTAATTATTATACATACATGCAGTATCTTCAGTGTACTGGCACATGTCTGGACACCATGTTAGTATAATGACTGTTTTGTGAAGGAGTCTGGTGACATTTAGTGATATAACAGATTCAGTTGTCCATTGTCCTTATTCTAAATATAGTGTACACTTAAACTAATATTGATTTTATTTTTAGATAGATAAAATGCATAATGATCTGCCGTATCATTATTGTCACAGTAAAGCAGCTGTTTTATCTTAACAAAGTTCCCTCAAGTCCAAGTCAGCTATTCAGATTTATTGTTTTGCCTAAATCGATAAAAAACACTTTTCACTCTCCAGTCATTTAAGATTTGGTTATGCTCTTTAATGTTAACTTCCTTTCTGTCTCCGCCGTCTTTTGCCTGCCCTTCAGGTGATGTTGGCGGAGCTGAAGGGGACGGAGGAAGTTTACGCCGTCAAAGTTTTGAAGAAGGACGTGATCCTGCAGGACGACGACGTGGACTGCACCATGACCGAGAAGCGCATCCTGGCCCTCGCCCGCCGTCACCCCTACCTCACCCAGCTCTACTGCTGCTTCCAGACACGGGTAGGACCACCAGAACCACCAGAGACAGTTTTAATTACTTTTAGTAATTAAAAAACAAATCTAAATTCACTGATTCCAGCTTCTTAAATGTATATATTTTCTGGTTACTTTATTCAGTAAACTGAATCTCTTTGTGACATTTGAGGCTTTGTTTTTCTGAAATTTTGTAACGCAAACAGCTAATTGATCAATAAAGAAACCTGATTAATCAATCATGAAACTTATCCTTAGTTGCAGTCTCATGCCGCTCTCTTTCTGTCTCTCTGCAGGACCGATTGTTTTTTGTAATGGAATATGTGAACGGAGGAGACCTCATGTTCCAGATTCAGCGATCCAGAAAGTTTGACGAGCCCCGCTCTCGTTTCTACGCTGCCGAAGTCACCTCAGCCCTCATGTTCCTGCACCGCAACGGGGTCATCTACAGGTAAACGCCAAGGACACCCTCAACTAGAACAAACTAGAAAGCCAGAAGCTGAGTCATAATATTTATTCGTTCATTGTTTTACAGTTGAATTCTGAGAAGTACAAAGAATTTGATCAGTAATATGAAAAAGTCAAGCATTATTTCACAAATGGTTTTCTTACCAAGAACATACCAGAAGGTGCATGACAACATGGTTCACACTTTAACACAGTGATTCTCACTTATTTTACATCACATGCTCACTTCTCCCAGCGAGTCCAACTGTTTCAACCAGATGGTGCTGGTTCTCTGTCTCTGTCCGTCTTTTTCTCTCTCAGGGATCTGAAGCTGGATAACATCCTGCTGGATGCAGAGGGACACTGTAAGCTGGCGGACTTCGGGATGTGCAAAGAGGGCATCAAGAACGGAGTGACCACCACCACCTTCTGTGGCACGCCTGACTACATCGCCCCTGAGGTGAGCTGAACGGTCACAGGACCTCCTTTCTCCTGCTGCCAAAGTAGATTTAAAAAGTGCTGTTTCACTGGTAGAGCTTGCAGTTATTTTCATTATCAATTAATCTGTCTTTTTTTTCTTGATAAACAATCCTCTATTATCACCACATTATTACAGCAGGGGGACAGTCCATCAGTGAAAAAAATAAGATATAACAAATTAATTAACATTAAAGAACTAACTATAATAACACTGAATGGTTGATTTCAAATTATTGCAGACATGAAATGTTGAAATAACTTATTGTTTTTGTTAACCCTGTCCTCCATGTTGAACCATGTTGTGTTGTCGGGTCCAGATCCTGCAGGAGCTGGAGTACGGAGCCTCTGTGGACTGGTGGGCCCTCGGCGTGCTGATGTATGAGATGATGGCCGGACAGCCGCCGTTCGAAGCCGATAACGAAGACGATTTGTTTGAGTCGATTCTCCACGACGACGTCCTCTATCCTGTGTGGCTCAGCAAAGAAGCCGTTTCCATCCTCAGAGCGGTACGAGTCCACCGTGACACTCCTCTTTCAGCGACTGATTATTATCTTTATTATTGATTGAAGTTTAGGAGCGCTGTCAAATGTAATTTTAACTATTCCCCAGCAGGTATTCGAAGGCATCATGGCAAAATGAAGAATAGTTTAATTTAAAATAATTTAATTCAGTATATTTTGTCCCAATAACGTATTGCATGAATTGGTCTCTTTGGCTTTTGGTTGCTTATCTGTGTACTTTTAAGACTTTTCATTACCAAATCAACATAATCATAATATTTCTGGGAGAGGGTCTCCCAGTAATTATTTAATCATTTCATTTGGGCAGAATTTGGTTGAAAAATTTGACTTTTTTGGATTTCTTGGTTACATGACTTTTTGCACAAGTCAGACGTGTTAATGTTGTTTGAAAAATATTAAATAATAGAAAGTAACAGCCACCATCTTTGTTTGGATTAGAAACTGGGAAACAGGGTAAAAATATTTTTTATGATACAACTTATGGAATATTCCTTTCATCTAAATGTTTAAAAGAGATTCTAAAGATATTTGAAATTTTATTTTCAATAAATAATAATGATTTTCAATTTAATATTAACACACGAGAGGCACAACCTGGTTATAAGTTACATACACTGGTTTTAACACAATTTAAAAGACTAGGGTTTAATGTTGAAACTGTTGTTTCAGTGCTGTTGAGGCAACAGTTAACCTAGAAGCTCATCTTACAGCCAGATGTGGCCAGACGTCAACATGTCTTTTCACCTCCAAATCTCCATGCGGCATTATGAAAAGGAAGCCAAAACGTTCCCTTCATGGAAAAAGCTTTAGAGAGATATTCAGGCTTTTGTTGTCGTTGTGCTTTACTCTTGTTGATGTACTTTCATTCATGTTTCTGGCCTCAGAGCTGCACGCAAAAAAATGAAACTCATTCAAAGTGCACTTAACGCCTCTGATACCGGGAAGAATAATCATAAAAAAAAAGTCAGTCAAAGAGGTTAAAGCAATAACAATGCGATCATAAAACTAAAGTGCTCTTACAATACTGAACAGACAACAGAACAAAGGAGACACAGATTTCAGTCACGGTAAATAACACCAGCTCTCTGCTGACCTGTTTCATCACTCTGCCACTACGCCTCTCTGTTTGTACCACAGAGCCATTAATGCCGCCGCTCTATTATTAGCACTCAAATGCTTTTTGCCCAGCCCCTCGCTCTCTTTCTGTCCTGTCGTTTTATGGATGAAACAGCTGAGCGCCTTTTAAAGGGGGTTAGTTTTCAGACAAAATCAAAAATTGGTGTTTGTTTGTTTGTTTGTTTGCAGTTCATGACCAAGAACCCGGCCAAGCGTCTGGGCTGTGTGGTGACCCAAGGCTGCGAGGAGGCCATTAAGACCCACGCCTTCTTCAGAGAGATCGACTGGGTGCTGCTGGAGCAGAGAAAAGTCAAACCACCCTTTAAACCCCGAATTGTAAGAAACAGATTTATTAACTGAATTTGACGAACAGTCACTGAAATGTTACTGATGCACAAATCACACATTTAAAGATTTTTATTAGTTTTTTTCTGACTAAAAAATAAGATAGCTATACATAGAGTTATCTTTATTGTCTCCAATGGGAGACATAATGTTTCTTTACATAAAAATATCTCAAAAACATCTTAAAACAACACATCTTCAAAAATGAACATATTTGTGTATTTATTGCACATATTGCTCTATTACTTGTCTATCACTAGACTTAGCTGCTGCATAATGTTAATTATTTTACACTCCACAAGCTGTCCTGCTGTAAGAACACCCAGTTTACAGTAAAACGAGGTCCTCCTTTGCATAAAAGCAAAGTTTTAAAGTAGAAGAAATGTCTTATTTTGTTAAATATTGAAAAAAAACATCAAATATGGAATATTAATAAAAATGTATTGTTAGGTTTCAGGTATTGGTCTTGTACGGAAATATTTTCACATAAGACAGAGCTTTATGACTGAGGAAGTATAGTTATTCAGTATTTCACAATAAAATGCAAGAGCCAAGATAAGAGGAATGTCTCTTTCAAAATAAAAAAAAGAATAATTGAAGGTGCTAAATGCAGCAACATGTTAGAGATGAATTATTTCATGCTCCTTGCTACTTACACAGTCATCTTATGGGCTGAAACTCATCTCTTAAATCCTTCCCCTTGTTGGGAGCCGAGCCACACAGGTGGATAACGGTACAGGTGTGTGTTAGCGTCACAGTTAGCAGTTAGCCTTGTCAGTCAGAAGGTGTCGCTCTAATGTCACTTTGAAAGCACAAGATGTGTGCAGAGTTTCTTCCTCTGACATACTTCCCCTCTGTGTGTGTGTGTGTGTGTGTGTGTGTGTTTGCGCACACGCCCTTGCAGAAAACCAAGCGAGATGTGAATAACTTTGACCAGGACTTCACTAAGGAGGACCCCGTGTTGACGCCCACAGACGAGGCCATCATCCGACAGATCAACCAGGAGGAGTTCAAAGACTTCTCCTACTGCGCCCCCGAGGAGACGCAGACCTAACACACACACACACACACACACACACACACACACACACACAGATTCAACACTAAACCTGACACACACATAAGCACACATTGCTGACACTCATACATGTATAGAACCATGAATCCCTTTACAAAACACACACACACACACACACACACAGTCACTCCTTTACTTTGAAGCTATTGGTTGTTGTTACTTTTTGGAATATTCTTTACTTGCATTGTGTTGTTCTTGTTGCCTGGGTTTATTATGAATATAAATATGACTATGAATATGAATATACACACCTGCACACGCTCGCGCACCCACACACACACATACCCACGTCACACGTCACACACTTTTAATGCAGATTCACACACAAACACAATCTCAAGTGTTAATCCAACACAAACATGCTCATTGCACATGCTCAGACAACCAACACACACACACACACACACACACACACACACACACACACACTGCTTCTCTCCCCAGCACCAGGACTGTGCAGTGGGTGCTGGGTGCAGAGGCCTGTATATAGCCTGTGTTGAGTGGCTGTATTGTGTTGGTATTGTCTGCTAGTAAAGGAGAGTCGTGGCGCATGGACAAGCACCCTACCTGTGTTATTACTGTCCTTATTGTGGACCAGTTAGGGCCAAATACCCTTTGTGCAATACCCTGACTATCTATATATTTTATTTGTTTGTTCATGTGTTTATATTTGTCCTTTTATTTCTCCTCAAATGTGTGTTTCTTTTTTTTTTTTGTGGTATGATTGAACTCTTGCGCTCATCATGCTCCTGTCTCGTGTGTATAAAGTGAATGTCGAGCTTACAAGTTACAGGCTATTGAACTAATTATGTGGAGCAGAGTGTTACAGGCGGCCTGTGTAGCAGCGTAAAGCCCGATCTCCAGCTATTTCACCCATCTGCTTTAGTTTCAGAGTCTGTGTTTGATCCTCCGGCGTGAATGTGCAGCCCCGTGGGCTTTTTTTTTTTTTTTTTTTTTTCATGAATGTACATTTTCGTACATGTGATTTTTCTTCCTCCCTGTCTGTGACTTTTCGTCTTCAGCATTTCTGTTTCTATAGTTACCATCAGTGTTTTCAGCCCCCCCCCAACACTTTTCCTTCCCCTCTCCTCCAAAGCACCAATTCCCTTTTCCCTCCAGCAGCCATCTCTCTTAGCCAAAACCACTTGCTTCTGGTTTTTTTTGCTTTTTTTTTTCAAGAATGGCTTTTCTTTCTTATCACTCTCTTTCTTTTTTTATTATAGTTATTATTGTAAAGTGTATCTGGAGGAAACCTTTGTGTATAATACTATAACTATACTATCATAGGTCTGTTACAACCGGGCAAAAAGAAATGTGGAAAACCAGCAGCTGAATTACCTCTCATTTCAAACACACACAAAAAAAAACACCACATACAGACTATCTCCTTTGCATCCTCCCTCTTCCCACTCTCTCTCTCTTACAAACACACACAGTGAAGGACTGTCGAGTGTACTGTGCGGTGATCTGAAGGCGAGCTGGTTGCTCTGTGTGCAGTAGAGTCGGTGTGTAGTGAAGCTTTGTGCACCCAGGGGTAGGGCTGTTCCTGGTCACACTATCTTACTCTGTGCCAAAATGTAGTGCAACAGCCGGGCTAGTCCTGTCTGGTCTGATTCCAATAAAACACTGAGCTGTCTACATCACTCCCAGACTCCTCTGTGTCGTCTTTCCCTTTTTTTTAATCAATTCTCGCCCAGCAGAGGCAGATCTGTTCTGTTCTGTAGGATGCTGCAGAGTTCATGTGAGAGGAGATTGATGAGGTGATGGGGGAGTGGAGAGTTTGGGAGGAAGGGGAGGGGAGCTGCTTTTAACGGGCAGCTGACCTATCATCATGCTCTGTTTTAGAGGCCCTGTAGGTGATGCACAGGAGGGGAGAAGAGACACTGATCTCCTCAGTGCTGCAGGGGGGGACCACTTGCTTTGTGACATTTGGCACCACTTATTGCCTCTCTGATTAATTAGAGTACCTGTGATGGTGTAAAATGTAGCGGGGAGACTACCCGCTGTGCTGTGAGCTCCTGCTGCCTCCATCTCTTTTGTTCTGAGCCAGCGTTCACCATGACGCCGGATAGAGACGCCTGTTGGACGCAATGACAGCGGACAAGGAGAAGAGAAGGTAAAGCCGCATGTTGCTTTGATCGCCATCTTCCCAGAGTGTCTGATATGTCTTTGAAAATATATTCCAACTTCCATTTTTGGCTTTTAATTCAATTGTTTCTGTGCTTATGTGGTGAGCCCAAATATGGTGTTGTGGTCACATTGGACATTTAGAGAACTTGAATGCACCACTGTCCTTCCTCATCTTGCCCAAAACCTTTAGAGAAAAGTAAAAACTGACAACACCACAAATGCAAATACTCAAAATCCAAAAGAAAATCACAATATCTTGAAGGTCTCATAACTCTCCAGCATCATCTTAGTTCAAGTTCTACATGCTTCCCTACATGTTGACAAATTCTCTTCAGATAACTTTAAAAAAAAAAAAAAGTCAGTGAGTCATGACCTTTTTTTCAGAGTTCCTGCAAAGTTGACATTCTGGAGATGCAGTAATGTTTTATCATGCTGAAGGTAGAATGTGAATGAGCAAAGCTACAGCTAGTAGAAAAATGTGCAGTAAAAACTAAGTACGCCATTTCTGACTGAAATTTAGTGGAATGAACTTCAACTGAAGTACCTCAAAAGGTCTTTGAGTCTATGCAATGCAGTGTGAATTTATAGTGACTCAATTGGACATAATGTCATTTTTAACTAAAAAAAAAAAAAAATCCATGTAAATGTTGTTAAGATGACTTGTTTGTTCTGGGCTCTGCAGGGCGGTCAGCCGTGAGGCAGCCAGGAGGAGACGACGGGTGGAGTCGGAGGTGTTTGAAGATTTGTCTCGCCTTCTGCCGCTCCAGCCGTCTGTCCGAGGTCACCTGGACAAGCCGTCAGTGATTCGCCTCACCCTCAGCTACATACGCATGCACGCACTCCTCAAAGGTACCACCAGTCAGCCAACAAATCATAGAGACAAAATGTATATTTGTATATTTACGCAGGTGACTTTCTTTGTGAACCCACTGAAAATGTAAAGTAGAATATGATAGTTTCCCAGTAAAGCAACTATTTTTCACCACAATTAAAAACAAAATCAAACCGTAGCACAGTTGGAACAATCACTTCTTTTTTGTGCTGTTTCAGGGAAGACTGGGACAAAAGCAGAGTCCAGTCTGACAGTAAAAAGTGGACAAGAGGACCAGCGTCAGTGTGATGGAGGATGTGACCAGGAGGAAAAAGAATCAGAGGAGACCGACATGTATCTGAGCATCCTGGAGGGATTTCTGATGGTCCTGTCCACTGAGGGAGACCTGATCTACCTGTCTGATAACGTCAGCAAGTACATGGGCTTGACACAGGTACTCTCAAACCCACACTCATTTCTACATGAATGACTTAAACATTTAAGAGGCAGGATTTGAAGATGTATATCTGCTTTATGTTCTCTGACAGACTGAGCTGATGGGACACAATATTTTTGAGTTTGCTCACCCTTGTGACCATGAAGAAATCAGAAATAATCTGCGTCTAACAGCAGGTGTGTGTGAGAGAGAGAGAGAGAGAGAGGGAAAGCAAGCAAAGGAGGATTGTCTTGTTTTATAACGTGTGGTTGTTTTTTGAGAGGTCATACAGAGTTGAACAGGTTTATCCCTGCAGCTCATCAAATCGCTTGTTTTTTAGAGGAAGTTTGGTGCGGTGCAAAGAGGGACTTTGTCATGAGGATAAAAAGCGCTCTGACACACAGAGGAAGATGCACCAACCTCAGGTCAACTACGTGGAAGGTCGGTGACAAAGGAAGCCACACGCCGCCGTGAAGCAGCGAGCCGTCTCTTATCATGTTTATCTGTAGGTTCTCCACTGTCAGGGCCGAGCGAAGGTGTGCGTCGCACCGTCTTCAGGTTCCTGCCTGCTGCTGACCTGCCAGCCTCTGCCCCTCTCACACACACTGCTCAGCTCACACACCTTCACCAGCCAGCACAGCATGGACATGAGGTTCACCGACTGTGACCAGAGGTGACTCTCTCACACACACATCAAACATTACGACCACCTGCCTAACATTGTGATGGTCCCCCTCTGTATGCAAAAACAGCCCCATACACAACAAACTGTGATACTCTGTGTATTGAATGAGATGCTCCAGTGGCGTGTCCAGACTTTTTTTTGCAGGGGTGGCCCAGGTGGTGGCCAGCACGAATAAATCATATGCCAGTCACTGCACATGGGTGCACATGCTCCTCCATCAACATAGCATCAGTTCATCATTTTTTGTCTTTTATGATTAATTTGACTACTAAAATTACAAGTGTTGGTATAAATACAAATAGAACTCGACACAACTGAATGGGACAATAAAAAGTGTAATATTACTGTTTTATTTTTTTATGAAAGGTGCAAAAATAAAGACAATGCAAAAATATAAATAAATATAAAATGCTGACCAAATAAAGCTAAATAAAAAAAATAAATGACTTCAATAACTTTACAAGTTAAATGTGATTAATTGAAATCAGAGGTCGAACTGCAAACCAAGTAACATCTGACAATCAGGTAGTCCATCATGCAGGGTGGCACTTGGGGTGGCCAATCAGATTTCAGGGGCCACCTCCTAGACACGCCCCTGAGATGTTCTTGTTGTCAAATTCTCTCAACTGACTGACTCTTTACCATTTTTTCCCGATTCTAACAAAAACTTTGAGGACAAAATGTTCATCTGATGCCTTATATATCCAGGAGCCACACCGAAGAGATAATCAGTGTTATTCACGTCACCTTCAGTGGTCATAATTTTATGACTGGTTGGTATTATTCACCTTAGTGTTTGTAGTGTTTCTGCCAACCATCCACTACTTCGGTTTTATCTGTTCTTGTGAATTGGCCAAAAATCATATTGAATGAGTAAAGGGACAGTTGGTTGCAAAAACCCAAGTGGAAACAGAGTTATGAAATTATTAAGAAAAGGGAAGGGAAATTCCATCGATGCAAAAACAGCGCGGCGAACATTAGCATGCTGTCTGCAGCAGGTTTATGATTTCCAGTGTCAGTGTTTAACCAAACGCTTTTAGACATGATTAATCTAAAGGCTTTTAAAATCCCTTAAATGCAAATAAAATGTATAAACTAACACTAGTAGGCACTGATAGTTTTATATACAATACTATAGTTTATAACCTAAAGAAGCATCTTCTGTCTCAAATGTGATTGGCTTGAATTCATGCTGTGCAGCAAAATAAGTCAAACTTTACTGGGGATCTCAAAGTGTCCTTTTATGTCAGGCTGAATTTTGGGGCAAATGTGTATAAAAGGATGCACAAGACAGCTTTGATGGATTGACACAGCAGATAAAAACATGGAGTCTCGAGCTTCATGAATATTTCTCCCAGTGTAAAGATCATAAAGTGTCCTTGAACATCTGGAACAAGCTGATGCAGAATAAGACAAAAATAAGACAATTTTTACCACCTTTAAGCTACTACACGGGAAACAGATAGTGAAAACTTGATTTAAGGGATTAAGTTAGTGTGGAAAAAATAGTATAAGTGTAACTGTTCTTTTTTTGACATTCCCTTATTTTAATTTTAGACCTACGACTGCATAATATCAGTGAACCTTAAACTTGTGGCTGCTGCTGAATAAGTAAAACTAAGGAAATTGGGAGCACGAGCATTAACTATTTCACTGACATTAGTTGAAGCTAAATTTCTAATTTATGAGGCAGTGTTTTCTGCAGAATAAATCCATATTGTTGCTTCTCTGTGTTTGTGTTTGTGCAGAGTGACTCTGTTTTTAGGTTACAGCACTGAGGAGCTGCTGGGTCGCTCCATCTACGACCTCTGCCACACACTGGACACCCACTGTTTGACCAAGAATCATCTCAACTGTAAGCACTGACACACATTACCCAGCTGTAGACATCTGTATGTTTCACCACTCTCTCTTTGCAGTGTGCTTTAAGAGTCAGTCAGTCAGCGGTCAGTACAGGATGCTGGTGAGAGGTGGAGGTTACGTCTGGGTGGAGAGTCACAGCGCCGTCATCCCCAGTGTCCGACCCTCAAAGTCCAGACCCGGCATCCATCAGCCACTCTGCATCCTCTCTGTAACCTACGTCCTCAGGTGTGTCATCATTTGACGATCCCCTGACTTCTTTCCTCTGATGTCACCATGAGGTTCACATTTAAGGTTTCCCATGAATTTTCTATTCAACTGAGCCTGTTGACTCTTGATCTGGTGTTAAAAAAATCTCTCTTTGTTGGTGTGTTTAAAGTCACACTGACAAACACCAACATAGTTAACATGAGAAAAGTACAGAGCTTACATTGTGCTTTGGCAAGACCGAGATGATGAAAGTCCCTTAAACTAATCCAAACCATGATTTCTCCCTAACCCTTACCAAAGTTCAACCAGAGTGTTGTCACATCATAAAATTAGATTTGAAGCCACACTAAGAAAAAGTGTAGTCCTTCTGATTGTACAGGAACAAACTATTTATTTTGTAGTTTAATTTTACATACTTAAGAAATGGTAATCTTTGGCCATTTGTTGGTCCTCCAGTTTGATTTCTTGACAGTGTATCTGCAGCCGACATCCTGACAAATAAAGAGGGCTTTGAGAGTAGTTCCTGCTGCAACAGTGATGTGACTTTGAGCAAATCTTAGCAAGTTGATTTTCATGCCACATCGGGCACTTAAAGGTATTCAGTTGCATATGAATCTGTTCGATTTAGAGCTGAAACCTAATGGTTATTTTCATTATTCACTGTAAAATGTCATAAAATTATTGTAAAAATCTGCATCATAAATTCCTCGTTTTGTTTAACCAACACAAATCCAAAGATATTCATTTGACAATTACATAAAACAGAGAAAGGCAGCAAATTCTCATGTTATTCCTCGATAAATTCACTTAAAACCTGAAATGATTTAATGCTGTATCGTGTTTGTCTCACAGCGGGGTGGAGGAGCCGTCCCTGCAGCTCTCAGTGGACCAGACTGTCCACAAACGTTTGACTTGAAAGTTGAGGCTGAAGAAGAGTCTGCAAAACCCCCATTCTTGGAGAAACAATGACAATCTGCTCTACTGCTGCAATATTAAACTTTCTAGTTCAAAACTGTTTGCTCTGTGTTTTTGTCAGCCATGTATGTCTCTGTATAATATTTGGATAAAGCTTCATATGTGTCAGAACAGGCGACTACCTCCATTTTACGTGGCTTTTAGCATCAGCTTGATAGTTCAGGCAGATAACTAAGCCTCAGTTTTGTCATACTTGTTTGCATAATCGTTGCAGCAGCGCAACTTCTGTCCTGCTTAAAAGAAAACTGAAAGCTTCAGGTGTAGACTGTGGTTGGCAGACAGTTGACGGGGCGTAGTGAGAGCAGTTTGACTCTTTCCTGACCTCTCTGGGCCTGACCTTACTTCCTTTGGGGTTTCCTTCTGGGGCCACCTGACACGTGGGGTGACATCTGACTGTCAAGCATAAAGTGCTAACACACACACACACACACACACACAGTATATGTAGACAGATATGCATTGTGCTGATGAGGAGATGTGAGCAGACGCAAGGCAAAGCCACAGCTTCCTGAAGAGAGACGCTTGATAGGAAAGTTCTCGTGGGAACTTTGTCAACTTTTTACCTCTTGGCTTCTAAATTCACACACAGACACAAACTATTTCAAGTTTCAGTGAGACTGAATTGAAACAGTCACAATGAAAAAGGCTTGATGACAATCGAAAATTAAAAGTTGTTGTGTGTCAACCCATATAGGACCTGCTTTACTAATTATAAAGCTTTGGTGGAATGTAATTAAGTAGAAGTCTGAGGTACTCGAGTAGTTCTGTTTCTATCCTAATTCATTTCAGAGAGAAGTACTTTACTTTTTACAGCTCTCTATTTATTTTCTATCTACCTTTCCAAACAAATACACTACTCACATGTCACTGAAAGTTATCCAGTCTCACAGAAACAATTGTACCATGAGTACCTTTACTGTCTCGATATGAATATATAAATAAGTAAAACAGGGGTACCAGTGAAAAGTCAAAATATAAAGATAAGTTAGTTCATTAGAAGTGTGTGTGTGTGTGTGTGTGTGTGTGTGTGTGTGTGTGTTATAAACAGTGGGCAACACCAGGGTCTGTTCGGTGAAGCCCATACGAAAGTAACTTAAACTTGCATTCTCTCCACGAGCCAGCAGGGGGCGATGCTGGTAGTTTGTAAGATTATCTGTGCACTGATTTTGTTTTTTAAAATCAGCTACACCACTAGTTGTGTGCCGCTTTTTGCTCCTGTGGCCTCTACATGATCTTTTCATGAATAAATGTTCAACCAAATGGTTATTTCTATATTTTTTATAGTTTCTTTTTTCCCCACTTCTTTAGACCTTGAATAGAGGTGAAATAACATGTTTCTAGTATATTAAAATATCTCGAAAAGGTAACACAAATATCATTTATGCAGGTATACATGTGGGGTTCAGTGTCTCCTTCAAAGATACAACAGCTTGTGATCTGTAGGAGTGGGGACTGAACCTGTGACCTTGGTGTTAAAACACCACGTTCTGACCAACTCAGCTAACTGCCCATCATGATTGTGTTTTTGTGTTTTTTTTCTAAATATATATTAATATACTTGGGGACCAGGAGAAACGCATTTTGAGAAAATACTTCTATGGAACTTTTTCTGATATTTTGGAGTATTTTATATTAGGATCTAATTATTTGCTCTACCAGTAAAACATGGTGATGAAAAACATGATTTAAAAAAACAAAACAAATGAAGCCTAGTTTTGATTCAGATATATTTTCACCTGCATATCACCAAATCAAAGGTTACAGATGTATTTACAATATTTATAGAACATTTTGGCATATTGATTTACATTAACTTTGTGTATTTATGAAGGGCTTTCCTTTATCCTCAGGGAGAACCTGAAGGCTCCATGGGCAGTCCTGAGTTTTCTCACTGAAACCTCATGAGGTGGAAGACAACGATGGATTACATTCATGTTGGAAATGTGAGTACCAACTGGGCAATGTTTGCTATGTTGGAGGCCAGATACTGAAGCCAAGAGTCTAAAAGATTTCCACTCACACAGCCTGTGAGTAATACTGGGGCTTCTGGGAGATGTAGTCAGGACATATAGAGATGGTATACGCCACAGAGATCAAAGCAGGAAGTGGAGACAATTGAGATTAGAGAGCAAAACAGAATCTGGACAAAAAGTGGTGATTTTTGGTGAAAATATCCTCTACTCTACCTCTGATAAAACAAGAATGGAACAAAGTAAAAACAAACATTTTTCATGATGAAATAGAGAGTTTCCTCTTTCATTTGAGCTATTCAGTGTTTTCAAAGTCATAGTACAAAATATTCTGTGGGTCTAGAAATATGACTCAAAATGGCCAAAAACGCACAAGGCACTTAAAAAGGGCTGGCACTCAGTGAGCTAACAAAATATCTATTTTGTCTTTTGACCTCAAATGAAGGCATCACCTCAGCTGTTCTGGGTGAACATAGCAAACATACCTTTGCAGAAATAGATCAATGTGTTAACAGACTGGTTCAAATTACCAGCATGTTTTATTGTTAACAAACACATAATCCCTCATAATCCAAACAGTGCAGGTGAATATAATTTAATTTGGTAACTCTGGATGATCCACTTATCTCGCTGTCCATCAGCTTTTTAGGAACTATTTCTGTGGTAGTTCTGCATAGCACAACAACTAAGTCAATATGTATGTGGATTCTTAAAAGATCTAGTTCTCATGGACATTCCAGTATGACAGAAATCAACATTATTATTTTAATGATATTTATTATTTTAGATTTTTTACTCGTCAGTTGATTTGTCTTCTCACCCTCAGACTGAAGCTGGCCCAGTACAGCATGCAGAGAAAGACTCTTGCTCCATCTAGTGTTGAACTGTCTTCAGTGACGCACACAGTGTGTGTCTTCAGCCAGGCGGCCATATTCCTTTCTTGGAACAATGTCAAACACTGCAAGTCACCATGTAGGCTAAAAATAATTGCTTAGACATTCTTCAGGAAATATCCAATGGATATTTCAGAAAGCAACTTCAAAACAAACACTGGTGCAAATGTGCTCTGCAAAAAAACATTTCCCCCAGCCATCACTGCCTTATTGATTGTTAGTTATGTTTAATCTTTTGGACCTGTTCGAAGCTACTCCTCCAGATAAATTAAAACCCATATACCGATTACATTACGGAAATAAAAGTAAGTGGAAGAAATATGCACATACATAATACATGTACTTCTATATATGTTTTCTTAATAAACAATTATTGCAGGTTTTGGTTTTCACATCCCGATCCAAACAGTGTCGGCACAAACATCCAGTTCATGATAATGGAAATGCAAAGACTTTCATCAGTGACCTGCAGCCTCAGTCACTATACTTCAGTGGGTGATAGAAAGCCACTTAACAGATAATTATTTAAATTAAAATCATCTAGATTATTATTAGGCCTACTTTAAAAAGCTGAAACCTTTGCAAGACAGGAAAGAAATCTGCAACCATCCTTTTTAGATCGTAGAGGAATGTGAACATTCAGCAAAACTGTAGCCATAAATAGCCCATCAGTCTGCTGACAGTTCATGAAATACTACAGCGAGTTCATAATGCAAATTCTCATCATAAAACATTTTTTCCCCTTATCAGTAATGCTGCATTTATATATCACAAAGATAATATTAATGATTAATAGAAAATATCTTAAACAATTATTTATTAATTCAAATTGCCCTTTCATAACTCCTAAAGTCCATTCTTTGATCCTCAGTAAAAGCTCACTGCTCTGCCTCTCTTCCCTTTGACAGAATCAAAGATTGTTATCAATAATCTTGTTATCAAACCTTGTGACCGTCTGGATTTTTTTTTTTTAATTCAGGAGGATTCTTTACTTGGTTGGTCGATTGTGACCATACTGGTCTGCTCAAGGTGACCCTGGCAGTTGTTGAGTTGAATGAATTTCTGTCTCTGCCTGCAGAAGCCCGATCACTCCAGTTTGACTGAGGCACAAGAGGGCGGAGATGAGAGGTGGTGGGGGTTGTGGTGGAGGTCATGGGGGTGGGTTGAGAGTTTATTCTCATGTTAGCTCCACTTTAAAGGAGACACAAAACACGGGCAGGACGTTGGCCCTTGTTCCTCCAAACTCTCATGCATTTCCACTGAAAACATCATGTGACCCGTCTGAACAGGCCGACCCCCAATCCATCTCCTCCTATAGTTGGGAGGGTGTTGTCAGGCTGATGGCCAATGGCATGACAACGCTCACCCTTTGAAACACAACCATGATAAACCAGTGTGTGTCAGTGTCAGTGGAGAGGAGGAAACATGATTGCACCACTGTTTAAGCATGTGCTTGCGTCTGAGGGCATGATCTAATCTTATCTTCTGTGCAGAGTCCACATGTGTAAACCCGGGTCAGGGCCTTCACTCAGACGAGCTCAGCACTGAGATTCATCCTCTGCTCCATGTAGCACTACTGTAGTAATGCATGTATGTGTAAAATAACAAGAATATGCAATAAAATGTTAGAGGGAGAGCCATGCAGTCTTAGCTGGATGCCATAAACATGGTCACTGTTTCATGAGTGTTGTGCATGGTCATCAAGAGGTAAAGGTAGATATCTCATCTTGCATTGTCAGGTAGTGACACAGAGGCACATAGTTACTGCAGATATTTCCAGATGCTACAGTGTTGAGACATCTCACTGGCCACACTAGCAGCTCTACAAGGTTGAACTTTAACTGAGCTAAATGCTAAGGTTTGCACGCCAACATCCTCACAATTGTAATGCTAACATGCTGCTCTGTAGCAGGTACAATGTTCACCAGTGTAAGAGCTACTAACATTTGTCATGGCAATAAACACTATTAATAATAATAGTCAATCTTAGCATGCTAACATGCTAACTAATGCATGCTAGAGTTAGCATCAATCTTGTGGTTAGGCCAATATGTAAATACATCGTCGCCACATCAACTGCCTCATCAGTTGTTGCTGCTTATGACTGTGGTTAATGACCGATGCAAACACAATGAGCCTTTCTTACATCTCTGTCACTCCCTGGACAGATCAGAGAACTGCTGATGACAGCAGGCCTCGCTGAGATCCTTTGAACAAACCACAAAGTACAAAACTGTAAGGCCATAGTCTCTGTACAATAGCTAATGAATGACCAAGCTGATGTACTTATCTGCCAGCTTATCCTGCAAACTTAAACAAAATGTCGATATTTAACCCACCATTCGTGTTGTTTTACTTCTTATTCCCTCTTTAAAGTTTTTATGCAATCAGTTTAAATATTATAATTATCACGTTGCATGAAATTAATGCAACCTTAATGTTCTCCTAGCAAATCACTAGTTGTATCTAAAATGCATTTATTTGTTTATTTAATTATAAGCCAGAAGAAAAATAAATGCTGAGGGGAGATTCTAGTTTTAATGTTTTACTGTGTCTAAATAAAAATTTGACATTTTATATGTACATATGTATATATAAATACACACACACAAATATATATAATTATAATAATTATAGTCTATTCGAATATATATATTTATATATGTATACATATATTATTATAATATAATCTAATATAATATATAATTATATATATATAAATATATATTTTTACAATATATGCACATATAATTTAAACTATATTATTATTATTATACGTATTTTTTTAGTACAGTCTGTAAATATTTATTATTATTTCATTTGTGTTTATTGTTTCTTACTATAACATGTTTATGCAGCTGTAGCAAGTGGATTTAGCCCAATGGGGGTGAATAAAAACTATTCTATGCTATTCTATTCTATTCTATTCAGTCATGCTTATATACAGTGCAGAAGCAGAAATACACTGTTGTTCTTCAAGCATAAAACCCAAAACGTGCATAAATATAACTTAAATTTATATTTAAGTTATTTAAGTTATTTAAGTTAAATTTTATAAATTTATATTTTGACTTTTCCTTTTTAAATTCTCTTCCATCGTAAGTCGATCGGCGTCCACACGGGCGCGCGCCTCCGTTGGTCCTCCTTTTCCGCGTGCATCCCTGAAGAGCCCCCCCCAACTGGCCTCTTGGCTCGTGCTGCCTTTTAAGCAAACGAACCCAGCATGCCACATCCCACTCGACCAGAGGACGGGACACCGTGAGGAGCAGCCGCATCGCCCATTCCGCCCCCATTTCTCCTGTTGTCACCCCCATCGTCCGTGTTGTTTAGTTGTCTTCCATCAGTTCGTGTACGCGGCTACTTCCAGTCATGTATCGGTATTTCGGGGAGCTGCTGAGCCGCTCTGCGGGCAGTGCCCTGGCCTCGGGGTGTGTGGACTCCGCTCTCCCGGTATCCTCGTCCCTGATGCGGGTCCGTCGCTATGCCGACGCAGCGGACAAGCCCGACGACCCCAACTTCTTCCGGATGGTCGAGGGCTTCTTCGACCGCGGCGCCAGCATCGTGGAGGACAAGCTGGTGGAGGATCTGAAGACCAGGGAGACCCCAGAGCAGAAGAGGAACCGTGTACGCGGCATCCTGCGCATCATCAAGCCCTGCAATCACGTCCTGAGTGTGTCTTTCCCCATCAAGAGGGACAATGGAGAGTGGGAGGTGGTGGAGGGGTACCGTGCCCAGCACAGCCAGCACAGAACACCCTGCAAAGGGGGTAAGAATTGAGCCCAACCGCCCCGACTGGCCGCTGTGTTTGCTAGCCTTAGCCAGCTACTTAGCATTCGTTAGCAGCACAGTTAGCTAGTTAACCGCACAGAACGGAAGGCAGTGGCTGACGTCACTGTTTACCGTTATACAGTGAAGCTAGCTTTTTTAAATCCATGGCCTGCCGTGCACCTAGCCACACCCTTGTTTTTCTAATAGTTGTCTAATTGTTTGGCTTGTTTACTGTCTGTCACAACTACGCACCAGCTCGCCTGACACTTTCTGTGCAGTTTAAAGTGACCTTCCTGCTTACCTGAAGCATGGTTGTTAGCTTGTAGGCTAGCAGCTAGCTTAAAACTTAACCACCCTTTATACACCCTTTTTGGCAATTCTGAGATTAAATGTGTAACCTCTTATTACAGTGTTTTGATATGGTTAAAAACTGGATGAGTGTGTTTGTTGTTATCACTGAGCTGATCTACTCTTGAGCTGTCACAGGTATGATGTAATGTAGTAGAGTCCTGAAGGCATCAGGTGTTACATCTTTTAGCATGTCAGGCCATGGCCATCTCCACATGTGCCCCACAACACACATGGCTGACTAGTTAAGACCTTTTACTCATGCAATGTTTTTTTTTTTTATAAAACAAAGAATTCAAGTGTCTGCTAAATTGTCAACATCCCTCTCTTTTCTGTGCAGTAGGGTATTTCATATTACTTTTGTCAGATGCAAACTGTAAGAGCCGCACAATGTCAAATTTGCATGGGTGTGGAGAGACATCCCGCACTGTGTGTATTACACATGCATGGGCAAAGACAGGTGTGTGTAAGTGTGAGTGTTAGAGCAAACACACAATGTGATCCTCACTTCTTCTGTACACAATTACTGACTGAACTGCTTAAAGAAGTGTTTGGATATGTGTCAGCCTTGGGTGGAGTAACTAGCTCGATACTTTATTAATCCTGAGGGAAATTCAAGATGTATATACATAGAGTATGACGTGACAAAATTGTGACCTTTGGTTCAAAGTTCAAGGTTCAAAGCAGAGGCAATATGGACTACTACTGCAGGGCATTCTGGGTAATATGTGAGTAGAAGGGCATGATGTATAGGAAGACAGGAGGTGTGAGAGCTGGGGAGGGGGTGGTTGTGTTTCCAGCCTCTGCTATTTGTCAGTGGTGTGACAGGTGGGGGAGGGTGTTGTGTAGATGAGGCATTCTCAGGAGAAAGAGCAGTCAAAGGGCATGTTTGAATGGTGTGGTGTGGATTTTGGCCTCGTATTAACACTATGACACCCTTCTATTGTATCTGCTTGAAGAAGCATGCAGACATATGAATTAAAAGTAGATTAGTAAACCGTCCGACAAACAGTCAGAGTGTGCCATTTAAGGCGCAAAGACATAATATATGATGCAGATTTCCCCCCTAAACCACTTAACAGTAAGATCAGTTCACCTATTAATGAATCTCTAGGCTGTCCAGCCAGTTTTCAGTGAGAGAGAGCACTCAGAGGAGCCATGTATGTAAAATCAATAATAAAAGAGCATCACTGCTTTCTATCCTTCTCATAAAAGCCTGAGCATCACCACAATCCAACGCTAAATTGGCATTAACTGTCCTCTACGGTGGTAGTACCGCTAAATATCTTCCTCCCTCCCATTTTGCCCAGTCCATATCCAAGGTACAGTTAAATCACAGATCACACCAAGTGTTGACTTTTGATTCATTTAAATTTAGTGGCACAAAACTGTTAACAACCAAACTAATAAGAGTAATGGGAGTGGAGAAAGAGCAGTTATTTTTCAGTGGGTTTAATCATTTATCTCGTGCGTAGATCCTTGGCCTTGTTCAGGTCAAACTACAAAGTGCAAAGGCTGTTTTTGTGTGTGCATGTGTTGCTCATACCCCTCCATTCAGAGCCACATAGAGTGACAGCTGCTGGATTTTGACCACACTGCTTTCTACTGACTACTGAATGAGCGTCTCTGGAACAGCATGTGTTGTCTGCGTATGCGTGGTTGTTCGCACACCCCATAGCAGATTTGTGGAAAGTTGTCTTATTTTTAAAAATAAGTTACTCGAATTTTGTTTAGTCTGCTGAATTGTCCTTCTCCTTTCTGTGCAGAAGTGGAATATGTCTTTGGGATATTTCATGTTACTATTGGAAACTACAAGTGCAAAGCTACAACAGTATGAAGGGACACCCCATATCGTGTGATAGTTAATATCTTTCTTATACCTTTGCCATGTACATTGGTTTTATTTACTTGTTTTTACACCAGTGGAAGGAAAAAAGTGTGAATAATTGTGCACTAACAATCAATTAATAGACAAGGCAAAATATCAGGGCAAATGCAGTAGTAAACTAAACAACAACATCCAGACTCACACCCAGAAATGTGTCAAAAGGAGTCTAGATATTTGGCATGTTGCTTTCGACCCCAGAGACCCTGAAGCAGAAAGCTAGAAGCCTTTAGGCCCGTCTGTTGAAATTCAACGCTTTATTTCTCAAAAATCTGTACTCCATTTCAGAGGAATGTGTTTACAGATATGTTTTGGATCTGGTTGCTGTGGTGAGATGTTGGCCGGGTGGATAAATGGATGGTTTCGATGGGGGGAGGGTAGTCAGCCAGCCTTTTCAAATTCTTTTAATTTGATCAGCGATCTCCAGATTGTCTTGTGTCGTACCCGTGGTAACTCAGCTGATCTTTGGAGGAGTGGAAGTAAAGATAGAGGGGGTGAACCACAGCAGTGCTCTTAAATGGAGTTTTGTTTTAGGACGTTTGATCTTTTCCTCTGATGGCAGTAACACAAATGGAAGTAGGTGGAGTACAACAAAATGGCACTTGAAGATGACATCATGGTGGTTTGGATTTTGGTCAGGCTTCTTGTATTTTATTTTCATTTTTTTTTGCCTCCAGCGAAACACATTAATTACGACGCACACTGTGCCTTTGTCCCCTTAAAGCTGCCCTCCGTCTCTGTTTGCCCTTGGGTTTCCCTGTGGAAGCTAACTCTGCATGAGCTATATTTGGTACGACTGGACAGTCTCACTCTCGCACT
The DNA here is from genome assembly GCA_029721515.1 of Synanceia verrucosa. Taxonomy (NCBI): domain Eukaryota; kingdom Metazoa; phylum Chordata; class Actinopteri; order Perciformes; family Synanceiidae; genus Synanceia; species Synanceia verrucosa. Next base: position 21,334,812 of record CM056550.1, on the reverse strand, counting down.
GTAAGGTGGAGTAGTGGAGCTAGGGCAGCCTGTCTGTATGGCCTCTTATAACTCCATACATAGGCTGGCCCACACATGTTACCGTGGCAACGTAGTAAACCCAGCAAGAAGGAATAACTGAGTCAGAGCGGAAAGCTGGGATTGGTTCTTGTGGTCTCCACCCGCCCATCGCTGCTACCATGACATCCAGACTCAGTCAGTGAGCTTGATGCTGTTCATGTGGTCTTTGACAGTGCTCTATCTATATTTGCTCCTCATTTCCCCTTTGTGCTGTTGAACTGCACATGTTGTGGAGACGGTGTCAGCAGTATGCACAGCACACACAAAGTACACAAAGTACTTGCACATAAATCTTAGTTTAAAAAGAAAACAACAACATACTGTACATTTTGCTGGTTTCTAGTTTTTCTTTCTATGGTGGCTCCATTGTTAACTTCCTGTATGTATGTGTGCGCCTCCTTTAGGTATCCGTTACAGTACAGATGTTTCTGTGGATGAGGTCAAAGCTCTGGCCTCTCTGATGACCTACAAGTGTGCTGTTGTTGGTAAGTATTGAAGTGTAGGGCATCCACCTCCTGCTGGTTATCCCCTGATCTCCTTACATAATATGTATTAATACTTACTTTGTCTTACCACTTTCTTGTAGAAGGGACTTTTGGAGCTAGTGCTGCTTGGAAAAGAGTAATACTGGGCTCGGTTTTTCTGTTATGACTTAAAAATCTTGTGTACTCCAGATTGCCCACCCTGCTCTTAGTTATAACTGTTTTTTTTGTTTGTTGATCATTGAGTTTTTATCACAGTATAGCAATCCATATACACATGGTATCCAACTATATAATGCACAAACATCAAACTGCAAACATCAATCGTCCCCAGACCCACTAACCCATACTATATATTAAATACTTTTTGATTCTAATATGAAAAGCATCTGGCTGTGTTGCTGTGCTGCTGTCCAGTGCTTATGGAAAGCTATGGTCATGTGTGTTTGCCAGAATATGACTGTGGTTTTTAAGCTGTATTATTTTCCTCCAGATGTGCCATTCGGAGGAGCCAAAGCTGGAGTCAAGATCAACCCCAAGAATTACTCTGTAAGCCGTCTGATGTCAATCCTCCCACACGCACACATAGAAACACGCATGTTTAACTGTGGATATCTGCCTTCCTGTGTTTCTCTCTCACTCTCAACACAGATGGTGTTTCAGTCACAATGGGATGCAAATCCGTTTTGCTGCTGGATCTTATCCCCTCATTCTACACTAATTAAGATTTGAAGAATGATTTAAGAGAGTGAGAGAGAGCATGACTGAAAAAGACCATTAAATGTGGCTTTGTATTTTGTCTTAGATTGAAAAGGCTGCAGGTACTGCAGCCTCAGGATAAGACTATATATACAAATTAGATTTTTTTTCTTCAATTAACTGGATTATTGTTGTTCTTGTACAAGAAAAACTGTACAAGATCCTGTTTTGTTGGTGTTAGTTTTTGTTTTTTTACAGCCAATTTTGTGTAATAATTACTTCCCTTCCCTGAATGTTTCAAACTGTGTTTGTATTTTTTCTGTAACTCTTTACTGTGTCTGTCCATCATAGGATAATGAACTGGAGAAGATTACCAGGAGATTCACTATTGAGCTGGCCAAGAAGGGTTTTATCGGTGAGTTTCGGTGGGAAGTGGCTGCGCTAGTGAGTGTTTCCACTCAAAGAAGTAAACACTTCCTGTCATCTAGCACAGTTTATTTAGGTTGTGGTGGGTCAGTGTGTGTTGTGTCCACTGAAAAGGGAGTCAGTTAATAATGGTGCAGAAAGCATAAATATTAACTAATCTCATTATGTATAAATTATATAGTTTGCCAGAGCTGATGTTGTGGACCATCAAAATAACCAACACACTTATTTATAAATATTTACATTACCTTGACTGATAATTGGCAAAAATCTTCATTTAAACAAAGCAAATTTATGAAAAAAGTTGTGATATTTAGGCTAACTGCTGAGCTATGCCACACATCCTGCAAGTTTGTTCACCACTGTCTGCAGGCTGCGTGTGTCTTCCGTTTGAACGCTGCAAAGGGAGATATGACACTGTTTATTATACGCTTACAGACCGCAATTGTTGTGCCATATAGTGTGGTTTTATATGTATAAGTGCCTTTACTAGTGAATTTTTAGATCCCATTGCACATATCCCTGCCCTGTTCTGTAAGTCTTTCTTTCCATCAGTAGTCTCATGCCATCACCATCACTCTGCATGCTTCCTTCTATTTTTGGACATTATTTTACAAGATAGGTGTACATATAAACATATGTTGACAGGGATGCTGAAGAATGAAACTTGGTTTTTATGAGGGGAAAAAGTCATCATGTTAACCACCTAGTGTGTGATGTTTGTGCTCGTGTCCACTTTGTGTATGGCGTACTCGTTTAACTCTCCCTTTCCCACCCTTCACCAGGACCTGGCGTCGACGTCCCGGCCCCAGACATGAGCACAGGAGAGCGGGAAATGTCCTGGATCGCAGACACATACGCCAACACCATTGCACACACTGTGAGTTTCCTACATACACAACCAATCTGTGTGACTTCTGGCTATGTTTTTTTTTTTTTTGTACAAATTAGGCCAAATGAAAGGAAAGAGTGAGTCACATGTAAACTCGAGCAGTGGTTTCCTGCCTCTCCCTTCCCAGCCAACCACTGAGGCATTCCTCCTCAGAGCAGCTTTACAGACTGAAGTCTGTGTGTTTCAGTAAAACATTCTTGTACCATAACCTGTCCAACAGGAAAATATTTACCCGTGTGTGTTTAAGCATATGTTCATTCATATAACTCAGCTGTTTTGGGTTTGATCTGAATAGTTTAAGATTATAATAGTCAAACACTTTTACTTGATCTGGTTTTTCACCATCTTGAAGTCAAGGTTAAAAGTTTAGGAAAAGTGTTCTTTTTCGGACATATTTGAAAATATAATTGATTAAATTGGTTCTGGAGGAAAATGTTCCCAGTGTCAGGATTTGTTGCTCTTCATAAACTGAAACTCTTTGGGTTTTAGGAGCGTGGTCAAACGTTAATTGTTAAAAAAAATATATAGACCATAAACACCGATCAGGCATATCAGTAGATTAATTGATAATTACACTGATCGTTACTATTGTTACTAATTTTAGTGATTAATATATATTTAATCATCAATTTAATCTACAAACATTATTGGCCATTATAGTGGCTAAGCCTTTTTTTTAACCAAGTTTAATCTGCTTTTAGTGTTCAGTGTTCAATTTTTCCTTTTCGTTCCACTCCCCTTACTGAGTCATGTGCTTGGTATCTGAGGACAGAGGATCATATTTTTCCTTTTGCCCTGATATGTTTGGTCTCAGTGTTGGTTTCATGGCTTCTAACAGGTCTCTTGGTTGCTATTTTGAGGCTCATTGGAGACCTTTTTTTCTCAGCCACGGTGGTTGACGCTTTTCTTTCAGTGCTTTTCTAGAGCAGCAAACAAAAAATGAGGCTTCATAGATCTGGGCTTTGTCATGAATGCTGTGTACATAATCTACTTCAGTCCATGTGGTCTGATCTTCTCTATATGTGTGTGCAGGACATCAATGCTCATGCGTGTGTGACAGGAAAGCCCATCAGCCAGGGAGGAATCCACGGACGTATCTCCGCCACCGGCCGTGGCGTTTTCCACGGCATTGAGAACTTCATCAGCGAAGCCTCCTACATGAGCATGCTGGGCCTGACACCAGGCTTCCAGGACAAGACCTTCATCATCCAGGTTCGCATACAGACGAGTTGATCATGGTAGAAACATTTCTGATGGAACGAGGGAAGAGGAGACCCTGATTGTGCTGCAGATATTTGCTCACAGATACGCAAAGGATTTATTTGAAATCATTAAGAGTTTTAGAGCTTCAGTCAGAGCCATCTGTTTTAGCCCTGATCTCCTTATACTGAGCAGACAGCTGTGAACCGCAGGTGGTTTGCAGTTTTGTTCGTGAGAAATGAAAGAGTAATTAATAGTCTTTTGGTGGAATCTCATCAGCTGCTGCTTTGTGGGATCAGTCCTTAGAAATTGTAATCAATGGATTATTGGGAAAGAAGATGGATATTAACTTCTTAAACATGGAGGTAATGGATGAGCACAGACATGAGCAACATCAAAAAGCCCTTCTTTGTCATTCAAACTGTGAATCTGTTAGAAGAGAAGTGAGTCTGTGGGGATGAAAAGCCAGTAGATTCCTGAGCAGTTTCACCTCCGTTTATCACATGGCAGCCCGTCACGTGTTATGGACACACACATGCCAACTCTGACACATGGCGAAGGAACCTTCAGGCAATTCCTCGAAAGCTTTCTATTATTACCACTTTTTCATGACAGCAATGTTGGTATTCTTGATGAGCAATCCTGTCTGTGTAACATGCAGACTTGTTTTCTTACAGGGTTCATAGCTCAGATTTAAATATTCTTGTCTTGTTTTATAGAGACTGATTTTTTTTTTTTTTTTTAGTGTAACAGCTATAGATGTTGAAAGGGGATGGCGTTTCATGGAGCGAGTATTTGTGTGAGGGCTAAGACGGGAGTCACTGAGGAGGTGATGAAGTCGTGACAGCAGCTGAATCATGACGTATATGTTCAAAAAGCTTATCCTGCTGCCTGTGTGTTCCAGGATTATGTTGTGCTGAGATTAGATTTTCTTAGAGATTTATTAGAGACAGATGTGTGTGTGTATCTAAACAGGAGCATGTTTTTATTATCACCCTTGAACAAAGTAATCTGCTGTGAAGTCAAGTACTTGTCCCCCTGTTATCCTGCAGTTTAGTTCATAATTAATGATAAAATAATTTGCCTGTTTTCACTCAATGGCAGCTGGGAAGACATACTGCTAATGTGAACAGTCTGCTGTTTATTGGCATACTTCTTTGTTTGTTCAGATTTCGAACACTCGTTGTTGGATTGCTTTTTATGACAATATTGTGTTTGTTGGATCTTAGCATCAGCAGTGAAGTATCTTCATGTATTTACATATTTTAGATTGTAGATAGGCAACAGAAGAATTAGCTCCAGACGGCCGTCTGTCCATTTGTTTATTTTTATGTCTCCATCGATCCCTCCCCGGTACCTTCTTGCTGTGATTCAGCAGTGCTAGTAATCACTGCGCCACCATGCTGCCCCCCTCACAAAATATTTAATCAAACATTTGTCACCTGTCTGAGGTCCAATTTCAGGTCCTACAGTAGAGGATTATGTTAGAGCCACATGGTGTGTTAGAGCGCTGAATCATAGTTTTTAGTTGAAGGTTTACCCTACTGTTGACTTTTTCAGGGCTTTGGTAATGTGGGTCTCCACTCCATGAGGTACCTGCACAGGTTTGGGGCCAAATGTGTGGGCATCGGTGAGATTGATGGAGCCATTTACAACCCAGATGGCATCGACCCCAAACAGCTGGAGGACTACAAACTGGTATCAGCACTGCCTCCCCCTTTCTTCACCTTCCTTTCTGTTGTTTGTTTGATTCATTCTTGTAATTTGTTTTGTGTCTCTGCACTTCCTACAGCAACACGGCACCATTGTGGGCTTCCCTGGAGCTAAACCCTACGAAGGGAACATTTTGGAAGCTGACTGCCACATCCTGATTCCTGCTGCTGGGGAAAAGCAGCTCACACGAATCAATGCTCCGAGGATCAAGGCCAAGGTAGTCACTCTTTTTTACCGAAGGTGCCGTGCTTTAAGTTGTCATTTGTCTCCTCATGAGTAAGGACAGGACAGTCAAGTTAAGTGTGTTTATTTTTTTTTTTTTTTGTCTCTTTCAGATCATTGCTGAAGGGGCCAATGGTCCCACCACCCCTGATGCTGACAAAGTCTTCCTGGAGAACAACGTCATGGTCATTCCTGTAAGCACAGATAACTCAGAGCACTCACAACACTGGAAACAGGTTTTACGTTCAGATTTGAAACATCATAACGAAGCAGAGGTTTGATGAGATTAGGTGTCTGGGACATTTTTGCAATTTAAGTTCAGTGAAGACAACTTCTGACTATGAGTGATTCACGAGCACATACATTTTTGTCAGCGAGATTCTGAGATTTCCTTTTTCCTGAGCATGTCTTCCTGTTTTGAAATGGGCGGAAGCTCTGATCAGAATAAAATCTGATGATGGTGTTGAAAATGAAAGTAAACCACTCAGCAAACCCATCAAGAATTTAGTTTTCAGAAATATTTTAAATTAATGTTTAATATCCAAACCATGAAGGTGAAACAAACAATAATCAGACAGAAGACAAGAAGCAAGAGCCATGTCAACTATATTTCAGCCTTTATTATGTAAGTAAGGTATTTTCATACTGAGGTCTTTTACTCGTTTTCTCAAACTTGTTAAAAATAATTTCACAAAAGCATCTTGTTTCCAGTTTAATCCAGTCTATTTCATTACACAGAAACATTTTTCCCAAATCTTAATACAAACAGTGCAGAGGGTAAATGCAATCAAAAACAATTCAGCACACAGTTGAGTGATGATGAGTCTGATGAGTTTGTGACTTTTCATTCTGCAGGACATGTACCTGAACGCTGGTGGTGTGACAGTGTCTTATTTCGAGTGGCTGAAGAATCTCAACCATGTCAGCTATGGAAGACTGACCTTCAAATATGAGAGAGATTCAAACTACCACCTGCTCAGTGAGTACAAGACCGCTCTTTAAAAACAACAAAACAAACACCGGTACAGAAAATGTTTTCTACCTTCAGCATTTTTATCATAAAAGAGAGTGCCTTCGTTCTCACGCAGCGTTTTCTCTCTGATCTGTTCCTTTTTTTTCGGTGGCACTTTCATCGTATTCAATAGGATGAGCAACGTCACCGATAGTCATCTATATGACAATAACTTTATTATTTGTAAATGATCATGAATTACTCATAAATGATACACACATTCAGTACTCAGACTTAGCTTGTATTTCTCTTGGTGTTGTGACTCACTCTGTGATGGTGGACACAGCTGCTTCCTGAGGGCTGAAGCTTTCAGGACATGCTTTGATTAAGTGTTTTTACAAATGCTGTTTTGAGAGACAAAAAGCCTACAATGATCATAGTCTTTTGTATTTCAGTTTTTTCCTGACTGGCTGTTTTACGTCACGGACTGCTCATTTAATTTTAAATGCCAGAATCATACGTTTTTTTTTATGTATAACAATTCAGGAGACAAGAATTTACAAATAGATGTATTCTTACTTATTCTGTGGTGTAGCAGTGGTGATCCAGCTGATGTGATGAGAAAAAAGACCTCTTGTGTTTTTTTTCTTTTTTTTTTGTCTGTCATCACTGGTATTTTCTTTTATTCTCTCCATAATATCATAATATTTCTTTCATTTCTTCTAGTGTCTGTGCAGGAAAGTTTAGAGAGGAAGTTTGGCAAGCAGGGAGGGCCCATCCCTGTCGTACCGACTGCTGACTTCCAGGCCAGAGTTGCTGTGAGTAACATCTGCTGACACATTCATGGACAGACCACTGCCCATCAACAATGAAATATAACACAACAGCATTTCACAAATGATTGTGTTAAGCTATGAGAAGACACTCGAGAAATCAAGACCAGAATGCATTGTGCTTGGGGTAGACCTCCAGACTCCATGTCCTTCAAACTCAGCATATGACTTTTATTTTGAAATGCAATTTATCATTGATAAGAAGAAGTGTGATTATCCTTATCCTTTTCCTTCAGGGTGCCTCTGAGAAGGATATTGTTCACTCTGGGTTGGCGTACACCATGGAGAGATCTGCCCGGGTAAGAGACAAAACAGTCCAACCTGTTTTACTGAGCAGCTACCATATTATAGAGTTAAAATGAACTGAGATGAAACACACCACTTGGAATAATAGTTTGGAAACATTAGTTCAGTGCAGTGGTTTACAGTGAGATTGGGGCATGACAACCATTAGCAATACCGGGGAAATCTCATCTTAAAATTTAATTTATAAAGTTTTTATCTGTGTTTTCTGGCAAGCAAAAAGTACTTTTTTGACTTTTCACATGTGGTTGTCAGGACACGGAACCACTGTTGCTAGCTACAGTAGCTAGGCAGCTGTCAATTACAGCTTCAGTGAACATCCATCATTTTTTATTGGGTTAAATGAACAATTTGCTGCCACTTATGCATCCAGATCGTGTTAATTGATTAATTGTCTTGACAGGAATTGTTATATACAGTTCTGGCAAAAATAAGGTTTAAAGTCAAAATAATGTATGCACAGTACTTAATAAATAAAAGAAGTGTTTTTGTCTCGATGTGACCATGAAAAGGTTTACTTTTGAATCCAATGTGATATTTAAAAAGAAACCTGTTCCGAATTTCCCACAGGTCACAATTTCTCATTTTGATATTGCAGTTCTTAACACTACAGTATCTAAAGGAACAGCCACCCTTGCTTGTACTAAACTCTGGTCTATTCAGTTATTAATTCTTATTAAAGCAATAAAAGTTATTATATAACATCCTCTTGTGCCTTTCCAGCAAATCATGCGCACAGCAAGTAAGTACAACCTGGGTCTGGACCTGCGGACGGCTGCCTACGTCAACGCCATCGAGAAGGTCTTCAAAGTCTACAACGAGGCGGGGCTGACCTTCACATAAATGGCCAATAAGGCCCCCATTTCACCCCCCCACCCCACCCCACCTCACCCCAACCCACTGCTGTTGATCACCCTCTCCTGTCTCTTCCACCCTCTTAACAGCTTTTAAAACATATCACTTTTTACCGCTGCTTTATGGCTCTTCTTCGCACACAAACAGCGAGACACTGGCTAGCGCGTTACGTATCCTGTGGTCTTTGCGCTACCATTACTGTACTTTATGTCCATCTCTTCTTAAATGTGACCCTGTTCTTGTTTTTGCCTGGGGTTATATTGACATAAAGCAAGAGACAGATGTTGTATGGCAACTATGTTCAGAGCGCACATTTTGTGGTCGCTGAATGCACGTGTGACCCTCCCGCTGCAATTGTCTCAGTTGACAGCACTACAAATGCCTTATTTTAGAAAGAGGTCTGCACCAAAGGGGAAATGGCCATTTGAATTTTATTTTAATTAAAAAGGGATTTAGACTTAACTTGATGTCAATAAAATCATTTTATTACTCTGAGTTTGTTGTCTCACTCATCAGGTGTAAAAGTTGGTAATTAAATTGCAGAGGTTAAAGAGTCCCATCAAGATTTTTTTTTTTTAAATTTTATTTTTATTATTATTATTATTTTTTTTTTAGATAGGTGCTCTCCCCCTCCTTTTTCTCCCCCATCCCGGATCACTTTATTACATTAAAAGCCATGTCTCCGTGAGTCCTCTGCTGCCCAAGAGAGGAGCAGCGAGTGCACAGTGTCGCCCGTCCCCGGATGAAGTTTTTCTTTTTTTTTTTTTTTTTTTTTTTTTTTTAAATTGTCCAGTTCCTCAAAATTGAAATTGTTTTTGAGGAAATTGCTTTTTATTTTATTCATTTTTTTGGAAACCAATAAAATGTTCAGAAAAAAATGTTGTTCCATTTATTTTCATACTTAACTGCCACAAACTCGACAGATGATAGACGAGTAGATCAAAGGGGTTTTCTTTCAAAGATGTGCTCCATCTTTTTTTATCTATACTATTTTTCTCAAGATATTTCACCATATTTTGGCATTAAATCATGCAGTACACTATAATAAGTCATTCTGATGACTTTTTAGAACATTTTAATTTATTTCATTTTTTGACGTTTTTAGCACGCTATAGTATGTTTTTTAACAATTTTAACATGCTAAAAACTGCTTTTTCACTAGATATTTCACCATATTTTGGTATGAAGTCATGTAGTACACTATAAAAAGTCGTTCTGATGACTTTTTAGAACATTTTAAAATTTTTCGTTTTTTGACTTTTTTGACATGCTATAGTATGTCGTTTTTTTGACAATTTTCAACATGCTAAAAAAATTGCTTTTTCACAAGATATTTCACCACATTTTGGTATGAAATCATGCAGTACACTATAATAAGTCGTTCTGATGACTTTTTAGAACATTAATTTATTTCATTTTTTTTACTTTTTTGACATGCTGTAGTATGTCATTTTTTAACAATTTTAACATGCTGAAAATTGCTTTTTCACAAGATATTTCACCATATTTTGGTATGAAGTCATGCAGTACACTATAAAAAGTCGTTCTGATGACTTTTTAGAACATTTTAAAATTTTTCATTTTTTGACTTTTTTGACATGCTATAGTATGTCGTTTTTTTGACAATTTTCAACATGCTAAAAAAATTGCTTTTTCACGAGATATTTCACCACATTTTGGTATGAAATCATGCAGTATACTATAATAAGTCCTTCTGATGACTTTTCAGAACATTTTAATTTATTTCATTTTTTTAACTTTTTTGGCATGCTATAGTATGTCATTTTTAACAATTTTCAACATGCTAAAAAAATGCTTTTTCACAATTTATTTCACCATATTTTGGTACGAAGTCATGCAGTACACTATAAAAAGTCATTCTGATGACTTTTTAGAAAATTTTAAAATTTTTCATTTTTTGACTTTTTTGGCATGCTATATAGTATGTCATTTTTAACAATTTTCAACATGCTAAAAAAATGCTTTTTCACAAGATATTTCACCATATTTTGGTATGAAATCATGCAGTACACCATAATAAGCCCTTCTGATGACTTTTTAGAACATTTTAAAATTTTTCATTTTTTGACTTTTTTGGCATGCTATAGTATGTCGTTTTATTGACAATTTTCAACATGTTAAAAAATTGCTTTTCACAACATGTTTCACCATATTTTGGTATGAAATCATGCAGTACACTATAATAAGTCCTTCTGATGACTTTTCAGAACATTTTAAAAAATTTCATTTTTTTTTTTACTTTTTTGACATGCTATAGTATGTTGTTTTTTGACAATTTTCAAAATGCTAAAAAATGTCTTTTTCACAAGATATTTCACCATATTTTGGTACGAAATCATGCAGTACACCATAATAAGCCCTTCTGATGACTTTTTAGAACATTTTAAAATTTTTCATTTTTTGACTTTTTTGGCATGCTATAGTATGTTGTTTTTTGACAATTTTCAAAATGCTAAAAAATGTCTTTTTCACAAGATGTTTCACCATATTTTGGTATGAAATCATGCAGTACACTATAATAAGTCCTTCTGATGACTTTTCAGAACATTTTAAAAAATTTCATTTTTTTTTTTACTTTTTTGACATGCTATAGTATGTCATTTTTTGACAATTTTCAACATGCTAAAAAAATGCTTTTTCACAAGATATTTCACCATATTTTGGTACGAAATCATGCAGTACACTATAAAAAGTCGTTCTGATGACTTTTTAGAACATTTTAAATTTTTTCATTTTTTGACTTTTTTGACATGCTATAGTATGTCGTTTTATTGACAATTTTCAACATGTTAAAAAATTGCTTTTTCACGAGATATTTCACCATATTTTGGTATGAAATCATGCAGTACACAATAAAAAGTCATTCTGATGACTTTTTAGAACATTTTAAAATTTTTCATTTTTTGACTTTTTTGGCATGCTATAGTATGTCGTTTTTTGACAATTTTCAACATGCTAAAAAAATTGTTTTTCCCAAGATATTTCACCATATTTTGGTATGAAATCATGCAGTACACCATAATAAGTCCTTCTGATGACTTTTCAGAACATTTTAAAATTTTTTCATTTTTTGACTTTTTTGGCATGCTATAGTATGTTGTTTTTTTGACAATTTTCAACATGCTAAAAAAAATTGCTTTTTCACGAGATATTTCACCATATTTTGGTATGAAATCATGCAGTACACTATAATAAGTCGTTCTGATGACTTTTTAGAACATTTTAAAATTTTTCATTTTTTGACTTTTTTGGCATGCTATAGTATGTTGTTTTTTGACAATTTTCAACATGCTAAAAAATTGCTTTTTCACAAGATATTTCACCATATTTTGGTATGAAATCATGCAGTACACTATAATAAGTCGTTCTGATGACTTTTTAGAACATTTTAAAATTTTTTCATTTTTTGACTTTTTTGGCATGCTATAGTATGTTGTTTTTTTGACAATTTTCAACATGCTAAAAAAATTGCTTTTTCACGAGATATTTCACCATATTTTGGTACGAAATCATGCAGTACACTACAATAAGTCGTTCTGATGACTTTTTAGAACATTTTAAAATTTTTTGTTTTTTTAATTTTTTTGGCATGCTATAGTATGTCGTTTTTTGACAATTTTCAACATGCTAAAAAATTGCTTTTCACAACATGTTTCACCACATTTTGGTATGAAATCATGCAGTACACTATAAAAAGTCGTTCTGATGACTGTTTAGAACATTTTAAAATTTTTAATTTTTTTGACTTTTTTGGCATGCTATAGTATGTCGTTTTTTGACAATTTTCAACATGCTAAAAAATTGTTTTTCCCAAGATATTTCACCATATTTTGGTATGAAATCATGCAGTACACCATAATAAGTCCTTCTGATGACTTTTCAGAACATTTTAAAAAATTTCATTTTTTTTTACTTTTTTGACATGCTATAGTATGTCATTTTTTGACAATTTTCAACATGTTTTATCACAGGGTATTTGAACAGATTTTGGCATAAAATCACTCAAAACACTATAAGAACTATTTTTATGACTTTTTAGAACATTTTAAAATTTTTCATTTGTTGACTTTTTTGGCATGCTATAGTATGTTGTTTTTTGACAATTTTCAAAATGCTAAAAAATGTCTTTTTCACAAGATATTTCACCATATTTTGGTACGAAATCATGCAGTACACTATAATAAGTCCTTCTGATGACTTTTTAGAACATTTTAAAATTTTTTGTTTTTTGACTTTTTTGGCATGCTATAGTATGTCGTTTTTTGACAATTTTCAACATGCTAAAAAATTGCTTTTCACAACATGTTTCACCATATTTTGGTATGAAATCATGCAGTACACTATAATAAGTCGTTCTGATGACTTTATAGAACATTTTAAAATTTTTTCATTTTTTGACTTTTTTGGCATGCTATAGTATGTTGTTTTTTTGACAATTTTCAACATGCTAAAAAAATTGCTTTTTCACGAGATATTTCACCATATTTTGGTACGAAATCATGCAGTACACTATAATAAGTCCTTCTGATGACTTTTCAGAACATTTTAAAATTTTTTGTTTTTTTTAATTTTTTTGGCATGCTATAGTATGTCATTTTTTGACAATTTTCAACATGCTAAAAATTACTTTTCACAACATGTTTCACCACATTTTGGTATGAAATCATGCAAAACACTATAAGAACTATTTTTGATGACTTTTTAGAACATTTTAAAATTTTTCATTTGTTGACTTTTTTGGCATGCTATAGTATGTTGTTTTTTGACAATTTTCAAAATGCTAAAAAATTTGCTTTTTCACAAGATATTTCACCATATTTTGGTACGAAATCATGCAGTACACTATAATAAGTCCTTCTGATGACTTTTTAGAACATTTTAAAATTTTTCATTTTTTGACTTTTTTGGCATGCTATAGTATGTTGTTTTTTGACAATTTTCAAAATGCTAAAAAATTTGCTTTTTCACAACATGTTTCACCATATTTTGGTATGAAATCATGCAGTGCACTATAATAAGTCGTTCTGATGACTTTATAGAACATTTTAAAATTTTTAATTTTTTTGACTTTTTTGGCATGCTATAGTATGTCGTTTTTTGACAATTTTCAACATGCTAAAAAATTGTTTTTCCCAAGATATTTCACCATATTTTGGTATGAAATCATGCAGTACACCATAATAAGTCCTTCTGATGACTTTTCAGAACATTTTAAAAAATTTAATTTTTTTTTACTTTTTTGACATGCTATAGTATGTCATTTTTTGACAATTTTCAACATGTTTTATCACAGGGTATTTGAACAGATTTTGGCATAAAATCACTCAAAACACTATAAGAACTATTTTTATGACTTTTTAGAACATTTTAAAATTTTTCATTTGTTGACTTTTTTGGCATGCTATAGTATGTTGTTTTTTGACAATTTTCAAAATGCTAAAAAATTTGCTTTTTCACAAGATATTTCACCATATTTTGGTACGAAATCATGCAGTACACTATAATAAGTCATTCTGATGACTTTTTAGAACATTTTAAAATGTTTTGTTTTTTGACTTTTTTGGCATGCTATATAGTATGTCATTTTTAACAATTTTCAACATGCTAAAAAAATGCTTTTTCACAAGATATTTCACCATATTTTGGTACGAAATCATGCAGTACACTATAATAAGTCCTTCTGATGACTTTTTAGAACATTTTAAAATTTTTTGTTTTTTGACTTTTTTGGCATGCTATAGTATGTCGTTTTTTGACAATTTTCAACATGCTAAAAAATTGCTTTTCACAACATGTTTCACCATATTTTGGTATGAAATCATGCAGTACACTATAATAAGTCGTTCTGATGACTTTATAGAACATTTTAAAATTTTTTCATTTTTTGACTTTTTTGGCATGCTATAGTATGTTGTTTTTTTGACAATTTTCAACATGCTAAAAAAATTGCTTTTTCACGAGATATTTCACCATATTTTGGTACGAAATCATGCAGTACACTACAATAAGTCGTTCTGATGACTTTTTAGAACATTTTAAAATTTTTTGTTTTTTTTAATTTTTTTGGCATGCTATAGTATGTCGTTTTTTGACAATTTTCAACATGCTAAAAATTACTTTTCACAACATGTTTCACCACATTTTGGTATGAAATCATGCAGTACACAATAAAAAGTCGTTCTGATGACTGTTTAGAACATTTTAAATTTTTTCATTTTTTGACTTTTTTGGCATGCTATAGTATGTCATTTTTTTTAACAATTTTCAACATGCTAAAAAAATGCTTTTTCACAAGATATTTCACCATATTTTGGTACAAAATCATGCAGTACACTACAATAAGTCGTTCTGATGACTTTTTAGAACATTTTAAAATTTTTCATTTTTTGACTTTTTTGGCATGCTATAGTATGTCGTTTTATTGACAATTTTCAACATGTTAAAAAATTGCTTTTCACAAGATGTTTCACCATATTTTGGTATGAAATCATGCAGTACACTATAATAAGTCCTTCTGATGACTTTTCAGAACATTTTAAAAAATTTCTTTTTTTTTTACTTTTTTGGCATGCTATAGTATGTCATTTTTTGACAATTTTCAACATGTTTTATCACAGGGTATTTGAACAGATTTTGGCATAAAATCACTCAAAACACTATAAGAACTATTTTTATGACTTTTAGAACATTTTAAAATTTTTCATTTGTTGACTTTTTTGGCATGCTATAGTATGTCATTTTTTAACAAATTTCAACATTCTAAAAAATTGCTTTTTCACAAGATATTTCACCATATTTCGGCATGAAGTCATGCAGTACACTATAATAAGTCGTTCTGATGACTTTTTAGAACATTTTAAATTTCTTTATTTTTTGACTATTTTGACATGCTATAATATGTCGTTTTTTGACAATTTTTAACATTCTAAAAAATTGCTTTTTCACAAGATATTTCACCATATTTTGGCATGAAATCATGCAGTACACTATAATAAGTCCTTCTGATGACTTTTGAGAACATTTTACAATTTTTAACATGCCATTAAATGTGGTGAAATATCTTGTGAAAAAGCTTTTTTTTTGCACGTTGAAAATTGTCAAAGAACAACACACTATAGCATGTCAAGAAAATCAAAAAATGAAAAATTTTTAAATCTGCTAAAAAGTCATCAAAAATAGTTGTTATAGTGTTTTGAGTGATTGTATGCCAAAATATGTTTAAATACCTTGTGATAAAACATTTTTTTAGAATGTTGAAACTTGTCAAAAAACAACATACTATAGCATGCCCACAAAGTAAAAAAATGAAAAATTTTAAAATGTTCTCAAAAGTCATCAGAAGGACTTATTATAGTGCACTGCATGATTTCATACCAAAATATGGTGAAATATCTTGTGAGAAAGAATTTTTTCAGCATGTTGAAAATCGTCAAAAAATACGACATACTATAGCATGTCGAAAAAGTCAAAAAATGAAAAATTTTAAAATGTTCTCAAAAGTCATCAGAACGGCTTATTATAGTGTACTGTATGATTTCATACCAAAATATGGTGAAATATCTTGTGAAAAAAGCATTTTTTTAGCATGTTGAAAATTGTAAAAAAAAACGACATACTATAGCATGCCAAAAAAGTCAAAAAATGAAACATTTTAAAATGTTCTAAAAAGTCAACAAAATTAGTTCTTATAGTGTTTTGAGTGATTTTATGCCAAAATCTGTTTAAATACCGTGTGATAAAACATTTTTATGGCATGTTGAAAATTGTCAAAAATGACATACTATAGCGTGCCAAAAAAGTCAAAAAATGAAAAATTTTAAAATGTTCTAAAAAGTCATCAGAAGCCTTATTATAGTGCACTGCATGATTTCATGCCAAAATATGGTGAACTATCTTGTGAAAAAGCAATTTTTTTAGCATGTTGAAAATTGTCAAAAAAAGGACATACTATAGCATGTCAAAAAAGTCCAAAAATGAAAAATATTAAAGTGTTATAAAAAGGCATCAGCACAACTTATTATAGTGTACTGCATGATTTCGTACCAAAATATGGTGAAATATCTTGTGAAAAAGCAATTTTTTAGCATGTTGGAAATTGATAAAAAAATGACATATTATAGCATGCCAAAAAAGTCAAAAAATTAAAAATTTTAAAATGTTCTAAAAAGTCATCATAAGGACTTATTATAGTGTACTGCATGATTTCATACCAAAATATGGTGAAATATCTCCTGAAAAAGCATTTTTTTAGCATATTGAAAATTGTCAAAAAAAAAAAACATACTATAGCATGCCAAAAAAGTCAAAAAAATTAAAGATTTTAAAATGTTCTAAAAAGTCATCAGAATGACTTTTTATCGTGTACTGCATGATTTCATTCCAAAATATGGTGAAATATCTTGTGCAAAAGCAATTCTTTAGAATGTTGAAAATTGTCAAAACACGACATACTATAGCATGTCAAAAAAGTCAAAAAATGAATAATTTTAAAATGTTCTCAAAAGTCATCAGAACGACTTATTATAGTGTACTGCATGATTTCATACCAAAATATGGCGAAATATCTTGTGAAAAAACAATTTTTTAGCATGTTGAAAATTGTCAAAAAATGACATACTATAGCATGCCAAAAAGGTAAAAAAATTAAACATTTTAAAATGATATAAAAAGTCCTCAGAAGGACTTATTATAGTGCACTGCATGATTTCCTGCCAAAATATGTTTAAATATCTTGTGAAAAAGCAATTTTTCTTAGCTTGTTGAAAATTGTCAAAAAAACGACATACTATAGCATGCCAAAAAAGTCAAAAAAAAAAGAAAAATTTTAAAATGTTCTAAAAAGTCATCAGAATGACTTTTTATCGTGTACTGCATGATTTCATACCAAAATATGGTGACATATCTTGTTAAAAAGCAATTTTTTAGCATGTTGAAAATTGTCAAAAATGACATACTATAGCATGCCAAAAAAGTCAAAAAATGAAAAATTTTAAAGTGTTCTAAAAAGGCATCAGCACAACTTATTATAGTGTACTGCATGATTTCGTACCAAAATATGGTGAAATATCTTGTGAAAAAGCAATTTTTTAGCATGTTGGAAATTGATAAAAAATGACATATTATAGCATGTCAAAAAAGTCAAAAAATGAAAAATTTTAAAATGCTCTAAAAAGTCATCATAAGGACTTATTATAGTGTACTGCATGATTTCATACCAAAATATGGTGAAATATCTCCTGAAAAAGCATTTTTTTAGCATATTGAAAATTGTCAAAAAAACGACATACTATAGCATGTCAAAAAAGTCAAAAAATGAAAAATTTTAAAATGTTCTAAAAAGTCATCAAAAATAGTTCTTATAGTGTTTTGAGTTATTTTATGCCAAAATCTGTTTAAATACCCTGTCATAAAACATTTTTATAGCATGTTGAAAATTGTCAAAAAACAACATACTTATAGCATGCCAAAAAAGTCAAAAAATGAAAAATTTTAAAATGTTCTAAAAAGTCATCAGAAGGACTTATTATAGTGCACTGCATGATTTCATACCAAAATATGGTGAAATATCTTGTGAAAAAGGAATTTTTTTAGCATGTTGAAAATTGTCAAAAAATGACATACTATAGCATGCCAAAAAGGTAAAAAAATGTAACATTTTAAAATGATATAAAAAGTCCTCAGAAGGACTTATTATAGTGCACTGCATGATTTCCTGCCAAAATATGTTTAAATATCTTGTGACAAAACATTTTTATAGCATGTTGAAAATTGTCAAAAAAAAACATACTATAGCATGCCAAAAAAGTCAAAAAAATTAAAAATTTTAAAATGTTCTAAAAAGTCATCAGAATGACTTATTATAGTGTACTGCATGATTTCATTCCAAAATATGGTGAAATATCTTGTGCAAAAGCAATTCTTTAGAATGTTGAAAATTGTCAAAACACGACATACTATAGCATGCCAAAAAAGAAAAAAAATGAAAAATTTTAAAATGTTCTCAAAAGTCATCAGAACGACTTACTATGGTGTACTGCATGATTTCATATCAAAATATGGTGAAATATCTTGTGAAAATTATTTTTTTAGCATGTTGAAAATTGTCAAAAAAAAGGACATACTATAGCATGTCAAAAAAGTCAAAAAATGAAAAATTTTAAGATGTTCTAAAAAGTCATCAGAACGACTTATTATAGTGTGTTGCATGATTTCATGCCGAAATATGGTGAAATATCTTGTGAAAAAGCAATTTTTAGCACGTTGAAAATTGTCAAAAAATGACATACTATAGTATGCCAAAAAAGTCAAAAAATGAAAAATTTTAAAATGTTCTAAAAATCATCATTAGGACTTATTATAGTGTACTGCATGATTTCATACCAAAATATGGTGAAATATCTTGTGAAAAAGCAATTTTTAGCATGTTGAAAATTGTCAAAAAACAACATACTTATAGCATGCCAAAAAAGTCAAAAAATGAAAAATTTTAAAATGTTCTAAAAAGTCAACAGAGGGACTTATTATAGTGCACTGCATGATTTCATACCAAAATATGGTGAAATATCTTGTGAAAAAGCAATTTTTCTTAGCTTGTTGAAAATTGTCAAAAAAACGACATACTATAGCATGCCAAAAAAGTCAAAAAATGAAAAATTTTAAAATGTTCTAAAAAGTCATCAGAAGGACTTATTATAGTGCACTGCATGATTTCCTGCCAAAATATGTTTAAATATCTTGTGATAAAACATTTTTATAGCATGTTGAAAATTGTCAAAAAACGACATACTATAGTATGCCGAAAAAGTCAAAAATTGAAAAATTTTAAAATGTTCTAAAAAGTCATCAGAAGGACTTATTATAGTGTACTGCATGATTTCATACCAAAATATGGTGAAATATCTCCTGAAAAAGCATTTTTTTAGCATGTTGAAAATTGTCAAAAAACGACATACTATAGCATGTCAAAAAAGTCAAAAAATTAATAATTTTAAAATGTTCTAAAAAGTCATCAAAAATAGTTCTTATAGTGTTTTGAGTTATTTTATGCCAAAATCTGTTTAAATACCCTGTGTTCAAACATTTTTATAGCATATTGAAAATTGTCAAAAAAAAAACATACTATAGCATGCCAAAAAAGTCAAAAAAATTAAAAATTTTAAAATGTTCTAAAAAGTCATCAGAATGACTTTTTATCGTGTACTGCATGATTTCATTCCAAAATATGGTGAAATATCTTGTGAAAAAGCAATTCTTTAGAATGTTGAAAATTGTCAAAACACGACATACTATAGCATGCCAAAAAAGCAAAAAAATGAAAAATTTTAAAATGTTCTCAAAAGTCATCAGAACGACTTACTATGGTGTACTGCATGATTTCATATCAAAATATGGTGAAATATCTTGTGAAAATTATTTTTTTTAGCATGTTGAAAATTGTCAAAAAAAAGGACATACTATAGCATGCCAAAAAAGTCAAAAAATGAAAAATTTTAAGATGTTCTAAAAAGTCATCAGAACGACTTATTATAGTGTGTTGCATGATTTCATGCCGAAATATGGTGAAATATCTTGTGAAAAAGCAATTTTTAGCACGTTGAAAATTGTCAAAAAATGACATACTATAGTATGCCAAAAAAGTCAAAAAATGAAAAATTTTAAAATGTTCTAAAAATCATCATTAGGACTTATTATAGTGCACTGCATGATTTCATACCAAAATATGGTGAAATATCTTGTGAAAAAGCAATTATTTTAGCATGTTGAAAATTGTCAAAAAAACGACATACTATAACATGCCAAAGGAGTCAAAAAAATGAAACATTTTAAAACGTGCTAAAAAGTCATCAAAATAGTTATTATAATGTCTTGAGTGAATTAATGTCAAAATATGTTAAAATAACTAGTGATAAAACGTTTTTATAGCATGTTGAAAATTGTCAAAAAATGACATACTGTAGCATGCCAAAAAAGTCCAAAAACGAAACATGTTAAAATGTTCTTAACAGTCATCAGAAAGACTTATGATAGCGTGTTGATTGAGTTTATGTCAAAATTTGTTGAAATATTTTGTCAAAAAGCCATTTTAAAGCATGATGGAAATGTTTCAAAAAGTAACATACTATAGCATGCCGAAAAAGTAAAAAAAATAAAAAAAATTAAAAATTTGCTAAAAAGTCATCAAAAATAGTTGTTAAAATGTCTTGAGTGATTTTTTTTGCCAAAATATGTTGAAATATCTTGTGAAAAAAGCTATTTTATAGTTAAAAATGTTTTTAAAAAATGACATACTATAGCATGCCAAAAAAGTCAAAAAATGAAAAATTTTAAAATGTGTTAAAAAGTTAACAGAAAGACTTATTACAGTGTGTTGAATGATTTCATGCCAAAATATTTTTCAAATATCTTGTGAAAAAGCAATTTTATAGCATGTTGAAAATTGTCAAAAAATGTCATACTATATCATGCGTTACATCCCTGAGATATCTAGGAGTAAGTGATGAACATAAGCCGGTGTTATGGCATAAAATAGCTGTTTATTAAATCAAATTAAAGACAATACTGGAAAACAAACAGTCAGGTACTACAAACAAAGAAAGGGGAGGCGCTGTGGGTGGCACAGCAATCAAACAAAGAAACAAATAAACCCATTAAGATATACTAACTACAAATCACAGCATCAGATGGAAACGATTCAAGAAAAGATATGAACCAAAAAACCTTTAAGACCTCCAAAATGAGCAAAAATACAGAGGTGCTGTCAACCCTCTACCTACTGACAATTACAATGAAAACTTCTTCATCACAAACACATAACTTAACCCTCTAACTGTGCTATAAAACGAGTGAAGGAGTTGTAATAAAGGTAACAAAGAAAGTCTATTCAAAACTCGAGGTGCTTATACAACCCACACACAAGCACAAGTTAACACAGCAAGCGAGGTGGACTGATGAAGGGTAAAATAGCTGACGAAACACCCTGTTCTGAGCTCCACGGCCACTTTTGAAGTCTCCCGCTGTCTCCTTCTGCTGCTGGAGTGTTAGAGCAGGATGATGTCACCGTGGAGGGGGTGAGGACGAAGGTGGTTGCTGCAGAGCTCACGTACCAATCAAGATTCTGGATTGTTCAAGGCGGTGGACCAATCCTCCGACAGGGCTGCTGCACAGTTTAACACCAAATAAAAACTATACCTGTAACAGCATGCCAAAAAAGTCAAAAAATGTTTTTTCAAAATGTTCTAAAAAGTCATCAGAACAACTTATTATAGTGTACTGCATGATTTCATGCCAAAATATGGTGAAATATCTTGTGAAAAAGGAATTTTTTAGCATATTGAAAATTGTCAAAAAAACAACATACTATAGCATGCCAAAAAAGTCAAAAAATGAAAAATTTTAAAATGTTCTAAAAAGTCATCAGAAGGACTTATTATAGTGCACTGCATGATTTCATACCAAAATATGGTGAAATATCTTGTGAAAAAGGAATTTTTTGTCATGTTGAAAATTGTCAAAAAACAACATACTATAGCATGTCAAAAATGTCAAAAAATTAAACATTTTAAAATGATATAAAAAGTCATCAGAAGGACTTATTATAGTGCACTGCATGATTTCATGCCAAAATATGTTTAAATATCTTGTGATAAAACATTTTTATAGCATGTTGAAAATTGTCAAAAAATGACATACTATGGCATGCCAAAAAAGTCAAATAATAAAAAATTTTAAAATGTTCTAAAAAGTCATCAGAAGGACTTATTATAGTGCACTGCGTGATTTCATACCAAAATATGGTGAAATATCTTGTGAAAATGCAATTTTTAGCATGTTGAAAACTGTCAAAAAATGACATACTATAGCATGCCAAAAAAGTCAAAAAATGAAACATTTTAAAATGTTCTAAAAAGTCATCAGAAGGACTTATTATAGTGCACTGCGTGATTTCATACCAAAATATGGTGAAATATCTTGTGAAAATGCAATTTTTAGCATGTTGAAAACTGTCAAAAAATGACATACTATAACATGTCAAAAAAGTCAAAAAATGAAAAAATTGTAAAATGTTCTAAAAAGTCATCAGACGGACTTATTATAGTGCACTGTATGATTTCATACCAAAATATGGTGAAATATCTTGTGAAAAAGGAATTTTTTAGCATGTTGAAAATTGTCAAAAAATGACATACTATAGCATGTCAAAAAAGTCAAAAAATGAAAAATTTTAAAATGTTCTAAAAAGTCATCAGAAGGACTTATTATAGTGCACTGCGTGATTTCATACCAAAATATGGTGAAATATCTTGTGAAAATGCAATTTTTAGCATGTTGAAAACTGTCAAAAAATGACATACTATAACATGTCAAAAAAGTCAAAAAATGAAAAAATTGTAAAATGTTCTAAAAAGTCATCAGAAGGACTTATTATAGTGCACTGTATGATTTCATACCAAAATATGGTGAAATATCTTGTGAAAAAGGAATTTTTTAGCATGTTGAAAATTGTCAAAAAATGACATTCTATAGCATGCCAAAAAAGTCAAAAAATGAAACATTTTAAAATGTTCTAAAAAGTCATCAGAAGGACTTATTATAGTGCACTGCGTGATTTCATACCAAAATATGGTGAAATATCTTGTGAAAAAGCAATTTTTTAGCATGTTGAAAATTGTCAAAAAACGACATACTATAGCATGTCAAAAACGTCAAAAAATAAAAATTTTTAAAATGTTCTAAAAAGTCATCAGAAGGACTTATTATAGTGTACTGCATGATTTCATACCAAAATATGGTGAAATATCTTGTGAAAAAGGAATTTTTTAGCATGTTGAAAATTGTCAAAAAACAACATACTATAGCATGTCAAAAATGTCAAAAAATTAAACATTTTAAAATGATATAAAAAGTCATCAGAAGGACTTATTATAGTGCACTGCATGATTTCATGCCAAAATATGTTTAAATATCTTGTGATAAAACATTTTTATAGCATGTTGAAAATTGTCAAAAAATGACATACTATGGCATGCCAAAAAAGTCAAAAAATAAAAAATTTTAAAATGTTCTAAAAAGTCATCAGAAGGACTTATTATAGTGCACTGCGTGATTTCATACCAAAATATGGTGAAATATCTTGTGAAAATGCAATTTTTAGCATGTTGAAAACTGTCAAAAAATGACATACTATAACATGTCAAAAAAGTCAAAAAATGAAAAAATTGTAAAATGTTCTAAAAAGTCATCAGAAGGACTTATTATAGTGCACTGTATGATTTCATACCAAAATATGGTGAAATATCTTGTGAAAAAGGAATTTTTTAGCATGTTGAAAATTGTCAAAAAATGACATTCTATAGCATGCCAAAAAAGTCAAAAAATGAAACATTTTAAAATGTTCTAAAAAGTCATCAGAAGGACTTATTATAGTGCACTGCGTGATTTCATACCAAAATATGGTGAAATATCTTGTGAAAAAGCAATTTTTTAGCATGTTGAAAATTGTCAAAAAACGACATACTATAGCATGTCAAAAACGTCAAAAAATAAAAATTTTTAAAATGTTCTAAAAAGTCATCAGAAGGACTTATTATAGTGTACTGCATGATTTCATACCAAAATATGGTGAAATATCTTGTGAAAAAGGAATTTTTTAGCATGTTGAAAATTGTCAAAAAACGACATACCATAGCATGTCAAAAAAGTCAAAAAATAAAAAAATTTAAAATGTTCTAAAAAGTCATCAGAAGGACTTATTATAGTGCACTGCGTGATTTCATACCAAAATATGGTGAAATATCTTGTGAAAAAGGAATTTTTTATCATGTTGAAAATTGTCAAAAAACAACATACTATAGCATGTCAAAAAAGTCAAAAAATAAAAAATTTTAAAATGTTCTAAAAAGTCATCAGAAGGACTTATTATAGTGCACTGCGTGATTTCATACCAAAATATGTTTAAATATCTTGTGAAAATGCAATTTTTAGCATGTTGAAAACTGTCAAAAAATGACATACTATAACATGTCAAAAAAGTCAAAAAATGAAAAAATTGTAAAATGTTCTAAAAAGTCATCAGAAGGACTTATTATAGTGCACTGCATGATTTCATACCAAAATATGGTGAAATATCTTGTGAAAAAGGAATTTTTTAGCATGTTGAAAATTGTCAAAAAATGACATACTATAGCATGCCAAAAAAGTCAAAAAATGAAACATTTTAAAATGTTCTAAAAAGTCATCAGAAGGACTTATTATAGTGCACTGCGTGATTTCATACCAAAATATGGTGAAATATCTTGTGAAAATGCAATTTTTAGCATGTTGAAAACTGTCAAAAAATGACATACTATAACATGTCAAAAAGTCAAAAATGAAAATTGTAACATGTTCTAAAAAGCCATCAGAAGGACTTATTATAGTGTACTGCATGATTTCATACCAAAATATGGTGAAATATCTTGTGAAAAAGGAATTTTTTAGCATGTTGAAAATTGTCAAAAAATGACATACTATAGCATGCCAAAAAAGTCAATAAATGGAAAATTTTAAAATGTTCTAAAAAGTCATCAGAAGGACTTATTATAGTGCACTGCATGATTTCATACCAAAATATGGTGAAATATCTTGTGAAAAAGCAATTTTTTAGCATGTTGAAAATTGTCAAAAAACGACATACTATAGCATGTCAAAAACGTCAAAAAATAAAAAATTTTAAAATGTTCTAAAAAGTCATCAGAAGGACTTATTATAGTGTACTGCATGATTTCATACCAAAATATGGTGAAATATCTTGTGAAAAAGGAATTTTTTAGCATGTTGAAAATTGTCAAAAAACGACATACTATAGCATGTCAAAAAAGTCAAAAAATGAAACATTTCAAAATGATATAAAAAGTCATCAGAAGGACTTATTATAGTGTACTGCATGATTTCATGCCAAAATATGGTGAAATATCTTGTGAAAAAGTAATTTTTTAGCATGTTGAAAATTGTCAAAAAATGACATACTACAGCACGCCAAAAAAGTCAAAAAACTTAAAATTTTAAAATGTTCTAAAAAGTCATCAGAACGGCTTATTATAGTGTACTGCATGATTTCATGCCAAAATATGGTGAAATATCTTGTGAAAAAGCAATTTTTTTAGCATGTTGAAAATTGTCAAAAAACAACATACTATAGCATGCCAAAAAAGTCAAAAAATGAAAAATTGTAAAATGTTCTAAAAAGTCATCAGAACGACTTTTTATAGTGTACTGCATGACTTCATACTAAAATATGGTGAAATATCTTGTGAAAAAGCAATTTTTTAGCATGTTAAAATTGTTAAAAAATAACATACTATAGCATGTCAAAAAGGAAAAAAAATTAAATAAATTAAAATGTTCTGAAAAGTCATCAGAACGACTTATTATAGTGCACTGCGTGATTTCATACCAAAATATGGTGAAATATCTTGTGAAAAAGTAATTTTTTAGCATGTTGAAAATTGTCAAAAAAACAACATACTATAGCATGCCAAAAAAGTCAAAAAATGAAAAATTTTAAAATGTTCTAAAAAGTCATCAAAAATAGTTGTTAAAGTGTTTTGAGTTATTTTATGCCAAAATATGTTTAAATATCTTGTGATAAAACATTTTTACAGCATGTTGAAAATTGTCAAAAAATGACATACTATGGCATGTCAAAAAAGTCAAAAAATAAAAAATTTTAAAATGTTCTAAAAAGTCATCAGAAGGACTTATTATAGTGCACTGCATGATTTCATACCAAAATATGGTGAAATATCTTGTGAAAAAGTAATTTTTTAGCATGTTGAAAATTGTCAAAAAACGACATGCCATAACATGCCAAAAAAGTCAAAAAATGAAAAATTTTAAAATGTTCTAAAAAGTCATCAGAACGACTTATTATAGTGTGCTGCATGATTTCATGCCAAAATATGGTGAAATATCTTGTGAAAATGCAATTTTTAGCATGTTGAAAACTGTCAAAAAATGACATACTATAACATGTCAAAAAAGTCAAAAAATGAAAAAATTGTAAAATGTTCTAAAAAGTCATCAGAAGGACTTATTATAGTGCACTGCATGATTTCATACCAAAATATGGTGAAATATCTTGTGAAAAAGGAATTTTTTTAGCATGTTGAAAATTGTCAAAAAATGACATACTATAGCATGCCAAAAAAGTCAAAAAATGAAACATTTCAAAATGATATAAAAAGTCCTCAGAAGGACTTATTATAGTGCACTGCATGATTTCCTGCCAAAATATGTTTAAATATCTTGTGAAAACATTTTTATAGCATGTTGAAAATTGTCAAAAAGTGACATACTATAACATGCCGAAAAAGTCACAAAATGAAAAATTTTAAAATGTTCTAAAAAGTCATCAGAAGGACTTATTATAGTGCACTGCATGATTTCATACCAAAATATGGTGAAATATCTTGTGAAAAAGCAATTTTTTAGCATGTTGAAAATTGTTAAAAAATGACATACCATAGCATGTCAAAAAAGTCAATAAATGAAAAATTTTAAAATGTTCTAAAAAGTCATCAGAAGGACTTATTATAGTGTACTGCATGATTTCATACCAAAATATGGTGAAATATCTTGTGAAAAAGCATTTTTTTAGCATGTTGGAAATTGTCAAAAAAACGACATACTATAGCATGCCAAAAAAGTCAAAAAATGAAAAATTTTAAAATGTTCTAAAAAGTCATTAAAAATAGTTCTTATAGTGTTTTGAGTTATTTTATGCCAAAATCTGTTTAAATACCCTGTCATAAATCATTTTTACAGCATGTTGAAAATTGTCAAAAAACAACATACTATATAGCATGCCAAAAAAGTCAAAAAATGAAAATTTGTAAAATGTTCTAAAAAGTCATCAGAACGACTTTTTATAGTGTACTGCATGACTTCATACTAAAATATGGTGAAATGTCTTGTGAAAAAGCATTTTTTTAGCATGTTAAAATTGTTAAAAAATGACATACTATAGCATGTCAAAAAAGTCAAAAAAATGAAAAATTTTAAAATGTTCTAAAAAGTCATCAGAATGACTTATTATAGTGTACTGCATGATTTCATGCCAAAATATGGTGAAACATCTTGTGAAAATGCAATTTTTAGCATGTTGAAAACTGTCAAAAAATGACATACTATAACATGTCAAAAAAGTCAAAAAATAAAAAAAATTAAAATGTTGTAAAAAGTCATCAGAAGGACTTATTATAGTGTACTGCATGCTTCATGCCAAAATATGGTGAAATATCTTGTGATAAAACATTTTATAGCATGTTGAAAATGGTCAGAGTGACATACTATAGAATGTAAAATAAAAAAAAAATCAAAAATTAAAAATTGTAAAATGTGGGAATAAATCATCAGAAAAACTTATTAGATGTGTGTTGATTGATTTTATGACAAAATATGTTGAAATTTCTAGACCAAAAAGCTATTTTATAGCATGTGAAAAAATGTCAAATGTTTATTTTAAAATGTTCTAAAAAGTTATCAGAAAGATTTATTATACTGTGTTGAATGATTGCCATTGCATGTTGAAAATTGTAAAAAAATGTCATATTAACATGTCAAAAAAAGTAAAAAAAAAAAAAAAAGAAAAATATTAACGTGCTAAAAAGTCATCAGAAAGACTTATTAGATATGTGCTGATTGTTTTTATGCCAAAACATGTTGAAATATTTGTGAAAAGCCATTTTATAGCATGTTCAAAAAAATGTGATACTATAGCATGACAAAAAAGTGTAAAAAAAAAAAAGATGACAATACAGTGGGGAAAACGCCATTTTTTAGGATGTCAAAATAAAAAAAATTAAAAAAACACAAAAAACGGTTATACATGGTATGCCAAGAAAGTCAAAAATGTCACGTCATAAAATGTCATGTCTTACTGCATGTTGAATGAAGTCATAGTGATGTCTGGTGAAGAAAGTGGTGACAAAGACATTTTTTGGATGTCAAAAATTTGAAAAAATGGTCATACTATAGTGTGCCGAAAGTCCAAAAATGAAAAGATTTTCTTCTAAAAAGTCATCAGAAGACTTATTATAGTGTTGAATGATTTCATGCCAAAATATGGTGAAATATCTTGCGGAAAAAGCAATTTTATGGCACGCTGAATACTGTCAAAAAATGTCATACCATACAATTTGTTGTTTTTTGGGGGGGAAAATAATTGTTTGTGAGAGGGGGAATTGTTTTATATTTTGAAAACAGTCAAAAAAAATGGTCCTAAAATAGCAACACTTTAATAAATAACTTCTCCAAAAATGTCAGAACAAAAATGAACAGAAGTCATAGAGTAGTGACACAAACTAGACAACAACAACTAGAATAGAAATATAAAAGAACAGAACATCAAAAACGACATCTGTATGGTATGTTGTTAGGTACCGTGGTGCTGAGTTCATTGTTCGTCTCCATCCTTTCCTCACTGAGGTGTTTTTAATATGCAATCATGTCTGGAAACATTTAACCTGGAAGTGAAGCTGTGGCTCTAACTCTGTTATATTTGTGTCATAGACGGCAGCTAACTACCTGTTTGTGGTTGCAAATTATTCACCCTCCTCACAATTGTTGATCAATTTCTGATTTTTGCGAGATTCATCTTCGTGGAGGAGTCTAGGATGGACAGACAGGACTTGTGGAAGAGGTCTATTAATTCACCAGTCTGCATGAATCTGTGGGACAAAAGACATAAATATTATAATCAGTCATATACTGACATAATAGATAAGGACTGTGCTTCACTGAGAAAGGAGATTTTGTCGTCTATAGACTACAATACACAATGCAAGTAGTTTATTTTCAGTGAGAAGTTAAAAACCACAGGCCATTAGCACTGCTGTTGTGAGCTTTTCGTGTGATAGTGTGTGAGAGGAAGTGAAAGAAGAAGAGGCCGCTTTTCACAATGAAATATTTAAGAGCTAAAGCAGAACTCACAGGAATTTATTCATATGAAATGACTGACATCACCCATGTCTGAACGACAAATAAGAAGCAACAACCAGCAGCTGGTTAGCTTAGCTTAGCTTAGCACAAGAACTGGAAACAGCTAGACCATCTGCCACCTAAAGATTTAAATTAACAAATTAAATCTTGTTTCTTTAATATGTAGGGTGGGGAGAGACAGAAAAATATTATAATTATAGAAAAATAGAAAAAAAAAAATACTCTGTCGCAAGAGGTTTTACAGACAGATTTTTTACTCATGTAAACAAGAAAAGATAAAAAGGAGAAAAAAAGAACAGCAGGAAGTTTTATGTATCCCCACCTCTGCAGATGTGTAAATGTCTAAAAAGTTTAAAGCACACACCAGTTTTCCTTCACAGCTGGAGGTCACAGGGAATCCAGCTGTTGTCTGCTGCTGCAGGTCTGTCTGTAGTCTCTCTCCTGCACATCGGCCATGACGTCCAGCAGCCTCGTCCTGACCGACTCATCCACCGTCATCTCCAGGGTCATCTCTTTGAACACCTGACACAGCGACACCTGTAAAGACGTTAGACTCATAAAGAAAAGGGGGTTGTCTCACACACTGAGGTCATGTGATCATCATACCTCCTGGAAGTGTAGTTTCTTGAACATGCTGATGCTGATCTGGTTGTTCAGGCCGATCTTCACTTGAAACTTTTTGATCCCAAGTTTGGCGACACCTGGTGGAGGACAAAAAAAAACGCAAAAAAACCCAAACCATCATTCACAACTTGAAATCAGAGTTTTCTCCTTAGTGGTGGCTGCAGTCTTAAGTGAAACGTGAATGGCTTATGGGGCATAAAGGGCAGTACACAATTTAAAACTCAAATAATTTCAAAGCCACTGTCTGTCGATTTATTTTTTTTTATTTTATGCAATAATAGTGTTTTTCAAATTATGCTTGATGTAATTTGTCAGTTGCTATATTTTTTTCCAACCAGTAAAAGAGCTGACAACTTATGGAGTCACAAGAGTGCCATTAAAAAAAGTAAAAGAAAATAAATGTAAAATATAAAAAATATAAAAAGAAATGAAAGAATAAGTAAATGTGGAAACATGAAGACAAAAATAAAAATAAAAAATCTGTCACATATTTATTTCTCTCTTCATACAATTTTAAAAACATGTATTCATTTTATTTATATTACTAAAACAAAATAGATATTTATAAAATAGCAAAAGGAAGTAGATTATACATACAAAAATGTTTAAACATTAAATAATGAAATGCTGTTTTTTTTTTTTTTTTACATTTTGTTTTTAAAGTTCCACATTTTTTCTTTATTTATTTCTACACATGTATTTATTTTGTCTTTATTTACCCACATTTAATTTAGTATATAGTGGATTTATTAAATTTTAAAAGGCTTGCATGTACCTGGAAAAACATCACACATTTAGTAAATCTGACATGTCCACAAGCTCTCTGACAGATTTAATAAGCTGCTCACCGTAGCTCATCATCATGTGTGTCACCTCTTTGCCGATGCCTTTGCCTCTGTAACTGGGCTCTGTTCAAAACAAGAAACTTAGTATCAGGGGTGAAAAATACACTACTAAGTATAATAATATAAAAAATACCACCACCACTACTACTGCTGCTGCTGCTGCAGTGTTGAAAAAGCCAAAGCACAGGTGGATCGATGAGTCTTTGCTTTTGAATCAGACAAATGTGTTGTGCATCACCAGCTATCATGATCTCCAGCTCGGCCAGCGACGGGTCCGAGGGGTCAGTCAGAAACATGTTGACGTCTCCAACCATGCACTGATCCTCTTCTGTGCTGCTGTCCGTCCACCGCTGCTTGTCCAAGATGATGAACGTGCACTCTGGAAAGGCAGAATTACAACAACAATAATAATAACAAAAATAAAACAACGATTGTTAAGGTTGGGATATTTGATGTGTGCCAGTGATTTACAAAATCTAAGAGCAAAACTACTATCTGAAAAATCCATGTTGACTGATCTGCAGCGATAAAGAGTCTATTTATAATGGCTGAAAGTGTTATTTTCTGTGTGCAAGACAAACACTTACTGTCGTCATCTTCCCTCCAGCTCTTCTGCATATCGTACTCCTGATCCAGGGTCAGCGGCTCGGAGGCGGTCAGCTCCTGCAGCTCAGGAGATTTCATCCACTCGTGATACCTGAAACAGATTAACAAGAAAAAATACCAGAAAAGTATTTATCAGATTACTATTATACCACAACAAACTGTTCTAAATATCAGGTTAAAAACCGCTTCAGATATGGAAAAATATTTTTAAAAAAAGGACATGATGTCATTTCATATATCTTCATTCAAACCTGCTTACAACTCCGCAGATGTAGGGCTGGTTACCAAACCTCTACACCAAACAGCATGTTTAATTCTTGACGGTGCAATACGTCATACTTTGTATTATATTTAAACAAAAAAATGATTGAAAGTTAATTCTTAACTGAACTGAAAAGCAATAAAATATTATTTTAAATTTTCCTTTTTTTTTCCTTTCCTTTTTTTAACCTTAAAATTACTCATATTAATGGATTATCAAAATAGCTGGTGATTAATTAAACAAATGAAAAGATTTACATCCAAAGTGCAGGGGCTTATACGTATCATAAAATGGAAATATTCAGGCTAAGCACACGTGTCTCAGAACTGTATTTAAAATATATTTAGCTACATTTCCAACAGTCGTAATTATTGAAAAGTATTTGTCAAAACAGCCTCTTACACAAGAAATTGGATTTATGTGACAGTAAAATAAAACCTTATAATATAAATAGTTGGCAAATAATGGATTCTCTCCATCCTTTCAGTCTCAACTATTACGTCACAGTGGACACAAAGTGCTCAGGTAAATGGAAATTAGAGTAAAACAATGTAAGTATAATAAAATGGAAACATGCAGGCAGTGTTTCAGTGAACTGAATTTCAAATATATTTATCTATATTCCAATAGTTAAATTAATCAATCAATCTTTAACATATCTGTTATATCTGTCAGAATACGACTAAACTTCAGTCTCCTCTGTTAGAAATACAAGGACTGACATGACAGTAAAATAAAAACACTGAGCAAACATTAAGAAGGCATCAGCTGAGGAACAATATTAAAGAAGAGACAAACTGAATGAATTACAGGAAACAGGTGCTGCTGGTGTTACCTGGGCACGTGCTCTGCAGTGTAGGGAACAAGCAGGACTTTATTTCCCTCCAGTAAAGTGTTCTCATTGATCCTCATGGTGTTAAAAACAGATAAAATTCAACCATATGACGGAGAGAAAGCTCCAGATCTGACCCATGCCTCAACTCCTCTTTCACTTCCGGGTTCAACGCTCACTGCTTCAATCTGCGGCTGCGCAAACTGAAAAAAGGTAGCGGGCGACACCTGCTGGACAAGAGCAAGAACAGACTTTTCCTTCTTTAAAAAATAGATAGATAGATCGATAGATAGATGATAGATAGAAAAATTGTACATTTGTGTAAATACATTATTTGAGTAAATATACGTAGTTATATATAGACACATATGACAAAATTAAATAAAAGAAATATAGTAAAATAAAATAGTGCTTTTATCAGCCCACCCAAAAATGCAAAAACCTTGAGTTTACTGTCTGCATCAGTTTTCTTAAAGACACATTTTATTTATGTTTCTCCACTGGCATTTCTTCACAATCTACTGTCTTATTTAATGCTGGCATTAAACACATTTTCATTGTTCAGTTTGATATATACTGTTAATGTTATTTTTTTTATTCACATTTTCTAATTTTGAGATGAACTATATTTAAATAGCACTTGTAAATTCTATTTAATCAAGTGATCAAATCTTCTCTAGATGGAGACAGTAATTTTAATGGTTCAGAAGGGTCTTAAATGTTGAAATATAATTATTGTTGTTATCTATGAAGTTTGTAATTAACGAAAAAAAGAAAAACAAGCATGTGTTTTCGTGGTTGTTTGTTATTCTGGATTCATTTCTGACTTCTCAGAGAATTACAGTGTTCTGGCTCAAATTTGGGTCTAAAAAAGATGAATTCAGTTTAAATTCCTCACTCCTGTTTAAAATGGTGACACATAGGGAACTCAGTGAGAAAGAAAGAGTCCCAAGAGTGAGTTAAGTGGCCCTGCCCAGTCCATGCCACAGTACGACCGCCTCCTGTGGTGTGTTGACCATGTCCATCCAGTGCTGCAGCTGCAGGCCTCTGGCGTACATGAAGGGACCCAACACCAGCACTCCCAGCAGGGCCGGAGGCTCTGATAGACCAGTAAAGACCAAGGTGAATAAGACACATCTGATCTAATGCTGTGAAGTTTACGGAGCAGGACATGAGACACACTCACCTGAGCGGACGTTGTTCGGCTGCTGCAGCTCAAACCTCAGACAGGCCTCGTCCAGGTGCTGTGAGCGCAGTTTAAAGGTCATCCTGTGGTCAAAGTAGGGGTCGCTTTCACTTTTAGCCACAAAGCTGCGCTTCATTTTCACTACCTGAGTGTGTATCTGTAAGCTCACCTGGACACACACACCTGGGAAACACACAGATGCAGAGTCACCAATATGGACGCACAGCTACAGACCTTTCACCCGAAAGGCTCACCTGTATCTGTGAGCAGCTGGAGGCCTCGAGCCCTCAGAACGACCACAAAGAGGCGCTGCAGAGACGGACTGTAGCTGAGCGATATCTGCACATCACCCAGCTCTGAACACTGAGACAGATTGCAGAGATGATGAGCTTTGAACACCAGTTCTGTGCAATTTGTTTGTTTCTGTGTCTATCGGTCAGCAGTGGAAGAAGAATTCAGAACCTTTCCTTCAGTACAAGCAGACAAACTACACTGTGAAAACACTCCAACACAAGAAAAAGTCCTGCATTCAAAAACCTTTCAAAAGTGAAAGTATAGTAATGTTATATTCAGTGTTAACATCAGAGAGTTTTCAATATAGAAGGAAAAATGTTTCATCTGATGTTTTGCATTAATGGTATTATTGCATTTTACGGTAAGAGTTTGCAGCATTGCTATCCTGTATGAACCGGGGACATCTAAAAGCTTTGAGACGATGCAATTTCCAGCTGATCCAAAAGGTTTTTTCAATAGTTTATTTCGCTGAAGTGTAAGGAGGGGAGTTTCCTCAACCCATAAAGGAACACTTCATCCTTCAATTTATCACAAACATTAAATGTCAACACATCTGGGGTTAAGTGGCTTCCACCGGACAGGAAGGGGGTGAAATGCTGAACAAATGTAGTGGAATAGAAGTGGAAAGTTGCATAAAATGGAAATACTCAAGTATGAGTGTCAGATGGGTTGAAGTACTTGATTAAAGGAGAAGTTCCATTTCTACAGCTTTCACATCGCCACAGATGATGCCAGGCGAGTTCAGAGGTCAGTAGGTCGTGCTAGAGTACCCGGATCACGTAAACAAGCCACCTTGGACATCAATGGAGGATTAACACAAGGAACCAAGCTGGAATATTGGTGAAATTAAAGAATTTGGGGACGGAAACCACTGCGTTAAAGGCGGCGCTGTATGAATGCCCTGTGGACTCTGTTTTAAAGGTATACACCGCTCGATTTTGGATCTAAATATCTCCCGAAGGACTTTTTGCATCACAAAAACGTTCTGGGTGAGTAAATGGGCTTTCAAGCTATAAACAATGTGAAAGCTGTAGAAACGGCACTTCTCCTTTAAGAGTACTCGGTTACCTGTGTGTCGTCCTCTGTCTCCAGGTCCCTCCAGAGCACCCTGCCGGCCTGACCCAGCTCCCCCTCCAGACCAAACAGCACTCGGCCCACGGCGTGGCGTTTGCCGCCTTGCTCCACGCTCAGCACGCAAACGCTCAGGGTGCTCTGAGGCACGCACACACCTGACACCTGCAGAGGAAAGCACACAGGAAGTGCCTGAGATTCAAATGGTCCTTTTGTCTCTCGCGTTGTATCATTTTTTTGGTTTTACGTTTCACACATTCAAAACACTGAAACCCATCTATTTGAAGTTGCAGAATTTGTTTTTATTTAGTTGAGTTTTAGTTTTTTATTATTTTTTATCATTTATTTTTTTATCTTAATAAAGTGTCTTTGAGTTTTAAGATTATCATTACTATTATTATATTATTATTATTATTATTATTAACTTTTGTGTCCTCGCCTGGAAAACAAAGCAGTCGTTGAACTCTGGGTCGGGCCCCGTGCCCCGGGCCTTGGCCTGCCGGGGCCGCCGGTCATCAGGGAGAAGCCGGAGCTCCACCCGGGTCACGTTGCCATGGAAACGGGGAGGGAGGTTGCCCAGGCGCAGCAAGGACACCATGAGCTGCTCGCTGCTGTGCCGGTACTCCACGGAGAAGCAGAGGCGGGTGGCCATGCCGGGAGGAGGCGCCACCACCTCGTTCAGAGGAGGGACTGAGTAGAGGCCGGCCAGCACCGTCCCCACGGGATACCATCCTGATGGAGACATGTAGGCATGTGTTTGTAGGAGGCAAAGGTCACCTGGTGATGTGTGACCATGTTGATCATCACCAGTGATGACCTACTCCCTACTGAGAGCGACCCACGATGGGCCAGTATGTCCCTCTGGGCCTCCATCTTTATCTCCTCCTCTTCTTCCTTCTCCTCTTCATCTTTCAGGTTGGTGTGGATTTGTGTGGTGAAGCGAGGAGGCAAAGTGAAAGGGATCTCACTGGGCCTGTCACACACAGAGAGAGAGAGAACATTTATAAAGCATTTATAAATACCACCTTAAATAAGACTAAACACTGATGCTGTAGAATAATGGAAGGATTTTTACATTGTTTTCATTGTTTAATCGATCATTTCCTTTTTAAGAAGACAAAGCACATTTCACCTGCTTTTAAATCACAATACAACAGGCCCCCTAAGGTCTATGAAAATGACACAGCTCAGCCTTGTCTATAGTTAATGTTCTGTCTTTCATTAAATGACATCCAACACATCTTTTGTAATTGATTAATAGATGAGTCTTCCTATATGCTTAAATTAAAACCGCACAGGGATATCAATAGACCACAAATCAACTGTGCAATACCTGAAATAAGCGTAAATAATACCTACTATATGGTGCTAAGTTTGCAAATCACCAACAACGAATTTCATTTTTATGCATCCTTCTTATTATAATTACTTTTTCTGTCAAACTCTTCTTTCTCCTCTCATGTCCTGTCCTGCTCTACTGTACAACATCCTCTAAAAAAGACAAAAAAAACCCCACCCATATAGATATATATAATGTCTGTACTGCCACATAACACTAAATGAATTAACATTTGAAACAAAGACAAACTAAAGGGTGATGTTTTTTTACTCACATGGCCCAGGAGCCCAGTGACACTGGGATCACCGGAGCAGAGCATGTTGGCACTGAAGGCACCGTGGAGACCAGCTCTTCATATTGACTCTTCCTCCTCTTCCTCCTCTTCCTCCACAGACAGGACACCATCAGACCCAGCAGCAGCAGCAACAGGAATCCCACAGACAGCCCGGCAGCCAACAGAAACATCTGGTCTGCACCAACAAGCACAAGGAAAATGAGCCCAAAACAACATCTAATATACGGGTTTAACAGAGTTTAATGCAGTTTTACACTTACCAGCCATGATTACTGCTCAGTCTGACTGAATGAGCGCCTCTCGTTGTTGACCTGTTCAGCTGTGGATGTGAAGCTGGAGAGCAGAGCGACACAGCTGGATCATTCTCACCGTTCTTCACTGTTATCTGTTTGCTTCAAATAACCACAAGACTCTTTCAAGAGAACACATATTTAAATAACTTCACCGCCAACCATTTGCCAAACAAGCGATAAACAATTTTACTGTGAGAATGTATTATATTAAAAAGTACACGATTTACAGATAAAGCTGCAGTTTATAACTTTAGAGCAAATATGGCAGGAGGTTATTTTTTAAAATATATATTGCAAAAAAAAAATATTCCTCAGCTTCCAGTTGGCAATAAAACATACAAACTCTGACCAAAATGTTCAACAAACAGGCAGACAAAACAATATATATATATATATATATATATATATATATACGTGTGTATATATATATATATATATATATATATATACATACATTAGGAAATTAGAAATGACAGGAAATAACTGGAATTTGGCATCGATTTGATGTTTCTTTCTGCTTTTTTTTGTAAAACACGGACAGCAACAATAATCAAAACGCTCATTAGCCTCCCACCACACACACACTCTGACCGGGCAGAGATTGGATGGTGGCTAATGGGATGACAGCTAATCCTCTGAGCTAAAGGTAGAGTAATGGCCCTCTCTCTTTGTGCACATCACACTACGACACATTCACAAAGAGGGAACCCTCATATTCTCAGTTATGAAAAGCTCAAACTGAAGAAGGGTCAGGACAGTCTTGAGTATTTGAGGTGACTGGAAACGATACTCTGTTCAGGAAGTAAGGCAGGAATGAGGGGAGGAAGGAGAGACGCCATTTAGTGCCAGCAGCTCTGTCCAAGGTCTGAGGCCAAGACAGGACACAAAGGGAGAAGTTAAAGGTAAGACACTCCTATACTCTATTTATCATATCTGTGAGTTAACTGGTCAGTCCTGACACATTTTAGTAGTAGTTGTCCAAACACTACAGGGATCAAGGAAGATTTGAAATATTTTAAATAAATATGTATAACCGCCTGTTTAAAAGCATCAACACAAACAAAATAAAATTACATTCAGCATTCTTTTGTAAGCTAATTAAAAGAAAAGTTAATTGTAAGTTGTTATTATTTATTATCATGCATTCTTGCATCCTTTCATTGTCTCTTTTGCTTCTTCATCTCTGGTGAACCGTGGGCCAGATGCCCCCCCGAAATGTCTCGATTAATCTACACTTTGTCTCAAGAATCAATTAATCTGGATGGTGTAATCCCTTTAGGCTAATCTGGGAGTGCCTGTGAGTGTGTGGACACTTGTTCATCTATCTTTGTGAGAACCAAGACATATTTTGAGGACTGGTCCTCACTTCTTCAAAGGTCTTTTTGAGGTTTTAATGTCAGCGTAAAACATAAGTTTGATGAAGTCTGATATAAAACTGAAGTATCAGACTGTGGAAATGTGTAATTAGAAGCAACGTTTTTCATACTGGGATAAACTCACTCCAGCGACGGGTCTTGCTTATTCTTTTGTTTCCCATTTTGTTTCATAAAAAGACCAGAAAAAAAAACCACATCAGGTCAAATAAAGTTTCATCTTTGCGTGGAACAAGTGAGCTAATTTGCTATCTTTGCCAACTTTTGTTGTCTCAATGATACTATGACAAACAGACTTTTTCTTGTCTTGCAAAATGGTATTTACATTGACAAACAAAAGAATAAAAATATTTGGCTCTTGCCATTGATTACTGTTCCCTAAATAACAAGGGCCGCCCCTCTATCAAATACTCAAAGATGTCTTTCTTCACAGGTTTGTGCTGTTGCCATGGCGAGGCCAGGGCGCCCCATGTCCGAGAGCTACCAGCCCATCAGTTATTCAGTCAGTCAGTCCGCCTCGTACTCTGCTGAAGCTCAGGAGGACGGTGACGATCAGACGCCCATTTTCTCCCTCTCTAAGAGCTCCATGGATGTAGTCATGGCACACAAGCAGGACCCGGCCTGGACCCGCCTGGACCTGAGGCGCAGCTCCAGCACCAACACGCACTCAGACCAGAATGCAGTGACGTTGCAGCAGCTGCACCCTCACGTTTGGCAGCACGTCAGCGCCGCCAGCAGCCACCAGCAGGCGCTGGACGCTCACGGCCACCCTGCCCTCAGTGAGCGCTGGATCACCAACATGCATCGATGGAGTGGCAGCACGCTCAGCCGCAGCAGCACTCCAGACACAGTCGTGTGGAAAGGTGGGACCTCACGTCCCTCGAGTTTAACCCAGGAAACTCCTTGGTCCCCTATGTCCAAAACGACCTCCCCAACGACCACGCCGTCTGCTTTCATCTCCCCCCTGCAGACACCAACTTCACCCCCTGATGATCCATTTAGTTCTCCAACACTATCAATAACACATCAGCAGGATTACTTCCTTGCATCCTCGCCGCTGCCGTCACCCCTGCAGGCCCATGCCTCCTCACCCTTGACGTCCAACTCCCCTGACCTCCTGCAGCCTGCCAGCACAGAGGACAAGGACTTCCTGGAGAACAACTCGCTTTTTTTTAGGTTCCCATCCCCGATCCCATCGTCTGCTAGCTTAGCAGGAGAAGAGCCGCCG
Source organism: Synanceia verrucosa (assembly GCA_029721515.1). Taxonomy (NCBI): domain Eukaryota; kingdom Metazoa; phylum Chordata; class Actinopteri; order Perciformes; family Synanceiidae; genus Synanceia; species Synanceia verrucosa. The sequence goes on along the minus strand of CM056550.1, from coordinate 21,294,930 downwards.
TCAGATCCCAAATGTCTCACTGACGATGTGATGGCAGAGCTGCACAGACCTGGAGGCACACAGTTATCGGAGGGTGGAGAAGTAAGAGGCACAGCGCAAACACTAAACTACATGGCACCTGATTCTCCAGCAGATGGACAGGAAGGAGGAAGAGGAGCCACAGTTTGTTGTCTTGAGCTGCCATGGGAACCAGGGCAAAGCTGTCCAACAGGTCGAGCTTGGAGGTCGCCCCTGGTTTCTTCCTTGAGCGACTCGCTGTTGGGTGACCGGAGCAACTTGAACACCACAAAGGCCGAGGTGTTGAAGGAGGAAGGCACCATGACTTCACAGCTGGAGCTGGTGGATGCAGCGGTGCAGACCTCTCCTTTCGGCTCCTTGTGGGGCCTCAGGAGGAACACCTCCAACGTGGGCTCCCACTCATTCTTGGGCTCGCCGCCTGGATCAAGACTGAACCTGAAGTCGTCAGTGGGGTCCAACTCCAACCTGGTGTCTCCATCCTCCAGCATGTTCCCAGCGAGCAGCGGCGATGAGGAGGAGGCAGCAGAGGAGGAGTGTCAAGGGGACGACCCATCGTGGGACTCTGTCTCCTTGCACAATCAGGAGAGGAGGAGGAGGAGGTCGTGTCTGAAGATGAAGATGATCCAAGGGGAGGAGAGGAACGAGATGGGGAGGAGGAGCAGCATGAAGCAGGTGCAGTGGGACGAGGACGGAATGACGTGGGACATTCATGGAGCATCGCAGGACCTGGAGGTGCTGAGCACCGCCATTCAGAAACATCTGGGGCGCCAGAACAGCCCCAAACCTCTGAGGCCTTCGTCCAAAAAGAAGAAAGCACCGAAGCCTCCTCTCATATCAAATGTGGTGAAAGCCATGACGCCAGAACTTCACCCGCCTGTGACGATCATCACCTCCACTTGTGCAACGGAGGGCGAGAGTGAGAAGACACCAGAGGGAGTGAGGAAGGAAGCTGGGGAGGAAACAGTAGATGCTGGACGTAGATTAAGCAGAGCAGAGGCAGCTTATGCTAAAGAGGAGGACGAGGTGTACAGAGAGGAAGGAGGCGGCCGGAGCGGACTCATCCGCAAGAGGAGCGGCATCAGATCACTGAGGAGGCCTGGATGGTGTGGAGGCTCCAGCAAGGCTGATGACTAATCTAATTATATTGATTATATATTATAACTGATCAAGCCCTCTCACTACTGATGAACTCATTAACATTTAGAGCAGGTTTCACCTCCATTTGGTTTCATGCTGCTGATGCTGAGACTTTCTTTTCACCAAAAAAGAGAGATGTTCTTTATGATCCACAGTTTAGAGTTCAGAGCTAAAAGGCATAATACTATTCCAGATAAAAATCTATTTTTATCTACAGTTATGCTTCAATAAAACAATCAATCAGTCAAAAAAGGATCGCTTGTTGTTCTAAAGTGGCATTGATTTCTATCAAGAATAGATTATTTATTTATTGAGCGCTCACATCATTGTGCCACCAACTCTAATAACAAACTCTTGCAGAAGTCTTCAAAAAAATCAAGACGACAAGAGACAAGACGACCGCAGAGACGTTATACTTTTGTTCATGTAGATGTTCAATGAAACAAAATGTTGTTTTTGTATTTCTGTTGCTCAAAAAACATTTTGTTTGACTGATACTGGATTCAGTGGTTGGAGGTTGTGTGGTGATGTATCAGCTGACATCCTTTTTAAAGCAAAAACACTATATCCCAACATTTTTGATATGGATAATTTAAATTTAGTTATTTTAAAACATACTGTGTAGTGAACTGTTTTGTTACTTATTGGCCATAAATCTGTGATAACAGATAATACAACAATTTCAGAGGAGGTGTTCTACATTTGACTCCACATTATTAAAGTTACTTTGCAAAAACATAAAATCCTCAGAAAATATCGTGTATATTATTTACACATGATATTTACAATAATATAACATTGTAAAAGCGGCGTAATTAATCCTTTCACTTAATATTTTAAGTACTTTAACTGACAATAATTCTGTATTTGTACCAAAGTAAAAATACTTGGGTACTTCTGCCCCCAGATTTTGTTTTTGCTCACAGGATTCTGTTGTCTTTGTCATAGGTCTTTAAACCAGGGACAATGTTTTCTCCTCGATTTAAAAATGAAAAAAAAAAAAAATCTGACAAATGAGGGAAGTGATATGGAAGCAAACCGTTAATGATACAAGAGGTAACTCAGCTCCAACATGTTGTCAGAAAATAAACTGAAAGGAAAAGGTACAGAGAATTGAGTTGCATGTAAACTTGGTGAACCATGGACGGAGAGGTTTGATTATTCAGGAGCTGCCATTCACATGAGCTGGCACTTTCTCCCTCATTCACCACAGAAAAAAAAGCTCAACCCACCAGTGGCTTCCACTGCATTTATTGTTGTCATATTTGTAGAGAGAATATGAGGGTCTTTATTATTATTCATTATCATTTCCTCTATTTGTTTCTCCACTGCACTTGTGGTATGTATCCACAGATTATTTTAGCTTCAGTTTTAAGGTCAAATCAGTGTTGCTGTCACTCTGAATAATCCATAAAAAAAAATATTCTTGACATCAATGTCTAAGCTAATGCCAATATAGCTGCCAAAAGTCTTTCCTCTTTCATTTATCTCCTTTTACTCCCTCACTTGATGGTTATTGATTAATTAGTTAGTTTGATACTTGATTAATTCAGTGGAAAATTAAAGCAGCCAGCAGCACAACACTCAGAGGAGAGACACAATAAATATATACAGTGCTTCTCAAATTTATTATTCCAGCTACCAGCGTCAGGTGTTTACCATTGCTGATTACCAAAATATTTTCAATGTTTCTGTGATGGTTAATGCACCAGTCTGTGCAAGTTCTTTAATCAAAATGCTATCTTTAAGGCTAAAATATAATTATTGCTGTTATCCACGAATTTTAAGTCACTGTTTTACAAAAAAATGAAAAAAATATCAAAACATTTTATTGTTAATATATTTTAATTGAGAAAATGTGTTTTATTGGTTGTTTGTTATTCTGGATTAATTTCTGACTTCTCAGAGAATTCCAGTGTCCTGGCTCAAATTTGGGTCTAAAAAGGTGAATTCAGTTTTAATTCATCACTCCTGTTCAAAATGGTGCCAAATTAAATAAATAAATTAAATAATTAAAAGTCCCAGTAACAACATCTTTTCTACTGAGTCATGTGGTGAGATCAGAGCTGAAGGTCATGCTCAGGTCACTATGTCACTGCTCTAAGTCAGGTGACATGATGTGATGTTTGATGCTGTACTGCCTTTGTGCTGCATGTTGGTGAAATGTGAGCACACTGTATGTATGTGAAAGTGCTGATGGGGACCCACCCTCCCCCTCTGAAATCCCCTTTTTCTCAGCTACAGTGGAAACTCTACAGGAGAACAATCCAGCACTCTGCTTTGTTGTGTTTTTGTTGTCCCTGCTGTTGTGTACTGTACCTGTACATCTGCCTGGTATAAGTAGCGTGGGATGCGTGCCACCCGGTGATTCTGTGCCGGACGATGGCTGTACCTGGACCTCCTCTGCTCCTCCTTCTGTCTCTGCTGCTGCTGCTGAGCAAGGCATCCCTGCCTGCAGCTGCATTCACACTGACGCCTGGACGACAGCCTCAGCACAAGCTGCTCCACCTGGGTGAGGACATGCTACAGAAACACACCTTCATGGCTCCTTAAAACACGTTTTATTTAACTCTTGGGTCTCCTTATCATTCTGTATACTTGTCCTGAGGGTCAAAAATTACCTGCCTCCACTAAACCTCTTTAAAAAAAAAGACAATTACCTGAAATTTCAATCCAGAATATATTTTGCATGAATATGCACTGGATGCCATTTCTTATTTAGTCCCAAGGGAAATTCAATTCAAGAAATACTAAATGAAAGTACTATTATTATAATTGCTAAACACTATTTTTATATTCTTATATACTGTGTAACAAGGAGTTCAATGACAAAACACAAAAATAATATAATGCAGGAGGTTTTCTCTGCTGTTAAACATGGAGACCAGGTCATTTATGACTCAATGACAACACAAGGGTTACATATCTGCTGTTTCAGGGGCTTTATCTTGTTCTTTTCTCTTCTCAGACTGGCCGAGGGATTGCGGCACGGCTCACTTCAAGCCCAACATGGCTGAGAGGATTGTGTCAGGGAATGAGGCCAGACCTCACTCCTGGCCCTGGCAGGTCTCTCTGCAGGTAAATCTGCCTTCGCATTGATTATCAGGTCTTGACTGGACAGAATGAAAATGTTACTTAGCACTCAGATGTGGTTTTTATTACTCATTTAGCATATAAAATGTCAGGATACAGTAAAAAAAATAACTAACCAACTGTCTAAAACCACCAAATAGATTAAAAGTTAACCCTCATACAACCTATCAGGGTCCCAACAGATATACTTTTTGTCATATTATTCTATCATTTCATCGTTTTGTCAATCAATTTGTTCCTAATTACTTCACATCATTGTTTTTTCTTTTTTTCTTTTTTTAAAGACCTATCTACTGGGGATGCCAGTCAAAACACCAAACTGTGGCCTTTAAAATTAAAACAGTGGGCTTTATTTTCATTTTAAACAAAAAAAAAATTAAGGGCAAAAAATGAAAAAACAAAAAACAAAAAAACATTTAACATTTCTTACATAGCAACATGCTTTGCTATTTGTTTCTTGAGCTTTAAATAGAAGGAGGATCCAGCACATTTTCTCCCTATCCCTTAAGATTTAATTGACTAATGGGCATTTTACTGTCTAAATAAACTCTTAACAATGTCAGATTGAGTAAAAAAACATGTCTTGTTTGAAGAAATAATGATATAACGTCAACAGCTCTAGTTTCAAAGTTTTGAGTCTCACTCAGGATATGATGTCTAAATTGAACCTGAGGGTGTGAATTTGTCACCAGAATCCAAAGCATATCGGTTGACATTCCTTAACCGACAAGCTACTATAAACGTGAATGACATCCTGCATTACTTCAGTATATGATTAATATTTATATGTACTGTTATCATGAAGTGTTACCACATGATCTCACTGATGCAGGTTCGTCCCAGAGGAAGCAAACATTACATTCACGTCTGTGGAGGAACTCTGATCCACAAGAACTGGGTCCTTACTGCCGCTCACTGCTTCCAAAAGTAAGAAACCGTTAAAACTGAAGTTTACCATGTTTGAATTCATTTTTGTGGAAAAATCAAGCCCAATGAGAACCACAATGGCCTCACTTCAATCATATTTTCGGGCCTGTCAGAGGTAAAGCTGAGGATGCTGGGAGCTGGAGGATCGTCCTGGGGAAGCATCAGCTAAAGCGCTCGGAGACGGCGGAGAGGATTTTCCCCGTGAAAAGAATCTACCGACACGAGAACTTCAGATACCCGACTCATAGCGAGCTGGACTACGACATCGCCCTGGTGAAGGCCGCCACAGATATCAACCCTTCAAACTTCATCCGCTACGCCTGCCTGCCGCGCAAGCAGACCGCCCTCAGTCCAGGACACTACTGCTGGGTCACCGGCTGGGGAGACACCCGGGGTGAGTGGAGGAGTGATAAATAATGTGTCAGGGAGTCTATAGAAACCATCCTCTGAGGTTTGTTAGTTGCTTTTTCATGCTTGTTTTCTGGAATCTTATGAGCTCATCTCATAAACGCAAGATTTTACAGATCTGTGTCGATTAAATCAGAGTTTAAGTTAATCCATGTCCTTGGACATATTTCAGGTGGGAAGGAGAATGTGTCCCTGGCAGAAGCCCTGAATCAAGCCCGCCTGCCCATCATTGACTACAAGACCTGTCGGCAGAAGAAATTCTGGGGTGACCGTGTCCGGGACTCCATGATCTGTGCCGGGTTCAGAGACACCGAGGGCCCGCCTGCTGCATGCCAGGTAGGACTCAGCTTTACAGATGTATTTGGAGGCAGACGCCAGGCTGAATTGTCTGATCACCCATTCATCTCCTCCTTCTTCTCCCAGGGCGACTCTGGTGGTCCTCTGCTGTGCCAGCAGGGGCAGGACCGCTGGGAGGTGCACGGCGTGGTGAGCTTCGGTCCGATCGGCTGCACCGTGGAGAACAAACCCAGCGTCTTCACCCGCACCGTCGCCTACATCCCCTGGATTGAGGCAACACGCATCAGGGACTTCTTCCTGCACTAAGCAGGCCGTCTGACGTCTGCAGACGACTCCAGTCTGTTTTTACCAAAACTTGACCACCACTTCAAGATGTAAATACATGTTCTGAATGTCAGATTACTGTTTTCTACCGCAACACAATTAATGCAATAAAACTGGTGAAAAGCTAATTCTTTGTCATCATTTACCATTTTTAATATAGTTTTGAATGCAGCCGGTTTGATGGAGACACATTACAGTGATTTCTTGTTGCACAGGAAAAAACGCTGCAGATCAATAAATACAAGAGTAGAAGCTGTGTGTTTGTGGATGAAAATCTCTTTGCTCTTCTACCAAAGAAGAGGCTTTCAGTCCAAAATCAGTACATGAATCCAGTGCTGTTCACCTGGTGAACCGCACATACCAGAGGTCATCTTACAAATTTGTTCATTTGACCCAAATATCATGGGTTTTAAAACTAGCATCAAAGAAGACTAATAAGTCTCCCATAAACAATTAAAGAACAAATGATACACCTCTATAAAACATCCTCAGTGTCTTCTCATTACTGATCAAATCAGGGACAGGAATACCTCAGAGGATAAAGACCAATGAAGAAATGGGTGTTACACGACGGTCTACATCTGGATCCCCAGTGGACTATAGTCCAGTCTTCTTTTAATTCCCCAGAGTTGCTCCTGGAATGGAAAGTGACTACAAAGAAAACCAGCAAACTGGAATCAATCCACACTTTCCTGAAAAGCACACTGCATTTGACCAGAGTCTAAGTGCTCTTAGCACTGTGGTTAAAGGCGGTGTTCCAGAGAGGTATTTGGCCCTACAGTAGAAGCAGATGTGTGCGGCAAAGGGTTAATTCAGCCTGGAGGGCGAGCCGGTGAGGTGGTCCCAGTTGTTGTAGAGAGCGTAGGCACCGGACAAGGCCAAACCAGCCAGACCTCCTCGAGCTACACCCCTCAGGCCACCTGCAAACACACAGCAGTGAAAGAGTGAGTGATTTTATCTCATCTTATGTGTGCACATAAAATCAACATGCATCAAAACATCTGTCCCAAAAGCAACTTCTGGAAATAATTATTTTAATTTATCAAAACTACTAGATGGTTGAGGCTCAGCACACTCATTTCAGTCATTTATTTGAAATAATTGGTGCTTACCGATGGATTTCTGCACATTTACTGTACCTCACAACATGCATACAGAGTATTAACATAGTGCAAAGACACTTACTGGCTGATTTAAAGAGCATCCCTGTTAGCGTCCCAGCAGCTACTGTGTTGATGTCGTCCTCTGCTCCTCTGGCCTTCTCTATCGCCACGCCAAAAACGCTGTATAACAAAGCTGCAATTTCAAAGAAAAAAGCAGATAGTTTTAGAAAAATGAAGAAAAGAACAGCTTTTACAAGACATCTGTCTTCACAAGAGGCATTCAAAATAAAAAATGGACACTGTCTGCACGGATTTCTTACACATTGCAATGAGATTAGCGAACACGTTAGTTATTTCACATTATATTTGGAGCTACATTATAACAGTCTTACCAACTGAGCCAAGAGAGTTGGCCCATGAAGCACCTTGTCTGGTCACCATGTTGAGAATCCTGGGAGGAAAAAGCAAACATTTAGAGGACAAGTTAAGTGATCCTGGTATGAAATTAGGGGAGATACTAGCTGCTAAACTGAATCCACTCTATGTATACTCACTGCACATTACGAGGTTTGGACCATCCCATGTCTCTCGTCTCCTTCAGGCTCACCCTGAGACCATTTAAAGCTCCGAATGCAGCTCCTATAGTCACAGCAAAGATGCAGAAAGACTGAGTGAGGCATTGCGTTAAAGCCCTGGCATTATTCAACTATTTCAATTCTGATTACTCCACATTCTATGTGTCAAAAAGTATGTGATCACCAAAATGTGATTGATAACTATGGACCATCTACTGCTGGAACAGCCCCCTCTCTTCTGAGCAGCTTTTCTACAAATTTACTAGAACCTGTCTGAAGGGATTTTCTCAGCCGCCACAAGGTCATTACTGAGGTCGGACACTGATGTTGCATGGCCTTGCTTTGCAGACGGTGTCTTAGTTCATCCCAAAGGTGTGGTGTCACATTTTTCCACACCAGACTCAAAGAAGACCTGTCCTTTATGAACTTTATGAATAAAACTTCCCAAAACGGTTGCCACACAGTTTCCCAACACAATGTTGTCTGTAAATTATTGTATGATGTAAAACTGACTTTCTTTGTTGATATTTTTAACTTAAGCCACCGGACTGAATCTGAAACATGAAAAACAGCTACAGAAAGACAGAAAAATAAGTAAAGTAAGTAAACAGCAGTGGTTCACATGCTTCTAACATGTATAGTGCAATTATAGTACACTAATTTTCATTACTTTTTTTTACAATGATAGAAAACTGAGTAAATTGTGTTTTAGGACATATTTAATAAAGTTGTAACGTTATGATGGTGCAGGTGTTACTTACCAGTCATGCAGGATCCTCCAATGGTAAAGAAAGCAAGTTCAAACCTCCCTCTTGTCTTATTTGCGCCTGTGGGCAGAATGAACTCATCTGTGTCCTGAAACACAACATGGACAGCTGTTAGAGTAAGAAAAAGTACACAAACACACATCAATTTAACGCTATCAGCAGCCACAATGCTAGTTTAGCTGTAGCTCACCTGAACCAGGTAACGTGGGTCGACATTGAGGTAAGGAGACAAAGGACTCATTCCCGTTACTGAAATTACATAACAACACAGTATTTGCATTTATATATAGATCAAGGAAGTTGTGTGTATAACACACTGACAGGCCATGATGTTAGCTAACAGCACACCTGTAACAGGTTAAGCTAGCTACAGTTATATCAATGTGATAGCTTACAGGGTACACCGGCGAGCTCTGACTTGGAGTACTCAGGGGAAACACCTCCAAAGAGATTCCCGATACCTCCTTTCAGTCCTCCGGATCCTTGTGCTTTACTGTCCATGGTTGTAGGAGATCCGACGGGACGCCTGGTGAACACTGGAGCTGCTAGCCGAGCTGGCTAACGTTAGCAAGCGCGCTAGCTATGTCGAAATACTCAAAATTCAAGACAAACTGATCAAGGACGAGCTGCTGGATTTAAAGACACCGCTAGACGCTGTCCTGTCAATGCGTGTGTTGGATCCTGAGTGAGTTTAACAGGTGTAAACACCGATACAGACCACCGACACGCTAGCCTTGTCGTTAATCCCCTGACCTCCAGGAACACGTTCTGCCGTAAGGCGATCTCTGACGCAAGCTGTGACGTCAGACAGACAATACTGTCGCAAACACCCACGTTATATAATGACATTTCAATATTATAATTCACCCAAACGTGATATGTTGATTAATAAATAAGCAATAAATAATAAATAAGTTGATTTAACAATGTTTGTGGGCAGCCCGACTTTGCGACACCTCCACAGACCTGGGATCTGTTAATTTAACCCAAGGGCAAACGGTGTCAACCAGCCAGGACACATCAGAACTGACCCCAGGCAAAGAGGAGAGACACTGTTTTCAGAAGGTGATATCAGTAAATATTGTTTTTTTTAGTCAGTAACTTGCAAATTTTAGTGAATCTTCTATCTATCTATCTATGGAGGAAGTGGGCATACTCGTGTAAAAGTAGCACAAGGTAAAAAATACTGAAAAGTGATAGTTCAGTAAAACCATAGTATACCAGATACTGCTACGAAAAGTATGCATACAGAAGTACAATCTGAAAAACACACTAAAGTGTTATATATGGAAAATGGACTCCTTCATCACATTTTCCAAAACATATGTGAATGTGTCAAGTAAATAGCACTCAATGCCAAATGTCATAGGTACTATTTAAGTTCTGCAAACTGAAGCACAGTACTTACATATGCCTTCTTGATTCCCACCACTACATAAAAATTAATGGGTTATGAAACACATTATATGAAATTACGTTTTTCACTTTCCGTTAAGTAAGTTGGCATCTGAAAACATGACTTTTTATTTTGCCTTACCTCAAAAACGTCTGTGGTATTTCTTTTTTTATTATATATTCAATTTTTTTATTGAACAGTGTATGTAATAATGTACAAATAGCATGTACAAATCTCTGATCTATGTCTAAATATAGGAACATGGACATTAAAAATGAAATAAATATAAATCAAAATATAATAAATTACATGAGTATTCTATAAACACATGAAATAAACACATAAATTGGTCTTCAGTTTACATTAAAAACCCATTCCAGTAACAGATAGCACAAATATTAACTGCTCTTCTTTAGTATTTACATGCTTTTTAACTAGTAAATATTGTACTTTCTCCAGTCCGTACATCATATTCACTGTTTACAATTGGTGATAAAAGCACACCAGACAATTTCTGTGAGTGACAACAAAAAACAAAATGCTCAGTGGCTGCAAATAAACATTACTTTTGAAACTGAATTTTAGTTCAGCTGGATGGATATGCATGTGCATTATTTATTGTATTCTTTAGCCTTGGGCAATATGGGATATTTTAAAGATTTAGCACATCTATTGTCGAGTGCACCAACTGCTGATTATTTTTTATTGTTGATGATGAATCATTTTCTTCATCAGTTTTATTCTGAGCAAAGTAACATTTAGGGATATTGGAATATAAATAAAACTGAGACTAACTAACTACCAACATGGCCCTCCTTACACTTACCCTCTCTGGGATGCATGCATGGCCATAATAAAGAGACAAAACACCACATTTAAATCACCAAACTCACCAAATGTGGCTCTGAAGTCTGACATATAATCTTTACTTTAACCTTGAATAATCTTATAATATCACAATATGCAAAAACTGACAATAAACCATATTAAGCAAACAAATATGTCATTTTTAAGCTAATATGCTAATGCTGGGTTTAATATGTGTGAGTGAAGTTGTATGAATAGTTTGTATGAACATTTTGTGTGAATATCATTGATAGTATTTCATTCAGATTAGTATTACTGGCTCGATGCCAGCCTTGTCAACGTGCAGGCACATAATTAATAAATATTTGCCATAATGTAGATATTTTTTATGACAAATAAGATTAAGTTAAATGCAACATTTAGTCTGAAGGATACGACTTGTAAATTAGTGCAAAAGTACAATAATAGACATAAAATAAAACTGTGAAAGATTGCTGTGCAAAAAAGTGTGAATTAGTTACTTCTATGAAATAATATGAGATAGATACTTTGTAGTTTAGTTCCTTTGAAGCTGCACAGGGAGGCAGTAGAGAGCTGGCAGTAGAAACTGCTGGTGACGGGTCAAACCTGTTCAAACCTGTCTTCAGTCCTCACTTTGATTAGGCCTGATGTAGCTGACTGACTGGTTTAATTTGTTCTCATTGGCAACAGACAAACTGCATTTGTTGGACTGTTTACGTCACTGGAGCTGCCAGCATCCTGTTAAATACAGTGACACCTGTCAGGGCCCTTTACCTGAGTGATATCCCACCTTTCAAACCCACAGGGTGTTCACCCATGATGCAACACGGAGACAACGTCCACATGAACGCGTATTTGTGCACTTTTTTTTGTAATGCGCCGGCGTCCCCCGGCCATCTGCTGCCGGTCAAAGGGACAGAGGCAGTGAAGGAATTCAGTGTGTTGAATTTCCCGAATAACAAGAGCATCTTATTTGGATTCTGCCATTGTGTGTGTGTATTCAGACGGGGCCAAGTGGAGCGATGAAGTTTGCCATTGTCACCCGGTGTGGGTGTTTTCAGACTCTCTGGCATGATCTGTGAGTTAGTGTTCTCTGTGTTACTGCCCAGTGTGCCCACTGTCTTTTCCACAATGCTCCATTCAGCCCTGGGCCTCTCTCTCTGCTCACTCTCAGACTAAGCTGCCACCCATTTTGTGCCTCTGGCTAATCATCATCATCATCATCATCATCCATTGGGCTACAAACCAAATTTTCAGTTGTGGGATAAAATAGCTGTGATGTCATTTTGTTATTTTTTTTGCAGTCTTGTTTCCGTCCCTCACTTCCTCTCTTCCCATCTCTCTCTTTTTCTTTCTGTCTCTCTCTGAGCTCCCAAACACAAAAGACAGAGAGGCCACGACAGGACCCCAGTGTATGCTGGTTGTCAGGGAGACAAGGAGACAGTGTTGGGTCTTTAAACTGCCTCAGAGGGGTGTGTGGAGTTAGGGGGAGTTGGCCTTATTTACATGGGAAGAGGACAAGAGGAAAGAGAGAGAGCCGGGGTTTGAAATACAACTTTTTGAGCAGCTTATAGGACAAAAAAAAAAAATCATCCCGCTGTCCACCCATCAAATATTTACCAAGCAGAGGGGAAATCTGGAGCTGTTCATTATGCGGAGGATGCTGTGCATACATAGTAATGTAAATCAACCTGTCTTTTCCTCTCTTTTATCCATTTTCCCCAACCCACACACGTTTTGATTGTAAGTGCTGTGAGCTCAGGGCCCCAGTGTTGGCAATGGCGAAGAGCTGACTGCAGAATACATTACCAGATGCTTGACGAGGGTTTCATACCAGACATAGAGGAAAAGAGGACAAACAGGGAGAAGAGTACACACCCATCCAAAAACACATGCATCCCCACCCATTTATGTCCACTCACACTCTTGTACTTTTGCTATCTTCGCTCTTCCTGTCCAGAGGATTGTCAGCGGTGGTCACATTATGTCCTCTCTCTGGGATCAGGGGATGGGGGTGGGGAGGGGTGTTGGGGTTGTGGCCACAGAGCCGGCTCGACTCCAAGCCTGAAGTTCAATATCACCCCTCAACTCCACAATGAAGGCAGGAAGGGCAGTGAGAGGACGAATGAGCCACCCACTGCTGCATTCACCACGGAAACACTCCCCCCGGCCTCCTCCATGTGATTTTCTCCTTTTTTGTGCCGTGTGAAACCTTAAATCTGTAGTTTAAAGGGAACTGGAGGTGTCAACTCTCCATTAGAGGAGGAATAATTAAAACAGCTATCACAACACATGGGGGTTATTAGCAGAGTTTTTTTTTTTTTTAACTTCAGGAACAAACTGTGATCCGGTGTGTAATATTTACTCTGCAGATGTTTGAGGGCGAGATTGCACAATCAATTTCCCTTTAATTCCCCAAGCCATCTCTGAACCTGAACCCCCACCAACCCCACCCCCTCGTCTTTTTTTTTTCTGTTATACATGTGCATGCCTCTGAGAAACCATGGTGAGCTGGGTGTGTTTTGTTCGCTCTTATTACACACATCGATGTGTGTAACGTCCACTTAAATAACAGAGTAGATGGGAGGAAAAGGAGCACAGGAAAAGGAGAAGTGGTGGAAAAACATGTTGTGGCCTCCCCCCCCTCTCCCACCCACCTCCCTTTGGTATCTGAGGGCGTTTGGTGATTAGTATGCAGAAAGGAAGCTGATTTGCATAATTAAGTGCTACAGAGAAAAAGCAACAAAGTTTTGTTAGTTTTACAACTATGAGTTTAATAGTTATTCTTGCTCAAGTTATAAGTTCATACATGTATCTTTGCTTTAATTTTTTTTGTTTTGTCAGACACACATTTTTTTTTGGTTTTAAAGGAATCCAAAGCAGAGACAGATACCATTAAAGTGGTTAATAATCACAGGAGAAGTGGTAACAGTTAGTAACCTACACTTGACACCGAAGAGTAGATTAATGTCGTAACTACACTGTTAATTGTCACACTCATAGTTTACAAAAAGGCACAGAGGGCAAGCAATGTTGATCTCAAAGGCTCCAGTTAATACAGAGGACATCAGGGACTCCAGTATATCAGGACATTGATTACTAATGACACATAAAGCGTCCTTATATTCATCAAATTACTCTCTGTAATAAGGCATAATGCTCTTATCTGAAAAGGTCATTTAATGTTATTTTCACGTACAAAATAGAATATAAAAATACATTATAAACTTGTTACAGATGTTACGCTCCATGGTTTTCTCTTTTTTTTTTTGCTGTGTCAAGGCATCAGTTGGTTGTGTGTATATTAACTGTATATGACTGTACCACAAGAAAAAAGTGGATACACATGCAGAAATATAGATATGGATGACTTCATCTCCCAACAAAACAAAACAAAACAAAGATAAAATGTAACACTGTTCATCCCGAGGTATCCGAACCTCGCACATAAACATTTCAGACACGGTAGCTGCTGCTTCAATACTGCATTACACTTCCAAATGAGCCACTTTAGTTTTTGGCAATGAAATCTGAATTGGGAAGAGTTATGGATGTAAAGCCATAACATGTAGATGATGATAATTAATCTGCATAAACCCAAAGCACACAATTTTTTGCTGGGCACAAACCCACGATGTAGGAGAAGATTTAGGTGTAACATTGTTCCATCGCTCTCGAATAAATAAAGGCACTGTTGTTCAAGCTCGTACAATACTGTAGTGTGAAAAAGGCAAAGGCATCGTTGTGCAAATCCTCTCCATTTAGACAAAAGAAGTGCAACCTCCCCTCTGTGTGAATCTGCACTGTACACACTTGGCATTTATACTGCATATGTTGACTCAGTGTTGGGATACGTTAAGAAAAACTCAAGAGATACTTTGGCATTTTCGACTCCAGCTTGTTCTTTTCTCTCACTGAGCACCTGTTGCTTTACAGTGAGAGGAAAAAAAAAAAACGCTCTGCGCTGACATTTTAATCACTGAGCCACAGGTTTCTACAATGGATGGAAATGTCTCATTTTTGGAGGAAATGAGTCATAAAGTAATATGATCTTTCAAAGAAAAAGTGACATTTTAAACACGTCATAGAGTGCTGCAGGTGTGATACATTTTTACAGGCTAACCAGGAAGTTAGCATTGCAAAAAGTACATTGGATTTTTTTTATTATTGCATAAAATAAGCTTTGTGGCAAACAAACGTTTATAAATGAAGTCTTATGACTAACGTTAGGCTATAAAAGAACGACGCTCACGAGTGGGATATTTACGGACGTAATTTACGTTGTAGAACAATACGTTAAAATCTCTCAAGCCTTGGGTTAAACACAGACTTCATTTTTGGCCTCAAATTAAACAACCCTGCCGACTTTGAGACATTTTTTTGGTCTCATTCCTGCAACTCTCAAGGCAAATAATTAATACATTAATATATTAACACTAATTATGATGAAAGGATGTGTGGAAAAGCAAAGTAAGAGGTGCCCAACGAGGAAAGATGCTTTAAAATATCTCTTTGAGTTTTAGTGTTGACGGGGGTTTCTTTGCTGGATAAGTACCATTATTATCAGTATTATTATTAATAGAGTCGTTATTATTATTGCAGCACATGGGCTGGGGGCAGGGCAGCTCAGAGAGACAGTTTGGCACAAGCCAGGGTTTAGGAGCCCTTCACCAGTTTGGGGCCCGTCCCCAGTAAAGTCTACTGCAGCTGTGACAGGTTGGGATTTCGGATGAAAACATTCTCTGACTGGCTTTGGAGTTGTTGTTTTTTTTTTTTGGAAGGAAGGCACGTTCGGTAAAGTTTAGGTTAGGACTTGGTGATGGGCGGGGTCCTGAGGTTTATTCCCGTGTTCGCTGTCGTCTGGTTGGCCGGTTAGACAGAAGCAGTCGGGTTGTTCCCAAAGTGCCGGTCTGGTTGGCTGAGCTGGGGGAGTGACGGGGGCCGTGGGCCAATGAGCACGCCAGCAGGCGGAGATGGGTGGGTCATCAGTGGGCGGAAAGGTCAGAAGGTCAAGGGGTCATGGGTTAGTTGCCGTGGCAGCTAGAGTTAGACAGACAGACGGACAGACGTGGAAAGGAAACAAAAAGGGCACATAAAAGGGGACATAAAAAGAAAAAAAGATAGAAGAGAGATTAGTGTCAGCTAGTGGCGTCAGGATGACAACAAGGCAGATCTACTGCAGTCACACAGCATGAGGGGCGCTACAGACGAGCTGCGCAACACCTTCATGAGCGCCGCATAACCATTCAGGAGGACTGGCGTCAACCACCGGGTGGTGAGGCGAGGAATGGCTGGCTAGCGATGCTCATGTGTACTCATGAAGGCGTTTGGCAGGGTGAAGCTTTCCGAGCCGCCCCTCCTGTCGTGTGGCCGCTGCTATAGTGATACTACTCATGCTAGCTGGGCTACGTCTAGCACAGACAGACAGTGAAACCATGGACAGAGAGGGAGACGGCATGGTTTCATGTGGGTGAGAGAGTGACCTTTATGTCCAAAGAAAAGTGTCTGGGCCTCAGAAATACTTTCACTTACTGACAAGGAGAGCTGTTGTTTAGCAGCAGGCATTAAGTTCTGCATGATTAACAGTTACTGATTATGGTTTGATCTATTTGGCTATGGAGTATTAGAAGAGCACCTAGTGAACTACAGTAAGCAAAGAGGCACCATAAGAGATAGCAATGAGAGGTTAAGAGATGGTGATTTTAGAGGGACTTAAGAAACAATTTAACAACCACAGACTAGCTACAAGAATTTAGAGGCTTTGGTTTTCTTTAGAGATTTTTCTTTCAATAGTCATCTTTATTGCCTTTTAGTGTTTTTTTTGTCCATCGTATACAACAAGATTACCACCGCTCACACACTCACGCAAACGCACACACACACACACACACAAACACACACATGCACGCACACATATATTGTAGCTAGCTAGTCCATTTCTATTGCATAAAACAGTCACGAGGCCTGTGAATCGAGAAGGTCACCTCATCTTAAATAAGACAGAGCAAAAATCACTGCCTTCATTGCCACCTTTCGCGGTGACTAGAACAGTAGTAGCTACACACCTTGAATAAAAGTTTTGAAGTTTACATGGAGACACTTCATCTATAAAAAGCATATCGTAAAAATAAAAATTTACAAACTAAAAAAAAATAAAAAAA
The DNA here is from genome assembly GCA_029721515.1 of Synanceia verrucosa. Lineage (NCBI taxonomy): Eukaryota > Metazoa > Chordata > Actinopteri > Perciformes > Synanceiidae > Synanceia > Synanceia verrucosa. Next base: position 21,277,896 of record CM056550.1, on the reverse strand, counting down.
AAAAAAAAATACTACAAGTATTTCCAACGCGATCTTGTTCCATAAGCTTCATATAAGCACTTAAATCCTTAAAATCCCTATATACATATTTATTTTGCAGCTAAATACATGGTAACAGCACCACTCTGGCTAGGAAATATATGAAATATATGTAAACAGCCCCAATGATAAAGTCCAGTGGGCGACTGATAAGACCACAAACAACAGTATTTCATACAAAAGAGCTTGTAACACAGACTTCAGTAGTTATCACACGCTGTGTTTTAGTAGTAAAGACCAAAGATCATGTTGATTTTAATGACCTTCAGGAAAAAGGCAATCACTGTTACTTTTAAGTGTCATATAGTCATTGGGCACAACACAGAATTTAATTAAAATTACTAATAAAAATAATAATAATAAAAAAACAAACATTTGTGGAAATCTACTGGAATGAAGTTGGATATAAATAAAACTTCCCACAGTTATTTGCCAGGTCAAAAAGTAGTAGTGAGATAAAAAGAGATAAAAAAAACAACAACAAAAGATTCTGAGAGAGGACTCAAAATCCAGAGTCACAAGGAACCGAGTCACATGAACGCAGCGATCCATTCTAATTGAGAGGGTCCCGGCCTGAACGCCGTTCAGTTTATCAACCAGACGAAGCAAAGATAACCGCCACCTCTGTCACCCTTCACATGGTTCCTCCCAATCTGCTCAGTTACCTCACTTTCACTGCAACAAATACCGTTTCACATTTTACGTCGAAGCCGCCACTGCGTGTGACCTTTTTTCGCCTGAATTATTTCGTATATTATTTTTTTCTTAATAGGCATGCCGTACATGTAAACTGAAATTGGTCCATTGGTCTGCACGCATGCACACTAACACACACTCATGCATACACATAAAGTGGCTGGTGAGCTAACTAACCTCTGTCTGGGGTCACTACCCTTTGGTAAGGATGGATTCTCTTGTCGTGGCGTCGTACCTTAGTGGTCATGGCACCTGCTAACAGCCATTGACATCGCCAAGACAGAACACAGAAGGTTACTCATCAGAAAGACATCAAACACCCATGGCACCAACATCAGTGAAAGCGGGAATTTACAAAGTGTTCAAGGCTGAGGGTGGAAAAAAAAAGTCAAAACATCTAAGAGACAGAATTCTTGTTGTTTTGTGGTCTTCGGTTCTCTAAAGAAAATATTAATCCAAACCACTAATTTCTCACTAAGCTTCACTAGTAGATTCAACATCAGCTGTAAGCAAAGTCACTCTATAGCTCTGCGATTAAAAATAAGCTGTAACATATATTAAATCACAAACAGCGGCGCTAAAATATCTATGGGTTCACTAAAATGTGTTAAAAAGTACAAGCAGAAGCTGAACTATTAAAACAAGTTAAATAGCTGTCACACCACAACACTAGTCTGCTAATACAAAGAGGAAATTAACAGGAATGGACACTTGACTACAGAATGACTGTCGAGGAATCTGTCATCCTAAAGTATCAGCAAACTTTGAGTGTTTGCGCTGCGGAACAAGTATGTAAGGGGAGGAAAGAGGAGGGTAGGGTCTCTGCAAGCCAGTCCATGTGTGTGCTAGGAAGGGTTGCTATCGCTTAGCCTTTGGTTGGGAAAGCCATACCTGCAAAAACACAGGAAGAAGGGACTGTTAGCCCAACAATGAGCTTCAGAATTCACCTGGGTATGATGTGGATGTATTACAAGAGCTGGATATGGCTGCCAATTTGGCCCAGTGGTAGACCTTTCTGTGTGGAGTTTGCATGTTCTCCCCGTGTCTACGTGGGTTCTCTCTGGGTACTCCGGCTTCCTCCCACCATCCAAAAACATGCATGGGATTAGGTTAATGGGCTAATTTAAATTGATTGTAGGTGTGCAACCAGAAGCACAACTGAATGCTCCTGAGATGTTAAGGTGGCCAAAAAGGCAGAAATACGAAGAAAGACAGAAAGTTTCTGGAGAGTTGTGAGTTCACTCAGAGGCTGACATGAACACAGGCATGAGATCGTTGTGACGAGCTAGCTTAAAGCTAACATCTGATTCAATACTGACTGCAAAAACAGTCGACAAAAAAGTGCACCTTTATAAATGCCTGGTTCAAGTGTAGAAATTTACACTTTTCGCATTTCACGATAAAACATTTCTATAAAACTGTGCCTCGGCCAATTATGACTCCTTATGTTCAGACTTTTTTTAAGATGGTTTAATATTTGTTAAGGGTTTTTAGTGCATGATCGTCTATTTTGACATGTGCGATTGGTGAGCAACTTCCATTGGAGTCCCGTATCCAGTTCTCATAATACATCCTTTGACTCTGTAAGGTGCGATGAACGTTTGATTTCCAAATACCTAATACTCCAGTCGAGTCAATTGGGTATTCCAGTATGGAGGGCGTGAGTGTGTAGGGATACTCATAGGGCGTGTAGATGATTCCAGACTCGGGGCCTTGCTGCACCAGCGCTGGGTGCGGATTGGCTCCCTGCACAAGGGCGGAGCTCTGGATCTGGCGAATCAGAGGCATGATGGTCGGCGTGGTGACGGGGGCGGGGTTGCGCAGGGATGGCGGCAGGACAGGCGTCGGGCCGGTGATGATGCGAGGCGCCTGAGGCGTCCCTAGAGGGAAGCCGGCGGTGGCTGTGCGGCACACGAACATACAATAATGCAAGTATGCGCACACCCACACGCGAGCGCACATACAATAGACAGGGAAGAAGGGGAGAGGACAAACAGTCTATTTAACAACGGAAACAGAGGCATTGTTCACACATACAGTGGACTCCTGTACCGAGACCCCTCCTTTGTCACCCACCAACCCTCCTCCACATGCTAACTGTGATGTCATCCTTACGCGTCTTGACATTGGCGTCTCTGTAGGTCCCGTTGAGAATGGCGAGCTCCATCAGCTGCATTTTCTTCAGGTTGTCCTCCCCCTCAGCCTACGCCAGAGCAGAGCAGCACAATCAGCTTACATAGCGAGGGCCGCCATTCAGAAGTAAATGAATTAACTTCTGTGGGAGACTGGTTCAAAAATTCAGCAAATGTTACCGTTTGCTGAAACTTATTATTAGAATAGGAAAATGTGTTTGGGCTTGGTTTTGTTCCAAAAACCTATTTTTTTTTAATAAATATTATTTCTACAAAAGAACATAGACACTGCTGCTGACGGACAGTAACAAGTCAAAGTTGTCCAGTCCATAATTTGTGTTAAGCTTCCATTAGCCTATGTAACAGGCAGCATTTTTAATTTTTGCATTGCTTGAACTGAATTGAAGCATTAAAAGTGTTAATTTGTGCAAATTTAGAATAAATGTGAATAAATGTTACCGTTAGTCTATGTTTGTATTATAGGAATCAGTTGATCAAGTTCATTCAAATATAAAAATTCCATGATATTTTCTTCATGACTTATTTCCAAGAAGCTGAGGACCTCTGTGGTAAAAATAAAACTGAAAGTGATGCTTTCTGTGGAGATTCTTTCTGGAAAAACTTAGCTTTACAGATCTCTTGATTAAATGCACTATTCATTTAGATGACAAAGAGTTTCTTTGGTTGAGCACAGCCCTAATAATTTGCCACACTGCCATCATTAGTCTAGAGATCCTGAAATTAACAACCCTACGTACTGACTTGACACTGGGTTTTGAATCAAATTGTGGGAGATACTGAAAGATTCACAGCCCTAATATTAACATTGTCTGAAATGTTGACCGGACCTTGAATACACACTCCACCACACAGGACATATTTAACTTCCTAGCTCCAGTTACAGCTTGGCGAAAAGCTTGACTGATTTACAGTTGGAAAGCAAGGTCGGCTGGGTTAAACTAACAAATGTCATTAACTTCACCCTCCACACACACATTCACAAACAGAGATTAACAGGTGTTCAGCTCCTGATTTCCCATAGGCACTTCTTAGACCCTTTAACTTTTAGGGTTGGCTGATACTGCTCTGTGATTGGAGTGGAAGGGACGGCTGATTGCCGCAATAGAAATCCCCCTGCTGGTCTTTTCATTCTGTTTCTATTGTTATAAATAATACAGAGGAAAGAAAAAGGAAGGAGCCTTGTAATTTTCAAAATATGTGCTTTTTGTGCAGCATGATTTGAAGAGCGTGCGTCCATATGTGTGGTTCATATTTATGGTTTTGTGCACCTTTATGCATGCTATGTGTGTCCTGGAAGGGTGGAGGTGGTGGTGATGTAGGTGGGCTGGAGAATGTGAGAAATGTTGAGGAGTGCAATCAAAATGTCCTTTTGCGTGGACAACAAAAAAAAAGAGAAAAAGGAATACTGTAGCCAGTAGTTGGGAATGGAGTGAGTTGTGAACGAGTGAAAGGAGTGATGGAGTGGGGAGAACAAGTGAACAGACTCTCCATTCATTCCCTCAGCCTTTCAAACAACCCGGGGTTACCATGGAAACCCCTTTATGCGTGTTCCCTAATTACCCTAACCCCTTACACATACTCTCTCACACACACACACACACACACACACACACACACACACACACACACACAAAAACACAAAAAAGACACAAACACACAGTTTTTGGACTGACAATCCCCTTCCCCCTTCCATGCATACCAACACAGTGAACCCTCATCCAGTCACACAGTTTTTTTTCTTCCCATCAGTCCAGACCATAATATGTCGCACTGATACTCACAGCTGGCACCAGGAGTTTCTTGACCTCGTTGATGGCCCGCTGGAGCTTGATCTTGGCCCGGTTGTGCGTGTCCTCCACTGTGATCAGGACGTGCAGATCCTCGCTGAGGTGCTCCCAGTTGGGCTTCCCTCGGTTCATCTCCTCCTGAAACACATTATAAAAGACCCGTTTGAATGCAGCACACAATCTCGGCCCATTACCGGCACAGAGGGAACAGGATTTCACTTTTCTTCTGGTTTGGCTCAGCTTTTTGGATCAACCTCAAGCTGCGCACACAAACATTTCGAGGCTCAAGGTCGCGGGCTGCAGAAGCGTTAGCAAAGCATCACGAAATAACCAGCAGTCGCACAGTTTCACTGATGCATTTTACTGAGGGCAAATCATGTGATACTTTGCTTTTCATCCTGATCCTCACTGACACTTTATCATAACTAGTGCTGAATAATCAATTAATTGAATTAATTAAAGGAAAGATTTTTGGATTCTGGAAACTCATGATGCATTAACACAGCAAAGTTCATGTCATGAAATTTAATTTGGGCATTCATGATTCCCTTCACTGAGCCATAACTTTTTACTTCTTCCTCCAGCTTTCCAGGTTTCCACTGCTTTACACCTGCAAAACTAGCGTCGTCAGCTGTTGTTTGCATTTAGTGTCAATTAGTTGTTGTGTCATACTAACTGGCTGGAGTAAGATGGTTGCCATGGTAAACATAACCTGCTGCATGTTAGCATTGTTATTCTGACGTTAGCATGTAGCTCCCAAAACATTTCTGGCTCATTCACTTTCTTGCTGAGAGTTAAAATATGAAGCAACAGCAAAGAGATGGTTAAATTAGCTTAGCATAAAACTGGAATCTTTATGTTGCAACAAATTGCAAAGCCCTCTGAGGCAAATTTGCAATTTGTGATATTGGGCAATACAAATAAAATTGACTTGATTTGACTTAACAACACTGACGCTCTCGTATCATGTTTGTTTAATCTGCACAAAAAATCAAAGAGTTCAAATGACAAACTGTGGTTTTATGGGAGGTTCACCTGCCAGAATGCTTCTCAGTGTCAGATGGTCTAATAGTTTCGGAAACCCACTACCCTCCCACACACCTTCCTAACGCTAGATTATTTCTGTAAACCGGCATCACGTTGTGCAGAGGTGAGAAAGTAAGCTGTGTTTGAATTTACTATACTATACTTCTGTCACTTTTTATGAGTACAAACCAAAACAACACTATACATGTCTTCCAGGAGAGAAATTGCAGGCTTTTCCCTTCACCTTTCAGCATGGCTGTTCCAAACCACTTTTCAATCACTTTAAATTTCCAGCAGAAAGAAATCAAAGCCCCATACAGCATGCAACAATCATCTTTGAACATAACCTGACCTTTATGTCCTGGAACTATTTCTTGGCGTGGCACGGTTGCCTCCAAGCCAGACCAGCTGTTTCCCCCTGTTTGCAGTCTTTACGCTAAGCTAAGCTAAGCTAAGCAAAGCATCGCCTGGCTGCAGCTTAATATTTAATGGACATGAAAGTGGTATCAATCTTCTCATCTAACTGTTGGCAGGCAAGCGAACACACAAGTCTCCCCAATATGCAGAGCCAGCTTTTACAAGAACTATCAGTTTATTCTTATGAGAATAACTGTGAGTTAAAACTACTGAGGGCCTGGACTTTGTATCCTCTGTGGATGTTTTGTCAAGTGAGATGTATCATTCTGAAAAACACCAAAAAGTCAACATCTTTCTCCCCCGATGCCTCCCACTGTGTCTCTGTTTTCCTTCCTCTCTCTCTGAGGGGCGTGCGAGGTAGGGAATGTTCTAGAGGGAGGGAGAGAGAGAGAGAGAGAGAGAGAGAGAGAGAGAGAGAGAGAGAGAGAGAGAGAGAGAGAGAGAGAGGAATGCTGGACTTGCTCCACCTGCCGTTTGGAAAGCTTGAGCCGACTCCGTCCAACAGCAGATACCAGGGGAGAGGAAGGAGGAACAGATGGAGCGAACACCAGGACAGAAAAAGTGACAACCCAAAAGTAATTTTAGATAGATAGATAGATAGATAGATAGATAGATAAACTGTCTTCACCAGCTTCACTGTGTGCATAACGAGTTTTGCCAATTGTGTCTGGGCTTGGGCCACAATGATCTGGTGCTAAATTAATTAACTGGACAAGTTGACAGGATCATGGATACACAATGATTTATTTGACCTGAATGTAAAAACATTTCTGCCTTGCATTGCCTCTGGTACAATGAAGTAGTCATTTTAACCATTTCAAAACAGTCTTACTCTCATGTCTGTATGGGACCAAACCTGCAAGCAGAGTTAGCTTAGCTTCACTTAGCATTAAGACTGAAAACAAAAGGAAACAGCTAGTCTGGCTCTGTCTGAAGCTAACAAGATGTACCTACAGTACCAGCACCTCTACAGCACACTGATTATGATTATTAACACATATATGAAGAAAACACATTTATGTGTGTGTGATTATTTCTTTAATCTAATGGTTAAAACAAGACTTTGTTACCTTCAGACAGAGCCAGGCTAGCTGTTCGCAACTGTTTCCAGTCTCAATACTAAGCTAAGCTAACCGTCTGCTGGCTGCAGCTTCATATTTGGCATCAATTCTCTCTCCTGACTCTCGTCAAGAAAGTGAATTAAGTATTGTGACAGGGAGAGCTTGTGTTTCTGAGTGTGTCTACCTTCTTCTTGTCTCTCATGGAGCCCTTTCCTCGCACCATAATCTTACAGCCGGTCTCTGCCTCCAGTTGTTTGGCTGTGAGTCCGCGTGGGCCCAGGATCCTCCCTACAAAGTTAAACTGCACAAGACAGCCAAAGAGTTGATTAAAAATGAAAAAACAAAAACATACAAGGAAAAGAGACACATTTGACTGCCTTTTTACAATGTGTGTGTATTTGCAAGTGCTGCCAGTGTTTGTGCATCTGTGATGTGCTACTAAGAGAGACAAAAATAGCTCATTATACGGGCGCTGGCTGGTGTTGGTGTCATAACAGAGCAGCGGCGTTCTCTTAACCTTATCTGTCACTAAGACTGAGTGATTAACGAGACAGCTGCCTCTCTGTATGTGTGATTCTTTGCCACTCTGTCTCGAGCATTTGTTCCTCGTAACATTTGTCTGACCTCTTCCTACTTTTTTAACAAGTTTAAACCAAACTTTTTCCTTCACTTGCGACAGATTTGCTCGGGCCTCTGCCGACGATGACCCCAGACTCTCACCAACACTATCCAGATAGAGGAACTGCTCTCTAAATTTAACCTTGATCTCAACCGTTTTCCAGAGTGTGTGCGCGTCCTGTTAGCCTCCTGTCATGTGAGTGAGGACAGCATGTCATTGTATTCGGTGATTGGCGAGCTGATGCGTGGAGAAAATCATGTGAGCCATTCAACATGGATCAACGCGACTCATATTTAAGTGCTTAACTGTACTTGGCTGGTCTCCTCGTTGCGGTTCACTTGTCTTTCCGTTTGGTGGGAAAGATTAACCTTTTTTCTGCATTATTTGTGGTGTAAAAGTATGGTTGGAATACTGTATTTTTGAAATCTGATTTCTTTAAATATTACTGTAAATGATTAATTTTTTAATCTTTATTGGAAATACTGGTCAGAGTTCATTATTGATCTATTTAAGTCTAGATTACATCATTTGGGTGTGAGCAGAGATGATCTCAGAATGAAATCAGCTTTTAGATAAAATGCAAAGCCGTGATTAAAAGCCTCGATGACCCTCTGGGAGCCCCCTCCGTAACTAACAGGAGATAAAGTGACCTGTTAAAGTAAACAGAAACTCGCCCCAAAGGTCAAAGGTCGTAGATTGGTCCACTCACGTCAGGGTACTCTTTGACGGGCACGTAGAGCTTCTCTTGCAGCTGCGCCACGGGGCCGATAGCTTCGGGCAGCTCCTCCATGTCCCGCCCGTTGAACATGCCGCCGTTCACCGTGTCGTTGTACATGTCCTTGCGTACCCTGCCGATTTCTGGGAGACAGAGAGAGAGAGAGAGAGGGGGGGGGCACAAAGTTGAGTCAAATTAACCGATGGCGTCTATGAAAGTGCCAACGACAACCACAAGTGTTACGTTTCTACAGGCCGCCAGGTTCTTAAGACGATGACTCACTGTCACCAGAATTACAGAGTGAGTGTGACAGACAGACAGACAGACAGACACAAGCATTCTGCACCACAATGTAGAATCTCACCATTGAATACTTTTCAATCAGTTCTCCTCTATTACTGACAATTTGTCTCTTTCTATTTCTTTCTCCAGCAGTGATTTTTTTTTTTTTTTACCACACACTCGCGCACACACACACACACACACACACACACTACTCCCCTTTAACTCTGTAAACAACACAAGGAAAAACATACATGTCAGTGGGGGTCACTGTGACCTGCTGTACACACCAGTGTAGACGAGCACCAACCTCCACAAAAGACATGCCATCAAAAAAAATATCCTTGCAGCTAGGGAATATTTCCAAACCACTTTCTTAAACTCAAAATGCCACAAAAAGGTTAAAATGTTTTTTTTTTTTTAATTCAACCAACAATCCCAAACTCAAAGATGTTCAGATTACAACAATCAAAACCACACACTGCACAGAGCATTTTTCAAAACGATCATGTTTTTGGGCTTAAGTTTGGTGCAGAGATATGAAGTGAGACCGTGTTTGTCTGCCTGTCTGCTTGTTTAGTGTTGTCTCAATGACCGATGCAAGCCGCTGATGCCTTTGTAATGACATGCCAGCACAATAATAACTGACTACTGCACTACACAAACATATGCAACACAGACACTCGGCTTGAACTCACATACAAACACACACATGGCAGAATAACTGCCTCGAGGCACAAATATCATCTGACCTAAGCACACTGACAGGCATGTCTCCCTGCTCTGAGCGTGATAAGTCTGACCATAATAACAGTAGGATGCTATAATTACAGCCACAGCTACACTGACAATGATGATCCTCTAATAACCATTCTGACCAGTCGCAGACCAAAAGCGACAATTAGAAGGACACACTCAAACGCAAACAAATCTGCACAGCCAAGCAGGGCTTTTGTCACACATCAGCTGAAATAGGGAGGAAAATGAGAAGTGAAAGAAGAACAAGAGAGAGGAAGGAGAGAGAGATAAAGGGGGGAGCTGTAGCAGGCCTTATCTCAACACTTCAACCTGTCATAGGTTTATATATAGACCGGACTCCACCGCAGGGTTTCCAAATATGCCACAAACATGCACCCTGACACTATGTGTGACTGGCAGCCTTTCTTATTACCCCGGCACAAACTTTTTTTGGTGCCATGCCCTGTTGTCCACATTACTCAGGCCCAGGGCTGAAAATGAGCACAGCACAATGCCTTTCATTCTGACCGAGGGTGTTAGATTATCATGAAGCGAGGGATGAAATGTGCTCGATTGGCTGTCCGTCTTCTGCTGGAAACGTGACCAGAGATGAGGAAGTTGACCTATTTGTCAGGCTGTGTTGGGAGGTCGCCTGGTAGGAGAACAACCTTGCCGCATCATGAGACTTGTCAGGGAGCGTGAAGTCAGGACCTCAGTGATCCTGATGTGCAACAACAGGCCTTGGAAGGTCGAAGAAAAAAAGGACGGGAGTCGGGGATGTTGTTAACAACCACAAAAAGCGACTTTCAACGTACTTGATGCAGTGATATGATGCCCATTTTTGTTGTGATTTCTTGCAAAAACAAAGCTCAACAAGTGAAGTGCGCTGATTACCTCAAATTAAATATTCTACAGTGACATGCTCTCGTTCCTGCACAGGGATGGGCTGCAGCATTCACATAAGCCTGCGCATTAGGTCACTGGGAAAGACTAACAACTGTCTGTTTGTTCCCATCACCAACTGCCCTGCTATGTGTGTGTGTGTGTGTGTGTGTGTGTGTTCATTCGCTGCTCTCAATGAATAAAAGAAAAACAACTTGAGTTCAAATACACATCTTATTCACACTTATTGTGAACATGCAACCACAGCTCTATGAAGGAATTCAGCAGATAAACACAAATTATCACTGGCATCTTTCATCACTGTTGGATATGATGACATTTTGTTTCCTGGGAGCCAGAGAGGAATTCAAGCAGTTGGTGACTGTTCAATTTTTCAAGAGTCGGTTAATTTAAGGGCTGCAAAACGATTTTACTTATTTTCACTCTTGATTCATCCATTTGTCGTTTGCTGCGTATGAAATGGCAGAAAAAAGTGTCACAGCTCAAATATATCCAGTTTACTGACACAGAGTAAAGAAACAAGAAAATATTCACATTTAAGAGGCTGGGAAACTGATCTTTGACCTCCTGCATTTTAATTTCCCTTTGCTATTTGTGCTTGTTGGCACCTGATATGTATAAAACTAAGCCTCACCTTTTCACATGATGTAGTTTTGGGGAAAATATTAAAGTATTATGGCAAAATTGTTGATCCCTATCAGATGCATGTTGCAGCTCTACAGTTTTATGATGAGTACTAACTCTGTGGTGTGACATGCAGTCACGATAGGGTCAAAACCCTCCAACAGGAGCCGAGTTACCTTCATCCAGCAGACGCTCCAGATGCGTGAAGATGCCGCTGAAGTTGGGCAGGGAGCTCATCACCTTCCGGTCGTTCATCAGCTGCATCAGGTAGTCCGGGTTGGACTTGGGTCTCTCCTTCACCTCCGTCTCCCCGACCATGGCTCCTGCTTCTACAGTAAAGCGACCGAGCTGGTTGAGAAACTTTAGTGTGTGGAGGGTGGAGGGGGATTCACAAAAAACACACACGCCCCGTTAACCGATGCGAGGAGCCCCACCGTCCTCGACCCGCTGCCCGCCTCTGTTCGTTAGCTAGCGGTTCAAATTCAAACCTCAGCACCGGTTAAGTCGACCGTCCTCCTGTTAACGTCTCGCCCGTTCGGTTCCCCCCACTTGTCCGGAGTTTGAAAAACTTCCTTTTTCTGCGCCTCCTTTTAACACTTTTATTTGTTTTTAACGGACTCCACGCGCTTCTCTGTCGGTTAACGCAGAAAAACAACCCCCCATCAACTGGTGTCCTCCGCCCCGGCTGCTCCGCTCTGTCCGCCCGGTGTGTCGGTATTCTACGGCGGGGCTCGGCTCCCTGTCATATGATTACAGTACAGCGGCGGCACGAGTGGTTCTGTCAGGGGCGCGCCGCGCGTCACCGCTGTCACAGGAGGGGAGGGGAGATGTTTGTGCCCGCGCCCTACTCTAAAACGCGCAACACGCCCCACAACAATATAAGAGCTCACAGGTATGCCCACCTGTCACTGTCCATCACCTGTCCTCCACAACTGTGCTGAGCTGCAGTCCTGACGTACTTCTACTTGAGTATCCAGGAAAATATCATATATTTTACAATAAAATGATAAGACAGCATCGTTACAGCAGCAAAGTGGATAGTGAAACATTACACGAAGGGACTTTAAAAACCAAGTGGAAAAAAATCATATATACAACATAAGTGAATAAATTAAGTGGACAAATGAAAAGAAATTAAATTACACATGAGTTGATAAAAAGTACATACTATAGCCTATATATATGAATACTGCACATGACATTATCTATATTATGAGAGAGTTGCAGCTCTGTCAACATAATTATTATTGAATATAAGCACGAGTATTAATATTGCATGAGTATATTTTATAGTATATATTCAGTCAAATTGTTTATTTTCTTAATTTTACAGCATCCACAATCATACTGCTTATCCACAGTTCTTTGTACTTATAGTTCTTGTTCTTCTGCCCTGTGGACATTTTAATTATAGGTCCCTCAGTAGCTCAGTTTAGTTTATTTTAGTTGTCTACTATCTGTCAAATTGCCTTACAGTCCTGTTGAGATGCCTTGTTTATTTTTTCTGTTCTGTTGTCATTCTGCTGGGTCTGTTTTTTGGTGTTAACTGTTATCATTTGGCACCTTGGTCCATGAGAAAAGACATGTTGTTTCTGTGCACTCGTACTTATAATTAAAAGTACTACATTAATACAAGTTCTGCATCCAAATCCTGAAATCCTGGAAGTATTATCTGCAATTTATACTAAAGTATCACTTCTCAATATGTGCAGTACTTATCTTTATTACAGCAGTTTTTCTTAATTTATGTATATTCGCTTTTATGTTGCATATTTAGATATTCAAACATTGTTCACTTGTCTAGTAGTAGTTAAAAGTAAAATAACACTGGTATTGTTGAAAAATAGCTCTGATATATGTTAATATATTAAAATGTTAGATTGTACTGTGAATCTGAGGGGTCATGATATGGCTAAACGAAGTCCTGAGCACTACTTTTATTCTGAAATATTGGGTGATTTGACCTCAAGGGGTCACAGGCCTTAAAGGTCAGGAACCACTAGTTTAATCTTTATTTTTTAGATTTTATTATATACTGTATATTTTTTAGCATGTTACCATATTATCTAACTATTTTTGACACTAAGTACAGTTTGCTGATACTCTTTTGCACTTTGGATTGAAAACGCAGCACTTTTATACATGATAAAGTATATTTTTTACTGTGGTATCACTACTTTTACTTGAATAAACGGTCTTAATACTTATTCCACCGCTGCCATTCACACGATGGGAAACAACCTCCTCCGGCTCTGCTTTCAGGACTTTTGTCAGGGATCCTGAAATAATAAGAAGGTGTGATGTGTGCACCGTGGTTCGCTCTCTGGGTGGCTGGGAACGTTATTGCTGAAGGAACAGATAGGTGCTAGTGGCTAAACTTAACGTGCTGTAAATCACACACATTTGCACACACACACCATGCATGCTTTGACTTTAAGCCTTTTGGCCTCCCACCTGGTTCCTCTCCTCTGTTAGACACTGAAGTGTGTTTTTGCCTTTTAAGACTAAACTTATGATCAGGCTGGGTGGGGTGCGGTGTGTGTGTGTGTGTGTGTGTGTGTGTGTGTGTGAGCAGGGATTGTAACAGGGCAGCAGCAGCAGTGTTGGTAATGGCTGGTCAGCTGGTATGGCGAGTATTCAGGGCGGGGGCAGTGCATTGTCCTCTCATAGCTCCAACAATGCCCCTCTGAGCAGGCCACACATCTACCAGTCACGGGCCTCTCTCTCCCTGCCTCTGCTTTTCTTTCTGTCTGCCATATTTATTCAGCCCATAGTGAAGTGTGGAGTGAGATGTGATCGGTCGTACCATCCCTGACCTTTGGGTGAAACCACAAGGTCAACATCAGAGCACCTCACTTTAAATCACATGCTCCATGTCTCACAGTGTGTATCACTGCCGCCCCTTTATGTGTATAATCAATAGATCATATTCACCAATGTGATCGACTATTCGTGTATCTGTAAATCGCTTTGCTCGTCTAATTCATTGGTTGAGATACTTAAATATACATTTTTACAGTTTTGATTAATCATTTAAATCATTTATCAAACATAAAAATGTAAATATTCACTGATTTTAGCTTCTTAAATGGGAAGATTTGCTGCTTATCGGTGATTGTTAGTTTAATATGATGTTCATTTTTAGAGGTGCAGTGATCTTATTAGTATATCTACTTAAAATTAATCTGCAACTATTTTGATTAATTGAATGTGACAAATCATTTGGCATGCAACAAACTGTCAAACTGTTTGGTTCCAGCAACAACATTTATTGCTATTGTCTGAAATGATTATAAACTTTAACTTAACTGTGTTAACTTTTAAAGGTATTTTTTGTGCTGTAACAACTGGAAATGAGACAACAGCAATTTTGATAATCAATTATTTAAGGCACTTTAAAAGCAAGATGTTCTTTTTGAATATAGGTTTAAAATTAAAATTTTAGGGTTTGAGAATACTGGTCAGACATTATTTTATTTTTATTTTTATTTTATTAATTGATAAATGATAAGGTAAAAATAATTACTCGCTGCAGCTGTGGTTATTTTACACTATTTTCATCATCAGACTGATAAAAAATGAAAACAGTTGCTTGCTACAGTATTAGTATTAATAAAAACAAATATCCAGAATCAGTGAATTCACCACCAATGAATTGCACACATTTTGTCATAAATTAAATATCTTTGGGTTTTAGTACAATGATTGCACAAAGCTGAAGACATCTGAAAAGATGTGGTGGTCATTTTTTTCACTCTTTTCTGGCATTTTTTTTATGCTGAATGAACTGATAAGCCACAAAAGCAATCAACACATCAGCCAGTGATGAAAATCACACATATTTCCAGCCTGAATCCATTTTGTGGATTATTCAGCTGCAGAACGTGACATACTCTCTTCATCAGAGTCAGTAAAATGGGTCATTTTAAAGTGATAATTAAGGGAATTGGTTGCAGTTGCCTCATATGTGTTTATTTGTTGATCGGCATCAAACTAAAGTAATAAATTCTCTTTAGCTTCAAGATTTTGCAACAGTGGGGAGGCCACTCCTGTTACATTATCACTGATGAAAAGACCCCCTCATGTGGACTTTTAATGGCACTGAAACCTTTCAGAGAGTTGATGCATGCCAGCACATTTGTCAATGACAAAGAGAGACTTTGGAGGACATTCAGACTCCAAATAAAGAGAAGTTTAGCATAAAAGTAAGTTGGCCCCAAGCGCTGAACAAGAAGTGTGGATGTTGGTGAATCAGCTGGAAACGACATGTATGATCAGTGATCACCAACAGAGAGCAGCAGAGTCCAGAAGAAACTCAGGATGAAGCCTGCAGCTTGTTTGTTTCCCTACAGGATAGTTAACAGATGTTGGCTCTGTGGGAGAAGCTGCAGTCTTTTCAGAGTGAGAGCATTGGATGGGTTGTTTTTTAAAGGGAGTTTCCTCTACAAATGTACAATGTAAAGGTTGGAGAGGCTGTTTTTGACATAAAACTGAGCTACTTATTATTGTACTTTCTGCTACTCCACTACATTTCCAAGGGAAATACTCTTAATACCACTTCTTATTTTATTGTGAGCTCTAAATATAATCAGCCCCACGAGCTACGACATTATAGTGATGATTATGATTATCACGCATTTATATATAATATAGATTTTTCTGAAATGGGATCTCCTACATAATTAGTGTCCCCTTTACTGAGTTAAATATTTAGCAACATACTGATCCCGAAGAAACAACATAATGGGAAGGAGCTTTGCTTAAATGTGCTGTACTTATTTCACACTTTCCTACTGGTATACTGGGTATATTTTCTTTATATTGTTTAGTTTTTATTTAAATCTCAGGGAGTGACATCACAGTCTGGTTGAATTGTTGTCTGCAGCAGTATAATGACAATAAAGATCCTCCTGATTTTTACCATTTTTACCAAAATGAAACTAGCAAACGGCACAGCAGCATTAGTGAGGACATCATGAAACCAGCAGCCGAAGAGGAAAAAAATAAACCTCACTGTAAACAACCGTGATTATAAATTATATCTTTGTCTTTTTTATGATCAAATGTTGTGTCAGGGGCAAATCAATGGTTAATCCACCTGGATCATGTCAAGTGAAAACTCTGTCTCCGTCTGGTGGATGACTGGTGGTACTGTGACAAAAAAAAATAAACGGACCTTCAGTACAGAGAATTCATACCTGTGGTGACATGTGAGTTAAATTAAATGAGTTTAACAGCTATCTGGGAGCATTTCAAATGGAACAAATGACCAGTTCTGGAGATTTGGCCTCAATATCTTGACTAAAACCTAAAACTTTGCTCTGCTTCACTTTATTACCTTCACTTGTACTTATTAGCTGTTGTGGTCTGGATGTTTAGGCTGCAACTGCATCACTATGTACAGTTTTCCTGGTTGAAAAATAAACCTAGAAATTTATATACCCAGTAACATGTATATACTGATGCATACACCTAAGCATAAATATCAGAAGTGTTCCCTTTATTACGATAATTATTAAAACCTTTAGTAGTTGCAGAGATACACTCATTCATTTTGAGCCAGAGGTGTAAATGAAGCAAATAGATTCTCCATCACTGATAAAAACATATTTGATATGTTTGGGATATATTTTTCTTTGTATATTTATGTTACATTTTTCACTATTTTGGAAGCCAAATTATTATATTTGTTTGTTTTTTTTGTTGTTCAGATTTGGCAACGTGGTTAACAACACATTTTCCTCTGAGATTATATTTTTAAGAGTCAAAAATAGCTCCTACATTTTACTTTCACTTTACTGAAGTGATGGATCTGACTACTTCTTGTAATATTTCCTTCCACTCAGATCATGACTTTTTCCTGTTTGTCTTTTCTACGTCTCCGTGACATGAGTCCTGCAGCAGGACATCACCTGCTCACCTGGCTGAGGGGATCATGCTAATCTGAAAGCCGATTAGGCTTCTTATCTACTCAGCGCTGGTTATGTGCTTTGGGTCCAACAAAAATACCGCTCAGTTGGCCTCTTTACTGCTCCTGCTGACTCTTCACAGTCTCCACCTCCCCATCTGCTCTGACTAGGCCACACTCATGGTGTGAAATACACCAGTTTATTTTTTTATTTGCTGTGTTTCCAGAGAATAGCATCATACTGGTTGTTATTTATCAGTAAATGGGCTGAGGGGATCAAATGATTTGTCACCTGCATCCTTTGAAGCCAAAGCTCATTTTGGAGCTGATTTAAGGCACAAAAACATCCGGTTGTGCATGAAATCATGAGACAAAAAACGTATGTATGCAGTATTTTGTTGATGAATGCATCTGGTGTATACAACCCCACCTCCATCCCCTTACATTGGACATGTGAAGAGTCATCCGATGTCCATGTGAAAGCAGTAATGCCATAATTGCCCTTATCCTGTTGCCTTAATCAGGAACCCTGCGGCACTCACAGCATGCATCGCCTCTTGATCTCAAGGTCGAGACGACGTCCGTACTCTCTGTCCACTCACATCTCTAAGATCCTTTATTTCTTTATACAATCAGCTTAATCTGTTCTTCTACACAGACACACAAAGTCCTCAAAAAATGGAAAACAAAAACTTTACATGGATTGAAATAAAATATTTAGCTTAATTACATTATTATTATATATATTAAAAAAAAAAGATAAATGTTGTCATGTTTCTACACTATGTACATGCATGTGTGTCAAGATAGATATACTGGATGCACAAGGGAAACACCACAGAGGAGCTGAGATTACAGTACAGGGGTCAGGAGCCAAGATTTAGCTGCCAATTTCAGTCGTCCTCCACAGGTTTGGAGCTGGTCCTGCCTCTCGACAGGACTCACATCCCAGTTTCCATGACTCACTCCTCGACCATGATCCACTACATTCATGCATAACTCATGCCGATACACTCAAATTGTAATTTTACTCCATCTCAGGAGTTTATCCAATCTTCATTGGGGACAAAGATGGACTGGAGTATAAAAAAACAGTGTGTGAGGGGTTAATTTATTTGCTTTGTCTAAGTGCAGTAGCTATTGACAGGTAAACAAAAATAAAATGTTTTTTTTGCCTCTGTTTAAATATCTTCCATACACACCTCTGGCTCCCATGAGAGGGGGGGTTGCATAGCAACCACCATCCCTGCCAAAACTAACCAAAAACAATACATGTAAAAATAAAACACATATTTACTCGTGATAGCAAAGTGTCTGACATTTATACTGGATTTATGGTATGAAAAGACCCAAAAAGCAGAAAGTCTCTTTTAAAGTATGCTTTAGTGAAACAAATTTGGATTGGATTTCTTTGGTTGGGGGGAAAAAGCTGAATGACCATAACATCCTAAACATTATGTCTCCCTCTATGTGTGAATATTATCATTATTTATGTGAGGAGTCCATCTGGAAGGAGTCCACAGCTGAATGTGTCGGTGTGTGGTGGCGTCTACATCATAAATGTTGGTAGAAAAATGTAGTATTCTCACACTTCCTCTCCTCTTCATGTGGGAGTGATGTCAGTTTTTGCAGGGGCGGTCAGCTCAGCTCACCGTGGCGACCCCCGCCTCACCCCCCTCCTCCACCTTGGCGCCTTTGCCCATGGCCTTCATTTTGTCCATGATGTCGGTGAACGTCTCCTTCACCGTCTTCTCCAGGATCCAGCCCTCACTCTCGCTCTCCGGGTCCTCTGGGTTGGCCAGGGTGGACAAGGAGCTGTTGATGTACTGCAGGCCGACGGTCACGGCAACCTGCAGATATCACATAAACATGGACTCACAAGATCAACTTTGGACAACGCTCACCGAAGACTGAAGTCCAGATTATGACCAGCTTATGTTGGAACTGAGAAATTCATTGATTGGTTGATTCATCGGTCTGCAGAAAAATACATATCACTATTTTTTTGACAGTAAATAATCAGTTGTTTGAGTCACCTTTCATGCAAAAATGCCAGACATGTCCTGTTTTCCAGCAGCTTTTCATTTAGTTTTACATTATAGTAAACTAAATATGTTTGGACTGTCGGTCAGACAAAACAAAGGTGCATCAAACAATTAATCTGCTGATGATGTTCATAGTCAGCACATATTTGATATACGTAGTTGCAGTCCTATTTTGACCAAACTTTTAATATATTAAATATTATTTCTTCTGTTTTTTTCTTACAGTTTCATGTGATAATAACAAGGTGGCACGAGGAAACAAGAGGACAAAGAAAATAAAAAGAGAAGAGGTAGAATGTGTAAAACATGACTATATTTGATTTGATTCTTAAAGTCTAGAGGTCGCCTCCATCATTGCAAATGTTAAGAAGTAATTTAAACCAGATGACTTTGAGTCAGATTGAGAGATCCAGGAAGTGGGTCTGTCCTCTCCACCTCCCATAGATTAACCCATTGCTCCATCTCTGAGCCCACGATCTGTGTCAGCGTGGAGACACTTGCATAACTACTCTTAAATCTGACATTCCTCCTCCAGGAAGTCTGATCAGCTTCCAGAGTGTCGACCTAAATCTCAGTTTTTAGTCAACTGGATGTCTGATACAGAGGTGTAATTTAAATTATCCACACTCCAACCATTTCTGTTATCACTGAGTATCTGCACATTTGTCACTGCTCTGTGTCAACAACAACAACAACAACAACAGCAAATGTTGGCAGAGGAGGCTCAGGGGAAAGTTGACGAGAGGCAAGATGCCATTTAGCTGCTATAGGATTATTAGAAAGTAGCAGGTAAGCTGCACATATGTAGGGTACGTGCCAAAGGTGATGCAGGGTAACTGTAGAAGAAGAGAATATAGAAAGAAGGCTCTGCATGTTTACACACAAACTCTTCACCTCACTTCTTCCCGTTTGACGCCAGAGATGGTTTTCCTCACAAATAATTTGGTGGTCCGATGTGTGAAGTAAACAAGAATGAGGAAACTTGAGTACTGCAGGACATACACTGAAAACTTTGGGTTTTTTTCAGTGACGTGTCCAGTCGGATTTTAAGGTGACAAGCACATTAGAAAAAAAAAACAGGAAAATGATTCTTATCTGAGGTGGGAATGTTAATCAGGCTGTTATGATGTCATTACATGAACGTTATTTGAACAGCAAACTTTCACTGTTTTTTGTGGGTGTTATCATTAATTCACATGGGTAATCATGTGCGTCTTGTGTGAAATGAGATGTGTTTGTGGTCACAACCTTGAGTCTCACTTTTACTTTTCAAACTTTGTTAATTTAAACCAGAACCTAAACTAAACCTAAGATTTTTTTTTGCTTTGCCTAAATCTAAATATTTTGTTTGTGTTTGTTTTTAAGTTTCCCTTTAACATTTACAACATGATAGGTGCAGCAGGCCCCTACTGACCCACATGTAACGGCTGATAATGCTCATTTATTGATGATATCAGACGAATTGGGTGCAGCTGGCCAGACATGATTTTGTCAAACTAGCCAATCAGTCTAAGTGTCTAAAATCTAAAAGTACAAAGTACCTTTCTGAGTTTCTTTTGAGTATAAAATGGGCTCATTGTTGACACTACGGCTTCAGTTCTTCATCTTGCCAGTGGCTGTTTTTTTCCCAGTGATGAGCCCATTATGGTTTTCTTGGCACACCACAATGAGATGGAGAAGATGCCACAAGAGAAAAGACTCACTGGGTTGTTTGTCAAAAACACATCTGGTAACTGCTCCACCTCCGTTAAATTGTGTCTCAGCATATTTGTGTGAATATTTGTTTCTCTCTGACCTCCAGCACAGTGACCAGAACCACCAGGGCTCCAATGGTGTTCATCATGCCACCGTAGTAGGACAGCATGGCGTCGCGGCAGCCGTGCTTCCACACGTTGAGCTCCTCCGTGTAGTGGTCGTAGCTGTAGTGGGCGGAGTTGTTGGTCATCTGCAGCTGGATGCAGGGTCTGGGGGAGCTGGGGTTGCAGCAGCTGAACGGGACTCCGTCCATCAGATACTGGCCGTCCACGTTGCTCCCGATGCGGCTGAAAGGATGAGGCAAAGTGTTAATAATGGTGATGTTTTTCAACAATCGGGCCACGAGGGGGTGAACGCATTCAAGTGATTTATGAATAATACAAGATTATTTATTTAAACTCATATTCTGGCCACTTTATATTGAATTTTTGGCACTTTTTGTTAAAAAAGTTATTATTTAGGGGGTGCTCAAGAATATTTTAGGGGGGCTGATGCCCCCCTAAAATAAGCCTGGTTACGCCACTGGCCTAACCATAAATCAGCCAAAACATCACTGATTAATGCAGATCATCTATGTTTCACACGCCTTTGTGTCACACAGACTTGACCCAAATCTGGTCAACTGTGATTGATGGTAGTAGGTCAATGGAAAGACAGGCAGGATTGGATCATTAAGAGCTGAGGAGGTCAGATATAGATCAGTGATTTTCAGAAAAGTCAACAACAAATATCCTGTAATAATGTCCCAAATAACAACACAGGACATACAACACTAAATAGGATAAATTCTGGATACTTATCATAGGATTACGAGTCAGGAAGATGACTGTTGTGATGCGTAAATTTTTAAAAAGAAAGCCTCTTTGAAACTTTAAATGTGCCATTAATAAAGGTCATTTTCCATGGTTACTGTCACGTAATGACATCACAATCTCTCACCAATCATCTCCCCACATTGTTGCCCAGTATTATTGTAATTTTCAGTATAAAACAGTGTTTTACTGATGTTAACATCCCAGGTACAAATTGTTTTATTGTGCAGCAGACTGTTGCCAGGTCCCCTGCTGGTGGACAGGACACTGAGTTTTGTAGGACATGGACGAATTAATCCTTGAGATTAAACACCAACGATGTGCCAACGCTCAAAACTGTCCTCTCCACATATTATCCTCACAACTGGTACTTTGTGCCAAAAAAAAAATCTGTTTGGCTATGAACAGGTTTCCTGGATTACGGTCACAGTTTTAAACCGGTTTGAACACTTTAGTTAATGACGTAAATTGAAAAAAAAAAAATAAAAAAATGATATTGTTTGGTTAAAATGACCACATTTGTGACTTTATTTAAACTATATGTGTGAATTAAAATAAGTAAATTTCTATTTAGTGGTCTTTTGAATAAATTATTTTAAGTCCTGGGAAAGTTTGACCTGTCTGTGACCTTATTTTACTTCTCATGTGAAACAATTATTTCGAGATACGTCAAACAAACTTTTTCCCTTAAAATGCAGATCTATTGTATGGGAACGTAATATTTTAGCAGACGAGTTTGCAACAAATTGTCCCAAAGAGGCCACATTTCACTGGAACAATGTATTTTTAATCCCACTTGTGCCTTCTTGACCTTGTGTATCTTTTTTTGCAGCTAATCACCTCCTCATCCATAAAACTGCCTAGTAACCTCTTCCGCCCTCGCCGATGCCACGTCCTCGCTGCTGTCAGTGACAGTAATCCTCAGTGGACGAAAGTTAATAATGCACTCGCTCTACCCTACCGTGACCTTCAAATCCACTTATACCGAACTTTAAGTTTGTAGGGACAACTCCCAAAGGACCCCACCTGACTGGGCTCCATCTTGATTTGCTCTCCAAGCCATTTCACCATCCCATCACCCTCTAACTTTCTTTTGAATCCTTGCCACTTACTCTTTGACTTCCTTGGAGCTGAAGTCCAGGTAGCGGTTGCTGACCCACTGAATCTCAAACCAATCTCTGAAGTTGTTGTTTCCGCAGCAGCGAAACTCCATCTGCATCAGGTCCAGGGTCCTCTTCATGTAGCAGCGCCCCGGCGTATCCGTATCCTTGTAGTACTTCATGCCGTTCTTCAGGCCCTCGGCCAGGGTGAACTGCAGGGGGATCCTCATCAGGAAACACAGCACGGCCGTCACCAGCAGCAGGGCGTTGAAGCCCACGCACACCATCAGAAAGCCCTTCAGCATGGGCTTCCACTTCGTAAACTTGGTCGGGTCCAACGAGTCGTAGCAGATCTTGCCTCCCATGGCGTTGATGCCGCATGCTGTTAGACCCATGAGTATGAGCAGGTTGGGCAGGAAGTGGCTCTCGTTGTTGTCCATGAGTTCAGAGCGCTTCCGCAGTTCGATCTTAAAGAACAAGCCCATGGCGAAGACCAAGACGCCAGCCATGACGGCGAACCAGTACATTAACCAAACCGTCTGGGCGAGCTTCACCCGCTTCTTCAGGTCGAACTTGACCAACATCAAAGCCATCGTTCAACCTGTGGCGTGTCCTCGAAGAAGAGAGTCAAATGAGCTCCAAGGTGATCCTGTTTCCCGGTCTCTTCGCTATTAGAGCCAACTCAGCCTGTATTCCATCCCACAGCAAAACAGCAGAGGTGAAGAACCCAGGAGGACCCGGGACTGTTATTTCTTCAAGACTATCTCCTGTCCCATTGTGACAGAAACTACAAATTCAGTGTCTTTCGCTGGGTTTTTCCCTTCCTGAACGCACAGGTGAAGCTAATCGCAATGCTGCGTTCTCCTGGAGAGGTGGAAGATTGCCGAGGATTCTCATGATTAAACTCAAAGTTGCAGTACGTCATGCTAAGCCCCTGTAAGCGGCCTGATCCAATTTGTTGAAATCCCTCCACACAAGATGAGCCTGATCGTAAGCCGCTGCCAGGGGCCATAATTGGTTTGGGCTGTTCACGTGGTCATTGATCGCACCAAGTGGCCGTGACGACATCGGCCCGAAGCCTGAGAAACACTGCAGCCATGAAAGTGGAGCTAATAATGGAAACGCGCTCATTCACGGTTGCGTCCACAAGTTCAATGCAAACCGGATGTCTTCACAAGCGAAGCAAATACAGAGCTTAACAAATGTATTATCCAACCACCCGGCGTCGCTGCCCTAAATTAACAGTATTGCCGATTACCATAATATTTTTTTTTTATATTTTCAAATGTGTTTAAGTGGTTGTTTGTTATTCTGGATTAATTTGCATACTAATGCTCTTTAGTTTTTGTTGATGTTTTTGTACATTGTTATATTCTTTAGATTGCTGGTTTTGCACTATTCTGCACTGTATATATTTTTTAAAAGCTTTAAATCTTATTTTTCCTACTGTATATGGCAACTGTTGCGAAAGAATTTCCTTTGGGATGAACAAGTTCTATCTTATCTCTTATCTCAGAGAATTCCAGTGTTCTGGCTCAAATTTGGGTTTAAAAAGGTGAAATTAGTTTAACTCCTGTTCAAAATGGTGAAGAGTAGGGAACTCAGTGAGAAAGAAAGAGTGCAGGTAAAGTGAATGAGATGATGAGGGAGGCTCTTTGAGACAAACAGGACAGGAGATCTAATAAATTTGTTCAGCTCTAAATAACCACACGTTAATGCACAAATAAGACAGCTGTAGAAAACATCAAAAATGTATTTTAGTTGTCTTATTGTTACTTGGGCAGACATATTTGACGCTGTGTTTGGTACAAACATGAGTCAGATACTGAGGCGACACTACTATATAAACTTCTCCTATGAGGACTGTTAGTATATGGTGATTCTTTATCTGTTTAATTAACACTAATATCTGCGTGCAACCACATTAAAGTGTGGTAGGAATTATTTAACTGCTTATGAATACAGTAAAGGGTTAAGTTACAGATTCGACCATCTTTGTCTCAGAAATTCAGTAGTGAAGGAAAAATAAGTATCATTAATAGAAAACAGCATAATCAAACATATTGCTGAGCAGCAAATCTCTTCATTTCAATTTTTTAATACTTTAAAAGTTCATTTAAAAAAAAACAGATGACGTAGTTTCTCTCTGAGTAAGCGCCATTCAGCAGAATAAAAGCGCGGTTTCTCTATTCAGCCCATTTTATTCAAATCCACCAGAATGAAAACTGATTTTGCGTCACTGTGCTTCAAAGCTGCTCTAATGGCTTCAACGATGCTGTAGATTTCACAGTGAATGAAAGAGAAAAGTGCTTTGAAAAGCTGCCTTCGTTTAATGGTTCAATGCACTTTAAAATGTTTTACATCAGCTGGACTATTTGATCGTGCCAATCAACGATTTCTACAGTTTGAGTGCAGGATGATTGACTACTTTAAAACCCAGTGGTATATCCATTATCTGTAGGGTTTTTTTTTTTTTTAGACCTCCTTGGCAGCAATTTTCACCTTGAATATTCCATTCAAACCACACTAAATTATTTTTTAACAAAGAAATTCTGCCTCTGACCAGGAATGTGAATGAGAATAAATCAGCAGGGGACTTAATGTTTTAAAAAGCTACCATGAAAGGACCGTTCAGGTGGATATCACCGTTTGAGAGTAAAGAAAATCAACTGAAATAATTAATTGATTAGTCAGCTGACTCAAGATTAATCTGCAAACACTTTTTAATGCAAAACATACCAACCACAGCTTAGACTTAGATTTTCTTTTTTTTCTTTGTTTCAATAAACTAAACTTTTGGAATTTTAATAAGATGAAAAGATGAGGAGATCAAATGACTATTTGAGAAAATAATCAGCAAATTACTTAAAAAAATATTGTTAGTTGCAGCCTTGGATAATGACACTCAGTTGCCACTTTATCTGGTGCATTGTTGTTATTTAGCCTAACCTCATTGATATGAATGGGGTGGACAAAACAATAGAAACACCTGTTAGTATAAAGCAATATGATTCAAGTTGACTCACCTTCAAACTACCATCACGATTTTCATGAGTCTTTTCTACAGGTGTACCTAATAAACTGGCAACTGAACATAAACACATAGCGTCAACAAACAACTTGGGTTAGAATCTATCATCAAATCTATTTGTATTTTTCAAGAATCGTGAATGAGATTCATACCTTGCACAGCAATATCAATATATGGACAATAGACTAATTTTGAATGTGCTTTATAAGAAATTCTACATTTTGTTAATATTAGAGAGTTCCCCTGTTGTTTTTTGAGTTTGCATTTTGCGCTTTAGTGGAAAATGTTTGCCAAGCGTTTGCCAAGAGGAAGCATTTAAGGCCACAACACTCAAAATGAGGACTTTAATTTGTTGGATTTTTATCTAAATATGTGATAAATGCCCTGTTGCCCTGAAATGATCTTCATTAAATAACATGGACAGTGTTATATACATGTAGTTTGGGCTGAAGTCATTTCTTTTGTTCTGACTGACATGACATATGAACTATTTCTAGGGGTCCCAGCTGGTTTTCCTGTCTGCTTCAGGAATGACAGTCCAGTTGGGGGAAGGTGTTCCTGCAGCGAGCCAGTTGAAGTCATCCACCTGGCTCCAGTTGTTTCGATCCTGGTCTAAGCCTGAGGTGGTGAAGTCCTCCTGCAGGGTCGGGTAAGACCAGGAGAACGGGGCGAAACTGACCCCACGACAGTCCTCTATGATGGCCCGGCTGGTGACGTGAAGGTACACCTCAGTGTCCGTGGTGTTGTGGGTCCGCAGCTGCTGACAAGCCACGGCCAGAGTGCTGCTCCTGCAGTGATCCACGAAGACCGAGCTGGACACAGGTCCACACAGGATCTCACAGCCATCGATGTGTTTCAGGTGCAGTGTGCTGGGGGAGCCGTAGAGCCGCACCTTGCAGTTGGTGAGGTGACTCAACAGCACGTCTTGTTTGTGGATCTCCTCGGCCGTCTTTGTCAGGAGAACACCGTCCATGTTGGTGAAGCCGCACTGCTCCGACGCTCCACCCTTGGTGCTACCAGAACCTGCAGGTGTGCCGCCGGCATCAGGTGAGTCTGACACTGGTGGAGCTGCAGGGGCTTTATCTGACGCTTTGGTACGAGCTCGAAAGGCAAACTTCTTCTTGGGCAGCGCCTCCTCTCTGATCTCAGTGAGGGAGGTTTGGAGCTTCTGCAGGGCAGTCTGGGCTTGCTTCAGGTCGTACTGGGGTAGGAACGACACGCTGTCATTGAGGAACTTCTGCAGCTGGAGGGTTTTGGCCGTCGCCTCCTCCAGCCGCTGGGTCACCGCAGACCGGTCAGCTCCGGAGCAGCTGGACAGCAGCTCTTCGATGGACGTCCGCTCCGCGTTGAAAGCGCTGTGGAAGTACTGGGTCTGCTCCTCCGCCACGGCCCGGCTCTCCTTGGCTTCCCTCCTCCGCTCCGCGTCCTCCGCCCTCGCCTGGTGCCGCTTCTCCAGCCGCTCTTGTAGCTTCGCAGCACTGGAAAGCCCGGCTCCATGGCCGCCCTCAGTTATTGCCTCCATGTTGTTTTCTTTCGATGCGGAAGTGATACGTCACGCTTCTTCTTCCTCGTGGCTGTTGAAAGCCACACTTCCGCCACCTACTGTCCCGGATGTGTCATTTGTACAAAATGAGTACAAATTAAAAATAAAAGAATTAGCCTAACAACATAAAATAATAAATAAAATATCTTAATTAAAATATAGGCCCACCTGATGATCGTTGTGGTGCCTGTACAAAATCATTTTACTGTTGTCAATCAAGTCCATTGATAACAGAAATCAATCAAATCAAAAGCCTCTATTGTCATATTGTCAGTGTATTGTGGTTACAGACAGTCAACAAAATATACAAAAACACAAAAAACAACAAAAAAAAGATATTAAATGCTATTTACAGTTACTATAAACTATAGATAAATTCACAGTTATCGCAGGGTTATATAATGGTTTGCTTAAGTTCCTGTTATTGCACAATTGAGTATTTTATTCCTGGTTATTACTCAGTTTATAGCAAAATTTTCCCTAAATTCTTGAATGTTAGTAGGCTTAGAATATTTTTATTGAATATAATGTTTATTGAGTCCCCCATTGGATGACATGAAATTCCTTTATTACAGCAGCATGAAGGAGTTATTAGTACGATATACAATAAAACAACAATAAATAAATAATTAATAAAATGTATAATAGTAATTGTAAATATTTTCAGTTTGTACCAAAAAAGCCAAGCCATCTCCCACATGAAGAATCAAACAGTCACCCACTGCAAAGATGACAACAGCTGTGCACAGTACTTTGCTTAATGATAATGTCACTATGTATTTAATATTTCAGAGTATGTAGCTGCAATTTCTATTTTGTGAAAAAACTATATAAGCAGACATGGCACAATGTCCAGACACTATGACGGCATAGCCACTTTGTTATCATGATTTTATGTTAACTTCTTTGTTTACAACTGTTTTGTGTTATGTGAGAAGTATGTGTATTCTGGTTTATTCATTAAGCCTATTTAAAACAAAATTAAATAAAAATAAATTCCTAACCACAGAAATAAGAAATCTCCCTTCATTCTTCAACTGCACTCAGTACACTTTTTAAGCTCTCTACACTCAGATTATCTGTTATTATAATTAATATTAATAATTTATGTATTTATAATATATTTTTTAATAATTATATTTTATAATTATCTGTCTATCTCTCTTTTTATGTTTGTTTTATATTTTATAATTTATAAATTACAGCCATAGACTAAATGTTGTATTTCATTTACCACTACATATCGATTTCTTTTTTATTACATACTGTAAATATGTATTATTACTTATTCTATTATTTCACCATTGTTGTTTTATTGTAATTTATTACTATTACTTTTTTATGACTTGTTTATGCTGCTAAATATTCTATCCTATTCTATTCTATCTAATCATACCTGGGCAACATGAAGGTGTGGCACACACTCACACACATCAGAGGCCCGCCCTCTACTGTTGGCACTGATTAAGTCCATAATAACATTTAACTGTTATTCATTAGGGGCAGTGTTAACGTGTTGTTATAATTCATAATAATATTTAAAAAGTGTATTTACGAATGACTTATCGTTGTTTGCTTATCATTTCCTATTAAAATTTGGACAGTCGCGTGCACTGGGTCGCTGTGTGCACTACCCCGGCAACCCGTGCGGTGATGGCGAGGAAACCCCGTTGACAAGGCACTGCTTTTTCATGACGGTGAGTTTCCCTTTGAGTGTATTATAATTTTGTGATAAAAATTTCAAGGAAAAAACACACACAGCCTCCTTCCTCCCTTCCTTCAGGGAGGGATGAGGGTTTGAGCGGAGAGAAAAATCTATCCGAGACAGAACAGGGACAGTGAGAAAAATATATGAGTGGGAGAGGGAGAAGGAGAAGGAGGAGGAGGAGAAGGAGGGGGGAGCAAATTAAAAGTTGCCAAATGGAGATATTGGGTTTCAAGAGGAGTGAGAAAGGAGTAAAAGGGTTTGCCTCTTTGAGTCGTCTTCATGTTGTGCTAATCGGGATAAACATGTATGGCTCGACACGGTTTTAGTCCTCTGGCATTTTCGATGAATTCCAACCTACGATCCAAAACAGGCGTCGTCGACACCGCGGCTAGCTAACCAGAACAGGCCGGTGTTTCTCGGTGAAATGTGGCGGAGCGTCCATTCCGCACGGAGACCCGAGCAGAACACGGGCTGCCGCAGAATCCGCCTCCGTTTGAAACGCGTCGGTTCGGTATATCGAGACAAATGTGACGTTTTTCATGCTGGCAGATGAGCCACATAGAGGACAAATGAAAGCCTTCCCCAACAGAGAAAGAGAGATCACGTCAGCGACGACCAGCCGCTACAGGCTGGACGACGGACGTTTTTGTGCTGCATGAATGCGATTATCATTCTGTCGATTCAGTCTATTTTTGGAAATAAAACTCACAGGGTGTACAATAACTGGCTTTGCTAAACCAACAGCGGAACTGTACAGCACCGACAGCCGGGACGAACGTTAGCTTGGTCTGCGTCGATGCACGCATGCTAGGGCGGATTTCGCAGGCTGCGTTTTGAGCTCGAAATTACACAAAATGTTCAAATTTATCGGAAAAGATTGCTTTACGTGTACAATTATGATCAAATCCTGGCGACATAACTACAAATCCGCTGTATTCGAGGCGCTTAAAATACTTTTTTTTTGGTTAACACTGGGACTTTAACCGTCTCGTTTTTTTTAAATGTAGCTAACGGTTAAATATGCCTGAACGATTGGGCTAACCGTCGAGTTTGTGTCTTTTGGAGTAGCAAGCTATACTTCTTTTACATAAATAGTCCATATAAGGAGCTTTTTTTATGAAATAAAATGATACCGTGTTAATCGTTTGGTTTTCTGTTGTCAATGTTTTGTTTTTGTTGAGGTCGACATTGCTTCCTCACATATTGTCGGTAAAGTTTTGTCCGCTTGTGAAGGACAAAGAGCCTCACTGATAGCATGTCCCCTCTGAGGAGAAAATGACGTCTATTTGGTGTGGATATCAAATAAATAACCACATTATGTAGCGTTATTTATCGTTTAGCAGGTTTTCTCGATATCTAACAGTCACTTTGCAGCTATAAAGTCTGCTCAGTACAGCAGCCCTGACGGTCTTTGTTCTCCCTGAAGCAAAGATGGAGGCTGACTGTGGCTCAGTGGTGAAGCCAGCCTGGTAACAGCCATTTTGTGGCATTGCAGTCGAAACGATTTGCACTCTCACAGCTTTCATATCGCCACGATTTTAACACAGAAAAACACGCCATAAAATATCACGACCATTTTATTCAAACGTTGCATTCACGACTAAAGGAATTTAGATTTTCTGACACTCACATTCCTTAACCATGGGCTCCACATTGTTAAAATATCACTGTTACATTAAAATAAACATAACTTGATCTATATCTAAACGCTGCTGGATTAAAGTGATTGGTTTAGTGCCTCCTTCTATAATGTAGCTCACAGATGGCTACATTCCTCTGCTGGCTGACACAATATAAAGCCAATACCTTTTTCACTGTAGAAACTCAAACAACCATGTTGTAAATGGAGCAGGGTGGAGTTATTTACACTGTAATGGCCATTTTCAGTCTGTACAGACAGCCAATGTGGGGCAGCAGAGGAGGGTAATGGGTGGGAGATGAACATCTGTAGGAGGGGATGAAGGCCATCCTGTCCTTCACTTACATACATTGCGAAGCATGCCTCTTGCTCACACACCCATCTTTATTTTTATCTCCGCTACCTCACTCTCCAACGCTCCCACATCCTGTTTTTCACAAGTTTTAATTGTGTCATATCATGCTTCCTCAATGCAGTTTCTCACCTGCAGCCCAGGAAACAAAGAGTGCTAAATGACTGAATCCATGCTTCCTGCTGGAAATCTGTGAGTGGTGTGTCCTTACTACGAACATACCCTTTACACATCTACTATTTCACAATAAAAACCCAAAAGTTGATAGGTTTTATTGTCATGATTGAGCTTAAGTTCATACCAGGCATCTCCCCATCTGCCTCAGTCTATCCCTATGTCCATACTCTTTCAGGTGTCATGGATGATGAAGACGATCGCCATCTTCTGGATATTTTAGGGTAAAATACCCCTTTATGAAACTGGCCATGTTATAACTTTATGACATATCTTCAAAGCATAATTCAGAGTGTCTACATACATTTTTCTATTCCTCCTATAGGTAATATCACTAGGGTTATCCTTTGAAATTGTTATTTTTCCATCTTTTGTTGAATTAGGTGAAGTTAATTTAAGTTACTCTACCCTAAGACATGTAAAGCCACTTTAAAACCACCCACATGTGAAGAGAAGTGTATATTTAAGTGTCTCCTGTGCCTTTTTCAGAGATGTGGATGCACTGAATGACTATCTCCATGGCAGCAACAGCAAGTCTGTGAGTGCATTTACAGTCTTCCCTCGCCAAGTTTGCCTGAATAGTTACTTTGCTTTTAATGCACAAAAGAATCCACTGATCCTCTGTTTGATTTTTGTTTCTGCAGATTGAGGAGGATGATGTAACAAATGCAGCTTATGGGTCAGATGGATCCTTCTTTTCTAGTGACACGGTGAGTAGCAGCACTGGTGTTATGATGGACTTTATATGGAGATTATCTGTTATTCGTTTGTGTATAAATACACGAATGTGTTCATGGTATAGTTCCTTTTTTGTATGCTATAGAAAGACACAATGAATGCTCTCTCGTATGCAGTTCACATGCAAACTGTTTTCCACTTCCTGTTCATTTTCTCTAAATGCTTCATTCAGGCTGGCAGCAGCTCCGGCCTCAAAGATGGCTCCTCTACAATGGGTGAATTCGGCGATGATTCAACAGGGGCAGGCCTCCAGCTCTCCAGCAGCCTCTCATTCATCGAGGATGAATTGGGGTCTGAGAACTCCCCTGAAGGGGTGGATCTTGGGGGCGAGGACCAGCCCTTTGACATCCTCCAGAAGTCGCTCATGGAGGCCGACATCACGGAGCAGACGCTGGCCCAGGAGGCCTTGCTGGACTCGCAGCCCGCTCCCACCCTGGTCCAGGCTCCTGTCCCCTTCCCCTCCCAGCAACTGGTCTCTGGGGGTTACGGAGGGGGTGTGGGCGTGGTAACCACGGCGACAGCTGCGTTCCCCACAGGGCAGTTCCTGCAGGGGGTGTCCCAGCTGCCCAATGGCTCCGCTCAGCACATCCAGGTGTTGGGCTCGTTTGGGGCGGGTGGAGGTGTGATGACTCTGAGCAATTTGGAGAGAAGTCCTCAGCTTGTGCTGAGGCCAGGGGCGCCGGTCGCAGCGGCAGGGGGCACCGCTACAGGTGGGCAGGTGTTTGCCCCTACCCAAGGGCAGGCTGGCCTACCTTTCAAAAACATCCCCCTTCAAAACATCATCATCCAGAGAGGCCCCGGGGGGACCCAGACTCTTGTCAAACCCATCCAGCCTAAACCCCTTCAAGCTGGCACTCAGACAGTCTACAGCCTTGGCCTCCAGCCCACTCCCACCACCATGGCTAATGTAGTTAACGCTAACACTGCCTCTCCTGGGGGGCAGTACACAGCCAATGGCTCCATCGTAGTGCAGCCGCCCCTGGAGCAGCAGCAGGCCCAGACAAACATACCACCTGGTCAGTTCCTGCTGCCCAACTCCCTGGCGCTCACCCCAGCCCAGGCCATCCACAATGGCCCCGCCGACCCAAACTCAAACACCCTCATCACCGGTCAGAATGCAGTGCAAATTGTTGCTGGGCAGAACTTCACAGCGCCGGGGGGAGGCCAGCTGATTTTGAATCAGGGAGTCGTCAGCAGGAGTCAGGTTGGAGCAACTCAAACATGGACCGGAGTTTCTTGTGGGAACGCCGCCCCCGTGGCGTCATCGTGCGCTCCCGGGCGGCTGACTCTGGTCGGCCCGGCGACGGCGGGGCTCGGCGGTCAAGGCCAAGTGTCGTCCAGCCCCGTCCAGCGCCTTCTAGTGACTCAAACTCAGAATTGCACTTCTCTGTCCCCTTTAGCTGGTACTGTGACGCAGGAACAAGACTACAGACAGGTAGAATACGCAAGTTTGTTTTTCCTCTGCCATGAAAAACGTCACCTGATTGACGTACTTTCTTTTTACTTTTCCAGAACGCTTCATCACCTGCTGTCAAGCATGTGCAGCTCAGCAGCATCCATGGTAACGAGGGTTGATCATTTTTGTTGCCAGTGCATTTAAATGTAGTCGACTATACTTTATGAGCTTGACTTTGTTTGTTTGTTCCCTTCCAGCCATGACTCAAGATTCAAAGCTGAACTCTCAGGTACACCTCTCATCCTACACCCTGTTTCCTCTGCACTCATGTATATGCCGTATATCTATTGTGGATATCTATGATATTATGGCAGCTTTATTTTGTGCTCTTTCTCTTTATAGATCAGTGCTCAGAAGAGACCTGCCCTTCCACCACTTACAAGAGGAGAAATGTGAGTTTTTTTTGACTTGCTGTGCATTATTTTGATTTCTTCTCCAAATGTATTTGCATAAGGTGTTGTTTCGTGTTTCTACAGCTTGCAATTCAGCCGTTTTTCCTCTCATTTCCACAGGATTTTACAGCAGCTGAGGAAAGACCACGCTGGAGTTCTGTCGCCAGATCAGCGTCGATTCAATTCAATTGAGAACGCGCTTCAAAGACTCCTGCCGTACCACGTTTTCCAGGGGGCTCCACCAAGCCAGGAGGAGTTCTCACAGGGTGAAGCCTCAATATTCATTAGCTTTGTTAAATCTGCAGAAAATATAGGACACTGCAGTCATGCATCTGCAAAAATGAGCATCCAAATAGAGAGTTTTTGGCACTTTCTTTTCACAGTGGATGAAGAATTTGAGGCGGTTGCAACTCAAGTGCTGATGAGGACTCACACCATGGTGAACAAATACAGGCGGCTGCTAATGGTGGAGGCTGAGGTAGGAGCACACACATTTTCATGTGTTTCATGTTACAACGTGCACAAGGCTGACAGGTTACCTCAACCTTCCCCCCTGCAGCGCTCCAGTCCGTCGTCAGAAATGGTGATGATTGACAGGACCTTCAACCAGGAGGAGCGCAGCAACCTGACACAAGACAAACGAATGACACTAGTGGATCCAGGTAAAAATAAACATATACAGAGCTGAACAAGTTTATTAGCCCACCTGTCGTGTTTGCCTCAAAGAGCCTCCAGCATCATCTCATTCACTTTAACCAACATTACTCAAAGGCTGCGGGAGACCGCGATCGACGACCCACTGCCGAAAAACCGCTTTGACGTTTTATTACGTCGGTGGCACGCAAGTGTCAGATTTTAAATAATGTCAGAATACGTCAATGGCACTCAAAAAGTTAATTTAGGGCAGCGGTGGAAAACACTTGACACTGGGTAGTGGAATAATGAATTTGTTGTTAAAAGAAAGGTTTTTACTGAACTCTTCTTCTGTTTTATAGATACCTTCTTGGAAGATTTCTGTTGCGGGACAAAATCCAAACTTTTCCAAGATCCCCTCCCCTCTCAGTCGTCGTCCAGCTGCAGCTGGAATCCGTCAGACCGAGGCTCCACGGAGCCGCCCTACAGGACAGACTCCAAGCCCGGGTACGGAGACCCAGGAGGGGGTGGAGCTGCAGGACCAGGTGTAGCAGACAGACTCCACCCTCCACTCTCAGAGAACAAGAGCATCCTGGAGCTGAAGAGATCCCAGCAACACTACGGGCCCAACAGTGTCGGTAACAACAGCCTGGCTGCTGCCAACAGTTACGCCCACGCTAACCCAGCCGCTTTTGCTGCAACACCAAGAGGACAGACGCACTACCAGGTGTCGCACCACCTGTCCCCCCACCCGATCCAGCCCCAGTACCCCCCTCAGCTCACCTCACCCCCTCACGCTGACACAGACTCCGCTCTGGAGGCGGCGGTCAACAGCATCTTGGAATGTTAAAAACCTGATTTCATCCTCCGTGTATGGTTTCCACTTCTTGTTGTTTTTCCTCTGTCCTGTCGCCCTGTGTGAAGAGAGGTCAACCCTTTGTTCACTCTGTTATCGTTGTGATACATCTACGGACCTGTAGCATAAATTCAGTTTTTTTTTTTTTTAGTTTTTTTTTTTAGTGGGTTTAGAGGCACGTTGCCTGGTGAACACAGGCACTTAAAAAAATAATCTATAAAGACCTGGGAATGTGTGCAATGCAATGTTCTCACAGAAAGAGTATGTTCATGTTTTGCTGACTTTAATTTAAAGTGGTAGGGTCTGCAAATTTCAGCAGCTTGAATATAAGAGTCCCTCTCTTCACACACACACATCTTTAATATCTTGTGCCAGTTGTTATTGACGACTCTGTGCCTAAATTCTAGGTTTTTATTTTGAAGCGTTTACATGAAGGAGCTCTATTCAAAACCATCTGACTGACATGCACACTTTAGAACCAGGTGTTAAGTAGATTCACGGTTCAGAGGTTTGTATTTCCTTAAAGGTAAGCTCAGTAGAGACACATTCACAAATTGCACTAAAAGTACTGTTACTGTCGCTAGGCTAAACAGAATGTGAATAGCTAGAACATCTCCCCGCCTGCTTTCAGCTGCCTGCAACAAGGATCACCTCTCAACCAGTCACACAGAGAAGTGTTACTGTACACGGCAATGCTTTATTTCTTGTGCTCAAGTCACATTTTCTTTGGCATTTTTCTTTTTGTACCTTAAAGGTATGCGATCCCCGGCACAGACACGGGACGAATACTGGAGCTCAACCACTTATATCATTTCACAGTGCGTTTGTGTCTAAGGGGAAACTTAGTCCTCAGATTGAGGAAGATATGTTACAGTATCTGTTTTTTTTATTTCGATTTTTATTTCTTTTCTTTCTTTTTTATAGAAATGGCATTAAAAGAAGATGACTGTTTTTGTTTGTTGTGATGTGTTTCCCCGGCTTTGTGAAGATGATGATAATCGTCATGGGTTTAAAATGATGGGTCGTCGATTGTACGTACGTTGGTTTGCTTTCTGCATATAATCATACATTGATCATATCCAGCTGTCGATGCTTTGCTACCATGGCATGTCGATGTGTGTGTGTGTGTGTACTAATCTGCACACATACACACTGGCCTGTGTTTTCATGTAGTTTGGTTGTTCTTGACTTTATACCCAAGTGTTTGTTCGATCCAACCCCCCCAGGATGTTTTCCTTTACTCGCTAGTGTTTGCTTTGAAGCACATTTCCTCTCTTTTTCCCTCTCAGCAGCGCAACCAAAACTGAAAAACAGGAGAGAGCGTGGCCTCATCCAGAACCACCGTCAGAACTTTATGTCCTTTAGTGCAGCTCTGTAGGTTCCCTAAATCTCCCTCCGTGTTCTGGTTTTGTCAAAGTTTTCATCCAGCTTTTCATTTATGTGAATTATCGGCGTTGTGTTTTACAGAAATCTGCACTATGGTTTAAGCAAGAAAGGGTGATTTCTGCCAGGACCAAAGCTTAGAATAAATGTGTTAAATGCTCTCGGGGTTGATTCTGGATGGCGCCACCTTTCTCTGCAAACGTATCTGTGAAATATGCTTGCCAATCGGCTACAGGAGCAGACTGATGGCCTTTTATACAGGGTGATAGAGAACACATCTATTTAATTTTTATTTGTATTTGAGTGCCAGTGGCTGTCGCAGCCTGCCTGTATCTCTGCCTCAACCCTTGTAGACCTCTTATATCTCCAGCGCACACTGAGAAGGACCCTAATGACGTTTATTATTTGCTCCTTCAAGTGGTTGCTGCAAGACGCTGTGCCTCGATAGCACTTATATATTCACAGGAGAGTTAGTTTGGGACTTGCACAAAGTAGAAACGTGCCCAGCGCTGGTGAGACGACGTGTTATCTGGATGCATATCAGGCCTGGTAGAGACATATTGTTCTTTTTTTGTTTTCTCCCGTGTTCTCAGTTCAGACGTTTTTCTGCCTCCATTTTCACTGTTAATTTGTATAGTTTGTTGGGTTTTTTTGTACTAAAAAATTGAAAAAAAATATTTATAATTTTTGTATGGAGAAAAAAAATGAAGAATGTAAACCCCACCTCCCCTCCCAAAAAAAAAAACAACCCAAAAAACAAACGAGAAAATTATTTTTTATTGTGTTGGGCTGAGAAGCGGTGTTAAGAAAAAATGGTTCAATAATACTGTAAGTTCTTCATTTGTAGCTCGTGTGTGTTCACTACAGCAGCCAGGAGAATAAACTCATTTTGAATAACAATAACTAACCAGATGAGAAGCTCCTTCAGCGACCATCCATTCTCTACCGCTTATCCTCACATAGGGTCACTATTCTGTGAGTGTTCGCTGATGGGCCAACCATGCAGAGCAGCATCACGTGACGGGAAAAGAAAAACTGATTTTTAACCCTCTGCTGCACAGATATGAACTTTGCACTCATACTAAGGTCAGGACGTTTCGATTACCACGTCCCTTCACATCTGGGCTCCTGGAGTAAAGATTTTAAATCAGGATGCATGGTTGGTTCCCTTTGATCCTCTCCAGCACTGATGCTTCTGAATCTGCATGAGGGAGCAAAGAAGACTGCTCAGACCTTCTGCTTCTAGTAACATAACACGACATTGACACCTACTGGAGCCGCTGGGAAACACGCAGAGACCAAACAATGCCAATAAAAAACTATTTTTAGTGGTTCTCTTGTGAACATTTCCACTGTTGCACTTGAAGATGGATGGTAGAGTGAATGGGAAGAACAGACCAGCATACAGGTGCTGATTTTACAGAAAATACTGTTTATTTAGACTTAAAAACACCTTTATGCCTCTGGCCAATCAGGGAGGATCACTTCGACCCAGGTAGCATCTATTTCTTCATTTGAAAAAGTCAAATGTGATGCATTTTGGGTAAAAGATATTAATCAGATGTGCCCTCTCAAAGGCGTTGATATTAATATTGTCATTAAAGCAGACACTGTAAAAGTGAAGAACACTGCACAATCCAGCATGATCGCATCACATCTTGTCACTTTTCAAATAAATGCATTTATTTAGTCTCACTAACAAAATATTTGACATGTAGACAGGTTTTCATACATGCTGAAATGTTATTTTCACAACTTACATCCCTTCAAATTAATTGGTTTGCTAACAATAACAGTGGAAATGATAAATAAAATGGACGGCACTCTTAATTCACACACAAATTCAGGTCAAGCTGATTTGTCATTTTTACAAAAGTGGATCCCCAGGAAAAAAAAAAATTTAAAAAAAAGCTGGTAGGACTTGTTTCCATTCAGGCTAGCAGTTTCCCCTCTGTTTCCAGTGTTTATGCTAAGCTAAGCTAACCAACAGCTGATTGGAACTTCATATTTAAAAGTCAAAGAAGAAAACCAGCAGAACTATGACATAAAAATACCTAAAAAAAAGCCATTAAACTAGCACTGCTAGTCTTTGAAATCTGAAGGAGGATGAATATCCAATTTATTCATTTCATCAGTCTGTGCTGGTGTCAGCCACATTGTGCATGACTTGTTTCTTCAGGCGTCAAAGCAGAACACTGGCTTGAAAACCACTTTTTCTACACGTCCACAAACAGGAAGGAAAGCTCCTATTGGTTAATCCCTTCTTTGGTAATCAAGTCATCATGTGTATCACCTGCATGGCCTTCACACCTGTGTGTGCTCGACTCATTAAGGCTCCTTCTTGTGGTTCAGTATAAATAAATACAAATAAAATACATCAAACAACAACAAATAACTAAACAAACTAAAATGTGTCAAAACTAAACAACACCTTCAAAGAAGGTTTTAGTAGTTAATGTTTCCAAAATGCTTTTCAGGAGTTGGATAAGGATCTGACTTTTTGCACTGGAAGCATACAGACTATATAAGGATTAAATCCTGTCTCCTAATAAGCACTTTTGTGTTCTAAAATCAAAACGTTCAGTTGTCATTTCTTCTTTCCTGCACACACTAAACCACACGCACACCAGCTGGTTGAACAGCTAATTAATGCGTCCCTTTTCATTAACTCTTTGAGTGCCATTGACGTATTTCCACTTCATTTAAAATCTGATACAATAATACACCAAAGTGTTTTTTTCGGCATTGGATCGCCGATCGTGGTCTCCTGCAGCCTGTGAATAATGTTGGGGCTTCTGGGAGATGTAGTCGAAGCATAAAGAGATGATATACACCACAGAGATCAAAACAGGAAGTGGAGATGATCATGATTAGAGAGCAAAACACACGGGTTCTGGACAAAAAGTGGTGATTTTGGTGAAAGTGTCCTCTACTCTACCTCTGATAAAACAAGAATGGAACAAGATAAAAACAACTATTTTTCATCATGATGAAATAGAGAGTGTCTTCTTTCATTTGAGCTATTCAGTGTTTTCAGAGACATAGTACAAAATATTCTGTGGGTCTAGAAATATGACTCAAAATGGGCAAAAACGCAGGAACAAAACACTTTCTGTTTAAAAAAAAACAGCTGGCACTCAAAGAGTTAACGCATCCCTTTACATTAAAGCTAGCATGGAGACAAAAAACAGCATCAGCTTCTCTGACATTAATCATGCAAATGTTTGGATCAAATCAATTAAAGTAAATTATTGAAAGAGCAGATGCTGAACCCTCCTTCTGTCAGTTTCCTCGTACGGTCACGCTCAGTGGTACTTCCTCCAGCGATCACGCTCTGCAAAAATAAAAAAAATTAAAAAAAACGGCCATGGACTCGTTTATCTCTGGATAACTCAAAAGATAAAGACGGTAATCACACTTACTTAAGTGAGGGTAACTCCAGATGTAGCTGAGCACACAGTATCCTGCTAACAACATGCCTGGTCCGCCGACTCCACCTTTCTTCACGTCAATATACTTCTTGTAATACCACAGCCAGCCTGATGGAGAGAAAAAACACACATTAAACTTCCTGTATGATGAAAAGCTTTAAAAAAAAGTCTGTTAAATACAAAGCTAACAAAAGCTGGCATACGGAAGTGTGCGTGTCTTTTCACCTCTTTGAATCGTTTCCACCACTTCTCTTGGGCGCCTCGGCGTTTTGCAGGCCAGCCACTCAGGCAGCTCCTTCAGCCTCACCTGACCGAGACGCCGCTGTGTCAGACCTTCGATTCACGACAACGATAAAGAATCGCTGATAAATACACACTTAAAAACATCAGTGTTGCATTTTTCTGCACTGGTGCTTCTTTCAGCACGCTCCCTGTGAGCAAATACTTTTTTCTTCATATTAAACTGAAGAAGCTTAAAGGAGCAGGACGTGAAATGTGAGTGTGAGGGTCGTCTGAAGATGATGGCGTTTGTGTGCGTGAGCTGGCAGCACAGAGGACAGTTTAGCTTTGAGTACATTAAACGTACACTGTGTACTTTTTTCTCCAATCTCGTAGTTAAATTTGATTTTGCATTCGCTGTCTAGCGCCACAAGTTTTCAACTGTGCACTGCAACTATGGTAGGCAGAATGGGTCGACTCCCGGCGGCCACTATCACCCGTTCTATGTATTTATGAATGAAGACGTTGATTTGAGGTAATAAAATACTTAAAACCTTACACAGTGTCCCTTTAAGTGAAAAAGGTCTTGTTTCCCAGCGGCTGAGTGGAGTGACAGCAGGGGTTTAGTATTTAGGACAGAGTGTTGTTATCGACTCCAGCCTCAGCAGGAAAAGTTAACATTTATGTCCCCACTCTCTTTGTAGACTGACAGCTCATTCTATGCTAACAAAAATACAACAAATCTTATTTTCAGGTGAGAGAAAAAACACTTTTCTCTGCTAATAGATTCCCCAGAATGTTACACACCCTTCCTTCAAGTTCTTAAATGCTTCTTAAAATAGTCTACCATCAGATATGTCAAGAAAAAATACAAATCTTGGGACACATTTTCAGTCTGTACGCATAAGAGCTTTGAGGTTTGGGACCCACTGACCTTTAGTTGCTTTATCAGCAGTGTTTCGTCTCTCGACCTCGAGCTGCGACTTGAAGTCGTCATCGGCTCTCAGCGTCGCCGCCGGCAGAGAGCTGGAGAGCTTTGTGAGTGATGGCGATACTGTGAGGAGT
The DNA here is from genome assembly GCA_029721515.1 of Synanceia verrucosa. Lineage (NCBI taxonomy): Eukaryota > Metazoa > Chordata > Actinopteri > Perciformes > Synanceiidae > Synanceia > Synanceia verrucosa. Next base: position 21,236,596 of record CM056550.1, on the reverse strand, counting down.
CCTGTCACCTTCAGCCCTTCATTCCTGCAGCTGATGGTGAGTGGAGGAGACGATAGATGGCCAGAGAGGAGCGGAGCTGCAGGGGAGGAAAGTTCAGGCTGTGGGTTGATTAAAGCTGCTTGTTTAGGATGAATTATCTTAACTGACTCTGCTTTCTGTCCTGTTGGCAGAGGAACTGGACCGCTGCTGTGTACATCATCACTAGTTTTAATCTGGGTCAGGATGCTTGGCCTGCTGGACTGACGGGCGGCGTTAGTGCGGCCTAATGTGGCTTTAACATCCTGGAGGGTAATCCTGGCGTGGTGACCACTTCCTGTTTTCAAGAAGAACTGATTCACAGATAAATCCTCAACTTCCCCCTCCTTGTCCACCCAGAAGTCGTCTCTTACAGGGTGTCGTTCAGTGCTTTCTTTTACTTTAGAGGTATCCGTGGCTGTGGAAAGGGCCTTCTTCGTCTTTGACGTCTTTATTTTAGAGGCAGCTTTGGGTTTGGTGTCTGCAGACAGAAGGACAGAATGGGCGCCTTTGTCTGGATTAGTTTTGGTCTCAGCTGTGGTTTTGGAGCTTAGAGGATCTGCCACAAATGGAGTTGAACCTGAAGGCATGTTCGCTGAGTCAGATCTGGATTCCTTAGAAACCTGTTCAGGCTTTGCAGCTTCTATCAGAGCACGGAGACTCTGCTTCTTGGGTTTAGAGATGGTGGGAGAGGGAGGCAGCGATGGGGAGGAGGTGGTCGAAGAGGGAAGGTTGGCTGTCTTGATTTGTTCAGACAGCTTCTGTTTCTTCTTCTTAGCCACAGGAAGTGATGCAGAACTCTGAGACGGAGGTAATAATGTATTTGATGATACCACAGACACCTTTTTACTTTTCTTTGTTGATAAACTTGTCATCATTGACAGCATCTGTGTGGCTGCTGGATCGGATGAGGCTGTGGCCAGATGGGAAGACGATGACGCCTGATTCGTTGTGACATCATGTTTGGTCGCAGGTGTTTTTTTGCTTGCTGCCGCCTTGCAATGTGGCAGGTGACTCTTCAACCTCTTGTAGGTTTTCCCACAGTATGGGCACACCTCTGTGAAGGAAAACAGTGACAGGGTGTGCGGTTAAAACAAATAGATCAAGATCAGATTAGCATTATCTACATTAGCAATTAATCTGAACTCTGCTTTTTTCCATAAAACCGACCACTGGTAAGCTCAAAACATGTACACACTTATGATGCTGTAAAACATTACTAAATATCGATAAATATATGATTTAAAGTAGTTTATTGCATGTTCTTTCCTGTATGGGCTGACCTTGTCATTGGAGTAAAACAATGTCGATTCTACTGTATTTATTCACTCAGGGTGCAGTGAGTACCATAAAATACAAACAATACATGTAATAATATTTGTGTTTAGTGAAGGTGCAGTGTCTGCTCGGTGTGAATGACAAACAACACTCTGACACTCACCTGAGCTCATCTTGCACGCGTCTGTAGAAACATCCAATCAGGTGAAAACAAACAGGAAACAAACAACAAAGTAAAATAACTGAAATGATGACATTTGTACACAATGAAGTCGACTTTTAAACACTTATAGACACATTTTCACGTGGGTCGTAAACAGGTCTTGACGTCTTGACGTCAGAGAAGGACCCTTTAGGTGGCACTTCAGGAGCCTGAGTGTAAATTGCTAACTAAATAGCACTATATTAGCTTTAAATTACTTCTGTATGATTTAGCGACGGGCTTGCTGGCTGTTTAGTGTAGTAGCTGTGTTATAACAGGGCAGGTAGAGTTCAAAAGTTGGTTAGATACCATTAGATACCTGTGCGATCGTGCAGTGATCTGTTCAGAGGGTGTTGCAACCGCGAAACCAAGATAGTTACTGATGTGTACTTCCGGCTTCGTGTATATTTCCGAACAACCTCTTTTTTGAGCGTAGTCGATTAACATCCCACTAAAACCTTTGGTATCTCTATCAAAGTGGTATTTACGTTGCCCACAGTCGTTCCGACGATAATATTTAGCATAAAAGACATTTGTTTCTTAAATAAACTATTTTCGACAGTGCTACGGGGAGCTAAGTAGCTAATTTTCCTCACATCATCTCTTGGTTTTCCTCAGCAGACTGGGAGTTGCTCAAATGTACTCATTTTTTAAAGATCAGGTGGTATTTGTATACAGTCCATGGGTATTTGTGACATTTTAAAAATCATATACGCCTCCCCAAAATGAACAAATGAATTATGAAAGAAGACCTTTGTACTGACAACAAAATACAAAGTAGATTTGTACACATTTAAGAGAGGGTATGTATTAAAGCATGCAAAACAGACACCTCACATGCATTAAATTCAGTTAAAACCAACTATTTGAGGCCCCGTATCCATCAACTCTTAGTTGAATATTTTAAATCAAGGAATATTTAAATGTAGTTTTAAAGTAGAGATGCTAAATTTGACTGTTAAGTTTGTAGTTTTATCTTAGCATATCCATAAAATGTGTCCTTTGGGCCAATATTAATCATGAGGAAGCTAAAATAAAGAGCCTACTTTCATTAGAAAAGTGTATTTTATTGATAGGGTTAGAGTGGCATGAGACTTGGCACAGGAATAAATTTCAGGAAGGTGGTGAAAAAAAAAAAAATACACAAAAATACATCTAAATCAAAAAAGTAATCTTCATTGGAAAAGCAGTGATTTGAAACACATTCAGAATGGAAAAAGTACTCCATTTCTACAACCATTTACATATACAGAGATAATCCTGAATATTATTTACATGGTGAGCGATTACAGTATGTACAAAGCCAGAAGTGGAAGCAAAGAGAAGCTTGTGAGAGCTTTATTTTGGGGAGAGAAACTGTCCAGAGAAAGTGTTATGGCAGAGAAAAAGATTTTAACAGTGCCTGAAAGTTGTCCTCAAACAAAGATTGGCCCCTTACAGATACAGTCACTGACCAAAGTATTCTCCAATAGTTTTTTTTGTCTACATTTATTTCCCTAACAAAGTCAAAATGTTGTTTTTCTTTTTTAAAGGGAGCTTCTAAACAGCACAAGCTGGCGTGTGAAACGAGGAGACAGACGCCTGGAGTCACAACTCGGTTAAGTTACAGCTTACTATTACAAAGTGGGTTACAGTATTTTCAGACAATCTAGAGCAAATCTCTGTACACCTATTAACAGACATTCATCATTCAGGCAGACAGGGGCAGTCTGTCCCTTTACAAGACATCTAATCAGAGATGAAAACAAAGAGAGAAAAGGGGGGGACTCTGGGTCGTCGTTCAGGGGTCAAAGCCAGGAGGATACAGTACCAACACCACCCAGCTAACTGTACTGAGGCCTGGCTGAGTCTCACCGCTCTGCCACCCAGATAAAGATTAAATTATTCAGTTAATTCACCAGCATTAACGCTGGTTGCGATTCTACCCTGAGAAAACAGTGGACTGCATGTTCACTTGCCAGCACACCTGCCTAATGTGCAATTTAAGGTCATTTTGCCCCCCCCGAAACAACCCAAAACAAAAAGGACAACTTGCATTTTAATTATGTGTTGAAGGCAGCTAATATTGGCTTGAATTCTCTGGAGGCACAAATGCAGGATTTAAACAGTGATTAGGTCTACATAAGACATTATATGGAAAGACATTGTAGGTTCAGTCTTGCAGTCGTGCCCTTTTCTAGCAGTTTTTTTTCCCCACAGACAAGGTGCCAGTGCTGGAGCCATTTCCCCGCATAAAATACTGTAGCGTTCGGAGCGCTTTCGCTATCAATGAAGTGGTCCTTGCCCCGGCAAAAAATGGCTCTGTTCTGGCATTTATAAGCTTCTGATCTCGAGGCCATAAAACGTGATGACGGTGCTGCAATATGAGAAAAGGAAAAACAGACAATTGTGCAGCCTACAGATCATCAGCGAGCTGGCAAACCCTTCTACATACTACAGGGGATTAGAAACCATGTTCACAAAGCAGCACAGGTAATAAAGGAGTGATTTTGAACTGGATGAATTCAGTGTTTGGGCACAGGTTGGCAGATCAGCAGCGCTGACAACAGCTCATCTGGGTGACTCTTTTTGTTTAAACATTCAGTCCTGGATTTGTTGCATGGTAGGTTGTGTTATCTGGGTTAGATGTGACCATGTGTCTCAGTTTTACTGGTTCCCACAGCCGGGCGCTGGCACCTTGTGAGTCGAAAAGCCGCAGCAGAGTCTTGCGAGGCAGCGCTCAGGCCAGAGGACAGTCTGGAGACGAAGCAGCAAAAGATCAGATGTTATCTCACATCCAAACCTCCTGCTTTGTCTTCCTTTGCGACCGCAGACGGTCTGCCCTACTGACTCGTCCCCCAATCAAACCCTGAACGAACAAGATCTTCCAAGAGGAGGGTAAAAACTAATATAAAAACGGCTGGAGAAGAACTCTGACGTCTATCGGATTCTTCTGAGGCTGGTCTCTCCCAAGTCCTCGTCAGGAGCGACAGGGTGGTTTGTCCTCATTCAGGTCCTCTACTTTCACAGGCTGACAGGGGTCATTGAAGCATGAGCTGCTTGAGGTTGTCATGGAGGATGGTGTCCTTGACGTCCCGGAACACCAGCCTGATGTTCTCCGTGTTGATGGCCGTGGTGAAGTGGTGGTACAGGGGCTTCTGGGTGGCGTCGCGCCTCTTGGCCCGGAAGCACTCCACCATGAATGCCTGGACGTCTGACAGGTTGTGCTCTTGCCCGGTATACTCGGGAAAGTAGTCCTTGAGCGGAACGCTCTTCACCTTCTCCTCCAGCAGGTCCGTCTTGTTGAGGAAGAGGATGATGGAAACGTTGACGAAGACGCGGTTGTTGACGATGGTCTCGAAGATGTCGAGCGATTCACGCAGCCGGTTGGTTTGCCTGTCCTCCATCAGCACCTGGTGAACAAGATGCAGGGGTTAAAGGTATAGCAGGCGATGATTTTTAGAGACACATTTTGTTATGTTGGATAAAATGGTCCTTCCACCCTGATAGTCGATAATTTAATATGTATTCAGAAAGAGAAGTGAATAGAATCTGAGATCTGTGGCAGCCACAGGACTATAAAAACTTTGACCAAGTAATAGCCTCGGTCTGAGTGTGAAGTACGAATCAGATGCGTTCTCGTCTCGTCCTGCGCTCGCCCCCCACATGCCCCCACTCCACGCGGGCACACACATCGCTTTGCCGTGGCCGCAGGTATCAAGCACGCTCTTCTCTCGTAATACTTCGGTAGCTGGAGAATACCAGACCAGTTTACAATGGCAGAGAAAAAGCAGCCTAAAATACCCATTCCAGCGTTACTCGTGGCGGCTCGGCCGGCTACACAGCCAAAGAGGAGAAAGATGGAGGCAGAAAAGGCTGCATTGGTCGTAGCGCTGACTGAAGGAGGAGGAGCTTATAGGGGGATTCGTAGCAGTGCATCTTTCAAATCTTGCTAGCTCTTCCACATCGCCAACTCTACCTTTAAATCCAGCTGCTGGTACTGGCAGATATAGCTGATATAATATTGTTTTTTTAATTTCTCAATATCCATTCCCCCCATGATCTATGTAGAACATCACAATATACCGCAATATCACAATAACGTATCACATCGTGACTCAAATATCGCAATACGTATCACATTGTGAAGTCTTTGTCAATACCCACCCCAAGTTTTTACTGAGCAGAGCATGAACGCATCATAACGTAACTCAATGGTTAAGCAGCTCTGTTCTTAAGGAATGTGCTGCTGAAAGCTAACGATAGCAGCTTTCCTCCCGCTGCTTTCAACACAAACACCCAACTCTCCTCCCGACGAGACGACACACTACATTCTGAATCAGACATAGGGCCAATGAACGGTGTCACAGAGCACAACCTGCACATGACAGACCGTTATGTTTGAGGCGATCTACAGGCGCTATAAGATAAACCAGAATAAGAGTGTGTGTATGTAGACTCAGCAAAGAGCACTTATCAAAAAGTCAGCAAACATTATCTGCTAGAATAAACTGATTAACGAGCCACTTATCAGGAGAGGAAACGAGACGGTGAGTTTTCACCTGGTCGTATTCAGAGGAGGAGACGAGGAAGAGGATGGAGGTGACCGAGTCGAAGCACTCGAACCAGCGCCTCCGCTCTGACCGCTGCCCCCCCACGTCCACCATCTTGAAGGGAACGTTCTTGATCTCGAAATCATACTCGTGGATGCCCTTGGTGGGTTTACGAGCCAGCAGGATGTCCTGCTGACTGGGAAGGTAGTCCTGGAGGGGAGACGGCGAAACACCACACATTAATATCTGCATGTACAGGTGATGGGAACAGAAAAAATGTGGCAGAAATAAAACAATAAAAACACACCACAGCTGAAGTTAATGGGTCTATGATTAGGAGGTCTGATCTGAGCCAAAATATTATTTCAGGTTCTTTTCTGCAAACGTTATCTTTACCATAACAGTGGATAAAGAATAACATCAATATGGGGAACATTATGTTTCATTCAGTCCAGACACATTTGATGTAGGCTTTCATTCATTAAGATAAGTCTATAATGTATAGTCAATAATCAAAAAAATCACCATTAACTTATTAGTTTACAAATGTTAGGACATCAACAAATATAATTTAAGACTCAAAAATGTTACAGCAATTTCTTTGGTAGAAATAGTCAATTCATTGTAGGGCCTGACCAATATGGAGTTTCTGAGGCCGATATCGATATGTAGCAGGAAAATCTGATAACCGATTAATCTCCTATAATAACTTTTTGTGTATTTTTTCAGCCCTTTAACACTTACAATGATGATATAAATTGAAGGCATAACACTAAACTTTAATTTCACAACTTTCAAGAACAAAGAAGTGAACTTTGTGAACAAAATAACATTTGCAAAATTGCAGTTAATCTCTGAATACTGTGTTTTCCTATTGGCTTTAAATGCACCATCTGAAAATTTAATACCTACAGCAAATTCACGGTACATTTAAGCCAATTTAAGACCTTAATTACCCAGATTTTATCTGATCTCATCATACATCATATGTCATTAACTAAACGACCTGGATCCAGATAAGCAGCAGAAGATGCATCGATGGAACTAATAATTAAAAATGATTGTTTTTGCTGCTCTTGATCAACACAGCTTCCTGTTACTGTGGACTGAAACTCCACTAAAAATGATTAAATAATCTCCTGCAGGCCCAGTCCACCAGCTTTCAGTTTAGCTGCATGTCATTACAGAATCAAAACAAACGCTGGTCGCTGAGCTTGAATGGCCGATGCAGATTTCCAGACGTTACACAGCAGCTCTGGTGGATTTTCTGCCACTTTTTTGTGACAGTATTACTTTATAAGCCTCTTCCAATCCTGCAGACACCCTGGTGCAACATCTACCGAGTTACTGTCCTGTCAAATCCTCCAGTTTTCTCAGGAGCTTCTTCGCCAAAATGCCGACATTCCCTTCTAGACGTGTCGCAATATTAACCATAACGTGCTCGCGTCTGATTATAACAATCAGTGCAGGCAGAAACAACTTACCGGCTCGCCGAGCTTATCCAGATTATCCAAGAAATACTTCACTGACTCACCCTGCGACAGGACAGAGGAGGAATTTCTGTTAAATGTATGCATTTTAAGACATTCATTTTAAAACTCGAGCACAGTTTGCATGCAGTGTTTAACTGACTGCTGTTAGTGTGTTGAACAGAAGACGTGTTGCTGCTGTAGAGGTCTATCAAAACTCCATTCAAGCAGGATGCAAAGTATTTGGTACTGCAGTAGACGTGTTTCTAAGTGTCTTTGATGTATAGAACTGTGGCTTGGCTCTGCATGTGTGTGTGTATTTTTTTTCTAGACCGTTCTGATGCTGTTCATGCGCAATTAGTGCAAGCCCAGACACGAGGCTGCCGAAGACGGAGATGCATTCCTTTATCTGAGTGTCCTGTATTCGACGACGTAACCAAAAAAGAAACGCATTTCCCTCGTTCTCGTCCCTGCGTCTCTACGGCGACACGTGGTGGCGCCTTCTCAGGGGATTTCTTTGCATGTATTTTGCATTAATGATGCAACGAACCAACGCCCTTGTTGTAAAATTCAAATATCATCAGTGGACGTGAGTGTTTGGGTTGTATTTCTAGATGAAACATGCATTTCCCCCCTACTAAAAGCTCCTGAGCTCACCTTTTGATCTTTTATAAAACTATCCTGACTTGAAAAACCTGTGTGTGTGTGTGCAGGGCTAAGATTACAAAAGGGAGGAGCAGAGTGGCGTGGCGCTACGAAGCTTTCTGCAAGGCTTATTTTAATTCTGCGAGTAAGACGAGCACAGATGTGAGGAGGATGGCTGGTTTTGAAATCGTCAAAAAAAAAAAAAAAAAAAAAAATCAGTCCGATAATAACATAACAAAAAGGAGAAGAGAAACAAGATCACTCCGAGAGTTTTCTGTTCGTTTCTACGGACGTGCTGCGAAAGCAAAACTGAAACGTGACGAGGACATAAAAATGTCAGCGTGCCACACCACCAGACTTCACGTTTCTCCTGAGTTTCAACATCTTTCCACGAGTTAAACAGCAGCGAGGAGAGAAAGTCATTTTAAAGAGCAGCTCTGTGAACTTTGTGCCATGCAAAGCGAGAGGATCCCTGTGTGCTTTCACTGTGTACATGTGCTTTTAATGATAATCAACAGGCAGGCCTGAGGGCACGTGTGATTTGTGATGCAAATACTTAGAAAAGGTTGGTGGGGGTCAAAACACAATGGGGTCGAATCCGCTGCCTGGAAAACAAATTAGTTCTCACAAGACGAGAGAATTTAAAGAAGCTCCCAACAGAACAAGAAGTTTTCATATTTAATTCCTATTTAGTCTTCCTAACAAGGTTTTAAACGCTACAAAGGGCTGCAGCTAATTAGGGCTAGGTATCACCAAGTACCTCACGATACGACACTATCATAACATTTTGCCCACGACAATGACACCATCATGATATAGCGATTCTGTGATAATCGATATATTGCAAGAAATGTCATCCACGATATCTGTGTCACTGAAGAAATTCAGAATTTACTGACAGCACTGACTTCATTTCACAGGAATTACAAAACATCAATTTCACGTGTACTATACATGTGTGTCTAATCCTTATTTTTTAGTGGCAATCACTATTTGGGTGAAACAATCAATAGTTTGATCTGTCAAAAGTCTGAAAATACCGTCGTAACGTCTTCATCACAAAGTGACATCGTTAAAGTACTTGTACTTGATTTCTCATCATTATCAATATTTGCTTTCTGAGTGGAACAAGTGATTAATGAAAAAAGATTTTTATGCACTAATATTAATCTGAAGTAACGTCCCAGTTGACAGATTTTGAAGGACAAACATACATATTATATATTGACCAAAAATTACAGATGTTTTTCAAATAACAAATACAAAGAACTCATTTGTTCATGCCTCTACACTGTGATTATGATTACAATAATTTGAATATTTTGACTGTTTTGCGTCATTGGTTCAACCAAACAAACAATCTGAAGATGTCACCTTGTACTGTGGGGCATTTTTCTTCTCATATTTTACAAACCAAAATTAAGAAAATCACAGTTAGCTGCTTGCAGAATGCCTAATAAGGATGCGTGTGTCCTTGCACTTGTAACGTGAGGTGTTTGTGCACCGCTAACGCTGAGTGGGCGAGTCGGAGCTGTTTGTAAGTATAAAGCTGTTTAACTGCAGATCAACATTCCTGCTCCGATCGCTCTTATTCCCTCTTTCTGTCTCCACAAACGACTCACACCACCAAGCCGAGAGTGTGCGCCGAACAAAACGCCATTTAGAGCGGTTCCACCTTATGCAACGGAGAGGGAAATGTACATTTTCTGTCCCCTTGTCTCTCCTCAGCTGCTGGATAACGTAGATCACATGACCTGACAGAAAAAAACAAAGTTGTGGAACAGTGCTGGAAGCCTCCCCAGTGAGGACTCGTGAACGCAGAGGCGACCACAGCTGTTATTCCAGGGTAAAATGTCAACGGCGTTAAAAAATGCATGCTGACAGCCAAAGATGTACAGAGAGGTGTAAACAGGAAGCCGAGTCAATCACATGTCTGAATCACAGGGAGAGACGACAGGGAGGATGAATTGAGAAGCAGTTTCACTTTCTATTTCCCCTGCTGCCTTTCAAGCGCTCTCGCTCTGACGTTTTGGAAAAGCCCAGTAAAGGTGCATCAGTGTGTGTGTGTGGCTACGTACCAGCTGAAACTCCCTACGGCGGTCGTATGCGTTCTGTATACCAGAGTCGTCCCACAGGGCCTTGATGGCGGGCAGGTACCGCAGGAAGACGGACGTCTCCAGCTGCCCGCTGGCCATCTTAGCCGACCGGGTGTCGAACGCCATCAGGCTGTCGCCGTGCTTCTGGTTGTCCGGGTCACCCCACGGGATGTGCAGCTTCTCCCGGGCGTCCACCAACACACGTACACCTGGACAGGAAGTGACGATAATCTCAGTAACAAAGGTCCGATGGCAGCATGTTTAAAATCTAAAAAAATAACAGGTGTCCTATAAACCTGAGTGATGCAGCAGAGAGATTATTTTAAGGTTTTACAACCACAAAATAAATGTATCCTTAATATTTACGTATATGACATACATTAACTTTTATCTCTTTATTATGAACACATGATTTAGAAAAACTATCTAATTGTGAATATTTTGACTTATACTGCGATATTAGAAGGAACGTTTTTAAATCATATATGATTGTTTTGGTATTTTTTATGGGATCTGTGCCTTTACTATTGTGAATTTACTGAAACTGTGCAGCCCTACACTTTATGTAATGACAATTAGAGCTTCTGATTATTCACTGCAATTTTTCATGTAAAAATGTACAAAAAAATATGGATATTTCCTGCTTTTCTCTTGTTTATGTCACATTAAAGCAAATAAATATTGGTTTTGGACAAAACAAGACACAGATGACAGTTAGTCACCATTTTCTGACACAGTATAAACCAAACAACTAATTGTTGGCTGTTAGTTGCAGCCCTAATAATAATAACAATAAATATAACTGAACATGTGGCCACAGCAACTGCTGATCTGGCAAAAGGTGCAAATAAACACATTTGTGAAACTTGTAATATAGTTATTTATCAATAAAACTGCATTGTTTAGGTGAACTGTATGGTATTGTGACTTGTCCACGGCATGCAGAGCACTCCCTGTACATACAAAGAGTGGAAAAACAGGAACACCTTACAGCACACTGGTGGGTTCACCCTCCATTAGCTACATCCCTGTGTTAGTGGTTGAGCAACTAAACTTGCCGATGGCTATTTGAAGCTGCTAGCTTGTGTTATGGCTATGCTGCGATTCTAAAACGTCAAAAGAGTTGAGGCTACACGGCTATGAACCCTTAAAACAGGATATCTCAGTTGGAGTTCGGCTCCTATGGGTGTGCCGACAGCAGATGTAGTCTGTTTATATGTCCTCTCACCCAGCCCAGCGCTGCTACACAGATGTGGAAACTTTCCCATCCGTTTTAAACGCCTTTCTGTCGCAGCAACGCGACTTATCTGGCCTCCAAATGTACCTGCCGGTTAGCAGCGAGGTTACCTTTGATAACATTGCTGTAAATTGTGGCTCTGAAGTCCTCTCGGGCTTGCTGGTCGAAGTCCTGGCCGTGGATGATCCGCATTTGTTTGAGGAAAGTCGACTTGCCGCTCTCGCCAGCGCCGAGCAGCAGGATCTTCACCAGCCGTTTCACGTACGTTTTCTCCCGGGAGAGGCATCTGTCGATCTCCTTGGACTTTCGCAGCTGTTCTCCCTCGCCGCTGTTCAGCAGGCAGACGGGTAGACAAACTTTTAACACGGACCTGGTCGGCAGGAAATCCGCCATGTTCGCACAAACTTCATCGATGCTAATTTGATGCGCGTTCGCGGGGCGCAGGCACGGGACCAAGCCCCTTCCCTAAACTCAGGAAGTAGCTGAAGCTGCCGACTGTTTACCACCCATCTAAAGTCACTTTATGCCATTTTATTCGCGTTTAGATGCCTCACACAAACGTTACATGTTACTCTATCGCATTTATTGGCACACACAGACACAACTGCACACAATTCATGTAGAAATATGTCTGTTGAATCTTGAATATACAATTACCAGTCTTAACGGTCGAAACGGCGAAATTACAGTTTATAATCAAAACGGTCCGTTTTATGAACATATGAAATTCAACTAAAACGTTTTGCACCGTGTTCAGCTGACAAAATATACTTTAAAAAGCGAGACGCCCGCTGGTGGTGTAATGTCGCCCTCTGCTGGATTACAGAGGTAATTGCATAACTGGCATACAATGCTGCGCTCTGATTGGTTGGTTTCTCTCTCCCGCTGTAGTTATGGTGCCTTTAAAGACTGTTGGAAATATGTACTTTTAACTTCAAACGGTCAATAAAATGGGAAGTGAAGACGGAAAAGTCTCCATTTTATATTAGTGTAGAGTGAGTAGACTCTTTCTGACATTTTAAAGTGATTATTACTGAACACTTATCAATATTTCCTGAATAAAGTGTCACATTTTCATTATTTTCGACTTTTCTATACAATTTAATGTCTTTGGTTGATACTGTGTATAAACGCGGTTGGATGTTATTACAAACCCCAAATCTTTTAAAACTAATTTAACTAAATCTCCAACTAGATAATGGAAAATGAGAATCTAACAGCACACTGGCAATTTACAACATTCCCAGCCAAAGCGCTAGGGGAACACTTGAAGGCAGCACCAACTGTCTATCATTGCACTTCCCCTCCAGCATCCCCACCACGACACAGGGCTCATAGGCGACAGTGGCATTGCATATGTGTCGGCGTGTGTGTGTGAGGGAGTGATCATCAGACAACATGACCGTCAGAAATGCTCTCCGGGATCATGGACAGAGGTATCGACCACGGATGGCTTGTCTCAAGAAGGTAGGGTATTGTTTTACATCAGAGCTGGTGATCACAGCCCTATAGACTGTACCTGCAGACGCACCTATAGATAGGTTATCCAACGCAATGCTTGCTTGGGCTGTACTCGTCTGCTGTATCCTCACAAACCCTGGCTGTACGGGCATCTGCACTTATCAATTTGTGTTATCTACAGGTCCTCTGTGCAGTAACACACATGATATGCAGTTTATAACGCAACACTTATAAACTGCATATCATGTGTGTTTTCTACAGGTCTTCAGAGGAATCCTGGATTTATTTAGTTATTTTGAAGCAACAGAGCCCATTTGGACCACAGCAAAACAAACAAGTCATGTTTCAATTATGCATGCAGATCTGAATGTATTGATGAGAATTAGTTTTGGAAGAAAAATAACATTTCAACAGACTGGCAACAAACAACACCAAAACAACAAACAAATGTCATCTTGGTTTCAGTGGGCACTCTGTCTGTCACACTAAATGTTAAGACTGTGTTTTGTTGCAACCTTTTCACTGTGATAAGGTCATTCAGTTTAATAAGCATTAAGCCTGGATCAGTATCAGTGCTTCCATCTCCACCAACCGTCCACTGGAGAGAAGTTAATCCAGGGACAGCAACACTTGAGGAGCTGGATATTTAGTGAAGTTTGGCGTTAGGACATAAATAAGACATTATTAGCATAATAGTGTCTATCGTACGCTGCATGCACAGTGTCCTCTTTCTCCAGGGGAACTCATGTCCAGGTGAAGTTTTGTGTTTTGTTCCATGAAAGCCCACTTTAGTCCAGCTCAGCCTGGAGCTTATAGCCTCTCCAGGATGACTTCAAAGCACAAAGCCACTTCAAACAGGCCTTGGAGTCATGCTGCACTGAATTAATGTGCCGCATGAGTTCCTGCTTTCCAGTTCACACCTGAGCTGTTGGGATCCGATGACATGATAACCAAGAAAAGTGTTTAGAGGGCAGTGAGTCACCGCACAGCCTCCCACGCGAGCCAAACAAAAGCCACAGTGATCAGGGCGTGAAGCAAACCCCTCATCTTTGTTTAAATGCAGTGTTAAAGCTGCAGATTCTCGATATCTCACAGCCTAGTAGGAAGTATTAATTTGAAGCGTTAATCGCAAGGCTTAATATCACAGGGGGAAATCTGCCTCAGAGATTTCAATTAGAAGCCATTTTTCCACATCTTTTATTGAGCAGAAAAGAGGTAAACAGAGATGTTGTGCATGATGGGACTAATCATGTCATAGATTGAGAATTATTTCATCTAACTTACTTTTTTTTTACCCACAGATCACATTCTCTGCCCTTCTTTCCCCCATCCACAACTGTTGTTGTCAAAGCAACCTGTTGGCATGGTGACCCCTGCCCCCTGCAACTCACAACCAGTTGTCGTGGTAACCTCCTCTCACCCCTTTCAATGATGTTTCTCCCCTCGCAGGCGGAGAAGGTGCTGCTGGAGATGCAGGACCCCAAAACGGGAGTGAAGTCGCAGCCTCAGAGGCTGGTTATCACCACTATACCGCACGCCATCACCGGTAAACACACACTGAAGCACACACGTCGTTCAGAGCACAGCCTCACCAGAGCTGCCGGGCTCAAACTGGAGAGCTACAGATTTAATCTCCATGACAACCCCCGCGGTTGAGTCGGGGAGAGGGAGGGAAAAAGTAGGAGGTGAAGGAGGAGGAGGAGGATGATTGAGCGAGCGAGGAGGAAAGAGCAAGAAGCCGAGACAGAAACAAGAGAACAACAGAGACAGTGAGGAGGAGGAAGAGGAAACCTCGACTTTTACGTCATTTGCTTTCAATCCGGTTAAAGCAGCTGAATGAATGAAGGCGAACAAACAGCCTCCGCTCTCTTTTCCTCTCATTTTTAATCTCCTTTCCTGCCTCTCCTCTTTTCTCTACTCCTTTCCCATCTCTTCTTTTCCTTTCCTGTATCCATCCTCCTTTTCCTCTCCCTTCATTTGATCTAATCTTCCCTTCTGTTCTTCTTTTCTTTTCTCTTGTCTCCTTTCCTTTTTCTTTCTTGTGTGTCCTCTCCTCTCCTTGTGCCTTCCTCTCCTTTCTCCTCCTTCCATTTCCTATTTTTCCTTTCCTTTCCTCCTCACCTCATCTCTCCTTTCCATTATCCTGCCCTCCTCCTTTCCTTTCCTCCTCACATCATCTCTCCTCATCTCTCCTTTCCTTTCCTCACTTGTACCCTCCACCATCCTTTCCTTTCTTTTCTTCTCTCCTCATTTTCTCTTGTCCTCTCAAATTCAAAGTGACTTTATTGATATGAAAGTTTCAAAAGCATCAGAGTACAAACACACAATAATGTAAATATGGATATTAACACAGTCCTCTGCTCTCCTCCTCCACTTTAGCTGTACACTCTCAGTTTGTATTTTATCAGGGGTCTGGTATTTTGAAGCCCACCCACCATTCTTGATGATGCTGCATCTCGTTCCTCCTCAGGTGAAGACATCATCGCCTGGTTAGTGGACAGATTCCAAATAGATGCAGAAGGTGAGAGATGAGGAGGCTGATGCCTTTCATGTATGTTCATGAAATATGAAATATAAAGCAGGTCAGAGATTAATTCTCTGTTTTCTTTAGAGGCGAGGAGCTTTGGCTCCATGCTGGTGGCGTTAGGATACATCTACCCGCTACAAGACCACAAACGCTTAGTGATCAAACCAGACGCTTCCCTCTATCGCTTCCAGGTAAAAACACAACATTTTAAACCCCCAGACCCAAAGACCTAACGCCCACCTAACCTAGCGATTCCTAGTCCATTAATCGAATGTTTCTATGTGCCAGCAAATGGTGAAAAATATGAGTCAGTGTTTCCACAAATGCCTCAGGAGTAAATAAACCAGAAAATATTCACATTAAAGAAGCTGGATAAAAAAATGCAAAGGCAGTGAAGAACAATGCATGATTCTAAATATCTTAAAAAATCTAATGTGTTATAAGAAAGGAAATTAATTTCTCACAATGGTTTGAGAAACTCTAAATATAAACATTTTTTTTCTAAAAAAGAAAATTATAAAGAGGGAATCTTTTAAATCAACCACAGCTGTGGATATTCTGCAAAATATGTTTTAGTATATATTTACATACATATGTGTGCATATGCTTGAAATATGCTTTAATTACATAGACTTGAGAATTAGGAGGCCAGTCAGGTGCAGAGATAATGAGAGATAATGAGGCTCATTTCCATTGCTGCCTCTCTTGACTCAAGCACACAGTAGCATCTAAGGTGGTAATTATGTCTGAAATTAATGATTATTTGCATTATTCATTAATCAGCTGATCATTTTGTTTAATTAATAGTTTAATTGTTATAATGTCCCAGAGCCCCAAACCCAAACATTCTTTTCTGTGATGCAAAGAAATTCTTAATTGAACCCTGAGGAATCCCAGAAAAAATAAAATAATTTGAAATTATTTTTCATGCAAAAATGAGAGAGAAATTTCCTGTTTTTTACTTTTTTTTTAATTCATATTAAAATGACCATCTTTGGGTTCTGGAAAAAATCTCTTAAAAGCTCTTAAAGACATTGAGAAATGTGATTGGACATTAATTTACTGTTTTCTGACATTTTATAGACTTAACGATCGATTAACGGAGAAAATAATCTGCAGATGAATTGATAATGAAAATAATTGTTAGTTTCAGTCCAATTTAAAACCATAAAAAATAAGAAAAATAGTATAGTATGGAACACTGTCTATATAAAGCTGTAATATAAAACAGAATATGTATAGTTACATATAAATAGATAAAAAATAAAACAAACACGTACATCAAAAACATAAACAGATAACCACAAAAAAACACTTCCACAGAATCTGGAACCTGTGAATGTTTGACAATGTTTTTGTACAAAAAAGAAGGATGAATGAAGATTCATAGAGGAAATGATGTATATAATTGCTGCTTTTAAACTTAATATTTGCAGATTTTCCATGTAACTGCTGTGCTCGTAAAAAGAGTTCCCATTAGAGGATAGAGAAACGCTAACTCACTGCTCTATTTATGCCGTAAAACCTCAAATATAAATGACTCTTTATGACTTCTTTCCATCCCAGACGCCGTACTTCTGGCCCACGCAGCAGTGGCCCGTTGAGGATACAGATTATGGTGAGTGTGCTTTCAGTCATACGCATTTTATCTCGCTTTCTCAAACTAATATTCACACTTTCATTTCTGAAGCAATCTACTTGGCAAAAAGAAACATTCGCAAGAAGGGAATCCTGGAGCTGCATGAGCAGGTGAGAGCGAGCGAGGCTGCATATGAGCGTAATCCAGTTTGTCCGCCCGTGTTTACTGAGGTGTTATTTCATATCTTAAGGAGCACTATAACCGTCTCCACAAGTGGATGAATCATAAATGGGATTTCATAGTGATGCAGGCTAAAGAACAGTACAGGTAGGTGTGTGAAAAACTCAAGGATGTTGCTCGGTTTTGAGGCGGAGAAGGTGCTACGATGGCTGATGGTGTTTTGTTCTTTAGGGCCGCGAAGGAGAGGAAGAAACCGGACCGAGTAGTGTTTGAGTGCCAGGAGAGAGCCTACTGGGTGGTTCACAGACCTCCGGTGAGAAAACACACACACACACACACACACACAGGATGCAGCATCATGTATATCCATGGAGTTCCAGCAGACAGAGACGCCTGGAAATAAATTGCACTCCACCTCCATGCTTCCCAGGGTATCTCATTATCTCTGCCCATGATGCCTCATTACCATTGCATGTCCAGTCGGAGGAAAAGGGCACCGCTGATTAATATTTCACACCGCGTAGGAGAATGTGGTGCAGCGGTTTGCACCTGGCGCTTGCGTCATTGTGGGTCTGAGTTTCACCTGGTTTCATGAGTCTGGATGACTGACCAGACCGGCAGGTCAGCTCCCAACCAGAGTCCCTCGTGTCATTGGGTTTGTGGTGATTTAATTGTCCACTAAAGCACATACTGACATGGTGAAGGCCTTCATGCAGCTCCTGCTTTATTAAACATCTTCAGGTCAAATTGTGTACATACGCATTTCTATATAAATATGTATTTTATTAAACTACCGCTGACTAACTGAGCATATTAACTCATTGAGTGCACAGAAAGTGCCTTGTGCCAGCATTTTTGGCCATTTTGAGTTATCTTTCATGATGCACAGAATATTTTGTACTATATCTCTATATAATATAATCCAGGGACAGGCTTATCCTGCTGCTAAATGTGTTTTCAAGTCAACACATTTAAATAACTTTAACTTAAAGCTGCATTTATGACTTCCAACGGTGAATTCACAGAATCCCATTTTACATGAGACAGGCCTCTTGTTGTTGCAGACAGATGGGGAAAGCAGTCAGTGATTAGCATTATAAAACAGCCATCTGCTTTGATTAATGAGTCCTTTGGTGAAATAATGTTGCTGTTGTTGTGTGTGTAGCCGGGCACAGTGAGCGCCATGGACTACGGACTGGATCGACTAATAGATCCCAACGCAGACGAGGTAACAGGTGAGTCTTTGTGTGACCTGTATGAACATAATTCCTGGCAATCAGCTTATATTTAATAAGAGGATTTAATGCATGGAGCCAGGTGCAGCATGCTTGTCTCCCTTTTCCTTTCTATTTCAATCATTTAACTTCTACTAAATCCAACTTTTCTTTTTTCTTTTCTCTTCTGCAGGCATTTCCTGTGGTTCTCTTTTTCTATTCAGACTTTTAAACTGGTTATGAACACCCTCACACACACACACACACACACACATGCACACAACCCCCATGTTTGTACTTGACACAATACATGATCTGCGTCCTCGCCCTAACCTTGAATGTTTCACACATTAAAATGCAGGTTTGCAGGTCTTATAGGGAGTACTCCTACGTGTGAAAAAAGGTTGTGCAAAGCATTTTGCGGATCCGGAGGGAGCTGATAGAAGTGATGTGACGACATTTCAGTCGATGTGGGTTTGGAAATTAAAAAAAAAAAAAAGAATCTGGAGGAGTTAGAAAAAAGTAAAATTACCAGATGTCTGTAGCTACATACAGACTGGAGTTGCACTGTGGATAATGTAGGAGGCAGGTTTTTGACAGGGAAGACAAATGTCGTATTTGTGATATTTGTGCTTATCCAAAATCCTGTTGATATAAAGTCTTTTATCATCTTAAAACTCAATGTAGTTCCACTTCTGACCACAAATGTGGGCTTTTCTTTTAGGTTTGACTTTCCGCAAACTGCTAATTTGTGATCAACAGACAGAGCACAAAATGCTACTAAAACCAGAGTAATATCAGCATATCCCACATCCTAATCAGAAAAGTGCTAAATCAATGGCACACAACCACAAAAAAAGCCCTTTGGTTATGTAAGAATTACCCAAAATATCCTCACTCTCAATTGTTTAAACCTCACAGTGTTCCTCAGACAGATATATATGTATATATTATTTTGTGGTATGACATCTTTTATGTAACATTCAATATATTTTCTTCGCCAGGCCAACACACCTGACTTCTACGAGCGAATCGTGAGTGAGAATTTATATCATTATATTATTAGTTTGTCCGAGTCTTCCATCATTTTTCCTCTCATCATGTTTCATCCAAACCAACAGCATGTGTGAAGCAGTATTGATCCACAGACAGATGGTTTTCATAGCTGCCATCTCTCTTCCGCCTCCCTGTAGATGATCTTCACCCAGCAGTCCATCATGAGGCCCAGAGTGAAGTCGTCGGTGTCGATTGGAGCGTAAGTTAGTCGGTCATATTCCCAGTCTGCTTGTATCTTTGACAAACCAGTCACTTTAGATTGGTACAGTATCATATAGTGAATAACAAACCTGCAGATGTAAGTTCAGTAACTTCACTTTGTTACTATAAAATGATATAAACCCGATGTGGGATGTATTCCAGTTTGGCATTTTGGCTGTAGCCATCTTGGTTTCACTGGGGGGTGGAGCAAAGTAAAACCGAATATTGGCGACCAGAATGTTAAATTATATTTTATGAACTCAAAACAAACTGTGAAAACTGTGAAACACGAACAACTTCCAGACCCTGAATCATCCCCTGCTTTGTGGTCTGTTTGACTCTAAGTGGGAGCACGATGTACTAAAATAACATCATGATGTGTTGAAGAAGACTTGACACTCGAGTTTGAGACCATAAACTCATGTTTACAATGTTTACTGAAATAATAAATCAAGGGAGAAGTAGGATAATTTTCCCATAGATTTCACAGATTGTTCGCTCCTTGTTAGAAATAAAGTACTTGGCTTCATCAGCATGAGACATGCATTTTTTAAATTTAATAAGGAAGATGAGAGTGTATGGGATCAAAATACACAGTGATTGATATTTCTTAAAATATTTGAGCTGTCCTGCTATTAGTCAAAACCAAAACATGAAGTTCATGAGGAAGGTATCGCATTAACGTTTCAACAAGCTGCTCTGTCCACTAATTTACCACCTTGTGATCAAGTGTAGTCAGGTCAGTAAAACTGATCACAGACAGTAAACTCTTCAAATAAACTCTCCTTGTTCTTGCAGGTTGGTGAAGTACTGTGCTACGTATCACAGCCATGACCCGTTCCTCTCCAAGTGTCTACCCAGTAACCCCTGGCTCACCGATGACGTCACGTACTGGACCTTGAACATGCCCAAGTGAGTCAGCTGAGGACCACGTACACAATCTACATTCAGGGAATGATTTATAACAAGTCTCTCATTCTGTCTGTGTGTGTAACAGCGTGGAAATACCGACAAAGATGCGAGTGGAGAGGTGGACGTTCAGCTTCGCAGAGCTGCTCTCAGACCCTCGAGGACGAGATGATTTTAGACTCTTCCTGAAGAAAGAATTCAGCGGTACGACTGATTTGATTTTAATTAGACCACATTTTTCAGCCGTTAGAAGGCACTGAGAATATCTTTTCTATCCGGAACCGTCTCAGGTGAGAATCTGGCATTCTGGGAAGGTTGTGAGGATCTGAAATGGGGCGAAGCTGCGACGATGAGAGAGAAAGCAGAGCGTATCTACAAGTAATGTATTAGTCCTCAATGATTTTTAGTGAATTTTCATGCTGAATATTCCCTAGTAGCAGTCTAATATCTTCGTAAATGGAATATCTATGTGTTTTGGAGTAATTTTGGAAGTTCCTTCGTTGATAATGAACTATTACCTCATTGAGTGCTATTGACTTATATATGCGTGACTTAAAATCAGACATTTGGGTGCCATAGACGAAATATGTACATCGAAGTGGTTTTTCGGCAGCAGTTCGCCGATCACAGTGTCCCGCAGCCTGTGAGTAATATTGGGGCTTCTGGGAGATGTAGTTGGAGTATAAAGAGACGGTATACGCCACAGAAATCGAGATTAGAGAGCAAAATGGACGGATTCTGGCGTTTTTGGTGAAAGTGGCCTCTACCTCTGATAAAACAAGAATGGAACAAGGTAAAAACAAACATTTTTTGATGATAAATAGAAAGTCTTTTCTTTCATTTTAGCAATTCAGTGTTTTCAGAGACAGTACAAATTATTCTGTGGGACTTATATGACTCAAAATGGGCAAAAACGCTGGCACAAGGCACTTCCTGTTTTATAAAACGGCTGGCACTCAATGAGTTAACTAAAGCTGTCAGATATTTGTAGTGGAGTGTAAAAAGTTTTCTATGAAATGTGTTGGAGTGCCATGAAAAGACAAAAACAGTCAAATAAAGTACAAGTACCTCAAATGCAGTACTTGATTTAATCTATTTCCTCATCCCAGGACATTCCTGGCGCGTGGTGCACCGCGGTGGATCAACATCGATGGAAAGACGATGGAAATCACAGTGAAGGGCCTGAAACACCCACATAGATACGTTCTGGACGCAGCCCAAACTCACATCTACATGCTCATGAAGAAGGTCAGTAAATGCACCAGCAGGAGCAGTTTTAAACACGAGGGAATGATGGTGTTATGAGCCTTGATTTATTGTAATGAGTCTGTGTGTATTTTGCAGGACTCATACGGCCGGTACCAGAAGTCTCCGGTGTTTAAGGAAACGATGAAGAAGGCCATCTGTCCTGAAGCGCACAATTTTAGGTGAGTGGCAGCTTTTAATTCACACATTTAATTAGTATTCAGACGATAGCGAGCTTTTACTGAGGAGTGTGCTTGTCTGAAAAAGCTCTCAACCAGCCTGATAAATAATGAGTAGGTCAAACTGGGAAAATAAAGCAGTCACTCTTCGAGGAGTGACATTGGTCTGAAAAACTAAAGTTTATATGTCTCATCTGTCTGTCTGATTAGTTCCCCTGTAGCTTCCTGAAATCACCAAATCCATCATTTCACCTCAACTTTGCCTCCCTCCTCTCCTCCTGTGAATGTATGACTCAGGATGAATATGTTTTCAAAGTAAAAGTCTTTACTTGAAAATGGCGATGCTTAGCAAGAGAGCACTATAATAAGTCTCTTGTGGGAGGAAATACATAGATGAGTTTGAGCAAGTCAAATTAAAGAAAAAGCGTTCACATAGAGGTAACAAAAGTCGCTCCGAAGGAGGTAAGTTTGAATGAACAAAATAACAAAATGGAAACTCACAAGGAAGTAGTTTACACTATTAACGGAAGGCGCTCACAAGGAGGTATAATAAAACAAATAACAAAGTCAACCCAGAAAGCAGCAACAGCAAAGCACACAGTTGGCAGAATAAGTAAATACTTAACGCCAGTCGACATGGCCTTGGATTGTGGAAGTTTGGGGTACACTTGGCACATGGAACAAGACGAACTGGCACAGGACAGGGGCATGACAAGACTAGTTAAACATGACGAAGGGGACCACAGCTAGAAACCATCAGGACGAGGAAACCAGTCACAGACGTGGGAGAACTGGAAAACAGGAAGCCAAGTGATCTGAAACAACAAGGAACATGCATTACGTCAAAGTAAAATTGCAAACATACGGGACAACATGATGGGAAGAGATAAGAATGGTGAACTTATCTAAAGGTGAATAAGAGGACATAACTCCTCTTTTCTTATCTCTCTCTGTTTCTCCATCCTTTTCCATCCCAGTGAAGCCCAGTTGGAGCAGAATGCCAAGAAGCGACGGCCCAGCCTCAGTCCCATCATCCTCCGGCAGATGGAGCAGGAGCAGCGGGCCAAGATGGCCGCCAACGTTGACATCACACAGGTCATGAGCAAACTCAGCAAGCAGGGCAAGGAGGCGCCACCCCCTCCTCCTCCTCCCAAGAAATGAACACTTTATATCCTCTATTTATTTTTTTTAGTGGGATCATTTAAATAGATACTGCGAATGAGAACGTTTACATTTAAATGTAGTTTTACTTCAAGTTTAAAGATGCATTCTAGTGCTTAAAGCTGCTTTCAGCCTTTTGTTATGATTTTACTGTTTTCACCCAGCAAGTGGATCTTTTACAGTGTAGTAGCTAGCAACCAAAAATCCATCTCAGCACCAAATTACGGACAGATGAATTGACTATCTAAAGAATCTAAAGAAACCTGAAAAGTTGGTGGAGACCAAAATCGGAGCTAAAAGGAAATAGTGGAATTAAGTTTAGAAACGTAAATGAAAGTTTTTCATTGTTTTCTGTGTCTGCTGCAACTTGTTTGCAAACAAATTCATCATATCAACTTCAAAAGTTATGTTGCTCCATGAGCGGTAAAAAACTGCAAGTTTAATGATATTCTAGAGATCACAGACATATCCACACAAAGAGTTATTTCCAAACTATTTGGCGGCTGTTTCAGCCTCAAAACGATTGAAAATAAAAATAGATTCATATTATCCAAACCCAACCCTGCAAATGCAATGCTGATGTGTTTGTTAGTGCTGCAGAAAGAAGTTTCTTTTAAAAAGTCACAAAAAATGGAAATTTAATAAAGTTATTAAGAGTGCAATACTGAAAATTCATTTACAATTCAGCTTTATGGTATTAAAGCCACTATTACAACTACTGTGAAATGATTTGAAAGGGTCACCCCTTATATGCTATCTGCACATATGAGATTTTTCCACCACAAATGAAATGTACTTACCTGGAATGTCTTGCAAAACCATTACGAGATGCAAGATTTTGTGATTTGGATGAACTGAACCTTTAACCAAACTGAATAATTCACATGAACTGACTACATTATCTGTTACCATCTGTGATTGCTGTCTGTCATGTTGTTTTCTCATTATACACGTGTTTTACTCCTCCTCCTCCTCACTCATACAGCATTCTGCTTTGTACTGCATGTTTTCTTTGTCATCAGTCATGAGCCAATAAAACGCCCACACTCCACCTCATGTTTATCTGTTTGTCTTGCTTCGTCATTCATTCATTCGCTCTTTTCATGTCGTTTGATTGTCATGTGGCCCAAATTCGTGACTCTTGGTGTGGATGTTTTCTCAACATCATGGTGTTTACGTAAGTATAATGTTTTTAACTGAAAGTGCTGAAAGTTCTCCAAAGCGCACACACACACACACACACACTCATATTTGTAGCTGACTTGTGTGTGTTGACCTTTGACCTCACAGCTGTGCCGCTTCACCACTCCCATCCCGCACCTCGCCGTCTACTCTGGCCTCACCGACTTCCCAGCTGCCAACACCTCGCCCTCGCTCCCCTTCCTGGCCCACTCCCCGGCCTGTCCGTCCCCCATCAGCGTGGCCTTGGATAGCACCTCAGCATCGGAGCGGCGAGCTGAGGCCGGCGAGGGCGAAGGCGAAAGGAACCCCGAGGCTCGAGGCCCGCTTGGGGGCAACATGCCCAAGTCTCGCATGGCCCTGTCCTTGCGCCGTCTGCTGAAGAGAGGCTGCACCCCGGCTTCCATGTTCGCCAGCTTGTCGCCCAAATGCAACTCAGCTGCCGGGACGAGCAGCCGAATTCAGCCCATCAGCCCGGATCAACCAAGTCAGGCTCCACCAAAAAGGATTGGCAAGTGAGTGTGAAGCAAAAAACAGTCGTCTTTAAATGTGATGACTTTATTTAAAGATGCAGGATTTAGCCGTATGGGGTGGTGAGGTTGCCAAGCGTGTAGGAAAACTACAGTGAGTAGAAGTGAATGTCCCTCCATATAAAGTTATAAACAATTCATTCAAAGCTAATAAACAGGTGATTACACAAGTCCCTTTTTTCTTCAACCCTGCACAGTTTCTTCCAGATTAAAGTGGACATTCCTCCAGAGTGTCGAATCTACCCGATTGAATCCGAGGACGAAGAGGAGGATAACAGGGCTGCCTCTCGGGGAGGAGTTGGAGCCAAAGAGATCATCTGTCCCTGGGAGAGCCTCACACCACATAACGAGACGGGCTAATCAGCTGCATTTACACAGGGCGAAAATAAATTGCTGATTCGCCCCTGTGTTCTGACTGAGATTAAAGTCCTCATACAGAGCACCTTAGAGATGACTGTTCAAGCTGAGCATCAATGTGTCAAAGGTGGATGTTTGGAGCCTCGATCACAAACTGCCTGTGGGCCTGAAAGGACCCAGTTTCATGTTTGCTGCAGCATAATCCTCTTCTCCACCGTCCAAACATCAGTTTGGCCAAAATATGGCAAAACACACTGCAGTTTTCCATTGCTTCCTAATTCCTCCAGTGTAAACTCTGCCCTCAAAAATGTTAGACTAGCCACCAAAAAGTTAAAAGAGGAAATATCAGGCTCATTTCCAGGTTTATACCAGAACATGTTGTCATGCTTTAATGTCCAAAAAAACCCCATTATTTTCTCTCATACTGTCTGTCTGAATATGCCTGTATTCACTATCTGTCTGAAACATTCCATTTTAGTGCCTGTCTCTTTAAGAAGCCCAGTCTGCTCTCATTGGATTGTAGGTTTGCAAACTTTGCAAAAGTAAATATCAAGCTGTGGATGATATCTTCTAATTACATGTAACGTAGGAAGGGGAGTAAAGCCGAACTGGGTCGTCTTATTCCACAGTGTATATGGACTCCAAATATTGTGCACTGAAAAAATGTTTTCATGCCAAGTCATGTTAAAGCTACAGTCCATATAGGATTCAGCAGGGAGAGCCGATATGCTACATCACCACTGTTGTAAAACCTCCCGTTCAAAGCCAATATATCAACGTAATTTTATCGCCTTTATAATGCAGACAGTGGAGACCATGGCTGTGCAGTATGGTTATTTTCTGTGCCATTGTTCACGACAGAACAGATTCTCCTGCTAACTCTATATTTCAGAAGAGCGTGCTGGATATTTCCAGCAACACTGAGGAGGAGGGATGGACAGACGGGGGCGTGGCAGGATGAGACATAGAGGCATCTGATTGGTTCTTTCCATTGGGACCAAAAGGCAGGGATTGGTCAGAGTTTTTCCAGTCCTGCAGCTGCTAGAGCTGATTCTTTTCATTCCTTTTTCTGAACACATATGTACTGATTGCTCTCAGGATGAAAGGACCATTTCACCAAC
The DNA here is from genome assembly GCA_029721515.1 of Synanceia verrucosa. Classification (NCBI taxonomy): domain Eukaryota; kingdom Metazoa; phylum Chordata; class Actinopteri; order Perciformes; family Synanceiidae; genus Synanceia; species Synanceia verrucosa. The sequence goes on along the minus strand of CM056550.1, from coordinate 21,210,223 downwards.
AAAATGTGCTTCTGAACAAAATAACAGACTATAGCTTTAAGTGATGTTGTCTTTACTTTTTGTTTGTCTTGAATGTTGCTGCACATAATCAGTAATATAATTCTGTTTGGTATGAACCTGCATCATACAGTCAAACAGGCAGTTAAGTATTTGACACCCAAAACACACGTTTGTTGGTGGAGTATTCCTTTAACTACAGCCTTATTGACATGAACCCTTACTGATGTGAGCACCAGCTGTTTAGCTTTGTGAGGGAACATCCAAGAGCTTTGGAAACTCGAGCTGTAGCTTTCACGTTCAAACCTCATGATTCTGTATTTATTGACGAACGAGTAGCCCGACAACAAGCAGCCTTATCACATACACCTGAATTATTTTGGGTTTTTTTTTTTTTTGGACTCAAAAATTTGTATGAAGCAGGCATGTGCACAGACATCCAGAGCCATAGGATAATGAACACTATAACTGAAAATAAGTACTTTTGTGATTTTTAACATGGAGTAAATAAAAGTTGTCATCATGTTTACATCCTCAAGAATTATGAGCCAAAGCTGACAATGATATTTGGACCCTGTGCACATGCCTGCTCACATTATAGATACTGTGTTTATATATATTTATTGAGTAATGATCAGTTTTCAGAAGTAGAGAAGTGTTCTTGTGCTGCTAAATAGACTTAGATGCCTCATCCGCATTTTACTTCTTACCTCTAACACACATTATGTGAAAACGGCTGAATAGATACAGTTCAGGTAAAATGTAAGCACATGAACAGCTTGTCTGCATGTTACTTTGTTTTTGCCCGGCAGACTTTGTTAATGAAGAGTTTTACTGTAACGACAGGGATCAGGTTATAGTTTTGTATTTAGCTCCACTGCTGTTTTGTAGCTGTCGTAAAACTGTGCGAGGTGTTGATAGTTTCCTCTCCGTTGGGAGGGAATAATGTGAATTTACTGTCAGAATGTATTATCTTCACCATGTTTACAGATGCAAGAATGTGAAAAAAAATACCTTAAATCTGTTGTATTTGATTTGTACAGTCCATGGCTTTTGTCAAGTGCCTCAATAAATGACTGTCTTAACAAACAAAAGGTTACCTTATTAGTGAGATGATTATTAGTGACAGATTAGGTCACCCAAATGACAGATTACAGACATGCAGGTAGTTTTGTTATATTTGCCCAGTTTACAGATTATATATCTGTCTCCACCTGAAACAAAATGACATGGGCACTTGTTTCTGTTGCATTTTTTTTGTAAACAAACAAAATGTTCTTTCTCTTTCTTTCACTGTAGATTCAAACATGTCAGAATAAGATGTCTCAAACAGCAAAAACAACTAAAAACTCTCAAAATGTCCAATAAGAAATTAAGTTTTATTTTTAATTTCAGGGAACTAACCCTTTAATGTCAACAGTAAGTTTTCTACAGTAAGTTAAGTTATTTTTGTTGTGAGTAGTGTTTTCACACAAAAAAGTGAAAACACTGGCATATATACATATATATATATATATATATATATATATATATATATATATATATATACACACTATACAGTACAGTATATATGTAATATATTGAAGCAGAAAATATGCTCCAAACTTGAACAGAATAAAACAAAGTAATTTTAAAATAGCACTTAATAATAACAATAAGATTAAATCCACTAACGTAGCACATATAGTATAATTTCCTGTTAGTATGTTGCCATGCCCTAAACAATAAACAACACACCTGCTGCCAATTAAACTCCACAAAGAGAAATATGTGTTGAATGTTTTCCTGACGATTTAAATCTTAATTTTCACCACCTTTCACGTGTTGCATCACCAGCACTTTATTTTTAATGTGATGCTTGTTGAGTATATTTAATTTTGTCTCCAACAGAATCAGTGTTTAGTTGTAATTGAGACACAAATATTTGTGTTTTAATCAGCCTGTTAAACTGGTCACCCATTTATTTATTCATGATTTATTTATTAACTCATGCATATTGGGTGGTCTGGCCCTTTATATTATTTCTTTTTCAACTGAAACAGTTTCATATAAGGAGTAAAAACATTCCACTCAAGCCTCAATAAGTGGTGATGACAGTGATCAACCACAAGGTGGCGTTGTAGCAGTGGGAATGGCATTAAGGGACATTGAAAAAACACAAACTGGAAGATGGAAAACAAAAATCCAACAGTTCAGTGAAATATTAAAAGACATATTTACCATTTATCAGATCACTTTTATACAGAGTCTGGACAGTAACAGATTCACCCTCTGGTATCTAAATCCCTACTTAAACCTAAACAAGTTCAATGTTTTGGTGAATCTATGACTCTCATGTCTGTACAGATGTTACTTCATCAAAACGAGCACATGTGCTTGTAGTCAACACCATCCCTGCCGTCGCCGAGGTTACTGACCTGAGGCCGGAGCACAGCTTTGATCTGTCTGGTGTGTTTGTTGGCAGATCTCTATCTGACAGCAGCCACACAGGGACGTCCACATGCAGTCCATTCATACTATTAGCTCGCCAAGACGGAGGAAATTTATGCAACGCAGTTAAAATTCATCTGAGGTGTGCATATATTAAAATATATTTGTGTGGAAGCATCTTTTAATGAAGCCCTTGGTGTCTGGCGATGTACCTGAGCGAGCTTTTTCAAAAGCCATATGCACACTTTTACTGGATTAAATGTTGGTTATTTTTTTTTTTTATTATTTTTTGATGTCAGTTTGATTTTTGTTATCTGTTTTCTGCCTTTGACTCTTTGATTTCTCAGTTGACTGGAATCGATGTTTCTGAACTGGAAAGCCAAAACTTAAAAAAAAATATGCATATATAAATTTATTTGATCTAAGATGAATCTCAAAGGTTTTAAAAGGGTTCATTAAAACAAAATTTGAAGTTATAACAAGGAGCTTTCACTTTGTGTTAATTTCAGAGCATCTGATCGCCTTTAGAAGAAATTAAAAACCTTAATTTGCTCTGTAAGATTACAAAACCGTTTGATTTATGTTGTTTTCGAACAAAACTCACAGTACACAAAATGTCTGGCATTAAACACTGCAACTTTATAGCATAAAGTTACTTCACTTCATGTGTTTGTTTGCAAATTTTAACATAAATCATCTCATTGAAGTTGTGTTTTAGGTCATGTGATGAATGTTAAATGTATAATATTAGCTCTTCTTTTAGCTCTAGTTTGGTCTCTACCAACCCCTGAGAGAGACAATTCTGAATCCAAATTGTACACATACAATTAATTTGTTAATGAAGCAAATTAGCTTCATAATTCCCAAGTTGCAGAATTAGAAAAAAATCCTAAAATCCCCTCCACCCACCTGCCTTTCTTTGATTTGAGTGGAACAATATTATAGAGCAACTCTTCTTTGTCTGACCTGAATGGGAAACCGGAGCACAAACAAACAGGAAACAAAGCACACACACACACACACACACACTTGTGTCTCTGCGGACATAAACATGTGTCGGCCGCCATGTGTGACCTCGCTGTGACATGATGAATGACCAAATCAGACGCGTAATGAAACGCCGCACATTCACCTGCTGCTGCCTCCCTATGTACGCATGTGTGTGTGTGTGTGTCCATCCTCAGGACCTCAATCAGAATCACAGGTGACCCGACGTCTCGCTGAGCCTCCTTCGTTTGACAGGAGCAGATAATTACCAGTGACCCCCCCACCTCGGAAAAAATCACCACGAAGAAAAAGAGCGAGGCGATGAAGAGGAAAAGAAGTGACCTTGAATCTTCAGCTATATTTAGGTCACCTTTTACGGCCTCCTCTTCACACCTCTTTACTTTTATCCCTCCGCGTTGACCTTTGACCTCTCTTCACACCTGCTTGACCCCCTTTAGCTCATCATCCAGAACTCTGTTCGTTATCCAAGTCAAACTCTGCTGATTCAGTTCAGCCATTAACCCGTCAGCATGGCCAAGCTGTGAAAACCGGTGCTCAATAAATAGTGTACTATTATCAGTGTAGAATGTTTAGTAAGCATTTCCAAGGGTGCTGAGTATATATATATATATATATATATATATATATATATGAAAATGCATACATAAAAAGTGAATGCATATAACAGCCATTTTTATTCCAGTTTTACATATTCAATGATATGCATTTTAGCTTCAGCAGTGATGTAACTTGTGTCACTAAAAGCTGAAAAAGAAGGTGAATAAAATCTCTGTCAGCTGTGCCGGAGGGTGAAGTTACACAAGAATAACAACCCAACCAACCACTTCCTCTCTCCGTCTCTCTCTCTCTCACACACACACACACACACACACACACACACATTTATGCACGCCCACGCCTACAATCTTTGTCTCCTGAGAAATGGTATTAATACCTGGCAGACTTTAAAATGTCAGCCAGGCTCAAACAAGGTGCACAAAGATCCAATTTATTTATGGATCTGACACTTCTCATGTCTTTTTGCTCTTCAGCTATTTCTGTTTTCAAAGTGTGTCTTTAGAAGGAGGAGGAGGAGGAGGATGAAGATGCAGACAGACAAACTGACCGCTGGGGAAGGTGCGTGCGCCGGCGGCGGCCAAAGAGATCAGCCAGTGAAGCCCAGAGGAGTTGGTATTTTAACCCACACTAGGGGGTAAAACGGCCCTCAGGATGATTCTTCCTCTCCTGACACGTGACCGTGATCAAAGAGTTGCATCGGGCGATAAAAATAACACAAAATGTGGGCTAATCACAAATCTGCATTCAGTCCTGATGGCTGCTTTCTAACACCAGCTGATGGAGTTTATTTACTCTCCCTTCTGTTGGCTTCCTTTTTTTTAAAAATTGTTTTCACATTTTCATTCTCTCCTCTGTTAGTATTCACCTCCACAGTCGCTCACACATCAGTCCAATCTCCAGAGCTGTTGACTCATTGAGTGATGATTCTCTGTTTAAACATCTGTCCACAGCAGCGGACACACAAACAAACACATCTGATTGCATCCCAGACAGCAGGGAACATCAGTGTCTGCTTCACTTTTAAATTCAAACATCTACTAATGCAGATATTTAACCTTAAACCACCGTACTGGAGTACTGGATGTTACACTGTTTATGCTCATTATTCTAAGTCAAGTGATAATATGTTTTGGCTGCATGCTGCCTGCAAATTTAACTCGTTCAAGTCAAGTCAAGCAGTTAAAGTCGAAATGAAAGTTGTTCCTTGTCGACTAACAACTACTTTCAGTGTTATTTAGGGAATAACTAAATATACAACAGGAAAATGTGAAAAACTTGCCAGTAAATGTTATAGGTATAGGGCTTTTATTGTGAAAGGTAAGAAATAAAGGTAAGTGTGACACTTTTGCTGTATTTTCAAGTCACCAAACAAAAAAATGACAATATTGTGTTTTTCTGCTCGTTGTTCAGACATTTAATTGCTACTATTAAGGCTCCATCCGAACGACAACGGCACAACAACGCTTGTGAAAACGTTGCCAGAATTATTTCCGTCTACATGGCAATGTGATAACAAGTGACAAGAATGTCATACATATGCACGCTGATAGGTGGCGCTGCAAAGAAACACAGAGAGACCCATGAAAAAGAACGAAAGAATGCAATGAGCATGCTCATGAAGTCCTTGTTTACTACTCCTTCTGGTGATGATGTGACGTCATCGTTAGCAACAACGCCGGGTACACACTGCAACTCTGAAACTGTGTTGTCAGATGTTCTCACTCTGGAACCCGTTGTCAGAAAATATTGTTTTGGATCTCCAACAACACCGGAGCCGTCTGTACACAAGGCGGAATCGGTATTAAAGTTTGGCGGATTCACAGAATTCAGTTGTCGTGTGGACGGCACCTAAAACAGCAACTGACCGTACAATCCTGACCCTGAAACTGTCCAGAAACACAGACTTGTGAAGAAAGAGTTTTGAAATACTTCCTCATCTCTGGTTCCCTTCACTCGTCTCTGTTTCCCAGGGCTCCATTTTAAGATGGATTGTTTTAAATTAGCATTTTTCCTTTAGGGCTCATCATTTGTAAGCGTGAAGCTGTTTCTAATTGTTATGCAGATGACACAGCTTTGTGTCTAACTGAAACTCCTCAGGTTTCACTGTTGGATGTCTCAGAACTTCCACTTAATACGTCACGTAACACTGTCATCATTAACGACGTCCATTACAGTCTCAATGTCTTTTATTTTCCAGGTCGAGATGCTCGTTCAGACTTCTTTTAAAATTAGGGGTTTCATTCTTAGGCTGCACTTCAGACACTTTTCTGCATTTTTTTTTTATCTTTAATCACAGACTATTCTAACTCCCTGCACTCCATACTGTTAAGACCATTTTATCCCAGTGAGGCTTTAATCTAACTCATAGATACTTTTGATTGTAAGTTCAAATTTAAAGCCCAAGGAGAAACAGCCTTCAGCATTTCCTTTTCAGTCTTCATCAAAATTATTTTTAAAACCATTTTATTTATCCTGAAGGTTAATTTAAACTTAAAATGGATATTTTTCCCTATTTTTTGTCATTTCTTTCATTGGTGTTGTGTGGTTAACCACGGTGCACCTCATTGCTGTTTACAGGTAAAATTCTTTCACACCATTCAGTCAGAAAAGTTAATTGAAAGTTGGCTCTGACCTCATCACTTCCTGCAGTGTGGATGAGAGAGATTGGGGGGTGATGATAGCAGACATGGAGGAAGAGGACAGTAGTACAGGTGGATGCTGGGTGGAGGCGTGGCTGATCAAAGGTCAAGCAGAGAGCAACACAGAGGCAGAATGAGAACAGAGCATTTTGGGAAAACAGCAGCATTAGTTGTTTGTTCTAGTGCCGAAAATGTCTGGTGGTTTTAAAGAACTGATACTCTACAGGGTACAGGATAGTGGTTGGCTCAGATAGTTACATGGGAGAGTATTTTTGGGTCCAAAAAATAGACCCACAATCCCAAAAAATTAACTGGTTGACAACAAAAAGGCTGCAATAGATCAGAAAACACGTCTAAAGGTCAGTTTAATGGCAAATACAAGCAGCATATTTTGTGGATTAGTTTGGAGAATATTTTAATGGCTTAAAGCAATACTAGGACATTTTTGGAAATGCACTTATTCTCTTTCTGGTGGAAGGTTTCAATCCCAGGACAAATTACGCTGCACATAGTCACAGATATTTGTCGACTTCAGCGCTTAAGAAAATAATATATGTATATATATATTTTTTGCAAAACCTAACTGTGGCTCTGGTGCCAGTTGGCATGATTGTGAGGCTGAAAATGTGCATATACAAGCAATATTTTCTGTGGGAAAATGGCACAAGATGATCGAACTTTGGCTCATTTTGGATTGGATATGTGTTGCATAAAGTGGAATATGAATGTAGCAGCACAACCTGCTCGATCTGGTTTGGAGGCTTGGCTCTTTTAACTCTTTGACTGCCAGTCATTTTTTAAAACAGAAAGTGGCTTGTGCCAGCATTTTTGAGTCATATTTCAAGACACACAGAACATTTGTACTATGAGTCTAAAAACACTGAATAGCTCAAATGAAAGAAGAGACTCCCTATTTCATCATGAAAATGTTTTTACCTTGTTCTGTAGAATAGAGGCCACTTTCAGCAAAATCACCACTTTTTGTCCAGATTCCACTTGTTTTGCACTCTAAACACGATTGTTTCCACTTCCTGCTTTGATCTTTGATGGCGTATACTGTCTCTATATGCTCCGACTACATTTCCCAGAAGCCCCAACATTTCTCACAGGCTGCAAGACACTACGATCAGCAACCCGCTGCCGAAAAACCACTTTGATGTATTATTACGTCAATGGCACTCAAAGAGTTAAAAAAGTATCCACTTTGACATTGTTTACTAACCCTGGTTCTGGCGCCAGTTGGTGCGTCCACAACGTCGAAAATCTGCATATACAAACTAATTTTGGTGCAAGATGATGCAAGAACTTTATGTAAAATAAAAGCTAATTTTGGATTGGATATGTGTTGCAGAAACTGGTGTATAAATGTAGCAGCACAACCTGCCGAATCTGGTTTGCAGGTTTGGCTCTATTAGCTAAATGTAAAATGTGTGATTCTACAGAGAGCCATTGAAAAACATGTTGCACAACTGAGACCTAAAAATAGCCAGACCTGCCGGTGCAATAACAGGATTGTCAACGAGGAGGATGATTCACCAAATATGCCAAGACCTGGAGGAACGTCGTCCAGCCTGGAGTCTTTTGAGTGGCAGCAATGTGGAGCGCTGTCCGTGGTGCTCAATCCTTTGCCAGGTTGTTTGAGACAAGATAAGGGCTGCAACTAAAGCGTTTTCACTTTATAGTTGATAATCAAGGATCAGTGAAACCAATGTTGAGTGAAGAACAAGCAAACATTGTTTACTCGTGTCATAATCTGATATATATATATATATATTTTTTTTTTTTTTGCTATAACTTCCACACACGCTAAAGGTTTGTTTTTGCGTCTGATGCTATTGTTTATCCTGGAGAGGAGAGTCTCAAAATAGTGAAAAATGACAAAATAACAAGATAACATCTTCAAATTTTCTATGATTAAAAAAATGATATAAAATAAAGAAGAAAAAAAACAAATCACCACATTTGAGAAGCTGTAAATATTTGATATTTTGTCTTAAAGTTTTTAATTGCTCTTACGTGACTGTTGTCATTCACTGTTTGTGCTTCAACCTATGAGAAGTAATGCACTGTGATAATAATAATAATAATAATAACTCAGGTAATCAAGTGTCAAGAGTGTAAACTCTGCGTATGGAGGGGTTTGTTTGGCTGTCCGTGTGAAACCAAAAGTTAATGTTGACTTATTTTACCCGACTTTTATTTCATAAACTGCCACCTTTGTAAGCTATTTCAACCCAAATCAACTTTTTTCCTAAACCCAACTGAGTAGTTTTGTTGCCTTTTCTTACTTTTCATAAGCTACCGTATACAGGCCACTAAGAGTAAGTCGCTTAAATTATTAATTTATTGTCAAAATTGTAAATCCTGGTTGTGACGGCAGGAGCTGCACATGCAGAGGATTTGAAGACAATGTCAGAAATGTTGGTGTTGGTTCCCAACAAATCCACATCTCACAACACATGTACAACATAAATCCTTGTGGAACAATGCTCGAGACAGTAGAATTAATTATTATATATTATCTATGGATGTGATCCTGCTGCTGGCTGGAGAACATATGTTCCCTCCGTCCAGCTGCTGAGAGAGAGTTGATATCCTTTGAAACATCTGTCCTCTATTGTCTGCTTCCATTCATCAGAGGTATCACTGTATCTACTACACACATGTGATACAGATATAGATGACTCAGTCACACGTCTCACATCTCAAACACTCTATTTTAACACCCATCTGTATTTATAGCACTGCGTTAAAAGGCCTGTCACCTGACCGAGCTACCTAGTGAGCAAAAAAATAAAAAGAAGAAAACAGCTTTTATGAGGAGTGATAACCTGCAGACAGAGCTCTCTAAAACTATGAAACGCCTCCCCGACGATGTGAGCGAAAGAGGGGAGGAGAGCAAACCAAAATTGTTTGTCTCTCCTCAACGAAATTACTGTCACAAGTGAGAGGGTAGGAAAAGTGAGACAGTTTTTTAGCATCAGTCTCTGCTTCCTCCTCTTAGACAAACGCTCATATGCATGTCAACACATTTCAGTCAACATTACTTAAAAACCAAGAGTAGAACGAAAGAAGAGTTGTGATGCAGGGAGTTTTTCTTTATTTTAATTTCTCCATCCTGCTTTTAAGTTTCCTCTCAGGCAGATGATTGACTTCACCATGAACACTTTGATCCATGAATGAGATGGACGACATGCAGCATGTGGCAGCACTTCCAGGTTCATTGTCACATTTGCATGGTCTCTTTGATTTTCCTGTTTGGCCTATGGATAATCCAAGGTAAATGTGATGATTGTAGCCTCAAAAAACTGCTGCAAATACATAAAAGACAAGTGAATGCACCCAGTTTCCAGAAATAAACACGCATATATCCATTAATACCAGAATTACACAATAAGACAAAGTTTCAGCCATGTTTCATGATATAATTTCCATCACTTTGCTTGATTTCAGAATAAAAAAACTTTGTATTTCACATAATAGACATATTCTGACAAAGGATTGCACAGCTATTTACAAAGTAAGGCTTAAGTAACTAATGGGTGTATAAAACTAACTAAACTTTTTTTGCTGTTTAAAACCACTTCTGTTTTTTGTTTGATTTGCTGCATTTAAAAAAAAACAAAACTTGTGTACTGTCAAATCCATAATTTCTAAAATTACATTAAAAAAACATAAATAACATTTATGGAGTTGGAGCCAAGTGAATGCTGACACACATTTAAGATTGATGAAAAAACATTTAAGATTGATGTTAATTAATTTTCTTTCCAAAACAAATTTTTCAGTGATTAATTATCAGTTTCACCAAGTTGTGGAAAAAGCCTACATTTCCCACAATGCAAATCACTATCATGAATGTTAAAATGTCCAGACGAAACATGAAGTAGATTTAGAAGCTGCATGTTTCATTATGCATTTGATGGATAGCAAAGGAGAAGCACTTCGAGAGGCTGTGTTCACCAATGAAAAGAGGATATTTCAACTGGTTTTCAACTTCCTGGTGAGTTGTGTGATCCGTGAGAGGCCATCAAACACTTCAACACTTCATTGCTGCTAGCTCGCCATAGCAAATGCTTGCACAGTCTGCTAAAAGTCCAAGTTTAATGATGTCCATATAGGTCTACTGACATTTTAAAAATGTATTTGATCCGATAAACAATGTACAGAGCTAAAGTCGGGGCAGATTGGAAAAACACTGGTATTCATTTTGGACCTATTGATGGGAAAAAAGCAGAGATAGGGAATAAATCAGCAGAGTAAAACAGTGAAGTGATTTAAGGAAAAGATGGCGGGATACGTGACAGGATGAAGGTGAATAATACAGAGAAAACAGGAGCAAAAAGTGGGCTGGGAGAGGAGGAGGGGTTGCTCTGAAGTGAGCGAGAGGGAGGAGAGGAAGGGAGGCAGGCTAAATCCTCACACCATTATTATCAGGACTCACATGCAGCCCCTCCTGTGATGGAGTGAGAGGAGATAGAAAGAGATAAAGAAAAGATGGAGTTAAAGAGGAAATGGAAAGCAGGATTACTGGTGTGACAGCACCGGCAGATGAGCGGCGGCGCAACGGTGAGGGAGAGAGAGAAACTCTGCTGGGAAGAAAAAAAACAACAACAACAAAAAACCCAAAACAAATCAGTGCAACAGGATGAGGACCTGCTAGTGCACAGCCAGCCCAACCCTGCAGACCTGCCATCTGTCCCGCTGTTCTCTCCGTGTTCTCGACGCTCCCACCATCAACCAACATCTGGATCACCTTGCATCCATATGGGGAAGAGGACGAGGGGGGGCCACAAAACCTAAATCTTACCCTCCTCTCATCTTTTTTGATCACGCAGGACCCGAGGAGGCACATCATCATCAAGAAGAGGGGGGGATCCCTGGCTGTGGAGTACCATCGCTGACAACTGGACTAAAAAACTTTTGCTCCAAACATGCAGAGGCGTGCTCAGGACCTTTCACCATCCATCTGTGAGATTTTCTAACTTCCCCATGGATGTGCCGTGTCTCTTGCCCCTGAGCAGGGAGAGGGAAAAGGAGACAGAGGAGGTGGAGAGGGGGAGAAAGGAGGAGACGGCGGGGAAGCGTTACCGCCGCCACCGCTGCTGCTGCTGCTGAAGTGTTAGCGGCGTTTGTGCTCCTCCACTAAAGAGGCATTTTATCACTCTTCCTCCCTCCCCTCGTTCACTCCTCTCCTCATCCGACCAGCAGGGAGCCTGAGGGATGCAGACAGAGAGCTAAACACAGTGGGTTTATGCACATATGAACACACACACACTGCTCCTCATCTTCCATCGCTTCCCCTCACTTTCTTTCTCATTTTGATGTCCTGTCTTCACCTTCATGACCACTTGTAAATCTGCGACAGACAGAGGAAAGTGAGAGAAGGAGTGAAAGTGAGGAGTTTTTGGGGAGAAATCGCAGACGCTCGCTGTCACATTGTGAAGTCCTCCAGGAGGGGAAGTGTGTAGACATCCAAAGCTACCAAAACACACACACACACACGGTCTAAATGCAAACTCCTACAGGTGCTGAGAGAGGCATGTGAAAACAAGGTGAAAAGGAAACAGAAATAGACATTTGAAGGGAAACGATGGAGCAGGAGTTCAAGTTGGATAACAGCAGAAAGCACAGGTAAGTCTGTCTCTCACACACACACACACACACATATATAAATATATATACACTGTATTCTGTCACTTAATCTGATCCATTGTCAGGAATCCATAGTTTGACATGGAGCAATAGATGCAGACAGACTAGAACCAGAGGCTCAGAGTGAATATGAGTACAGACACACTGTGAGTGCAGTCATACTTCCAGTTTTTCACAAGTGAAGAGTTTCCTCGAGAGGAAGCTTCCGTCTGCCGCTGACAGAAACAGAGCAGCCAGTTGTTACTATATCAGGAGCTACTGTAAGAGGACATATTAGCATTTTTTTCTCTCTCTCTCTCTGAGGTTTGGCAGTGAGCGGATTGTTTGGAGTGTGTTTTTGTGTGTGTGTGTGTGTATGCAATCCCTCCATACCTGCACTCTCACTCAATATGACTTATGGATTATATGTGTGGCAGTTGCAGTGTTTTACGGTCCTATCAGTTATCTGGTAATGCTCATTGATTCGTCCCATAAGCTGCATGCAGCAGCTCTCATTTTTCTCTATTAGTGACAGGAGCTTTCTGCTCCAGTTTACATATATCATGTTACAGCGTCATGTACCACCGTTCCTTTTAGCTGCACAGTTCATAGTAGCATAAAGCAGCAGTTCCCAACATGGGGTTTGGAGCACCCATAAAGGGTCACAGTGTAAATCAAAAGGGGTCTAAAGTTGATTAGGGGCAATAGAAGTGAGAAAACGCATTCATCTTGTGCAAAATTGCATTTATTCTTCTGACTTATGTCTAATGCTTGCAGTTTTTTTAATGAAATATTGGCTACTGGCTCTGAGAAGTGATCAGTGGTTCCCCAAAGAAGTCACAAGATGAGTAGGTTATTAAAAGAAAATATTCCTCTCAAACAATATTGATTTTTCTGGCTTTTGTCCGATTGTACTCAATAGTTTTACCTCATACAGTTCCTGAAATTACTTAAAATGAAAGGAAGTAGGGCTGCACTATGTGTGATAGCAGTTGATTATTGGAAAACAGATATTAAGTCATGCGCCATTGACATATATATATATATATGTATACACACACATCATTAAAATCTGATGCTTGAGTGGCATCAATATAATACGTTAAAGTGGTTTTTCGGCAGTGAGTCGCTGATTGCAGTCTACCGCAGCCTGTGAGTAATGCTGGGGCTTCTGGGAGATGTAGTCAGAACATAAATAGACGGTATACACCACGGAGATCAAAACAGGAAGTGGAGACGATCGAGATTAGAGAGCAAAACAAACGGATTCTGGACAAAAAGTGGTGATTTTGGTGAAAGTGTCCTCTACTCTACCTCTGATAAAACAAGAACAGAACAAGGTAAAAACAAATATTTTTCCATGATGAAATAGAGAGTCTCTTCTTTCATTTGAGCTATTCAGTGTTTTCAGAGTCATAATACAAAATATTCTGTGGGTCTTGAAATATGACTCAAAATGGGAACAAATGCTGGCACAAGGCACTTTCTGTTTTATAAAACGTCTGTCACTCAAAAAGTTAAAGTGGACTTGGATATGTCTTTTTGGCTATGTCAAATTGCTTGTTTAACTACAAAAAATAGGGGAAATTATTACTAACTTTTTTAATAACTTGAATATTAAACATAAAGGCACTGATTGAGTGCAGTTCTTCCGATAATCTCTTTCAACTAAATCAAAGTGCAACATCACAATCTTTATTATATTAAAAAACAATATATTGCTGTTCACAACTCATATACACACTAATATGATCTTGAAAGTAGACTGTCATTTGTGTGAAAGGATGGGAACTAACTGACAGTTAGCCACTAATATCTGTGCAACCGTGCACATTCTTGCATCGCCACATGTATGTTTCCGTAAGCGTGTCAGTGGATTGGCTGTCACCGAGATTTCGATTACTTTACGTTTGATTGGCAGGGGGCCAAGCCGATCTCAAAGCGCCTCTGTCCCGTCAACGCCACTCATCTCGACTGAAACATCCGGCCTGCAACGATTTCCTTTAAAGCTGTCAGATCTTTATGTGTGAGAGCAGGAACCCACAGAGAGATGAGGTTGCCAAGTCAGCAATTAAAACCCCCTGATCATGACGAACGTATGTGGCAGGCATTATGTGATACGTTTCATAATAAACTGAGTTATTCATATTGGGGGTTCAATTCCCACATGGAAGATTTATTAGCTCTGTGCATACGTGTTAGAGCTGCACTCACACAAATAAACTTTCTCAATCCATCCACATGGAGGAAAGAAAGGTGGAGCTGAGCTGGTTGAGTGTCTCCAAGCTATGTTTACTGTCATCTACATCGCTGGTAATCCAACTGTTTTAATGATGACTTCATTGATAGAGGAGCGTCACTAAGTGGAGCCTCTTTAATCCAAAATATGCTGATATATTGAAGTTCTCATCAATTTGTTGATTTTTTTTTGTCCACAAGCACAAGACAATGATCTATTTCTGTGTGAGGAAACCCACCTATTTCACACATCCAGAAGAATCTGGAAAACACAACAACACTGATAATCAGAGCAAGATATTTTAGGCGGTGATTCAGAGGACTGGAGGTGAACTTCATATGGACATACATTATTAGAGATAGAGATATGTGCAATTTGTATTATACACACATCCAAATGAGTAAATAATTATATACGTGATATACAGTATGTTAGAAACATTTAGTATACATACATAAACATAAATATATGTTTTTACTTTATTTGTACGTATATAACCTATATGGTAATTCTATACGGGAAGCCTGATAATCAGACTGAAACTAGGAGGTGATTCAACTCCATAGCAATTAACGAGTAATGCCAAAGTTATTTTCTTGTTATCAACAAATGCAATGAAAACACCAAAACCAGCAATTTAATTTAATTCATCTCTCTGTGCATAATTTCTTGTTTTTGTCCATTTGGAGGCAACAGAAACAAGCCGTAAAAACATCAATAATCATCTTCTAAGGCTACTTGTCAACAAACAGTTGTTTGTTTCCAAGTGATATTAGCATTAATAAGGAGTCGTTTTCTGGTTCTTGCTCTGGTTTTGGTCTCAACCAACTCCTGAGGAAAATATCTGGATCTTTGTTTGTCTCATTGGTTTTGGGCAGGTAGCGTAAAGTAAGTTTGATGATGCTGAGTAGAGGGCTATGACATAAGCGACATAAACACAACCTGGCCAGATATCAGTCAGAATATCATCATCTGAGAAATGAAATGACTGCTGTAGAATAAAAGCTGGATTCTCAAGTCTGTAGAAATGAGGCTCTAGAGAATCCTGATGTTTCATACAGCTGTCAGAGCGGCCACGCCTGCAGTGTGTTGATGAAAGGAAGGCCGTCTACTACATTAATGCTAGCCCGTTAATTTAAGCGCCCTAATTAATGCAATCATATCAGCTTCGTAGGTGTCGTATGAGAATAACAAGGTTCAAGGCAGACATGTTGATAATTCTTTGGTGATGATGCTCATCCCATCAACTAGATCCTCTCTGCTCATTTCCTCTTCACCCCCCCTGGGGACTCAGTATAGGGACTCCATCATATCCCAGCTAAGTATTTAAATGACTGAATGTTCCCTGCTGTATATGTACTGCATGTCTCAGGAGGTTTATGGTGCTTTAACTGAAGTAAAGCATCAACTGAGCATGTGATCCAACAGGTTTTCTCATAATGAACATGATTATATTGTTTATTCTGTATATATACTGCATGTTAGAGAGTGTAACAGTAAACATTGGCGTTTTTTGGGCCCACAGTTATGAAGGAGTTACAAAGAGAAATCATATTATTATTCTCATTTAAGACACAAGAAGGTGTGACATGTTAATTGGCTTCTGGACAAACAAGAGTTTGTATTTGTAACAATAGACTGGACCGGTGTTGGGCAGTAACGCATTATAAATAAAGCGTCACTGTAATGCTGTTACTTTTGACAGTGACTAAGGCTCCATCCACACCACAACGGCACGACAACGCTTGTGAAAACGTTGCCAGAATTATTTCCGTCTACATGGCAATGTGATAACATGTGACAAGGATGTAATACATATGCCACACCAATAGGTGGCGCTGCAAAGAAACAGAGACACCCACGAAAAAGAACAAAGAATGCAATGAGCATGTGCATGAAGTCCTTGTTTACTACTCCTTCTGATGTGATGTAATCGTTAGCAACAACGGTGGGTACACACTGCAACTCCGAAACAGCGATCTTCTCACTCTGGAACCCGTTGTCAAAAAATACCGTTTTGGGTCTCCGACAATGCCGGAGCCGTCTGTATGCAAAGCGGAATTGGTATTAAAATTTAGCGGATTCACAGAATTCAGGTGTGTGGATGGCACCTAATACTCTAAGGCATTACTTTTTAAATAAATAAACGAACCATTACAATATGGTGTGTTTATTTATTTAAAAAGTTATTTGGTAAAGGATTTCTGACCAGTACCCGGTTGAAGCTGTCCCTGAAAATGTCCCAGATTTCAGCATTTTATGACTGAGAAAAAAAGTTGCATGTTGACTAGAACAACGGTTATTACGGTAGCCGGTTGCTACTATCATAACTGTTATTATCCAGAAGCTACATGCCTCGAATCAGGTTTGATCAGCAGTGTGTTATTTTCCATACGGCACTGAAATGAAGCCATAAGGGCATAAATGGGAGCATTAGAGAATGTTGTTTTTTTTTTAAAAAGAGAAACTAAAAAGTAAGTAATCAACAAAGTAACTGAATTACTTTTTGAATGAAATAACTGTAACTAGTTACTATTTTTCAGTAACTAGCATAACACTGGATTGGTTTGTGGACAACCAGTTTGAAGCCTTGAGTTTGTCATTCTGGTTGTCGCCATCTTGGTTTTTCGCAACCAGACGTAACATGAGAGACCAAACTGACATTTTTAGTTAATCACAATTAACTTCCATGAAATGAAAAAAAGAAAAAGACACTGAAAGGAAAACACGGTGCTGTAGCAACCTGTCAATGACATCCTAAATCACACCTCTGCTTTATGGTCTGTTTGACTCTAAATGGGACCATAATTTCCTAAATGAAAGAACACTAAAACTAGTCACTGAGACCATAAATCAATGTTTACTGAGGCAATAAATCAAGTGAGAAGTAGGAACATTTTCTCATGGACTTCAATCCAACCACACTTCTTTTTGCAACCAGATGAGTCGCCTCCTGCTGGCTGTTAAAGAATGCACACAGAGGTGAATGGTGGCAGGAGTAATGGAGGATAGATGTGTCAGGTGGATGATGAAGGTTGACTGGCTGAACACTCCTCTGATGCTACAAGTTTGTTTTTAATCATGCTTCTCTTTCATTTTCCAGCACTGTCACACAGTGATCCACAACCAAAATGTGTCACTGCAGCTGTACGAATAGCTTTCATTAACAGGTTGTTGAAGGATGAATTTGGATGCGTGTAGTCATATCGATGACGCAAGTGCAGCCTGACGTGGGTCCCGATGAGAGAGTTTATCCTACATTGTGGAGCTGCAATCTGTCGGGAAATCTCTGCAATAATAGAAAACCTGTGCATGCACCACCGTACTCACTCACTCAAATCTGCACATGCAAATATCATTTTGTAAAGTAAGTGCACAAACAGGATTTAGGGATTATGCAATTTTTGATAATGTGGAGTCTGATGTTTTGCTGTTTGTCTCTCTCTGGCTGTCAGTCAGTCAGCCCTTTTTGATGTATTTCATTTAAAAAGATCAGTTAAACAGATAAGAAGATAATCATCTGATTGTCGTTGTCGTATTATTGTGTGATTTTTAATTCAGATGCAACACATTGTGGGCAGTCCCTTGTGTTCACATCCTTTCTGTTCTGTAATCACACTCTGTTGTATTGCTGCTAATCTGGAGCAGACACACCCTTCCACACACACACAAAATGCTAATCTGAGGCACCATTATGCTGCCTTTTTTCCAGAGATTACACTGTTAAATGAACACTGGATCTGCCCTGCAGTTGTATGATCCACCCAGTCTGCATTGGCCTGTTCCTTCCACCACTCCCTCTATCCTCTGGTTGATGAAAAACAAGCAGTAGTTAAGTTAGAAATTATGTGAATCAACAAATCATTCATTTGTGGCAGCGCAGCACTTTTTTTCTTTTGCATAACCCACTGAATTAAAAACAAACAAAACAAGCATAAATCTCCACATAATCTTTATTTTTAGAGACTTTTCCATCAGATAGTAGACAGTGTAATTACTCTGTGTATATTTGCAGCTTGGTTATGAATGTATTTCAGAATATAAATGTCTGATCTGGAGACTTTAATAATGTTATGCACCAACTTCTCACAACCCAATGTCAAGTCTCTCTGTCTAGAATATTAGTCACACTCTGCATCTCCCAGGTTGTAAAATTAGCTATGTGCATGACGATTGGTAAATGACAGTGTGGCCTGAGGGTTTTAAGTGGTACCTTACATTCTGCTTTAGCTGTACGTAAAGGCTGATGTATACAGTATTAACTGTTGTTGTTTATTCCACCGATTATTCAAAGTGCAATCATATGCGGTTCATCTCATGTCTGCCACTTTGAAGCTGTTTCTTTTTGAGTTTTGCTGCGTGGGGGGTTGTTTGTTTTTAATCTCCACCTAGCATAAGTGGGTGGTGGGTTAACGGCTCTGTGCTCACATCAAGATATGATGATTCATTGGAGACAAAGTGATCGCAGTAAGTCGAAACAAGCAGTCCCAGGATTTAGAGAGGAAATGAGTGAAGCAGCTTTCTGCAGAGAGTAAAATCTCTATTTACTCCCAGAGGATCTGCATAAATCATATTTCCCATTTTGAGAAGAGTGCCCTCTGTTAAAACCATGTCTGCATGGACTTGATGCTACAGCTGATATATCACTATATGCAGATGACACAGGTCAGTTTATTCATGTTGCATAATTTGGTTTTGCAAAAGTTAAAATATGTTTTGCAAAACCAAATATTTGAAAGAAAAATGAATTGTGGAACAAAACATTATCCATGAAACAAAAACACTGCAGCATATCCTTTACAACGGTTCCAATAAAATCTTAATTAAAAAGGTTATTCTTCATTTTTTGGGAGTTTTTCTTTGTCTTGCAACATGTGATCACAAATTCCACTTGTTTCTGTAGAGGGTCTTTTTGAGACAAATTTTATCTTTACCAGAAACAAACTTGGATAGATTTAGGAAAAGATCATTGTTTTTGTTGCAGTAGCTACATATCAAAATCAAATCAAACACCTTTATTGTCATTATATGACATCGTTACAGTGATGCTGAAATTAACAGCACTGCTCCCCATGGTGCTTAGTTAAATGTAAAAGAAAAGAATAGTGAATCTTAAAGAAAATAGAAATAAAGTTTGTTCAAAAATAAGCTAATATTTACAATAGTAAGGCCCATAAATAACAATGAAAAGAGTAACATGAAAAAGCACCAAACTGGAGAGCTAAGAGCTGCTGCACCTGTGCATGCCAGCATCTTGACCTTTTATTAATATATTAGCCATCTTAGTGATGTTGATGGTTAATAAATCTACATTGACTTTTGATTTCACACAGGACACAAAATCTGGTGTTTGAACTTCCTGGTTCATGAATCCACGGATTAATTATAATTTAATTTATCCAAATTACAATGCATTCATTTTTGTAGGTATAGCTATGAACGGCGTATAAAAACAGCCTGAAAACACACTGATCTGTGAGGTAATCCTAAATAAAGGCAGTTACATGTCCATCAATCCACATCTATAACCTTTCATTGACTAAAAGTAGCTTCTAATAACAGGGATGGTTTGTCTTCAAATCAGATATTTCATTCTAAGGGCACCTAAAGCCCAGGAGCTGCAAACCTTATTAAGATGAATGATGATTGATATGCTGAGAGCATGAACAGCTGGGAGAGGTGGGGCACATTTAACCTAGTGTTGCTTTGAAAGGAGCTTTGAATCAAAGCTGGGAGGTGTTGTTAATTATAAGGGTGTCTCTGATGGCCGCAGATGAGACTCTTTATATAAAACCTCCTTCCAAACACACGTGGAGATCTTTATTAGCTGCAAAAAAGCCAACCTGCCTTCAAAACTTGCAAGGTTTTGACTCAATAAGGATCTTCAAACAGCTAACGTTTGATTGAAGTGGCTCCAGATGCAAATTTGAAGGTAAACTCATTGCTGTGCACCATAAGGTGAATTCACAGTAAAAATTTGGTGTTAATCGTGGCCATGACTTATTTTAAAAAGTTATCATTTAGTGTCTCTTGTTATGTATATAATTGTTAAAATATCAATAAAATTATATATAATTATAATTTCTTACATAGGATACTCCACTACATTTATTTGTTTTAGTTACGACTTTGCAGATTCATATGAATAATACATAAACTAATCACTGATGATGTATTAGTATAGATTAAGATAAGACGCCCCCCTGGGAGACATTCACAAGCTACCCAGCAGTATAGAAAATAATTTAAAGTAACTACGTCTTCACCAGCTGCAACATTAAAATGATGCATCCATTAATGCATCATTAATTATATCCCAGTAATATTATATACATTATTCTAAATAATGAGTTTTTAATAAATGCTTTTGCTAAGGCAAAACTTTGTTTGTGCATATGAGTAATGGGTGTGCATAGTATGTGCTACCGTGAGGCACATGGTGTGTACAGCATACATAGAAAATAGATGGTTTGAAGTAATTTTTTTAATAAATATTTATTTCAGTTGTTTTTTTTGTTTTTTTTTACTCATACAGTCTCACACTTGAGTTTGCTAAAGGTTTTCAGGTGAAATGGCTATTTTGTACAGTGTTACATGATACGCCCAGAGGTGGGGGGGCCACCATATACAATTTCACTTAGGGCCCCAGTTTGGTTAGGGGCAGCCCTGTATTTAGGTTCCAGATGGCAACATAAACTTGAGTAAAATGAAAGTTTTACTTTTGCACCAGACATGTTTTACAGATTTTAGTGTTGTAGCTTTCTCACTTTGTTGTATTTGCGTGGTTAGGTTGATGACATCATTCCACGTGAAGCGAGTCTGGCTGAAGTAATGTAATGTAATGTAATCCCAGTGATGAGGGCCGAGGACCTGTGTGACAGTTTTGGCATCCTGCTTGCAGTCTGTGTGTGTGTGTGTGTGTGTGTGTGTGTGTGTGTGTGTGCGCACTGAATCAGACATGTGTAGAGATGGAGAGGTGATTACAGTCATGACACTGGGGGTTGGATTATGGGGATTACATGCGTGCATACTTGCATACGCTGTCGCACGTGCGCACACACACACACACACACACACACACACTTTTCCTCATGATAGAAGAGTCTAAATGCAGAGCTAATACTGCTGCATGAGAGGGTCAGGGGGATAGACCAGGAGAGAAAACAGGGGATGGGTATATGTACAGACGGATTATGATGAATTATGTCAAAAACATCATAAAAATAAAGCAGCTTGACTGTTGCTCTTTCCTTTCGTCCTCTTGTCCTCTTTCCACCCCTCCTTTCCAGGCAGTAGGCTGTCAAACATGGCCACACTGAGGGGACATCCTCCTCCATCTCCTTGGCCTCCTCTCTTCCTCCTCCTCCTCTTCCTCCTCCTCCTCCTCTCCTCGCCGCTCCCCCTGCAGGCCCGGCCGCTCCTCCTCCACCCGTCCATCAATGTGGCGGTGGTGTTCAGCGGCTCCAGCTACCAGAATGAGGTCAGAGGTCGCCTCAGCGGTGAGAACTTTGTCGACCTGCCCGTGGTGGTCAACCCAGTCACTGTGCTGGTCAACGACACAAACCCCCGTGACCTGCTGACACGTCTCTGCGATACCATGGCGACGGAGAGGTTGCACGGCGTTGTGTTTGAGGACGATGTGGGCTCCGGTGCTGACACTCAGGTGAAAAAATGGTTCATGCATTTTTAGATTTTCTGATCAGACATCCTCTCCAGAGTCACTACGTTCAGTCACCCACATCCATGTTTCCCAAAGCTAGACGAGGCAACATTTTTATGTAAAAAAGCACCTGCTCTTTTGGCTTTTATCACAAAGTGTGTTGGGTGAAAGAACTAATTGAGATTCCAAGCATGTGCATCTTTGCTCAAATTAAATTATGGGATTGGATTGTGATTGTAAAGGGAGAAGAAGTGATATTGAATCACTGAAGCAAAATAAGTAGTCCCCTAAAAAACATACCAGGGGAAGGAGTGCTCAAAATACTGTCACTTTAAATAAATAATACCGAGCTGTAGAAAAAGTGACACTTCAAAACATCGAATAGAAAACTTTTCTACCCTTTCCTGATATTTTGAGCACACCGACTGCTGTGTAACACTAAGAAAAGTAGATGATGAATCAGTCTGGTAGGTAAAAAATGACCTTCAAATAACAAAACTGTGCCAATTAGATTTATTGGGAATGCATTTTCTTATAGATTTCATTTGTTCTTCCAGTGATTTACTCTTTGAGTGCCAGCCGTTTTATAAAACAGAGAGTACCTTGTGCCAGCGTTTTTGCCCATTTTGAGCCAAGACCCACAGAATATTTTGTACTATGTCTCTGAAAACACTGAATAGCTCAAATGAAAGAAGAGACTCTCTATTTCATCATGAAAAATGTTTGTTTTTACCTTGTTCCATTCTTGTTTTATCAGAGGTAGAGTAGAGGACACTTTCACCAAAATCACCACTGTTTGTCCAGATTCTGTTGGTTTTGTGATCGTCTCCACTTGCTGCTTTGATCTCTGTGGCGTATACCGTCTCTGTGTGAGAGCGCTCTCTTGTGCCTGCTGCCGAAAAACTACTTTGACACACATACACACACACACACACACATATATATATGTGTGTGTGTGTGTGTGTGGTGTGTGTCAATGTCACTCAAAGAGTTAAAATAAATTTCTTATCGAAGTCTGCAGTCCATGACTTTCACTCAAGAAACTGGTGTCCATGTCCTGTGTGAAACCAAAAATGATGTTGCATGCACATTTACCCTCTAGTTGCTTAAAAGTAATTGAATACACAATTGATATGAAAAAGTTTTGGTGCACAAACGTTTGCAGAAACTTACACTGCCGATATTTTATCCTGGCATCTGGGTTTCCAGGACATGAAGCTTTTGTAAGCTGGATTGTTGACATCCATGTTATCTTCAGTCTTTTGGTGTAACCCAAGACTCATAATGGCTATTTCCCCATGACAGTTAGTTTTAGAGTTTAAGACCCCTAATTGCACAAACCTGATCAAAATTGCAGCATGCTATTTTTGGCACAAAATCTAAACTTCCTGTAGGCAAACACTGAGTCTGTCCGTTTTGTTATCAGGTGGCAGAAGTGGCACAGATCCTGGACTTCCTCTCCACTCAGACAGCTCTGCCAATCGTGGGCATCAGTGGCGGCTCTGCAGTTGTCATCCCATACAAGGTACTGTCAAAATAATGAGCCCATCATTCCAGCGTTGGCCTATCACCACCCTGAAGCTCGAACTGCAGCTAGAGAGTAGTCCACCCAGAGATGACGATATAACACTCCTCACAAACGGCATAATTAGCAATTTAGGAAGCGAGAAAAACTGATTCTAGTAATAATATGAACAACAACCTGTAATGTAAATGCTGTCAGCAGCAGCACAACCTCCTGTCTTCGTCAGAACTCGTCTCCACCGGCGTCATTCAGCTTAAAACAACTTAAGTAGGTCAGAGCGGTGAAACCTACTTTGGCAAGAAACTCGCTGCATGCAAATATTTGGATATGAGCAATACAGATGGGTGAACTATCAGTGACGACTGCAGCCATCGACCCTCATCAGCTCCCCTAATCCCCGGCTGAGAAAAGTATGAGTTGTGGGAAGGGAAACTTTGCGAGACAAATGCTACAGGCGATCTACGCCTCAATCAATCATCCCGTAGCACTTGAAGAGCAGCAGGTTTTTCCTGCTATGATTTAGCGTGTATCTGGTTGATGAATGGAGATGGAGGGCGGTGAGCTGTGCATATAGATTGCAAAGAAGAGATTGACGACAGCAGAGAGATTCTTAATCTATACTTTCTCTCTGCTTTTGCAAATTGCAAAATGGCTCCATACCTTCCCTTCTTCCTCTCACGCTCTGAGCTCGTCTTCCCTTCCTTCCTTTAATTGCTTAACTGCCATCATCTACACCTTGTATTTATAGAGCCAAATCTCACACATAGAGACACACATGCAAATGAACAACCTCACATCTAGGAGCACACACAGCTGAATGCATTCCTACACCAAACCGTCACAACAGGAAGCCTCCAAAATTGTAGCTATGTGGCGGCGAATGTTGGATTGCAACACTTGCATGTTGTATTTATCAGTTTTCCTGTTAATCAAAAGGTATCTGCAGATGTCACATCATAGGCGGGTATTAAACAGGAGGAGTTGTAGCTGCAGGAGAGTGATTGATTTGCTGTATTTTGATGGCGGAGCAGGAAAGTGAGTGAGTGAACAAGAGACACAGAGAGGAAGAAGATGCTTCGATGAAGCTCGTCTGACAGCTGCCTGAAGGCAGTGTTTTACTCTCACAGATTCGTCTCTCTTCCCTCTTTCACCAGTCAAATTCACGTTTCTCTACCTCTCTCAGTGTTTTTCCTGCTCTCTGTCCACTTCTCACCTTGTCTTGTTTCACCCTCCTTTTCATATTTCCCCACACATCGCCCCGGTTTCCATCCATCACCTTTACTCTTTGACACATTTCAATCCATTTTTTCCAGCACTGGCTGAATCTATTAAGGCTGTGGCGAGAAGCGAGAGGCCTGTTCTCCTTTCTGCTCTCTCAGAGCTCCAGGACCCCATTAAACTGTTAATTAGACCCTTCAGGAGGCGGAGCCCCCCTCCACAGCTCTCATCATTCACCCCCTAAAAAACATCCAAGCCACTCACTCTTCTTTCCCTCCTATTTTTCTGTTTTGTGTAACCTCGCTCTCACCCCGTACCAGTCGATGCTTCACCTTAAATTGGCTCGGTGGTGTTCGCATTTACACCACGTCTGGTTTTGTTGGGCAGGTCTTCCATGGTGCAAAGTGTCTCTGAGGCTTTCAAAATATTTGGGTCAAAGCCTGTCGGATATCAACACCGTCTTGGTTTGTAATTTGCAGGAGCTGATCGGTTCAATCTGAGTTATTTAACCTCTCTGCTTGACAGCAGGGGAGAAAAAAAGACAAACGCACAGATGGGATGTTATCTCTTGTAGCGAGCGACCGTCTGTCTGACAAGCCCAAAGTGTTGAGTGACAGTTCTCCATATAGCACAAAGAGTAAAGCACTCTCCTCTGAGACCTGCCTGTCGAAGGCCTCGTTCAGCCTTCCTCCCTCTTCCATCGCTTTCTCTCTTATGTGCGTCTTTGTTGTCAGCAAGGAGAAAAAAAAATGCTTGTCAGGTGTCTGGCACAATGGGACAGGTGGATTGGATGGAGAAAGACATATGGGCAAGTGCATGATTCTCTTATGGGATAAAAGAGCTCAATGGTGCTTGATTATCAATAGCCTGATGATGATGATGAATATCTTTGATGACGGGTTTAAAAGGAAGCAGCACCCGCCCGAGCCGCCTATTTATGTTTCCTGTCTCAGTGATCTCTCTATGGCAAACAACAAGGAAAGAGGGAAGGAGACAAAGATGAAAAGATCGAAAAGAGGAGAGGAAGTGAGTCTTTTGTCAGGCGGCACATGAACGCTGAGTGAAGGCAAAGAGGAGGAAATGAGACGGCGCGAGGAAAAAGGCTTAGAAAAGACATAAAGACTGTTGAATAAGAAGGAAAAAAAAATACTGCGACGTGTCTCTCTGAGGAGTTAGAAATCAGAGTCATGTCTGCCTAGCTGAAACTACATGGCCAATTACGTATGCACGTCCAAATATTACACTGTTTGACTGTTCAGCATCGTCATTCTGAAACCCAGTCTGCTGCTGGAACAACTGGCTCTCTGTAGAGACGACGCTCCACATTATTTCAGCCTGGCTGCAGGGATTTACACCCATTCAGCCACAAGAGCATCAGCGAGGTTGAGTGCTGCTGTTGGTGTCGAGTAGGGTGGAGGTCAGTGTCTTCCACAGCAAAACAAACCATCAATAACAACAAAAACCTTCACCGAAGTGTTGAAAATATCACTGTGAGCAGGAGCATTAAGACTTCACTCAATGTAAGGCCGTGTTTACACGAGAACGCTTGCGGGTAAAAACAATAAAATATTTTATCGGAAGTGCCTTTCGTTTACACAGCGTTTTTCTGGGGCTTGAAAACGCAAAGAAATGAAACCACCCTCCAGAGTGGAAAACTTGAATATGCTTCGTCGTAGCGTTTCTGTCTACACTGCCTAAGACGCAAAAGTCTGCTCAGAACTGTTCACGTCATGTACGAGTTTAAGTCACATACATGTGTGCAAGTACAGGGAAATAAACAAACATGTCAGGTTATTTCCATGAGTTGGACCTTCAGGATGTTCTGGCAGCTGTAATAAACATACAGGAGTCTTTTCAACAAATGCACAGAATCTGCACAGTTAGTATTACTGAACAGAGAAGGATCTTACGTGAACTACGTGCAGACATATATATACATAGACATAGACATATACACACAATAAATCACAGCACCAACTAGCTGCCTGGCATGCATACCCAATCGAATTCCACACACATTTGCGTCACCGTATGCACGCCGATTTCCTCCCTTCGGCTTGTCTAAATGCAGAATAAAAAGACGCAATGCCACTTTTGCATCTTCTGTTCAGACTGTCATCATGTAAACGTAGCCTAGAAGTGTGTGGATCTTACAAATGACACTGAAATCGACAAAACTTACCTTCTAATAAGTATCGTCCTTACTGTTGTCAGAAATCCGTTAACTCTTTGAGTGCCAGCCATTTTTTAAAACAGAAAGTGTCTTGTGCCAGTGTTTTTTCCCCATTTTGAGGCACAGAATATTTGTACTATGTCTCCGAAAACAAAGAATAGCTTAAATGAAAGAAGAGACTCTCTATTTCATCATGAAAAAAAGCTGTTTGTTTTTACCTTGTTCCGTTCTTGTTTATCAGACGTAGAGTAGAGGCCACTTTCACCAAAATCACCTCTTTTTGTCCATAATCTGTATGTTTTGCTCTCTTATCTCAATTGTCTCCACTTCCTGCTTTGATTTCTGTGGCGTATACCTTCTCGTTATGCTCTGACTACATCTCCCAGAAGCCCCAAAATTTCTCACAGGCTGTGGAAGACCACGATCGGCGACCCGCTGCCCAAAAACCACTTTGACGTATATATACACACTTAAAAGGCACTCAAAGATACCTTTATTTTTCTATTTTACACTTTAATTTATGAAGCAGCGCTAGTGTGGATAGGAAAGGGACTATTTCACAGGGAAACCTGTTACCTTATTGTTCACATGACACTAAACACATTGAATCTTGAATAAATATTGACTAAAGCACCAATGTATGTATCTAAGAAAATAATCCACAAAAATGAACGGCTAACTACCGTTTGAGTAGCATTTGTTGCAGCACCTCGTGGGTTTTTTTTACATTTATTTATTTATCTTTAGCCTTTGGCAAAAAATAAAAGTGTCTTCAAAAAAAAGCTTTGTTTATATCTGTACTGAATTTCATAATTCATCAAACATTTGTGATATTCAAGTCTGGACCGAAGTGATGCACAGGCTGACTGACATTGAAAAAAACATCATCATTATGCTTCAAATACGGCTGCGTTTTTCAGAAGGTGACTTTCATTGTAGACAGATTATTCTCATGCGGCATAAAACTGATTATAATAGCTTTTGTAAAACCAGTGGAGTTTAGTCTTTAGTACTTGTTAAATAACGAGGGTGTAATAAAACATTTTGCTACGGCTGCTGTGAGACATTTTTGGGAGAAGACAGTTAACTACAGATGACATCTCGCATCTATTGTTGTGAGGAACCATTACAGTAAATCTCTGTATTTTTGAGGAAACATTGTGAATGTTTGATCAGTTTTTTTGTTCATTACAGTTACAAACATCAAACAGTGAGCGATGACGGTTGTAGGCGGTGATAAAGTCTGGAATAAACAAAGCCGACAGCTTTATGTGTTTGCCGGTAAACAGGAACAAAAGTGCCTTTTAAGCGTGCGCATGATGGATTTTTGAAGCAAACAAACTGTTGAGGTTGAGTATTTGAGCGTATAACGTCATTTATTACAATTTGAGGCTGTCAGTAGAAGATTATATTTCAGGAGTTACAGTCTCAGGCCTGGCTGCAGCCTGAGGTCACACTCTGTTTGGGATACTGGACCGAAGTGATTCAATGAGCCAGACGTGTCTCATTGGATCACCTTTCTTTTTTTGAAGATTTGTGACCCGACTGACCCGTTTTTGTATTTTTTTCCTCATTTGTCCTTCTGTCTCTTCTCCCTGCTGCCTTGCTTCTGTCTCTCTTGGCTTCATGATCCAGAAACTCCATAAACAGGTCAGGAGAAGCCCAGATTGGACGCCCAGTATCCCCACTGGAAACTGTTTTCTATCACTGGGAATGAAAGCTCGTTAATGGCCAGACCACCTCCAAGCTGCACAGCATGGCCTAATAATTTCAGTAAGGTAGTCAGTCAAACGACTAATGCTGCTGTGTCAAAACAGAAGCAAAGTGTTTTATTATACATTCAGGAGGGAGAGATGGAAATTAATCAACATATTGAGGACACAACATGTTCACTTTCACCAAAATAGAGCAAAACTATCTGTTAAAACAAACTGATGACAACAGATGCTTTTATTCACGCTACACATGGGATTGTTGACATTTAAAGGGACAGTTCAGTTTCCCACTCACCATGGTAGCCATGATCTTTGGTTAGGGCTAACTATTGGATGGATTGCCATGAATTTCAGTTTCAGGCATTCAAACAAAATGTTGGTGATTTCTTTGCGTTCCTACATCTGTCTGTGAAGGAGTCACAGGTGGGCTTTATTCACCCCAAAATGAAACAAACCCTTTATTAAGTTATAAAATGGGCCCTTAAAATCAGTGAGGGTTGCCTCCACCCAAACCCGACAAACTGTCATTGACATCAAAGCCTTTTTTTGGCAGCAGGTCGCAGATTGTAATCTTTCGCAGCCTGTGAGTAATGTTGGGGCTTCTGGGAGATGTAGTCAGAGCATAAAGAGGCAGTATACGCCACAGAGATCAAAGCAGGAAGTGGAGACGATCGCGATCAGAGAGCAAAATGAATGGATTCTGGACAAAAGTGATTTTGGTGAAAGTGTCCTCTACTCTACCTCTGATAAAACAAGAACAGAACACGGTAAAGACAAAAGTTTTTTTTCATGATGAAATAGTGAGTCTCTTCTTTCATTTGAGCTGTTCAGTGTTTTCAGAGACATACTACAAAATATGGTATGCATACTGTACATGTGTAGATGTATCATAGTCGAGCATCTGCTTCCTGTTTGACCCACCGATGGGGATGCGGGGTGGGGGTTCAACGCCAAGTTTCCCCGTGGGAGGAGACGAGGTTGTGAGCAACCACCATGTCCACCATTCCCCTGTCACATTACCATACGCTCCTGCAGTAGGACTGCTAATTATGTCTGTATGTGACAGCCTCACTGCCACGGAGTGAATACAAGACGACTGGGAAGTGGAGGAAGGATGAGGGGTGGGGGGTAAACTCTTCTCATGTGAGCGTATGGGTGTGAAAGTTATGAAAAAACAAGGTAGTTCTTCATCCATTTGACTGTGAGGGGGACAGTGGATGTCTTTCATCACATTTGTGTGATTTTTCCACATTTTAAGATGCCGTTAATTGGATGATGAAACACTTGTTGGCCCCGGGGAGGTCACTGCATTATTTGCTTGTTTAATAGCACAGACAAAACTAATTGGATTTTAATTACACTCGTTCGAATGATGCACCACTCCACTGTCATGTCACATGAAGTGGGACACTACAGTTAACCAGGGCTGCCAATCCAGAGCTGTGTCTTTATTTATTCAGTGACAGCCTGGCATGGATGTGCACTGCTATTTTTATCTCTATTCTGGTGCACAGCCCAGTCAGTGGTCTGCTGGAGGTGATTCTAAAAAAACAAGCTTGCAGAGAGATAAAACTGGTAAGATCGAAGGAAGGAGTTGTGATATTCTTGTTATTCCTCGGGCTGCCAGGCTCTCGGGGGTTTTTCAGAGGCTCTGAGCTGTGGCAAAGGAAAGAGCAACAGGAAGGAGAGATGACAGTTAGTCAACTCTGAGACGAGAACACACTGAGAAGATGTGAGACCTGGTCCCAAATGGCTCTTGACAGGTTAACACTATCTGCTGTCTCTTGCTTCACTCGCTCTCATGCAAAACTTCGTACTATCATGCATGTCAATGTGTTTTAAACTTCCTGTCTGCACTTAGTGAAGGATGCTGGTGTACATATGTGACAAAGACAGACTGTATTACTCTGATCTTTGTCCGTGATCAAATTAAATCTGAGGTGCTTTAGTGTTTTTAGTGGTCTTGTGGTTTTATTCACACCAAAAATGAAGCAATTAGCTGTTTTGGTCTTAGTTCATCAAGATTTCTTTAGTGAGTTAGTTGTTTTTATTCTTTTTTACTTATTTCCAAGCAATTTGGAAAGTGGTGATTACATCTATCAAATATTAGTGAAGTAAGAAATTCTTACTTGATGATCAAACAATCAAAGAGTACCAGTGTCAGTCTGACACTGTCTGCTCTCTCTTGCTTCCTAACTTCTCCATCTTCACTTTAAACGTCCGGTCTCCACTAAGCAGTAAAAAAAAAGACACCATATTATCCTGATCTTCTCCGTCTTGCACCAGCAGTCCATCATCGAATCACATTCAGAATATTACTAGTACTGAAGCCCTGCATGGTCTTGCACCTGCTTACATCACAGGTGCAGTTACGGCCTGCAGCACCGTACAGCCCTCAGATCCTCCATCCAAGCTCAGCTGTTACTCAGTCCCATCTGAAAAGAGGCAGGGACAGGGCGTCCAGGCTGTACAGTTTCATTTCCATCTGTTAAATCTGTGCCGGTGCATGTTTGTGCTCATATAAGCACAGTTTTGTTCGTTTTCATACGACCATTCTTTCATTCATTTCATCGTGTTACCAGGACCTTTTTGAAGCTAGAATTTACATGTGAAATACTACTTGGCATATTTGTTGAAATTCTTGTTACATCCCAACACTAATCAACGAATCAAGTTCTGACAAAAGAAATCTGGTATCTGTGGCTGTTGGGTTAGGGTTGTAATAATTTATTTTGAAGTTGGTTTGTGATCTGCCACTTAACACAGAGAAAAAGGAAAAAGTGAAGCCGATTAGAGTCAAACACGTCATTGCTGGGGTGGATGTTTTTCAGTTTCAGAGGAAGTGATTTACCAGAACAAGAAATGGCCTGCAGACTCAAAACTGCTCTTTGTTTTTGTTGTGTTTACAATAGTGGTGCCAGTTAGATTTAGTGCTGTGGAATTTTACATATTTAATGTTGCCTTTGACTTTCTAACCCTCAGGTGTGCATGAGCTACACGTTATAAATGTCTTTTATAAAAGAGAAAAAGGTGGAATTATCAGTTATCTCATTGTTCTCGGCCCTGAGGTACTGTTTATTATTAGTGGATGAAAATATACTGAATGAGCTTCCCCTGTTTGAAAGACCAGCAGCTGCCACTGTTATTTATAATCTAGTGTTCTCCTGCTGGTTTGTTGAGATTACCAACCCTCGATGTGATGCAGTGGTGTAGTCTGGTTTATTCTAGTAGGTATATTCTGACCCCATGTGTGGCTGCATAAAGTATGTAGGGATTTTAGCCCCATGAAAAGAAATGGTACTGGTCCCCCCTCAATGGAAAATTTTGATACTGTTTAACATAAAACTATGCATTTTAGTGATATTTTGACTGTATTTCCCATATTTATGAAAAGAATAACATGACCGTTTATTGGTAGGGGAAGCACTGAATGAATAAATCCAGAGTTTTCTTCAGAAATATGAGCTAATATTGAGAGCAAAGCGAGCTAGCTTATAAACTATGGACAAAACTAGGAATAGCTAACAGGCTAATGTTCCAGAACTTTCCATCACATGAACCACTAACAGACCCACCTTACCTATGAAAGAACTGGGTGACAAACTGTCGACCCTTTGCTTCTTTCTCCTGTCTGAGCTTTTTTACTTTTCTTCTTTTACTCCTTGACTTTTGAGACATCCTACCGTCTCCTGCTCCACTCTGTCTGAAAAGTTAACTCTCTGCAGGCTGTCTGACAGAGCAGCTGGACTGAACCATTTTACGTAAATGGGGGGAAGTTGTTGAAAAATGTTTGAAAACAAATAAACTTAGTGTTACCAATACATTGCAAATAAAATATATATGTTACTGTGAGTTTATTACTGATTGTCGTATTGTAATTGTATTAGGGGCCTCTCTGGGCTCCTGTCAACCAAGGACCCCTAAAATCCATGCTGATATGTATATTTTTGCATTTGTAGTGGTTATACAGTAATTCGGGACGTTTTCTCGTGGGTATATGGCACATACCTGTGTACAGTATCACATAGACTATACCACTGCTGTGTTGTTTAGTGTTGAACCAAAAAAAATCATATGTGACCTAAATCTCCAAAAATATTCTCCAACGTTGTCTCAAAGGTCTAGAAATATGTTGTCCCATAAATTGTCAAACCTCACAACTGTTACTCTTCATTCAGGTCAGTTAAAAAGGTGAGATCGCTCTCTTTATCAGTCGATTTCTTTGTGTATGTACAGTCCTCCTCCTCTCATCACTATAGCCTACTTTATTGAATGCTACCTGAAAGACATTCAGGTTCAACAGGCTCTCATAACGTCCATCTTATCTGTCAACACACAGCGAGTAGATATGCAAATATGTGCGAACACACACAGACACATGCACCACCGGACCACCCGTTCTTGACAGAAAGAGAGCAGCAGGACTGATATCTGCAGATTGGAGGCACTTGTACCAGATCAAGGCAGGATATGGACAATCAAAGCTCCGCCGCTGAATGTGAGCGACAATAAAGGTGGAGGCTGGTATAAATATTCATGGTAACCTTTCCTTTTATGACACATCACTCTGCAGCTGCATTGCTCAAGCATGTATTTGACACTGTGCATTATTGTTTTTATAAACTTTCCAGCGAGGACATCTCATAAAACCATTATTCACTTATAATGTAGTCCTTTCCTTTCCCTTCTTGTCAGTTCTCATCAAATTAATTGGACATCGAGGGCCGTTGAACTGTGTTGTGACTTTTAACAGTGATGTTTTATTTAATAAGTGAAGGTATGCTTATTGGACAAGAGGAAAAATTACTAAAATGCATTGTACAAGTGGTGGTAAAGTTTTATCCAGTTTTAATTGTTCCACAGTGATAATGGTGTTAAAGGTGCCGCTGAAATGAGGAGCAGCAGACGAGTTAATTTGAAAAACCTTTTGGCAGTTTTGCTTCTGTTGTGGCGGAAAATTCAATGTCATTTTCTGATTTATTTAAAATCAGAATGCAGTGTTTTTACTACTTTTGTGTCTCGTCTTTACAGGCTGAGGGATCCTCCTTCTTGCAGATGGGAGCATCTCTGGAGCAGCAGGTTGTCTGCATGTTCAAGGTACACAAAACCATTGCAGTGTTTCAATAAGCGACCTCAATCAGTGTATCATTCTTTCATTTGTTTTTCAATACAAAATTGAAATAAAAAAAAAAAAAATGTTTTTTTGTTTTCTCAATATTTGTTTCCAAAACCAAAATTAAAAAAAACTAATGATGATTTGTTTTTTCCCATTTTCCAGTTTTGGCCACAAATGGGAAATGGAAAACTGGAAAATGGGCGATTCCAGCGTTTCATCAAATTCAGATATTTTCATTTGCTACAAGTTGCTTATTGCAGTCTAAACCACCCCAAATTCCTGGTCAAATGAGCCGCTGCTCTTTTTATCGTGCGCAAATGATCACGTTTTTACGGTAATTACTGTGAAGCAGCTCTGAGGCTGACAGGAGTTTTTCTTTTCCACAAAACTTTACTGAAGAACATTATTTATTATTACAATAATAAATATTTTTGCAACTTACGGCAAATGAAAATATCAGAATTGGATAAAACACTGCAATCACCCATTATCCATTTTATCAGAAAAATTAGTCAAAACAAGTCATTATTTTGTTTTTTTTTAAGTTTTGGTTTTGTTTTGAAAAACGAAGGATACATGGGTTGGCCTAGTTTTAACCTCATTTTTGGGATTGACTGTCATACCAAATGGTTATAGGGTCGAGTCTGACAACTGGGACCATTCGGGCTGATTAACAACAGCAGGGAATCCCTGATCTGAAGTTCTGGCCCGGTTTCCCCAAACTAATACAGTCTGTATTTATGGGAGATTGTACAAATAATTCTCATGGGATCAGAGGGCTTAATGTCACTGATGTTTTGGGAATCAGCAGGATAATCTCAGTTCATTCTGTGACACCCTAACTTCACGTCATCATCGAGTGGAAACATTTCCACAACTGAGAGACATCTATTGTGAAGCTGGCAGGTATATTTTTGTCTTAATATCTTTGTAGTTTTTTTTTTTTTTTAACTCTTTTGAGTGTCAGCCATTTTATAAAACAGAAAGTGCCTTGTTCCAGTGTTTTTTTGCCCATTTCGAGTCATTTTTCAAGAACCATGGAATATTTTGTACTATGTCTCTGATAACACTGAATAGCTCAAATAAAAGAAGAGACTCTCTATTTCATCATGGAAACATGTTTGTTTTTACCTTGTTCCATTCTTGTTTAATCAGAGGTAGATGGAGGCCAGTTTTGCCCACAACGGCACTTTTTGTTCAGAATCCATCCAGTTTGCGCTATAATCGCCATCATCTCCACTTCCTGCTTGGATCTATGTGATATATACTGTCTCTTTAAGCTCCGACTACATCTCCCAGAAGCCCCAACATTACTCACAGGCTGAAGGAGACTGTGATCAGCGACCTGCTGCCGTAAAACCACTTTGACATATTATTACGTCGATGGCACTCAAGCGTCGGATTTCAAATGATGTTAAATACTCAATGAGTCGTTTAACAAGAATGATGGCTGAGCTAACAAAGCTAATGTAACCACTTGGAGTATTGATCTTCTCATTGCAATCAGTCTTCATTTATAAGCACATTATTTTGGGATCTTAATCGCTACATCTGTGTTTCAGCTAATGGAGGAGTACGACTGGGGCGAATTTGCGGTGATCACCAGCTTGCTGCCGGGCTACGACACCTTTGTGGATATAGTTCAGTCCTACACAGATACCTCTTACTTCCTGTGGAACCTCTTGGATGTCGTGACTCTGGAAATGTCTGTCGGTGCGAATGACGGGAGGATGAAGCGCATGCTGCAGCAGGTACGGGTTAAATCTTATTAAGTATGTGTTTACAGAAATTCTTACACAATGCAATGCTTTAATATTGTTTGTGGTTTTAGTCGTGCAGCTTTTGCAATTTTATAAATCAGTACGCAATCGCAAATGTAGCGGCACTAGCTATGTAGCCGTCAGAACTTTGATGATTACTACATTGATACATGCACATTTCTAAATATGGGTCCATGCAGTTTGGAGTGAGTCTGATTAACATTATGCCAACCAAACCAGTCATTTAGTTTGACAGCATTGACATTATTTTGTGAAATATGATCATCTTAGTAGAACATCAAGTCAGCAACCAATATCTATATGTAAGAGCTGATCTAGTGGGTGGCACGGTGGTGTAGTGGTTAGCACAGCAAGGTACCGGGTTCGAATCCCGGGCCTGGGGCCTTTCTGTGTGGAGTTTGCATGTTCTTCCCGTGTCTGCGTGGGTTCTCTCTGGGTACTCCGATGATTAGGTTATGTGCCCTGCGATGAGGTGGCAACTTGTCCAGGGTGTACCCTGCCTTACGCCCTAAGACAGCTGGGATAGGCTCCAGCCCCCCCGCGACCCTATGAGGATAAGAGGTAGAAAATGGATGGAAGAGCTGATCTAAGCTGTGAAACTCAGCAACAACTTTCCAAGCAGGCTGAAGTTTGATGGGAGGAACAGCTGGTGCTGCACGCTTTCGATGACCTGCAGCATTGCTGCATGTTTTTTCTCCTGACAGACTTACTTTCTGTCTGCAGGTGGACTCTCAGGTCGTGTTGGCGTACTGCTCCTACGAGGAGGCGCAGTACTTGTTCCGCCAGGCAGCTGAGGTGGGTCTGCTGGGGCCGGGCTACATCTGGATCCTCCCCAGTCAGGCCGTGGGCAACCCCGACAGGCCTCCACCTCTCAGCTTCCCTGTCGGTGTCATCGGCGTGATTACGGACCAGTGGAGGAAGAGCTTGCGCCAGAGGGTGAGGGAAGGTGTTGCTATTGTGGCCAAAGGGGCTGAGAGCTTCAGGAAGCAGCATGCATTCATTCCTGAGGGACATGGTGACTGCACCAAACTGGCGAAACACTCAGACAACAATACTCTGTTCAGGTGAGTCACACTTTTCTCAGTAACAGTGAATTGTTCCAGACTTTTAGTGTGAGCAGAAGAGCACAACTTCATCTTCACTGAAAGTATGTTGTGCCTCTTTACGTCAAATATAAATTGACCTGGGTTCTTTATTCACAGCCCAATTCTGACAGGGATGTATACCTTATGCCTTATTCACACAATTCTATCCCACCAGTCAGAGGCTTACCAACATCCTGACTCCATGTTGTCGAAAAAACTGAACATTTTGTGTGCTAAATATCCAGTCGAGTCACACTGATGTAAAAAGACATACAGCCAATGAGAGAAGCAGCAGTGGCTGCTTTTGTTCTTTCACTACATGATAGCTAGGGGCCACCGAGAGTGATTAAAAAAAAATAATGAAAGTACTCTTTACATGTGGGAGTGATAGAATAAGGAGAATAATTTTAAGGGCACATGATGGACAGGGGCCCAGAAAGGCCCCTAATAAACAATTACACTTACAATCACACATATAGTTTTCAAAAAATTTGATTTCTTTTCATAGGGCCCAAAATCACTGGCAGCACCCCTGAGTGTATGTATGTATATAGCAGATGTGTTCATGATCAAAAAACAGTGTTATGGACAGTAGAGCCCCAAATTAATTATTTGCTTAGGGCCCCATGGAGGCTTGGGCCGGCCCTGATGGCATCAGCTCCGATAGGCAGTTACGTTCGATGCTATGTCTATTAATATAGGATATCTATGGTGTGAACACCCCAAAACTCTGATCAGGAAGGAGAGAGTCACATAGTGTGAACAACACAGAGAGCACACTGTCCTCCACCAATCAGCTGCATCCCCTAATGACCTACTTCCACTTAGATTAAGTCCTCCAGGGGAGCCTTAGGTATAATTAGGAGGTGATCACCGTGTGTGTTTATCTGTGCACATGAATATGCAAATATCCAAAGTCCTTGATTGCAAGCTACCACACTTTGGTGTGACTTCTGTCCGTCTGCAGGCACATGCTGAATGTGACGTGGGAAAGGAAAGATCTGTCGTTCAACAACCAAGGCTTCCTCTCCAATCCTTCCATGGTCATCATCGCTCTGGACCGGGAGAGAATCTGGGATAAGGTACTGAGCGGCATGTTTGTCCAGGACTCAAATACATTATGCACAGGTTACTGTGGTTGATGGTGATATTTATGTTTTATAGAAAACTTATTTTTTAGGGTTTATGTTACTTAAAGCGGGTTTAAGAATGGTTTGTTAAATGTGTTCCTGTGTGTAAAAAGCCAGCTCCAGTTAAGTTTTTGTGACTATTTATTTACATTTTGGCATCATTAAATGGTGATTGAGCTGCTACTGGATTCATTTTAAACTGAAATATACACAATGATTCTTAGGCAAGTTCTGGTGCTATCAGGAGCACTCTGAACAGATTTATGGCCTTTAATTGCATTTAGAAAACCTCTGCCCTGCACACGGCTGGATGTTGTTCATTATGCTTGTTGCATTGGAGAGATGTCAGGATTTTTTAAGACAAGCACAAAACAAAATGCTGGTTGAGCGGAAAAAAAAATAATCTTGAACAGTTGATCACAAAATAACTGTTGGAATACTCTAAACATCACCAATAGATGATATATGAAAGTGCAGGCACAATTTCAAATCAATAATCTGTGTCTGCATGTTTCCTGTTGAAGCCATTTCCTTCTCTTAATGCTGTTTCATCGTCACCATACAATTTCCCTCCCTCTCACACATATTTCAAAGCCTGGGGCTATATTGAAAAAGTGCGACGAAACAGAGAGACCTGAACTTAATCTCACAGCTACAGTTGAACTCATTTATTTCTGGCCTGGAAAAACCAACCTACTTTATCAATGTCACCTCCTGGCTGGTGTGTATGTATGCGTGTGCGTATGAACATAGATTATGGTTGTGCTGAAGTGGAGGGTTTTGGTTTGTATGAGTGTCTTGCAGCCCAACACACATCTGTTCCTCTCGTCCTCCATCAACAACAAGATGCCACTTAAAACAAGCGTCTGACTTTTCACTCTGCCCTCATTACAGCCCGGCCTCTACTTGTTCTTGCCCTTCTGTTCACGTCATGTAGCTCAACCACAATGACAGGTTCGGGTGTATTTGCTCTTTTAACATCCTCCTGACAGGTAGTGGAGTGTTTAGGTCAAGAGGAAGATATTTTTCCAAAAAGACAGAGTTAAAAGAGAAGTGGATATTAACTCTTGGGGTGCCATTGATGTATTTCAACGTCATTTAAAACCCGATGCTTGAGTGGCGTTAACGTAATAATACGTCAAATTGTTTTTTTCAGCGGCGGATCGCTGATCGCAGTCTCCTGCAGCCTGTGAATAATGTTGGGGCTTCTGGGAGATGTAATCAGGGTATAAAGAGACACTATACGCCATGGAGATCAAAGCAAGAAGTGGAGATGATCACGATTAGAGAGCAAAAGTGGACGGATTCTGGACAAAAAGTAGTGATTTTGGTGAAAGGGGCCCCTATTCTATCTCTGATAAAACAAGAATGGAACAAGGTAAAAACAAACATTTTTTTTATGATGAAATAGAGAGTCTCTTCTTTCATTTGAGCTATTCAGTGTTTTCAGAGTTATAGTACAAAATATTCTGTGGGTCTTGAAATACGACTCAAAATGGACAAAAACGCTGGAACAAGGCACTTTGTTTTTCATCAATCTTCTGGCACTCAAAGACTGACTTAGTTGCCGCATGTTTACACTTTGCACGTCCAGCACAGATATGAAGCCAACTGTTTTGGAAGCGTACTTCTACATGGAGAGTGGGAACATGTGGAGATGTTGGGGCTGCATTTTTTGAGCTTTCAGTTAGTGCGTTCAAACCATGTCCAGCGTTAAACAAATAACTGTGTTCAGTGCTTAGAGAAGACTTTTATTTGGCTTGCAAAGCTTGCTGAGTGTGATAAAGCTGGGGTGTTAAGCCAGCAGCAGTGACTCTGCTGTCCTTACTCTCTCCACCACTGAGAAGTTGTCTGAGTAACGGCTTCCTTCTCTGTGCTGCAGAGTTTTCAACAGGATGCAAGCAGCAAAAGAGAGCCACTGTAGCAAACAGAGTTGTTTCTCTACTGAACCAAGGTGTGCATTAAGTCAAGGAAAGATCTGAAGGCCATCAGAGTACACTTCTCCACCTTTTTTATGCCCTCAAGACAGGGCGTTGTCACTCCCTGATAGGCCAAGAGGGGAAAGCTGTGCTCAACTCTTAAATTGGAGCCAGGTGATCTGAATAAGGCTCTAATCAACTCATTCACATTCAGCTGCAAGGTGGAAAAAAGGCAAAGAGGCATCACTTGCCAAATAATGAGGGACTGCTATGACTTGATGAAGAAATATTTAATGAGAAATATTTATCTGAAAAACATAATTAAATACAGTTTAGGTCTAAAAAACATTTGTTTGACGGCCATCAAAAGGACAGCTGTATATTGAACACATTGAGTGCCAGCCCTTTTTAAAACAGAAAGTGCTTTGTTCCAGTGTTTTTTGCCCATTTTAAGTCATATTTCATGATGCACAGGACACTTTGTACTATGTCTCTGAAAACACTGAATAGCTCAAATTAAAGAAGAGACTATTTCATCATGAAAAAAAAAATTATTTTTATGTTTCTCCATTCTTGTTTTATCAGCAGTAGAGTAGAGGACACTTTCATCAAAAAACACCACTTTTTGTTCAGAATCTGTCCATTTTGCTCTCTGATCGCAATCGTCTCCACTTCCTGCTTTGGTCTCCATGGTGTGCACTGTACCGTCTCTTTATGCTCTGACTCCATCTCCCAGAAGCCACAAGATTACTCACAGGCTGCGGGAGACTGTGATTAGCGACCTGCTTTGACACTTTGATGTATTATTACATCAATGGCACTTAAGCGTCGGATTTTTTAAATGACGTCAAAATACGTCAATGCCTCTCAAAGAGTTAAGTGCAGCATTTTAAAGTGGCACTCATGGAAGAAGTTCCTTGTCTACAAAATATATTTAATTATGCATTTTGATTTTGAAGTATTTGGCAAATTTGAGGAATCTCACACTGTTTCAACCCATATGCAATAATCAATATGTAAGAATGACAGAGCCTCTGCTTAAGATGCACCATGAGAGCCCATAAAAGATTGAAATGACTGATCTTTACAACCGGCATCTCCGTGATTCTGTCACTCACAGATGGTGCTGAGAAACGAGTCGGCGTCATGCACATCGCACCATACCTGCATGCAGATTTTTAAATTGTCCAGCGTTAGCATGAGCAAGCAGAAGAACAAATCAAGAGTTGGTTTGAGAAAGAGGCCTCATTATAGCTAAGAGGAGTGTTTCACATGCAGTCAGTCAGCGCTGGCTGAGCTCAGTATGGCTCAGTAGGTTGGGTTAATATGACAAACAGCGCTGGCTCTCACATAGAGGTTTCACTGAGTTTAGTCCCGACATCGATGGGACTGTTCATTGTATGATGTGACATTAAACAGCAATTCTGGTCCAAAGTGGCGATCGCTTGCTTCTCCCTGGTTACCTGGATGTTGTTGCAGCCTCATTTTACACTGATTTTTTTTTTTGCAGGTGAATTGTTTCAATTTTTTGTTGAAATTTTTTACACCAAAAATACATACACATTTATATTGAACTTTTAAAAACTGAATATTTTGAGACATTGTTTTTTTTACACTGAATTTATTTTATCATTGGGAAAAAAAGTGTCAGAAATAAAAATGCATGCCAGAAATTCAATGGTTTTAAAATTCAAAGTCTGATTTCGATGCTAAAAAAGAAATTTAAATTCAAAATCAGATGGCACATATATACCTCCATAGAGGCATACCAGGCTTGTGCTTGGATGTTTTGGTTTTTACTATGTTTAAACAGTACATTTTGTACCTGTCTAAGGGTGAGCCTCAAGTCACACAGGAAGCTGAGACAAATCTGAATCACATGCTTTCTGACGTCGACACCTCACAAGAACTGACTGGGTTGTTTTATTTCACAGTTTGTGGGTTTTTCAGAACTCCAGATACCCAAATGTATGAACGCAAGCACTGAAAAAAGAGTCTTCATAATGCTTCCCCTTTAGATAAAGCAAAACCAAAGCAGCAAACATGTTAAACACACAAAGACATAAAAACACAGAAAATAAATAGCACTGATCACTTGAATAGTTCCCATTTATGAACAGTGGCATTTCAATTATTTGTTTTTCATTTGAAAAAAAAAGAAAATTAATAATTGAATAATCAGTCACCAAAATGAACACAGATTGAAGGCAACACATGCTGGGCTGTATTATTAATGAGATGCAGTCAGTTTGCTCTTTGTTTTATATTCTGGCTTTTTTATCTTTCCAAAATGTCTTAGTCAAACCCTTTTAAGTCTCCCAGTCCATGCATTAATGAACTCGACTCTTTCATCTTCTAATCCTCTTCCTCCAGGTCAGCACATGCAAATTTCACTTTTTTAAAATAATATTTTAAAAAGTCATCCTGTGAAGTAGAGAAAGACGAGACAGGTGAGGGTAGAAGGGCTTGATGTGCAGAAAAAGTGGAAGCTCAGATTCAAACCTGTCTTTCCTCCTCCCTCTCCAGGTGGGGACGTACGCTCAGGGGATCCTTCAGGTCCGATACCCGGTCTGGCCTCGATTTGGCAGCTTCCTGGAGCAGGTGTCCGATGATCGTCACCTGACCGTGGCCACGCTGGAGGAGCATCCCTTTGTCATGGTCGAGAACGTGGACCCAGGAACTGGCACATGTGTCCGCAACACGGTGCCCTGCCGGCGCCAGTCCAATCACAGTGATAGGTACAGCAATGCTAACGCTAACACATGCATGGCTTGTCACATCTGCACAAAGACACAAATATAAGCACAGAATCAGATACAGACCAAGTGTGGGAGCCCAGTACTTTTTAGGGCACTGAAGTACCCAAAGCTGATATTGTCAGGTTTGAAATCTGGTTTACTTATTGGCTGATAAAACTATTTTAAATCCACTTAAGCCTTAGACGATCTGTGTCTGACTGCACATCAGTTTTGGGGACCAACACATTTGAAGGTTCTTTATGCTATCAATGTAGATGCATTTTTAATCTCTTCAGATAAAGAAGAGGGTCTTGTGAATCTGATCTTTGTTTAGGGAAAAGAGGATGATGTGAAATCCTGATTTTACAGTATGAGGTGTTTGCAGCAGTAGCATAACGCTAGCATGCCAGGGTGTCATGCTGTCTTCTGGTTGGTTGATTGGTTCATGTAGTCGGTTGCAACGGTTGCACTGTCAGATCTGTGGGTGCGTTTCGCAGCACAATTATCGAAAAACCAAAGATTTGTCTCCTAATTGTCAACTTTTGTCTTTGGGATCTTTAATCACAACAACCAATCCTAACTCGCTCATTTAGTGCCGAAGTTTCAGAACCAGCGACTAAATGAACCCTGAGTTGGGTTTATTTTTTTGCTGCTATTTCCAGTAGGGGTGTCACAATCCAATATTGATATTGATCCGATATCAGCAAAAAAAAAAAAAAAAATACAAAAAAAACCCCAAACGAGTACTGGATTATAAAATATCTGATATCAGCATTCTCATACAAGAAGTCCATTGCAGACTGCTCCGGCTCTTCTTGAGGATTTTCAGGGTCTTCTAATTTTTTTTTTTTAATTTATTCTATTCAATTGTAGTATACACATATGTTTAAGTTAAAATAGTGAGAATTTTACACTTTAAAAGTACATTTTTTGTTTTTATTGTATTTATTGTTGTTATTTTTCAGGGTCTTGTAATTTATTTTTTATTTATTCCATTGAATTGTAGAATATTATATTGTTATATTTAAGTTAAACTAGTGGTAATTTTGCACTTTAAAAATATATTTATTTTTTTATTGGATTTATTAGGGTTATTTTTCAGGGTCTAATTTATTTTTTATTTATTCTATTAAAGAATATTCTTATGTTTAAGGTTAAAACTGATGTAACCCATTGGTTAATGGGTTACATCAGTTTTACAGTCAGTTTTACAGTAGGTCTGAGAAAAACTGACCCATTTTTCTCAGACCTACTGTTGCTGACTTTTGTTCTCTGTTTGAGTAATATCACTTGATCAAGCATTTTCTAACACTTCATATCACCAAATAAGTAGTAAATGTATGATTCATGCTGATATCGTATTGGATTAATATCGGTATCGGTCTAAAGTTGGGACACCCCTGGTTTTCAAGACCAAGAGTGAACTGTTAAATCTATGATCACAACTTTTCTCAAACTTTGAGATGTTGTCTTCTTATGTTAAGAAACAAAAGGATTTAGGAAAAAAAACACACAGTAGAGTATCATATATATATTTAAACATTTTGAATCCTCCACACAGAGACATCTGCGCCCTCCCTCTCTGTTTCTGTGCCCCAGTTTAGCTCTGAGTAGACACTGTAAACCTCCACACTTCATTAAACACAGAGTAATTTTGTGCACTGAGTGTCTAAGCACTTTAAAAACACACCTCCGCTGTCAAACATGGAGCAGAAAACAGCCATTAAACAGCTATTACCTCCGACTACCTACAACTGGTGAATGTGCAATGTCGTCATCATGTTGAAACAAACAGAGACAATAGGAGCTCAAAGTATCACTAAAGACTCTTAAACCAAGCTTCTTTTGCTTTTCTATGTGCAAACTTTCAGATTTGACTAAAAAAATCTTGACATTCACTTAGTGGCTTTTTCCCCAAAATTTTTTAAAGTTATGAGCTAATTGTTTCAAGTGCATGTGATACTTGTTTGTTCGG
Organism: Synanceia verrucosa; assembly: GCA_029721515.1. Lineage (NCBI taxonomy): Eukaryota > Metazoa > Chordata > Actinopteri > Perciformes > Synanceiidae > Synanceia > Synanceia verrucosa. The sequence goes on along the minus strand of CM056550.1, from coordinate 21,165,683 downwards.
ATGGCTTTCTTTAATTTCATCAGTAACTTGTGGACTAACACCTCAGGATCCTTCTGTCTGCGTGTTTTCTTTTTACATTTCAAAGTCAGTTCTTAATGAATTATATTTGAGGCAGAGTGATGCACAAAACGTGCAGAGGTGACACGCATGTTTCTGATCACAGACATATTTTTGTCGTTTCTTCTTGGATCTGCCAAGACAGTGTTTATTTTTAATATCTATGTATTTATTTCAAGTTTTTCTTTGTGAAACGAAATGCTAATTATCACTTTCAAAGTCTTTTTCATGGGTTTATTTATGCAAATTTGAGACACATTAGGCTTCCAAAAGCTAAAAGTTTGAATTGATTAATCAACGCTTAATATCTGTTATATCTACTACTGCTGTCTCTATTACTCCAGTCGGTCCATTGTGTTGACTAATTTTGTGATGTGCATATTTTTTCGAGGCCCATGTGGTGATTTTGTTCTATCCACTGTTCAGTTTGTGGGATAAATAAAATCTTAACTTGCCAGCTGTTTTTTAAAACCTAAAGTGCATTGTACCAGCCTTTTTGTCCATTTAAAGACCCACAGAATATTTTGTACTATGTTTCTGAAAACACTGAATAGCTCAAATGAAAGAAGAGACTCTTTGTCTCATCACAAAAAAAAAATGTTTGTTTTTATCTTGTTCCATTCTTGTTTTATCAGAGGTAGAGTAGAGGACACTTTCACCAAAATCAACACTTTTTGTCCAGATTCTGTTTTGCTCTCTAATCGCGATCGTCTCCACTTCCTGCTTTAATCTCCGTGGCGTATACCATCTCTTTCTTTGCCGACTACAAATCCCAGAAGCCCCAGTATTACTCACAAGCTGCGGGAGACCACCCTCTTGTACCTGCTGCCAAAAAAACACTTATATATATATATATATATATATATATATATATATATATATATATATATAGCACTCAAAGAGTTAATGACCTAATGCAATGACTTATCCAGCTGTTTTCATTTGGTGGAAGAAAAACGCTCACATTCACACATGGTTAACAGATCTTTGAAAGGACAAGATGTTCAGCATACCAAAAAAGACCAGAAAAAAGTGAAATGTGTTGCCAGTTCTGTAGCTTTTAAAGCCACATATTTAACACCACATGTCACTGCAACTGGTTGGCAAATTAATTTAAGGGTTCACATTGACCTTCACCTGCTTTAGCTCTATTATTTCTAACTTAATTCTCACAGGTGGATTTTCTCTCTGCTTGTTATTGATCATCATGTCAGTTTCTACAGTATATACGCTGCTGTGCTGTTTACCTGCAGCATGCTGCTGATCTAAGCCTGCTTCATTTGTGATCATACTGCATAAAATCAAATATTTAGAGGACAAGATTCGGCTGCTGCCTCATTTTGTCCAACAAAATACACAACAAGTAAATCCAGTGGCACATGCAACCTTCATGCATGTATCTTACGCTGCTGTAATTATTATAATTTTTGATGAAAAATATGTGAACTACCATCATTTGCTGAATGATATCCAAAATACAAAAAGTGCAGTAAAGAGGGAAAGAGGGGCAGAAATAAATGGTAACACACTTCAGTATGTTGCATTTTAAAGGAGAAGATGATGGATAACACTGCTACTTAGATTAGCTTAGCTTAGCATAAAGACTGGAAAAAGTTGGAAAAACCTAGCAGTTTCTACCTGTTTTCAGTCTTTATGCTAAGCTAAGCTAACCTAACATGCTACAGGCCGTGGCTTCATATTTTCATTATTAACTGAATGCATTCGGTTAATAATGAAAATAATTTATGTTATAATTTTAAGAGGCGAAAATGTGCATATTGATCACCTTTCAATCACCCAAACGATAGCAGACAACAAATTAAGCCTGTAAATGCCATGTTCATGAGCACTACAGTGACTCCACATGTAGCCCATCTGTGTGTATGTGTGTTCGGGTATGTATCGGTTATGCAGATTGCAGAGCTGACCATGGCTGGCACATTAATTATAGAGATAGATATGTAGCGGCTGTTGTTGGGCGCGACGGCACATTGATTGCCAGTAAAGAAGATTTATCTGTCCAACATGGGGACATCTGTCATTGCATGGGACAATGTTATCCTATCCTACCCTCTTTCTGTTTCTCTTTCCCCGTTCCTCTCGGGCTGGCATGTCCCATTTGGATGATGACCAACAAACAGGGAGGAAAGGGAACGGAGAGGGGAGAGAGCACTGCTGCTATATAAATCACTTAATCTCTCTGTGTGGTCTGAGCAGCTTCCCCGCAGAGCAGATGTTTAGCGTGATTAGGACTTTTTTGTCTTGCTCATTAAAAATCCTTTCTTTGGACAGATGATGGCCTCCTTTGCCAGAAATCTGAGCCTACCTCTCTGCGCTGATTAAGAGCAGGAATTCCACTCCAAAATCCTGCTTTAAACACACTCATTTTTTTAGGATTTGATTATTTTTTTGATGGAAAATGTATTGACAAAAAGTTTTGGTTATCAGTTAACTGTTTAAAGTTACAAGGGACTCTTAACTGGTTATGAAACAGTCTCTTGTTAATACTGATGCCTCTATAAGACTGACAGAGTTAAACCAGACCATCAGCGAGAGGATTATAGCTTTTTCTATATAGGCCTAGTTATTCTTGCTGTCTGATATTTGGATCCCTACAAAATCAGATGAAAGAAAAATCGTGGCAAGCAGTTCCACCAGAAACCACTTCAGCAGATCCAAATCTGGCTTCACTGCCTCAGACCTGAAGGCCTGAAGGCTGGAAGCTCCACACCCAGCAGCAGCAGCTCCTTTCTGGGCCTTGAGCAGAGCTTTGCCTCGCTGGGTGCCAACAATGACAATATTATAAACTTCTTTGTAGCTTTAAGTCATTTATCCAGCAAAACATTTGCCTGTTCTCAAATTGTTCCTGAGTTTTATATTAACTAATTGAGTGCCAGCCCTCTTTTAAAACTGAAAGTGACTTCTGCCAGCGTTTTTTGGTCATTTTGACTCATCTTTCATGACCCACAGAATATTTTGTACTATGTCTCTGAAAACACTGAATAGTGCAAATGAAAGAAGAGACTCTCTATTTTTCCCCATTGAGAAACTTGTTGCATGCTAGTTTTATCTGAGCTCTGTGGCTTATGCTGCATTCCAGTTGTACTTGGAAGTTGGAATTTCCAAGTTCCGAGTTGGAAGTTTCAACAGGAACGCCCCAAAGTGGGATTTCAGACTCAGAACGTCGGACAACTCTCACCAACCCTGACTTGATCACGACATTAAGATGTCAGCTCTGTGGGTTAGCGTTGTGTAGCGTTACACGTTACAGCCTACAGTACAGTCAAACATTTTTCCCACACAGAATTACGCTGGAGAACAAACACACCCTCTGCTTTGTCTTTGTCGTTTTATAAAATGACTTGCGCTCGCTTAGGGTTTATGGAGACATGTTAAACCACCATCTTGTCCTCCACACTTCATTATATAGAGGGTGCATATCTATTTATTCTGGCACTGGGGGTAAATTATGAATATACTGCTGCTGACATATTTGAGTGTTTTTGGTCGGGGTTCTTTTTAAAGGTTTGGTCCCTTTGGTTTAAGTAAGGTAAATTGTCATGCTACAGCATGTAATTATTTGGTGAATAGTGTGCTTGCATCTTTTTGTGGCAACGATAATTCACCACGACAGTGTCCCCGCTCAGGTTGACTATAGGACATTAACTTTCCCTCGTGATCACAGTGGTGGTTATTTCAATTATCCTCCTCCTCCTCCTCCATCTGTCCTCCTTTCCTTCCAAACTGAAGCCGCCACCCTGTCAGGCCACGTCTGGTTGTTCATCGCCTGTTTCCTGTCTGCTCACCTGAGAGTCCTCCTGTCTCTGGTCTAACTCCCTCATGGTGCTTCCCTCCACGCTGCACTAGTTTCTGGGCATTTTATGAAAAACACAACTGCTGCTAATCCTCCAGGGATGCTGTACTACATGTGTTTGTGCGTGTGTTGTTAGTGGAGTGTGTATAATGACGACAGGTGGCCATCTCCTGCAGCAATTAATTAACACAACGTTTATCGGAGCTATTGACTCCTGTGACAGAGGCGAACATTTCAAAAACACTCAGATGTGTCTGAAATGAACTCTGACGCTGCTGAAAAGAATCAGCTGGAATGTTAATTACTCGCTTGACTCTTTTTCAGTCGGTGTCTCGCTCGTTTATTCACTCACATGCTGGTATGCTGACTCATTCACACGCTCTCAGTTACACACAAGAAGTTTTTTTTTCAGGAAGTTTGTCGACATACTTTTCAATCTGTCTGCTTTTAACTTTTATCGCCCCACCGTTGCTTTCAGTGTCCCTGTGTCACTTGTCATTCTTTTTATGTTTTCATATGTTTTCCCTCTGCTGTCTTTTTCTACACCCCATTAAGTAGCGAGGCCACAGACAGGAAGTAAGCCTCTCGCACACTGCACGTCTTAATGACCTTTGATTAGTGGCCATCAGAGTCACTCAGCCATCCACTGTCACGCCGCCTCTCTGTGTGTGTGTGTGTTTGCAATTTTTCGGCATCTCCTCCGTCTCCATTGACACCTTGTTAACAGACATTGATTTTAGCTAACGAGCCAGCCATCACCTGCCCTTCACTTCGCTGCCGCAGACGATGGTCGCTGTCAGCATCTGAGCCTGCGACTATTTAGCACCCGCTCTCTGAAACAAAGCAAAATAACAGCTTAAGAAGCTAAAGATAGTCCCAGCTGCCAGAGAGGGGTTTTTGATCACAACATCTGCTTTTGTCATCCTTATTTCAGTGTTATCGGCCATTCAGAGTCCTACACCAAACTGTGCTGCAAGGGCTTCTGCATAGACATCCTGAAGAAACTGTCCCGCACCATCAAGTTCTCCTATGACCTCTACCTGGTCACCAACGGAAAGCACGGCAAGCTGGTCCGCGGGACTTGGAACGGCATGATCGGGGAGGTGAGGAGGCCGACGGCTGCTGAGTTATTTAAAGAAGGTTAAATCCTTTAGTGCAGCAGCTGGTGCAGCTGGGTTGATCTACAGACAAGTATTAGAGCAAGTTGTTTTAAAATGTTCGTCCAGAAGATAAATGTGGCTTTGGGCTGTGACGTGGCCTAATTACATGAGAGGTAAGCTTGCTCGATATCGCCAAAAACAGCAGTAAATGTTGAGCCATAGAAACAGAATGAAGTGATAGTAAATATTCTTTATCCATTTGTTCTGTTTCATTTAAAAAGGGAAAATTTAACTCACTGAATGCCAGCCCTTTTATAAAAACAGAAAGTGCCTTGTGCCAGTGTTTTTGCCCATTTTGAGTCATATTTCATGATGCACAGAATATTTTTTACTTTGATTCTGAAAACACTGAATAGCTCAAATGAAAGAAGAAACTCTCTATTTCATCATGAAAAAAATGTTTGTTTTTACCTTGTTCCATTCTTGTTTTATCAAAGCTAGAAGTAGAGGCCACTTTCACCAAAATCACCAGAATCCGTTTGTTTTGCTCTCTATTCATGATCGTCTCCACTTCCTGCTTTGATCTCTGTGGCGTATACCGTCTGTCTATGTCCCGACTACAAATCCCAGAAACCCCAACATTACTCACAGGCTGTGTGAGAGCGCCCTCTTGTGCCTGCTGCCAAAAAAAACAAACAAAAAAAACCCACTTTGACATGTTTATACGTCTATGGCACTCGTTGGATTTTAAATGATGTACAAACATGTCTTTGGCACTCAAAGAGTTATGAATAGTTGTTTTTTTAAATAGAGACCTACTGTAGCCATGAATTAAGCACAATTAAGTGAAAATATCAAGTCACAGAAAATAGTGACAAACACAGCTGCGACATTCAGTCCCTTTTATCTATAGTTTGGTCTCCACCAACTTGTGAATATCAGGCTGAAATCACTACAAGTGACCTTTATCACATAAAAAGTTGAATGTGTTGCTGTAGTACTCATAAACTGCAATATGTTTTAATTAACAACAAAACAGCCGCCACCAGACCTTTCAGTTAGTTTAATGCCACAGAGAGATGCTGGTTTTTCAATCTTTAAATTGGTTATAAGTCACGAGTCCTATCAAGAGGGAGTGGGATAAAGTGTACAAAGCCATTTTGGGGGGGGGGGGATTAAGCCCATTCAGACCAGTTGAAGGATTACATGCTCCACGGTTTATCAGCCTCTCATGTTTTAATTGTGAAATAAGATTTTTTTATCGCTGTCACACAATTTTAGTAGTATAAGTATTTCAAAGCTGTAAAGAAAGACGGTATTTATGTAGTGACCGGATGGTAACAATGATGCCTAGCATCAAGTGACTGAGAAAGTTTCTTTAATGTTTTTTTTCCAGGTCAGTGATGTGAAGTATGGAATGAATACACATTTTTCTCCCACAGCCATTATCACAGTCATACTATACTATACTGTTGGGGATGCTGGGAGTGATAAAATACTCATTCAGGTTTATTTCACAGAATTATTCAGGAACCGAAAAAAATCGGTGTCCCTTTCTTTGTCCTCTCAGGTTGTGTACAGACGAGCGGACATGGCCATCGGCTCTCTCACTATCAACGAGGAGCGTTCGGAAATCATCGACTTCTCCGTGCCGTTTGTGGAGACGGGAATCAGCGTCATGGTTGCCCGCAGCAACGGGACAGTTTCCCCGTCGGCCTTTCTTGGTAATACAAAAATTGTCAGTTGAAACCAGTGTGAACATCCGTTATGCTTCCTCCCAGGATGGCCTACTTAAGTTCTGTCTCTGCAGACGCTTCAGGAAACTTTTATCCTGCCGATAACTGTAGCTATGACTAAATCCCCTTAACGTGCCACACATACAACTAAATCCCTTTTCCAAACCATAAACAACAAAATTCAGCACAAAATCCCGTACAGTGTATTTCTGTCTTCTCATTTTCTCCTCTTTGCTATCCTCCTACCACATATGTTGACTCTCATCACAGGCCGAGGTTTAGAAGTACAAAAGAAACTTACTTTAATCCTTCATGTTTGTTCCTCCTCCTCCTCCTCCAGAGCCCTACAGCCCAGCGGTGTGGGTCATGATGTTTGTGATGTGCCTGACCGTGGTGGCAGTGACAGTTTTTGTGTTTGAATACTTCAGTCCAGTTGGCTACAACCGAAGTCTGGTCAGCGCCAAAAGTGAGTTTAAAGCCTCTTTGTTTCACTTTTACCAGGAGAATGGTGTGAAAGGTGCGAATGATTGCGACTACAAACAGAACTCCATGAAAATCATTTTTAAAGCGCTTTACAGGAAGCCTGTGTGCATGCCGCCCTGCAACATTGAGAGTTCCTCAGCAGGATTTTGGGGGGAGGGCTAATCAATCCCAGAATACAGCGCTGACAGGGCGTGCCTCGTCTCCTGGTCCGAAAAGGTCATTTTCCCATTTTAATTAGCGTTCGTCGCTGCGCTAATCGAAGAGTGATTGATGGCGGTGGCGCCCTCCGTTGCTGCACATGAGCAGCAGAGGCAGAGAGTGATGGAAACGGGCCGAGGCTGTGAAACTGTTCTGTTGTTTGGATGTTTGCAGAAGGACGTGATGTGGCTCGTGAATATCCACGTGGTTAATGAAAGTTTGTTTTGCTTTAGGAGAGGATGTGAGGAGATCTATACATACCAAAATTTTATGCACAGTAACAAAGTGTTGTTTCTTGGAGGAGAAGTTGCTGCACCTGCTTTGTATTCAGGTGGAGGTTAAAATCTATCTATCAACCACCAGAACAGTGGGGTTTTTTTTGCATCAAGGACCCCTAAACTGACACAAATTAGACCACAGATCCCTATTTGATAGGAATTTAGATTTTTTACATATTACAAAATGTATATGAAACTAAAGACCAAAATAGTCCCAAGAGAGGTAAGATAAGATAGAACTTTATTAACTCATTGAGTACCATGTGACTCTCTATTTCATCATGAAAAAAAAAGTTTGTTTTTACCTTGTTCCATTCTTGTTTTATCAGAGGTAGAGTAGAGGACACTTTCACCAAAATCACCACTTTTTGTCCAGAATCCGTTTTGCTCTCTTGTCATGATCATCTCCACTTCCTGCTTTGATCTCTGTGTATACCGTCTCTTTATGCTCCAACTGCATCTCCCAGAAGCCCCAACATTACTCACAGGCTGTGTGAGAGCGCCCTCTTGTGCCTGCTGCCAAAAAAACACTTTGACGTATTATTACGTCAATGTCACTCGAGCATCGGATTTTAAATGATGTATAAATACATCAAGTTTTTGAGAAGTCACATCGACACTAATATCATATATATAACAGAATGATAATAAAGTGAGATACCTTTTCTAAAATAAATAAATCTAAATAGGAAAGGTTACTGCACTACACCACTAAAAAATGTTTGCTGTTTGCGAAGTGAAAATGAAAAGCCCCTGAAACATTGCTACAGATCTTTACCCGTGCATTTAACTCTTTGAGTGCCAGCTGTTTTATAAAACCGTTTCATAAAAAAGTGCCTTGTGCCAGCGTATTTTACCCATTTTGAGTCATACTTCAAGACATCAATGGCACTCAAGCGTCAGATTTTCAATGAGGTTGACATACGCCAATGGCACTCAAAGAGGTTTACATTGCATGCCCGTATCAAATGCTGGGTGTTGCTATCGTTATTGGACGCTCTGGGAACGAGAACAGGTCAGCTCACCACTTTTCTTTTTGGTGCTTCAAAGACAAAGAAGCCCTTTCTTTCCTCACTTTCCTCCCTCTGTCTTCCTCAGCTCCTGGTGGCCCGACGTTCACCATCGGGAAGTCAGTGTGGCTGCTGTGGGGGATCGTCTTCAACAACTCGGTCCCCATTGAAAACCCCAAAGGAACAACCAGTAAAATCATGGTGCTGGTCTGGGCCTTCTTTGCTGTCATCTTCCTGGCCTCTTACACTGCCAACCTGGCTGCCTTCATGATCCAGGAGCAGTATATCGACACAGTGTCTGGGCTCTCTGACAAGAAGGTAAGAGACTGAATAAACAACACTTGGAAAAACCTCAAGAGTGATTATGAGGTTACTGAAAGTCCATGCAGGCACACAGGAAGCAGGCTGTTTTTATGGAGCTGTGAGAGCCCTGTCTTTGTGTTTTCAGTCGACATCATCTCCTCTTTTTTCTCTTTTCATCCCTCTGCATCGACTAATACACCACGAACTGAAGAGAGACAAAAGACTCTGAAAGCCTTCAAGATGAAGTCAAGTAAAAGAACTTCGCTGTCCTTTCCCTATCAGCGGGAAGCCCAGTGGCATGAATGACCAATCAATTACTGCCGTCTGTCAATACAGATGGTGTCTGAGTCCCCACTTGTCCGGTCTGTCTATCAATATTCCCCCCTGTGCTGTCTACTGCCTCTCCTTCTCGCTCACACTGTTAAAAGAGGCAAACAGCCATAGACTTTCTCCACCACTGAAATGTGTGGCACACTCACTAAACCTGGAGATAGAGCCTCAGAGGAGCTTTAGCGGAAAGCATTTCATTCTTCACAGATAAAACAACTCCCCGGCAGGGATCAGCAGTGCCTCCTCAGTGATTTATGGTTGTATTAGCTGACTATATTAACTTTATGCAGATGCATGATGTCCCACAGCGTGAGGGACTGATATAAATTACCCTGCACAACTCAACGACCTTAGCTGCCCCTTAAGATCCCACACACCAGAGGATTAGGTGGGTTTAGGTCGTAGGCAGCTGGCAGGGTTCAAGTCTCACAGGTTTAAAGGATAAGGCAAAAGTTATTCTGTGTGTTTTCCTATTGTCAATAAATGCCACAAAAAATCAATGATTCAGTCCAGATCTCAATACTTATCAACCTTGACTAAGACCTGATCTGAAGCAGAACTGAGGAAACCCAACACAACCCTGACTAGCATGGATAATTTTATTTCAAAATAGAGACCTGATCCACAAAGGACCTGAGAACAGAGACCAGATAAGCAGACCTGATTCAAAATGCAGACCCAAACAGAAGGAGCACCACAACACTGGCTGCAGCACAATGCACCACCAGTTAATGAGCTTTATTTTACCAGGCTGCACGGAAAGAGTGAGATCAGAAACGTCCTTGAAAGATAAGTTTGATTGAAAGCCAAGTGAATATTCATTTATTATTAACAATGTAGATATGTTAATAAAAATATTATCATTACATGAGACTGTCGAAGCTTTACTACAGGTTCAAATCCCTCTGCAAATACTATCAGTCAAATTAATTGGAAGAAATTCAATTAAGCCTTATATTTTTTCCAAAGATATGAAGTGTTCCCAAAAACTTAAAGTTCCTCAAACAGGTTTTGATGTTCTAATGAATATTTTAGATTAATACTCAGAAGAATGTCAATGTGTCTATGGATGACATGGCAGGGTAAAAGCGTGTACATCATTAAAACATGACATTTTTTTGACTTTTAATCTGTTAATTCTGTCATTTTTGCCTCTGAATGCATTAAAGAATAAAACATATCAGCTAAATTTGTCAACTATGACTGCTAAATCTTCATATTAGCTCCAACTAAACTGTAAAAGGTATTTTTATGAACAATGACTTGTTTCCTATTATTATATTAAAATATAATGAAAAAAAACAGCCTTCATTTTAATTTTTAACCTTCCCTCTGTGACGTTTTCTATTGTTCGAACAGCTGATACTAGAGCGTGATCACATCAGCCCTCTCATTCATTTGTGCTCGGCTGAAAAATGTCAATGCTGTAACCAAGATGAATAGATCTTTCCTGTCTAGTTGAGTTCTAACACAACACATTTCTGCTCCAAGCTGCATTAATGCGTCGCCTTCGATCAGGTCCAGGTTGAAGAGAATTAGGATCATCTGTGGGCAGCGACATGATTCAAACAGACTGATTTCAGGTTCGGTCAGAGCTGAGCGGCGTCCTGTCCTGAACAGCAATGAGTTTGATTAAATCAAGAAAAAAATGGAATGAGTAGTTAATGGATTTCATTTAACTGAGTAGTTCCTCATCCTCTTTACTCCTCTCCTCCCCATCCTTTCATCCTGGTCTCCTTTTGGCTTTTCTGTTGTTTTTTTTTTTACTTTCATTTTACTTTCTCCTCTCATCTCCCCTTTTCTTGCATTTTTCCCTTTCCTCCTCTCCTCTTTCATTTCCTCCCTCTCTTTTCTTTCCTTTCATCACCTCTTTTCTCCTCTTTCCTTTCCTCGTATCTTTTCCTTTCCATTTTTCCTTTCCCGCCTCACTGGCTTTTTTTCCCTTGTTACTCTCCTCTCCCCTTTTCTTCTTTTCTCCTCATTTCCTCCTGCTCATGTCTTTACTTTCTTCTACTCTTTTCCTCTCTTTAAACCTTTCTCTGTCACCTTTTCTTTATCTCCTCCATCCCTTTCTTTTCTTGCCTTCCTCTTCCATCCCCCCTATTCTGCCCTCGCTCCCTTCAGTCTCTCTCCTTTCCTTCCATTTTATCCTTACTCCCTTCTCTCTCTCCCCCCTGCTCTCTTTACCAAACTTCTTCTTTTCTTTCTTCCCTCTATCCTCTTACCTCCCTCTCCTCATGTCTCATATCTTCTCCCTCCCTTCCCTTTCCTCTCATCTTGTGTCTCCCTACAGTTCCAGAAACCACAAGAGCATTACCCTCCTTTTCGCTTCGGGACGGTCCCGAATGGCAGCACTGAGAGGAACATTCGCAGCAACTACCTCGACATGCATACGCACATGATGAAATACAACCAGAAGGGGGTGGAAGAAGCTCTGGAAAGCCTCAAAACTGGGTACAGATGCACCAACATTTTAAAGAGATGTTACACAATTAGCTAAGATGAGACATAATTTGGGTGGCGCAGAGGATATTTGATGCTCTTTGTGTTGCAGAAAGTATTTGTGATTCAAACCAATGTGATGGCTGTATTTTTAGATGAAATACATCACGTCTAGTGAAGCTTACTTTGAATAAAAGAAAGTGCCGTCAAATGTCCAAACTTCACTAAGAACAAGCTCAAAACAGTTTTTGAACCCAAAGTACCAGTTGTGTATCACTTTATTTCTTTGTGCCAGCGTGGAATAATTATTGAACTTTTATAGACCTGAAACTTTTCCGAGATCAGTGTAAATATGCTTTTTTTTTATCTTAGCCATGCCAGCAGCGACTGAAAAATCTCAACAACTTTTAGATTATTAAAGATAATCATTGTCACCAGAGGATGAATCCTAAAGATCAATGTTTCCTTTTTATTTCTGCATTCATATATGTAAATAACATATTTGTACAAGTTGTTCATTGTATTCAATATTTTGGTTTATGACCAAACATCTGCAAAACTAATGACTTTCCCCTTCACTCAGTTATTTATATTAAGTGTTAAATAGCTACTGTTAGCATGTAGTCTCTGCTCACTACTGGTGCTATCACATGATTAACTCTGACAACACATTTCTTAGAAGAAAAAGCAGCTTAAATGTTCATTATGATTGAGTATGATCGTACCTTTAAGACAAAGAAATAAAACTACAACTAAAACTATGTACAAAAGAATTTATTGAATGTCGAAGAGGTAAATATTCTCTCAAATGAAGATGATCTGTTTGCATGCAGGAAGCTGGACGCCTTCATCTACGACGCCGCCGTTTTGAACTACATGGCTGGGAAGGATGAGGGCTGCAAGCTGGTGACCATCGGCAGCGGGAAAGTGTTTGCCACCACAGGATACGGCATCGCTCTGCAGAAGGACTCACGCTGGAAACGGCTTATTGACCTGGCACTGCTGCAGTTCCTTGGAGACGGTGATCCACCTCAAAATAAACCTTACATGAAAACACTACACAGTGTTTAACTGTTTATGTGAGCCACAGGACTGGCATCAGTCCAGTTCAGTGTGTGCTGTGTCAGCAGGGAAGTGGGCTTACAGGGAAGAGTTAATATCCTGCAGAACAGCGGGGAGTGTCAGGGATATGACTCTCTCCATTACACACTCACACACACACATACATCCTTCTTACCTATATACACACTGACACACTCACCATGACGGCCGCCGGTGTGGAATTAATATCCTCCCTCCTCTGAGAGCTTAGGAGCACCCCCTCCCTGAGCTTTCCATGATGATATAGGAAGGAGCGTGTTTATGGTCAGCGTACATTAAGTGGGAGATAAGAAGCTGCTCATGAGGTGTCCACAGGCCTGGAGGAGAAGCCTGTATGGCAATGACAGCTGGAGATATGTCACTGTAAATTATTCTCAGGTAAAAGGTGCTTTAATGGCATTTTTCAATGCGTTTACACCAGCAAAGCATAAAAAGACATATAATTATTGGATGCAACCATAAGGTATAAGGAGCTAAAATATGGTCTTACATCCATTTAATTAGCTTTTAATTACCTTGACTTTGGCTTACTTGAAGCATTCATCCTACATTGACTTTTCGGGCCCACTTTTTACTCTTATTTCAGAGTCATACTTATGACTTGGATGCTGACATGAGGTATAGGTCGCGCAGATAACAAAAGGTGATGTGTACACAACATAAAAAAACAAAGCCGCTGAAATAATCAATGAGTGATGATGGTTGTAGTACAGGCCGAGCAGAGCGTCACCCATAAAGATAGCAAGTGTTCACTGATGTCTGTGGGTCATAGAAACGACGGAAAGTCTTACGGTTAAAGTGTAGGCTATTATCTTCAATAAAGAGGCAATATTTGGTGCCAGTTTAATTTTAACTATAACGTCCTAAGACTTCTACTTCAAAATAATAGAAATGGCTATCTCCAGCTTTTTCTAAACTGTCATATCTCTTTCTCTTTCTCACCCTGTCAACTCATCCTGTTCTTTCTCTTTTTTGTCCCCCATCACCTCCCATAAACCTCCAGGGGACACCCAGCGTTTGGAGACAGTGTGGTTGTCGGGCATCTGCCAGAACGAGAAGAACGAGGTGATGAGCAGCAAGCTGGACATTGACAACATGGCGGGGGTCTTCTACATGCTGCTCGTGGCCATGGGCCTCAGCCTGCTGGTCTTTGCCTGGGAACACCTGCTTTACTGGAAACTGAGACACTCCCTCCGCAAGTCTCACAAACTTGACTTCCTGTTGGCCATCAGTAGGGTGAGAGTCACAGATTAGTAATTGGGATGCTCAATGTTTATGGATGGTTAGTTTCATTGCTGCTTGCCGCATGGAAGTCGAGTTGAGAAATCACTGCTCTGATTTTCACATTGATTATTTCTTTAAGTGGCTGATTGGCCATCTGTAATTGGATGAGTTGAGTAACAGCTCAGTGGCTCAGATTGTCTGGTTGATTATTTTCACTCTGAGTGGTTGGTTGGTATGAGTTTTCTGTGCAAGTGGCTTTTATGTGATGATAAATAAGCATAAATGGATGTGTATTTGCATGTAATTATATGGTATCATCAGAGGGCCTTGTTAAACTATTAGATGAAATGGCACTGCATTGTTATTAAGAATGAGAGGGAAGGCATGGGGGGAGATAAAAGGGAAGAAGCAACACTGATTCTGGTGTTTTCTAAGCATTTAACTTTGATTGCTTAATGTTCATTTGCAATTAGCCTAAATTGATAGCCCGATTTGTTGATGTCGTAGTTTTGCATCGTGGTTATTGAGGCAAAAAGCTCAGCTGAAGTTGCAGCCAGGGAAAATGTCTACGGACACCAGCCTCCTCTGCCATGTAATTACTCCATTGTGCCTGGATCTGGGTTTTATCAGATTAACGGCTAAATGACTATCTGATCATTAATCCGTATGGGGCGGCCCCAAGGGCCAAATTAGATTTGGCTCTTTCAGCATCTCCCAGCCAACTGTAAGCAGAGAGCAGTCATGGGATTTGGCTCTGTGTTTGTCCATGCAGTTAGAGACGGCTTGTTCTGCAGGCGACTTTAGGTGTGTGTGTGTGTGTGTGGTGTCCGTGCGCATTTATTGGGGTAATCCTATCAGCTTAAACTGTTTTTCTTTGAGTCCCAGGAGAATGCATAATGAATTTGTGACTAAGTCTTGCCTCAGTGATAAAATGTGATGTAAATGAAATCAGTCTCTTCTTTAACTGCCAGTGGTGGTTTTATTAGTTGGGTTGAAATTTCGTCTGTGAAATCATCCCCTCAGAGCCGCTCAGTTGATTCAAGGTTAAACAGTTTATTGATTTAATTACCAATGATTAGGTGATCGATACTCTGCTTCTCTTTCCCTTCTGTCTGATTTGTTCTGTTTCACCTCTCAGGGTATTTACAGTTGCTTCAACGGAGTGGAGGAACCTGGGCGTTCAACCGGTTTGGCCAAACCTGACCTGACCTCCAACTACGCCCAAGCAAACATGCTGAAGATGCTTCGCACTGCCAAGGACCTGGTCTCCACTGCCAATGTTGAGACGTCTCTGGACAACGCTACCAAAACCATAGAGCACTTGAGTCGCCATGGCGGCAGCTTGCCTGTTCGTATTCCACAAGTGGCCACGGAGGCAGTACCCGGAGGATTTGCTTACATTACGGAGAATCACTGCCCCCTGACTCCACCTCTCACTGCTGTTACCTCTCTCAAACAGCAGAGAGGTGTGTCCAGGCCCACACCGCTACGCTACACTCTCCCAACTCGCTCTACTTCCTGTCTGTATGATCGGCCACTTCCTGTTTCGAGCCTCAGCAGCCCCCACCTGGCCGTGGGTGAGCCACTCCCTCATCAGCACCCACACCACTGCCAGACCACAGGGAGGCTCTACGTCGACACCCATCCCCACTCGTCCTTCATCCCTTACAACGATCTCCAACTACCAGACATCTACACCTCTCATCCGGTCTCCTCACCTCAAAACCAGCACATCCAAGCGGGCTTCTCGCGACGGAAAAGGAGGTCCAAGAGTTTCCAGTGTGAGGATGGTGATTTGGAGAGGAGAAAACACAGGGACCAGGAAAAAAATGACAAAAGTCCGGTTTATCTGAGCGAGCTCAAAGCCAACCACCTCCAAGAGAACCATATCTCCGCCGCCAGCGTTGACAGCATCTACTCAGGCGAGGTGAAGTGTCCTCGGGTGGAGAACTATGGTTCCTGGCCCCCGGAGGACCTGATGCTGAGAGGAAGACGCCGGCACCGCCGTCCCTCTTTTCTGAAAGCAACCTGGGGAAGCGAGCAGATGCACCAGCTGGACGAATCCCAGTCATCCCTGTCCAGCCAGTCCCCCTCCACCTTGCCAGATCTGTTCCCATGCATACTTACGCCAACCACACCTGCAAAGGCCCACAACCCCGCCCACCTTCGAAACAACCTGTGCCTCCCACGGAACCAGTCCTACCTCCACTTAAGGGAGGACCAGAGGAGGCCCAATGGGCGTAAAGGCCAGAGGCTGCGCTACTCGCACTCAGCCCACCTCCCTACGTACGGAGAAGCGGTGCGACATGGGACTGGAGTGGGCCGTGGGATGGTACGGAGAGCCACGAGCTTGCTCAGCAGACAGTACGCCCACTACCTGAACTCATACCCTGGACTACCCCTTTACCACGGCCCCCTAGACCTGCAGCACCACAGCCAGGCCTCGGGTAGCCATCCAAGTCCAGTGTGCCAGCTGTTGGCTTGTGGTGGCGGGAGATGCGGAGGCCAGCGGGCTCTGCTGTACCAAGACAGTGTGTATGGGGCCTACGGGGTCTATCAGGGATCCCAGACTGGATCCGAGGCCCTGGCAGGTCAGGGGGCTGGGGGCCAACCTGTGGGGAGCCCCTGTGTACTTCGTCCCTGGCGACGGGTGTCCAGTCTGGAGTCTGAGGTCTGATTTAAAGATCTGATCTGATTTTCTTAAGCTGGAAACTGTGGAGTAACAGAGGTCTCTTAAGATGGAGAGGTGGGCATGGTTAAGAGGAGGAAGGTATAACTTGAAGTAATTGTGACTTTTTGTAGTAAAGAATAGAAGTTTGGGTCGGTAACTTTTACAGATGTTTTGGACTTTTTTGATGTATACTACAGCAAGATAAGAAGACTGTACTGTTACCAGTTTATCCTCGAAACAGGTGAAGAAAGCTGCGGGTCGATAGGTTTAACTTGCTGCTTCCCCACGATGCTTGTGTGTTTTCTGTGCTTAAACATGCACTCAGATTTACAATTGTCCACAGTGTTGGCGCATGGTTAAACTATAACCAGAGTTTTCATGCTGTGTGTTGTGTATATGTTATCGCGGATGGTTGGGATTCAGTCTAAGGTGTCGCTCGGTAGATGAACTGTTTACAGCTGGGGGGAGGAATATTGGCGGAATAAAGGATTTGTCTCTTTAAATACAGCCACCAAATACAAGCAGCCACTGTAGCAAGATTTGTGTCAACAGCTGCAATGAACACGTGAAGGGTTTAATTCCAAAATAAGACATTCAATATTAAAACACTTTGATTACAGACACAGAAGAGCAGCCAATTTTCTAAAATGAAATAATCATTTTGAGACATCTGTTAATAAATTTCAGGTAACTTCTTTTAGAGATTTATAATGTTTTGGAGCTAAATCCTTCAAGTCGTCATTTAGTGATGAGTCAAAGAAAGTAGAGACTTTGTGAAAGCAGTCCATATGAACACAATCTGTAAAATGATGAACGTATTGGGACAGCACTGACCAGCACTAGGTGTCTTAAACATGGATTCTTGTTCCTCACTGGGTCTCAGTATGAGGCTGCAGTACAGCACAACACCACACAGGGCCTCACAATTAATAAATTCTGCATCTAAGTACTATATCGATATAGAGATAATGTGTTATTTGAGACTGGTTAGTGTCATATTCATGTATTCTACATATGATAGGAATTTAAAGTCACTTTTAAAATTTTCTAATCACACCGATAGCACATTTTTCTTTTTGTAAAGCTGTTGCCGATTTACTTAAATATTTGTTATTACTGTATTAAATCTATCGGTTGGCCTATATTAAGATTTTCGTCACTTTCTCATTCCCACTCTTTTATATTCCCCCATCGACCTTGTTTTTCCCCCATTCCCCTCTAACTGTTAAATGATCAAATTTAAATGAGGTAATTGAAAGCTATTCTAGTATCTATATTACTTGGCTCCCTCACCCTGTAATTAATCACTTAGTCCAATTAAAGAGCCTTTTGGATGAACATGCAAGTGTGCCTCTTCTTTTTAGACCATTTATCTTTCTGTCTACACCTACTTTAGAGAGAGAAATGGTATTTTAATGGAGAAATGCTACTCTGAAAACAATAGTTTAGGGCAGCCGTGAAGCTACAGCCAGCTTGTCAGCCAGTTAGCTTAGCATAGCTTTTCTCTAAATCTCATTAATTAACACTTTGCTTTGTTTGTTTATTCCATACAAAACTTGAAGTGTAAAAATGATAAGTTGTGTTTTAGCGGGTGGTTATGTGTGGCACTATTTCTTGGCCAAGTGCAGAATCTTCCTGTTTTTGTGCAGCTACACACTGAGGAATAAATGACACAACTGTGAAATAACGGTTTGGGAATATTTTGCATCAAAACTATCCATTATACTCACTGTGGTCAAACCACTGTACAGTTCTCTTTCAGTTATGCAGTGTGTATGTCTAGGGCTTTTAATGTGAAAGGTAAGAGTGCATCTGGTATGCTCCGCTCTCTTGGTTTGTACATACTGAACATCGCAAATTAATTGTTTTTTTTTTCCTATACATAATATTTGTGTTCTGAAAGTACCCCTGACAAAATTATATACATACTCAAACAAGAAATACTCAAAATGTGCAAAAACTCACACTTCGGAGGTGCTGGTTGATGCATTTTATTCTATTTGGCCTAGGACTGTCGAAATTAACGCGTTAACGCGATTAATCTGTGTTAATGTATGAATGTACACGGTAACTCTACTTGGACAAACCGCTGAAATTGAGTTGCCAGAGACATGCTAATTTTGATAGCCCTAGATTAGACAGATAGACTGGACAGATTCAAAAAAGATGGTTAATCTATTTTTATCAGCATATTGAATCATTAGGTATGACTGTGATGTTAGTTTCCTTAATTTTTTTCACTCATGTTCTGCTTCATGACCTGCCAGCACATCACTGGTGACACATTTCATAAGTATTTACCACCACGCAAATTTCGACAGCCCTAATTTGGACGTAGCCAGGCTAGCTGTTTCCTCTTGCTTCCAAGCTAAGCTCAGCTAACTAGCAGCTAACAAACAAAACCAACAGGTTTTGGTGAACTGGCATGTCTTTGAACTTAGGTGAACGGTCACCTGAAACAATTTTAGGTAATGATAAGTTTCTCTGTTTCAAGGTGACCAGTTGCCATGGCAATTACTCTCTCTCTCTCTCTCTCTCTCTATGGTGTTGTCATGACGAGATAAGACTCCATTCAGGAGGCCACATGAGTAATGTGTGGGAGTCCAAACGTTGAGCGCTTTGATTTTTCCATTACTCTGTGCTTTGTTACTGGAGCATTGGCTCAGATTGGCCATAATATTGATTTAATCCTCTGCGCTGCTACTGATCCCATGTTTTTCAGTTCAAGGTAATTGGACTTCTTTTCATCCCCAAAAAGCAGAAAGGGGCTCAGCTTGCCTCTGTAATTAAGACATGTTTGTTGGCCCAGCGTAAAGCCTGGATTTATGCTGGTACAGGTGGATTTTTGATCTTTTTTTGTACAAATATCTGACAACATGGATAGAAGGAAGGATGGAAGGGGCTACGTTACAAATCTGTTTTTTCATCAGGTCAAACGGGTCACCGTTATTGACATTTTCTGTTTTTAGGCCACAGTGCTAGCATTAGTGCTCAGCTTGAATTTATTGCTCAGATATGTTTATTTTTGTATTTCTTGTTCTTCAAAAGAACAGTGGGGTCGTATGGAAGAAAACATGGAGGATCAGCATTTACAGCTTAACTTATAAGCGCTGAATTTGCGAGTAGATGACCATGAATGACTGCAGGCAATGGAAACTTGAAGAAATAACTCTTTATTTCAGGTTTGGTATAACTCTCTAACAAAATAAATCAACATGAAACAAACATGCTCAAAATTTGTCGTTTCAAATTTTGCAGGCAGGTCATGTCCGGCGAGAATTTGCATTTTTCAATTTTAATGGTTGCAAAAAAGGCCAAAACAGATGCTTGGTAGTGCCCCCTTCAGATTATCATAGTCGGCGAGTTTTTCGGAGGAGTGTGAAATTTTGTACGTGCATAGTATTCATTGAGACCTTTGATTTTGCGTTCTTATCTAAAGCACACAGGAGCTACAATTTTTTTCCGAGTGATTTTGTACACATGATCTGAAAAATCTCAATGCCAATGCAGTAAAAACTAATGTGCCCCCAAAAAAGAAAGTTATTTCTGGAGTGGCGACACCGCTAGGGGGTGCTGAAAAACAATGAAATTTCCAGAACAAAAAAACTGTTCTAATTCTGTCATATTGTTTTCAAAATATCTAAAATTTTCTGGGATGATGGGGAATGGGACCAGGAAGACCTTGACAGAGGTCTTTTGTTAATGCAAAGTAGCGCCCCCTAGCAGGAACAAAAAATACCACTTTTTTTATTGTAATGTTGATTTTTTTTGTTGTTGTTGTTTCAGGAAATAACCTGGTGTTTGTGGACAACCTGGCTCTATAAATGGGAAAAAAAACAAAGTGGCTCCAACCAAATCAGTCGGACTGAACCAAATATAACATTCAAAGTTTCTACTGAAATTTTCAAATGAAGCTCCATATTCATTTTATTATTGTTATTTTTATTTTAATAACATGTACAATGAAAACCAGGTAGTGCTGCTTGTGAAAAAGCAACCGGTAGTTTAAGTCTCATCAAGAACCATATTTATTATTTCAGTTTTTGTTGAGTGCTTTGATAACAAACAGTGATTATGCTGCATGCCTGGATGGATCATAATGTGTGTGGGCCACATGTGTGTAGTGGTTGCATCAGGATTGATGGAGAGCCTGTCTTGCCAAATGATGAAAGATGTGAGTCGTGCATATGAAAACATCAATGCAGCACCTGGGACAGGCTGCAGACATCACACACAAGATGAAGTAGAGGAGGGAAGTGAAGGCAGAGATGAAGAACAATTAGGCACCCTCACCAGCGCAGGGATTTAATATTCATATCATGGGGGATGCATGAGTCTATAAGGACCACCATAAAGCTAAAAAATTATTCATTTATTCACTTATGTGCACACACAGACATGCATCACTTCGTAATTTGCCACCAGGGATATTCCGCTCACTTTTATCCGACTTGTGTCTGTGCTCTTTTTAAATGAGAAAATGAAACAAATTGGCTGTCCTGTTGATTTTAAGCACCCAGATCATGTTCATGTGTGTCTAAACAACAACCTTGACCACAACCAGAGCCACAAAGGACCAGAGTCCGGTTTCCTCACACCTCCCGTCTGCGAATAAATTACTTCACATATCGCGGCAGCAGCTCCAGATGCTCTGAGTCACCTTGAGACAAAAAAGGCTGGCCAGCCCTTCCCTCATTGACAAGAGGGAGGAAGGAGAAGAGGAGATAAGAAGAAGAAAAGATATGGGAAGAAATGGAAAGAAATATTTGGGACAATGGTAGAGGGTATTTGTGAGCAGGAGGAGGTAACTAGAGATGTTGAAGATGTCTGAGAATCATCAGAGGAGGAGAGAAGTTATAAGAAAGGAGGAGGAGGGAAGGAGATGAGGTGGCTTTGAGAGGAGATAAGGGAAGATATTAGGTCAGCTGACAGGAGACCAGGTAGGAAGTAAGCACAGAGGGAAAGAGAGATTTATTTGTCTGTGTTGATGAGGAAAACTAGGAAAAAAATGATCATTTCCTGACTGGAAATTCATTTGCAACAATAGCCTTATTAAAAGGGAGGAAAACAAACAAACATCATTACTATTTCACTGACATACATGCCGAAATGTGACGCCAATGACAGTCGCTCTGGTTGTTTTGCCTTCCGCCATCACATTAACTAAATCATCAAAGCAACGCAGAGTGTGACAGCTGTCTGTGCATATGAGGACACATTTTATTGTGCTATAGTGCGCAATTAAGCTTTGCATTTCAGTATCTGTGGTGTGTGTTTCTGAGTGTGTGTGTTGAACCTCTTCTCCAGTCCAAGACACGACGATTGAATCTGCCAGCCGGCAGGAACGTTAATTACTTTGCCAATCTTCAGGCTCACTTCCCACAATCGCTCCCATCTCTGGGAAGGGAATGAACTCGGCCACTCAGGAAGCCCGGATCCAGAACGAGCCTCCGATTCAAATCTGAAACGAGGGAATCAAAAAGATGGAACAATACAGATGGAGTCCAGCCACTATAGAAAAGTTCCTCTACTTGCTCTTAAAGAAATGATGATGATGGATAATAAAAACTAATAAAAATGCTGAGCAGAAAGTGCACAGTAGTGGAAGTTTGTTTCTTATTTGATAATAGCTGTGGTTTATCGTTTTAAATCTTTATCAGTTAAATAAAATAAAATGAGTGAATTTTTGAGTGAAAAAAATTTACAAATATGTAGCACCTCCTTCACTCACCTATGTTTCTCACCACAAATTAGTAGGAAAAGTGTAATTTGGAGGCAGCTTCACATGGATCAGTCTAATTTTTTTATTCCTTCCAACCGGTTTCTATTAGATCAGAGGCTCCAATCCTGGGGCGCACCATTTTCTCAATAAGTTTTTCGGGGATGTAATTTCAGTGTGGCACATCCACAGTGTACAGAGCCTATATATCAGCAGTCTGAGGATGCAACCAGAAACACAGAGCAACAACAAGTGCTCGCCGCCTCCTCGTCTGAGAATCAAATAAACCAACTCCTTGGATCTTGATTTCTGCCTGAAAAGATTCTGTAGGTCATCAGATGAAAGCCGCAGCTGCTATTAGCGGGTGTCGAGCTGCTGACGTCCTGTGAACGACACTATAAAGCACACTCTGTCGCCTCGCCTCTTGTCCTTCCAAGGTGACAGCTCCTGGGGTGTTTTGGCAACGATTACTTAAGCAAATTAACAAAAACCCCACGATGAGCTGCCGACGGCACAGCCAAGGAGCCAGGCAACACACACACACACACACACACGCCATATCATCACAGGGTGTGAACAGACATCCTCCAATCTGCCAACAAGACACATACACTGACACACCGCAGGCTACAGAAGCCAAGACCATAGCAGTCTAATTAACCAGTCCCACCCTCCTGACCCAGTAGCCAAGAGCAGCCTTATTATCAGCCAGATCTTCACTCCTCTCTGAGTCTTTGAGCTCTGCTAAAATGAGGTTCGGCTCTCTGAAAAGACGAGGGAGGAAGATTTTAGTTCGGATGATATTAATGGTGCTTGTCAGTGTTTTTGCCCATTTTGAGTCATATTTCAAGACCCACAGAATATTTTGTACTATGTCTCTGAAAACACTGAATAGCTCAAATGGAAGAAGAGACTCTCTATTTCATCATTAAATAAATATTTGTTATACCTTGTTTCATTCTTGTTTTATCAGAGGTAGAGTAGAGGACACTTTCACCAAAAAGTCCACTTTTTGTCCAGATTCAGTTTGTTTACCTCTCTGATCTCGATCGTTTCCACTTCCTGCTTTGATCTCGGTGGCGTATAGTGTCTCTTTATGCTCCGACGATCTCCCAGAAGCCCCAACATTACTCACAGGCTGTGTGAGTGTGCCCTCTTGTGCCAACTGCCCAAAAAACACTTTGACATATATATTTGTCAAAGGCAGTCAAGCATTGGGTTTTAAATGACTTATAAATACGTCCATGGCACTCAAAGAATTAAAGATCCAGGCTTTTGCATCACCTGGGTAGCAAGATAGAAATCAAGAAAGAATGAAAACAGCATTGTGGGTGTGCAGACAAGTAATGATCAACAGTGAGCAAAACATACAACTTTGGTGTAAGGAGCTCCAAAGGATAACCGTTAGACCGGCAAGAGGAAATAAGAAGTAAACAAAAACATATGATGAGTTGAGCAAAGTCCATTTCAGTTTGTACCCCAGAGGAAATCAGCGAGGAAGCAGCAACTATTAGAAATTTGGAACGATGATTCCAACCCAGTGGGTACAGGGACACAGCGAGCGACCTTCATCAGGACCGCCGCCATCATCTGTCAGCTCACACACTGAGACGCTGTCTTACTCATCCTTATTCTCGATAGGCGTTGTTTTTTAGGCATCAATCGATAAGTGGCAAGGGAAATTACTTTGGTTGTTTAGTTGGTGAAACACAGGACTGAGACTGCCCTGCTCTGCCACACAGGCCTCCAGGTTCAACATTGATTTTCTGTTATACAATGCATTTGACACGCGTCCTCAGGACGGGTGGGCTTCTTCTTCTATCAAGATCTTTAAATATAGCACAACCAGTGGCGAAGGAAATATTTCCTTGCGCATCATCAACTCAGTTCACAGTGGGGGTCGAACTGTGGATCAAGGACATATTACTGCTGTTCCTGCATATATCAGCGCTGCAGAAACCATCCTTTTGACCCTTCTCTTACATTCTCACCCTGCAGCTTCTCCCATGAAAGTGTTAAACAGTCCTGTAAATTCATTTGTTCTGCACTTTCAATGTGACGATCATCAATAGGCACAAGGTCATGTAAGAATCATGGGATCCAAAGCCACACGAAAATCCATCCTGGAGCTTCAGCTTTCAGACAACACGGCGGTGCGTTTGGAAACTATTTCATTTTCGATGGAGCAAAAATGTTGGCTTAAAAGTTTCTAGGGCATTTCCTGAGATGGCGAACCATGAGACCTGGTGAGACTGTGAGAAAACTGTTGCTTCCAAAGAGTAATGACACCAACTGGAGAGTCTCTGTTCAATGCAGTGAGGAAAAATGTTCATTATAATGTTCGTCAACTACAGTTTTTTCTTGACGATAACTGAGACGATAACTAAATAAAAAATAATCTATGATGATGACAGCTATCACAAAAACAATTGACACAGATGTCAACGAATAAAATCGAGATGAAATGTTACGAAGGGATGAATCGATACGTGATCCTATAAAAACTAACCTGGGGTGCATATTTTTGAAATCCAATCAAAACAAAAGATGTCATGTGACCTGACATACTGTGCTACTGGGTGGTTAAGCTTTGATTTACTGTCAGAATTAACACTGCTTTATTGAAAGAAGAGCAAAGAACACCACTCTCTCTAAGATGTGGGTGCAAAACCTTTAAAAAAACAACAAAAAAAACCCCACAGTACATACCATTCTATAGTTTTATAAGGAAGACAAACCAACTTTCTCATACAAGAAAATGTGAATCCGAGACAAATCGTAACAGTACAGTACATCACAAAGTCAGTCTGATAATGTAAACTGATGTCAAAAGTGAGAGGTGATAAGTACACAGCTTGTGGAAGGTCATGTCTTACACAGAGTCGGATCAGAGCCGAGCACATGAAAGTGCACTTTAAGGGAGATGATAAAGTGGCTGCGCCTTATCTGAGTCAGCACCAACCACCTCTGACAACACTGATAGATTATGTGTGTAAGACAGGGAAGATAGCATCCCTGCTTTTAGAGACAAGACCAATTTCTCTGGAGTGAGTTTCAGGCGTGTGATTCAGACTCATTGAACGTCTCTTTCTCTTTCTGTCACACAAACTCACTCATCCACCTGCTTGCTAAATCATATCAGATTCACCTAAGCCAGTGAAATATGAAAAAACAAAAACAAATAGATCTGATCAGAGCACAGCATGTTTTACAAAGCATTATCTATCCAGTGTATTCTTGCACACATTTTATTGCCAGATGTTGCATTGTTTTGCAGATCTATTCATATTTTTATGGAGTGTTATTGTCAGCTTTGCAGTGGAAGAAAGGCCAGTAAAAGATGTATTTTATGATTGAACCATCATAGTACAGGCAATGTGCTTTGCTGCATTTATGCAAACTATATACTGCAACAAAAAAAGACTGTAGAGTCTACATAGCTTGTAGTAAATCTGCTTGACTGAAAGAGACACTGAAGTAATTTGGTGTCTTTGTCTCTACTGGTTAGGCTTTAATCCTTCTCTCTCTACCACCCACATGTATGTATGCATATGCTCTTATTCACTTTCCTTTCCTTCGGCTCGTATATCTCCACCTGCTCGCACTCGTTTCGTTTTCACTCTCCATATATCTGAAGTTGTTCATTTATGGAGGAGGGAGCATCGCACTTTGTGATCGCTCACTGAGTCATCGGGCGTCGTGCCGAGGATGTGAAGCCCATCGTGCCTGTCAGCGCTCAAGGAGAGAGATCACCATCAGGCAGAGATCAAACCAGACGCACTGGGTCGGATGTAATGTAAGGAGAGGAGGAAAGGAGGGGAGGAGAGAAGAGGAAAAACAAGGAGAGAAGAGGAAAAGGGGACAGAAGGATGAGAGGACTGAGGAAAGGAAGGAGGAGACTATTAAGGAAATGAAAAGGAAAAAAGGGGAAGGATATACAAAGATGATGAGGGTATAGGGAAAGGAAAATTAAGGAGGAAATCAAAGGAGAAGCAAGTAATGAAGATAAAAGAAAGGGAAGAATAAAAGTGGACAGGACAAGAAAGGCAAGGAAAGCATAAGATAAAAGAAAGGAGAAAAAAGAGGTCAACCCAGTCTCACAGGAAACCGGACATGCATTCACATTATAGCCTTTTGCTTGTAATTTGTACGCCACGCAAACGTCCACAGTTGGAAAACTACTAACTTAGGTTTAGACAATAAAGCCATTTAGGGAAAGCATCAAAATATAACAGAGTAAGTAAAATATGCATGAAAAACAATGTAACACAACTACAGAAAAAAACATCACTAACATTCAAAACAAAACTAAACGTGACAATTGTCTTTTTACTAACTAACGTTACGTACGTGTAACTTCATAAAATGCAGGTCTTGAACGCAGGTCTTCTGGTTAAAAAACAGCTGTTTGTTAGACGCATCCATCATAACCGGTCTCTCTCACTTTAAATATAACTACGTCATTAACTACAGCATTTATACATAGATGCATTTACATCACAGTTAGATAGATGGTGTACTATCTGCATGGTATGTGGGAATCAAGACAGACATACTTATTGCACGCTAAATGCCTTGCTCATTATTTGGGGTGGGGGAAAAAAATAACGATATGGCAATATATTGCAATACTTTTTCATCCCCTTGCAAAAAAAAAGTGTTTTGGATTTGAGCCAACTCCAAATCCAGAGCAATTTCTGCATGTTGAAATAAAAATTTTAATCAAAAATAAATAAAAAAATATCCACATTAAGGTGGTAAATTTGACAGCCGTTTTATATATATATATATATATATATATATGTATATATATATATACACACACACACACACACAATATATATACACATACATACATATAAATGTACATAATGTTTATACAACTTGTATTTTAAGCTGCAGTTTCTTAGTGATCTATGTAGAATATCACAATATATCACAATATCACAATAATGTATTGTATTGTGACTCAAGCATCGCAATAAATATTGGATCGTGAAGTCCTTGCCAATACCCACCCCTAGTCATTTTGGTGGCATTCATTCGTCTTCTTGTGTGAACGGAGGAAAAGAAGGGAAAGAAAAGCAAAAGCAAAGATTAGATGTCAAGGGGAGGAGACAATACAGGAAAGGAAAGAGAAAATAATGGAGGATATAAAACATCAGGAAGATGGAGAGGCGGAGGTGGAGACAGATGTAGACTCTTGGTCAGTTTTCCCTAAAGCACTGACAGGTGAACAAGCTCACGGCTCAGTGGAGAGCTGCTGCAGACGTGCAGTGTTTTTTATGCAACAGTGTGTGCATGTGTCTCTGGTATCACTGCTGTGTGTGTGTGGACACTGTCCAATCAGCCACGCTTCATTACTTTCTTTGTGTGCTTTTGAATCTGTTTATGCCTGAATGAACACCGCCGGCGATCCATGCTCGAAGCACCGCCTAGGCCCACGGAGTCAAGCCAGGACTCCATTCATCTTTACCTGTCTGCTGCCGCCTCACGCCATCGACCGCTAACCTGATACAGCGATAAGAGGGACGACAACAGGACGAGTGAAAAGAAAGAGCGAGAGGGAGAGGAGGTCATCAGAGGCAGCCGGTGAATGAAAGAAGCAGTTGAGAGTGAACAACGTTAAAAATCCAACCAGACAGACGCACAAAGCAGCATTCACCTGAAGTCACTAATCTCCTGCTGCTGTTCTCCTCTTGTTAAACAACAGCAGGTCGAAGACGGAAACGGCAGCCATCGATTCATATCCAGCCAGGCGTTTTTCTTCATAGCAGAGCCTGGCTGTTCTAGCTTGTTTACTTATTTATTCATGCAGATTTTGTTTCTGATGGGAGAGCCATTCGCCTCGCTGCGTTTAAAATAAAGCCTGATGTGTTCATCTATTACAAACACTCACACAGTAAGGGAGTAATTGCAGCACGGCCTTCACTACTCTTTAATTCACCATAACTAGATTATACACTGCCGGTATGTGGTTTTTTTTTCTGGAGGCTGGGTTTTGAGGATTAATTCATTTGGTACGAAAAGAACTAGCAAAAGCTGGTATCAAATATTTGGTAAGATTTATAGAAGATTTAAAAAGTGGTTTAGCTAATAATTCTGCCAGTTTTAGAGTTTATTAGTTGGTGGAGACCAAAAGCAGTGATAAAAGAAACTTTTTTTTGCTAATGTCTCTCTAATAATGATAATATATTATTTGTCCTGCTCTTATGGGTGAAAAGATTAAAAAAAAAAAAAAAAAAAAATGTCTATGCTGCTTTAAATCTCCAAATAGTAACTTTAGGTGTTGCAAATGAAATTCTGGTATCAGCACTATTAACTGTGCACATCGACAAAAAGACACTAATCCACCTGGTGTGTTACAGGATTAAATTGCAAGCACAATGATTAAGTAGGTAAAAAGGTTGCAGTCCTCCTTATCATTGAAAAAGAATCTGTAAAGGTCACAAATACCTCTTCTCCTACTGACTGTGGCCAGTTGTCATTGAATTATATTTAAAGAAAATGCATCATGTTTTTAATTGTTTATGATCCAAGTTAAATAATTTTTGAATGAATGTGTTATGACTAAATCAGTTTAATCTCATGCTGCACATACAGCAGGGACACGGTGTGTTTCAGGACCGTTGATGGGAGTAAAGGAGGGGTAATGAATATCTCTGTGAGGGTTATAGACTGTCAGCATGACTCCCAAACCCACTTATAAATGGCTTCACGCTCTACAACCTTCCCCATCTCTTGTGCCCTGCAACCCTGGGAACAAAAAAAATGAGACTACGCAATCACTGGGAAATGAAAGTCAAACTAAACCCTGCCCATGGGAAGTTTCCCATGATACACCTGGACATTTGTGTTGCTCCACGACTGTGGTTTCTGGGGTAATTTTGACCAGTTGACTGGGGACTGTATGTCTACTTGGGGACAAAATTGGTGTCCCAATTTGAATTTTTACTGCGGCTGCATTCAGCATGATTTAATGTGGTTTCTGTCTTAATGGTTAGGTTAAGGGTAGTAATTGGGGTGAGGGTTGGGTTAACCATCCAGGGAGCGAAAAGTATGTTAATCCAAAATGTATGCATGTGTGTGTTCTCATAGATTCCCTTTAGCTGATGTATCTCCATTCATTTATTGTTTCTAATGGTGACCAAAGTGGTTTTGTTTCAAGGAAATTACTTTTTTATTACTCTGAGTGGCTTCTGCCATCATTTCTGTCACATCTGGAAATGCTTTTATGCAAAAAAAAACAACAACAAAAAAAAAAAACTCTAATATAATAAGTGTAGAGTTTGGGTATTGTTTGTGTTGTTGACTTACAGCTTAGCCAATGCCTTGTTTAGATCTAGCGGCAAGTAATGGATGAAATGGAAAAAGGAGCTCTTTAAACTCCAAAGTTATTGGTTTTCAAGTAGAATCTGTATAAGTGTTGTGCTGGCGGGCAGATGAAAGCCTTTCCAAAGAAAGTATATAACTGTGTCTTTGTAGAAGAAATAATAAAACTATAACCTCAGGTCTTGGGTTGGGTGTCTGATTCTGGGCAGAGTTCACAGTGACAGCACAAAGCTTTTCACAAGTGCCAAAACTCAACAAACAAAGAGAAAAGAAAAACAAGTTTGGAATTATGAGGAGCAGGTCTGTTGTTTTGTTTGGCAGACTCACTTAATATTTAGATCTACTAATACTACAACACAGTTTTTCAATGCAAGCAATGTAACTAATCAAAACCCAGTTTGTTGCAAGCACAAGTCATTTGCAATAACTTTAAAAACAAAAATGCTCAAATGGCAATTAATGGTTTAAAATAATCAACACTGACACAACTGGTTAACTGAGTGCCATTGACACAATAATATGTCAAAGTGGTTTTTCGGCAGCGGGTCGCCGATCACACTCCTGCATCCTGAGAGTAATGTAGGGGCTTCTGGGAGATGTAGTCAGAGCATAAAGAGAGGGTATACACCACAGAGATCAAAGCAGGAAGTGGAGACGATCGAGATTAAAGAGCAAAAGGGATGGATTCTGGACAGAAAGTGGAGTTTTTGGTGAAAGCGTCCTCTACTCTACCTCTGATAAAACAAGAATGGAACAAAGTAAAAACAAACATTTTTTTATGATGAAATAGAGAGGCTCTTCTTTTATTTGAGCTATTCAGTGTTTTCAGAGACAGAGTACAAAATATTCTGTGGGTCTTGAAATATGACTCAAAAATGCTGGAACAAGACACTTCCTGTTTTATAAAACGGCTGGCACTCAATGAGTTAATGTGATTAATTTACACGATACATGTGCATGTTTTTTTGACTGTCACAAATCTGTCACAAGATAATTACCTCCTGCATTGCATCACACTTGTCTGATGGTTACCCTTTAATCTCTCTTTAACACGCCTTTATGTCTACATAGTTTTTTTTTTATTTATGCTATGAGAAAGATATTAAAGTCATCCATTAAAGAGATCTCATTGCTATAAATGGAGATAAACATATCTGTATAATTGCCTCTAAAAATAATGAACCATTTGAAGCTTGTTTGACCCCAACGTCTCCAACGTCTTCTTTTTTGTAATGTAAAGCGATCCACGCTGTGCTATCTCCTCACGAGCCACTTGCCAAGCGAATCAGAAGGTTTGACAGGATCTCTTGAATCGTCGTCCTTTCATCTGTCTTTCCACTCAACTGCAAAATCACAGATGTGAGAAAAGGCAGGACAGATTCATCATATAAGAACTCTATGAATTAAAACACCTGCGACTGTACATGAAGTGTGTGGGAGCTGTTATGTGCCTCTTGCTTTCTAATGTTCCTTTCCTTTAGGCAGACCTGTTCTAATAGTGCTCCTCTCTTCTGTCCAGAAACACATAGTCGTCTATTACTGCCCTCATTCTCTCACTTTTTCCCCTTCAGGGCTCAAATGAACAGAGCAGTAATGGGAACATCACTCGTCCATCGCTCTCTTCCTGCTCTGTGCTTCATCTTTTCCTCGCTTCGCTGGGAAGTAGACCGAAAACCAGGAGGTTAACGATGACGAGGAAGAGCTGGCTGCCTGTATCGTTGAATCGACCTCATGTAAACATCCTGTATGCACACTGGGAAACTGACTCTCCTGTACAGTACTGTAGATCCCACTCGCAGTGAAATATTGTTTTATAAAACGTGCATAATTTTGTATTAATGAGAATGTGGTGAGAATTATTAACACTGCTTTATCTTACACTATGATCAGCATTCAAACACCAGAGTCCATTTCCAAGCAAGTAAGCAAGCAAGTTATATATGAACATGACATGAAAGAGTCATCCCTCCTCTATCATTGTTTTTCTCTGCTAAAAGGGTTATTTTTGGGGAGTTTTGTAAAGGACATTTCCTGTACAGACTATGAGTCAAATATGTAATTTGTGATATTGGGCGATACAAGTAAAACTGACTTAAAGCTATAGTCTGTAATCCTGTTCAGAAGCACTTTTTGTTCTACTGGGTAAAATGGTCCTTCCACCCTGAGAGCAGTCAATACGTTATGTGTTCAGAAAAAAGGATGGAAAAGAACCAGACCTCTGTGGAAGCTACAGGACTGTAAAAACTGTGACCAATCCCTGCCATTCGATCTGAATGAAAAGAACCAATCAGATGCTTTCATGTCTCATCCTGCTCACGCCCCCCTCTCTTAGCAGGAGAATACGTTCTGTAGGGAACAATGGAAGAGAAAATGCAGCCAAAAATATTTACTTTAGACGGCTCACAAAAATAAAGCTAGAAAAAAAGCTAAACAGGCAAAGAGAAGAAAGAGGGAAGCAGAAAACTCTGGATAAATCTAAGAGGACAAACCAAAGTGAACATCGGTGGAGACACTGAGACATCTGAAGGGACTGAAAAGTGATGCAGAAGTTGATTTCTTTCTGTTGCTTGTTTAGCGTCGGGAGGAGTTATTATTTTCATGAAATATGTAAAGTTTGCCAACTTAGCTACTTTTGTAGCGCATATTAGCCCGGTCCTAACATTAGCTTCTCTGTGGGTCGTTGGTGCTGCTTGTATTGAAGAGGTTATAGAATATGACATTTTGACATATTGCACAGCCAGTCTCCAGTGTCTTGTGATAAAATGACAGTGATGATTTTGACCAGGACATTTTACATGTGGTGATGTAGCATAACGGCTTTCCTCCCCCTGCTGAATCCTAAAGTCAGATGTTCAAGTTTGAGGGGGCGTGGCTTTGGGCGGAGCACTAATGGGAAGAGAGGAGGAGGTGGAGTTTTGAGGAGACTTAGAGGAGGTGTCACTTTCAAATCTTAACATCACAAAATGTAAGTAACAAAATTTTCACGCTGATGTACAGTAATTTAATTAAAATGTACCCGAAATGTCTGCAAGGTCTTACTTTAAAAGCTGCCTAACGCAGAAATGGTCCATGACAGAAAAGAAAGCAAAGGAAGCACATATGTTTGTCCTCACAGTGCTGAGTTTAACCTTGCATTCAGTTATGTTGTCTGTGGAGCGTGTGCTGAATGTGAGCGTTTAGGAGGAAACAGTTGTGTGTGTGTTTAAGAGAGCTGCTATATGTGAGGCGGTATGAGAGGATATGACAGGTCAGTGCTGTGGAGAGAGGGCAGAGTCAACCTTGGTCGTTTTATTGAATTAAAGTTTTCATTACCGAGTGAGACATGGGTGAGAGGAAAAGGTCAGGAACATTTTCGGGAAATTAATGTGGTCCTAACAGATTTGCTTTATACAGTTGGTGCTGTGAAATAATGTTGCCACTACAGTAACTACAAGAGTTTTAACTGGTTGTTAGAGTAATTGTGGTGTTCACTCACTGAGTGCCAGCATTTTTGTCCATTTTGAGTCATATTTCAAGACCCACAGAATATTTTGTACTATGTCTCTGAAAACACTGAATAGCTCAAATGAAAGAAGAGACTCTCTATTTCATCATGAAAAGTTTGTTTTTACCTTGATCCATTCTTGTTTTATCAGAAGTAGAGTAGAGTCCACTTTCACCAAAACACCACTTTTTGTCCAGAATCCGTCCATTTTGCTGACAACTTTGCACTGAAACACAATTTAACTCTAACAGTGTGTATCGTATTTATTATTTCAGTGTAAACCCCATGAAAAATCCATATTTTCTAACTCCTTATTAATCACAGTTCTGACCCTGAGGAATTATAGATGTCTATTTTAATATAAAATACCAAACAATTAATACAGTTAAAGTTATGCATCCTTTGTTAAATATGTTGTTCCTTTAAATCAAAGAAGACAACAAAGAAATTCAGATTGAGTTGAGTCAGGAGCAAACCGAAGCTAAAGCTTTAGTGCTGAAGGAAAAAAAAAAAAGGAACATGGCTACAAAGAAGGGTGTTGTCTGAAGCTCCACAGAGGGTCAAACACATTTGTGTCGTGTGGATGAGCTGCCATAGAGCAGCACTACAGGGATGGTGGATATGTTTGCAGGAACAGGGGTTGGGCGAGATCACAAGGCGATCACAGGCTGGCAAGTGGAAGTGAGAGTGGATGAGGAGGAGATAACAAGATGTGGGGATAGGAGAGTGGAAACTGTGAGAGATGATGAGTGATACTCTACAGGTACTGCATTGTAATCAACAAACACACAATGATATAGATAGATATAGACAGAAATTACATGTTTTCCTGCTTTCCTCCTGTGAGCTGCTCTGTACTGCCATCGTACAGCTGGTCATACTTCTAATTAATTTGGATGCACTGGGGTTGGGCCTGATGAATATTGAATACCAAAGTGTCCCTAGACACTAACCCTGTGGAATTCCACAGGGATAACTTCTTAGTTTGGCTGCAGGTTCACACCTGTAATGTACAGAGTCATATGTGATCATGGACTTTACAAGGTCAACAGACATGACTTGATTAGTTGTGTCATACTCATACAGTTTTGACTGTTTTCTCCAGCATGTTCCAGTGTTTGCACACGTGTACAAATAACACCGTCGAGGCAACTGAGACGTGGCAGCCACCTGCCTGGTTTTCATCTTTGGCAGGTCGACCCTCTTCAAGCTGCTCGCAGCCAAAACATTTCCGATGCTGCCAAACAGTAATACTCTGAGCCTGATCACAAACGTGCAAACAAAACTAATGTTGCCACACACATGCGCCAACACAAGGCAACATTCTCAGTGTTGCCTAGAGGTGAGAGAAGTGGGATCGCCACCATTTGTAATGCCCTCACCAGCTGGAGCGTGGGAGGGGATCATACGCCACTGAGATGCCCACAGGGCTGCTGGGTATGTCTCAGGTGTGGCTTTACAGCACCATGTGAATATGAAGGGCAGATCTGGTGAGCAGCAATTTAGCCTCTCAAGAACATAACATAAAATAAAATAAGATGAACCTTTATTAATCCCAAAGTGGAGAAATATACTGCATCACAGTGGCAAAGGTACAGTGATAGAGCAGTATAAAGAGATATAAAAAATACAAAACATTTTAAGAGCAGCGACAGTGGGACAAAGATAAGAGGAGAGAAATAAAATCTTGAATGAAAAACTAAACAGGGTTCAGTATCTGGGGAGCATGAAAGTGCTTAGTGAAATCAAAACTATAGCTTTAGATCTATTTCTTGAGTTCAAGTGGGAATTTTTTTATCATCAACAAAATTTCATCATCTGGACTGACGAGAAACCAAAAGCCATAAAACCCAAACACATAGTATCTTACGTATGGGGCTCTCTAATAATAGCTCCCGTCATTCCCAAGGTGACGCTAGGATGTCGGATGATAGTTCATAAATTCCTGCCCTAACATTAGCTTGCATTATTCCTCCCTCTAAAAACACAAACTGACTGAGCCCAAAGTGACCTGACACACCACGGTCCTGAGGCAGAACCGGAGGAAACACACTCACACTGACTACGTTTCTGTGCAGTGGCTTCATGCAGGGCGATGGAGTGTCAGTCCTGTTCGGCTGCTGTGAACAGAAAACAGGTGCAGCAGTCGACAGAGGAGGAGGACTTTCTCCCCTTACTTCCAAATAAAACACTTCCCAAACTTTCTTTGCGCCCACTAATCCCCACACTAAACAACTGTCATTTAAAATCAGCAACTTTACAACAAGGCACACAAATATGCTCTCCGATGAAACTCGTTCTGTGAGAAATGTGGGACTGATTTCTTCTATCTTCTATTTGTCATTTGGTGGGACATTTTCCTTTAGCCAAATTATACGTTCCTGGATAAATCTGCACGTTCATCCAACTCACCTCACCTTTATTTCACCTTATAGACAATGCATAGTCTATAAGGTGTGATATAGTTTTATACTTTTTAATTTATTATTTTTTTATTACATTTTTCTTGTCATACTTATTTTTTTATATGTCGTGCACCATAGTTTTATACTTTTTAGTTTACATTTTATTTTATAGTTTTTTAATTTATGATTTTTTTATTTTATTTCATAGATTTTTAATTTATTCACTTTTATTTTATTGTTTTATATTTTAATTTATGAATTTGTTGTGATATTTTATAGTTTTTATTTATTCACTTTTATGTTATTGTTTTATATTTTAATTTATGAATTTGTTGTGATATTTTATATTTTTTTATTTATTCATTTTTTTATTTTAATTTATAGTTTTGTAGCTTTCAATTAATTCTTTTTTTTTTTTTTTAATTTTTTCTTGTTGTAGTTATGTTTATATGTCATGCACCATCATATTAAGTCAAATTCCTCTCATGTGCAAACTTACTTGGCAATAATCTTGATTCAAATCCAGATGGTTTTACACATTTTAATGGTCCAGGTCAGAGTAAAACTGATAAAATGAAGTTAAAGTAGAATTCCCACACTTAAAATCATATTCAAGCAAGAGCGGCCCTGGTTTAATAAGCAAAATGTTCCCAAGATATGGTATATTTTGCACATAATAGAATAACATTCACACAGGAGATTGTGTGCAAGATGAAAAATATTTTATGTTACTAAAAGAGAAAGTAAAAAGTAATTTTACTGCATGATGTACAACTTCACTTCAGAAGGGCAAATAATAATTAATTATTGATTATGTGACATTAAACGCCTGATTTAACTTTAATTGGAAATTATTCATTAAAAGCGTGTTCAGTATGCAAATTCACAGGTATTTATAGGATCTCATTAACATCTTGCAGTCTGTTGTCATGTAACTTCATATGAACCTTCATTGAAAGTTATTTAAAAAAAAAAAAAAAAATCATTAATTTATCATGAATTAGGGGATCCTGGTTTGTGACTTGGGCATGATCGGAGCCCAAATTTTCTGGCACAAAGCCAGGATTCTGTATTGAATACTAAAAGAAAAAAGATATCCATCCTCTTTTTCTGCAGCTTTTTAATAATAATGATATCCTCAGTTCAATAATAAAAAAAACAATTCCCCAATAATGACTTAACCAAACTTTTACACACTGTAGAATTAAATTAACTGGACACATTTATCAAATCAAAAACAAATGTCACTTTCAGTTTCAGTTGTTGTTAATCAACTGTCCTATTTCTGTTCAGTTTGTCACATCCATCACCTCTTTCTACTCAGCCTCATGATTTCAGTCATATCTGGTTTTGCATTACTTTTCTTTCTTTTTTTTTTTTTTTTTACAATAATGCTGATTAATCTTCCATTTCATCAGTAAAGTCACTGCAGCATTTGCTGCTCTTCACTACAATCCGATGGCTCAAAGACAAACAGATGCTGCTTCAGTTGGATTTCCCTGCATTCAGTTTTAAAAAGACCACAAAAAGACAAAAATGTATATTGTAATGACAGTCTAAAGGACCATGACTCAGCTCTAGAGTGGTGTAACACTCCTTCCATGTTACATTTTACAAGTAGAACATGAAGGTATTTTGGGACACATCATGGCACAGATTTTTTCGCAGGCGATGGGCCAGATCAGATTGCAGATTATGGTTACAGATTATGGGACACATTAAGTCCATTGTCAGACAGATGGGAACCCATAAGGGGGGTCTTTCTGAAACAGCATCCCCCCCCACCTGTCTTCATTCATGACCTCCAACCTGGAGCCACCACAGGGCCAATGACTGATGATCCAGCAGATGGAGGAGTTCTAAGCAAACACACTGATGATTTTTAATGTTTCGGCTTCATAATCTCAAGTAGCACGTTGACTTCCTTCATGCTTTCACTTATTTATTGGTCTGTGTACCTGGGGCCATTTTTTCTATTTCTCTTTCTGAAACACAACCAATTTAATGATCATTCTCTGGCCCAAATGTAATTTTTGGTAAATCTCATCCTGGCTGCAGACTCCTGCCAACCAAATCTGCAATTGTTGGGCTAAAACCGCAAAAGACATGCTAATTGTGGGAAAAAGTCTGAAATACTGCTTCTAGTTCACCTGCAATAATAAAGAAGTAAAAAAAAAACTGAATTTTTGCATGTTGGATTAACATAGATTGGATTCTTCATCTTTAACTGGTAAAATAAAAATCCATAATGGGAAAATTACACAAAATTCAATTTTATGGCTGTATTTTAATGTAAAACATTGTTTTCCGATTTGCGTTTTGGTATCTGAAATAGAATGAACCCTTATTGTTTCTAAAGTTGTTTTTATTTATTACAGACATTCTACACTGAGGCAATTCCTGGAAATTAGGAAAGCAATCATAGTCTGAATTTTAATCAAGAAACTCACTTTAGAGTTTGCAGAAGGCTGCTGCTCTCAATTACAACCCCTCTGACTTTATCTGTCGAACCGGAGAACACCAATGAAGTGCCTCTTTCCAAACCTTATATCACTCATAATCACATGAAACTTGCCTACATTCAATTTTGAGGTTATTTTCAGGTTGTTCTTAGCTTGAAATTGACAGAAATTGCAGAATTACAAGTCTGATTTCCGAGTACTTTGATGATGGCATGTTTGCTCTGCATTTCCTGTCTAAAGAAATGTACATAAAACAGCTTTTCAAACAGGATGTGTGTCTTTGTGACATTAGAGTACAAGGGATTATCAAAGCCCATACAGTAAATGTTTGTCTCAAACTTTATGCCAATCCTACCAACAGTTGCTGAGATATTTCCACCTGAAACTAAAGGGTGGATGGAGCGACGGTGACGTGTTCGAGTCGTCTCCTCCCCTCAGACGTTGGTCCATTTACAAAGCAAGTGGCTACCGAACATAACCCCAAAACCACAAAGTCAAACTGGATGTCTGTCATACTCTGACCCCCCGCCATCCTTCTCGAGGAATGACTTCAGTCACAGACTAGGATAAAGTAAATCTCCTGGTCTCTCCTCTTCGTCCTTCCTTACATGACATCATAAAGCCATAAATATCAGTTTCAAGATCAGACACAATATCTACCATTCCCCAGTGACTGAACAAAACAGTCACATACAGCTAGATAGACGCACAATAACTTTAATTCAATAAAACAGCCAAGGTCGACTGTCCCCTCTCTGCGGCGCCGCGCAGACTCGTCATATCCTCTCAAACCGCTGCACATTTAGCAGCTCTCTTAAACACACAAGTCATGTGCAGGACAAAGCAATGTCACTAAAATACAACAGTTCGTCCCAGAGGACAAAGCTGCATCAATACAACTGTGAAATATCGCCTCACTGACCTGTTTTTCAACCCCATGTACTAGTACACACTGACTCACCACTGCAGCCTCTCCTGTGTATTTCAAGTCCTCACACCAACACAGTAAAGTCTATTTGTTGAAGCTATAGTCTGTCATTCTGTTCAGAAACACTGTTTATTCTACTGGGTGAAATGGTCCTTCCATCCTGAGAGCAGTCAATACATTATGTGTTCAGAAAAAGGAAGGAAAAGAATCAGACCTCTGTGGCAGCTGCAAAAAAACTGACCAATAAACTACCACTCGGGTCAAATGGAAGAACCAATCAGATGCCTTCATGTCTCATCCAGCCCACGCCCCCCCCCCGTCTCGCATCATATTCAGCACACTCCTCTGCAGAAATACAAAGTTAGCAGGAAAGGGGCGTGGCTTTGGACAGAGCACTGATGGGAGGGGGACGAGGGGCGGAGCTTAGAGGAAGTGCCACTTTCAAATCTTGCTAGCTCTCCTACATTACCAACTATAGCTTTAAAATTTAGAGAAGGACTGTAGTCATAGCATACCTTGCTGCACTTTTTCCCACAGTGATATAATGTCACAGTACTTCCTGCCTGTATCTATAGGACGGTGTATAAATAGCACAGGTGAAAAACGTATTTAAGCCTTTTATTGTCATTTTTACACCGTGTAACAAAAGCAATGTTAACGTCCCTAGTTCAGGCAACAACTTATACATTTAGGTTTAGGAAAAACTTAGTGGTTGTGAAAACATTGTAACGGAAATACAGAAAACATGACCCAAACAATTTTCACGACAATGTAGCAACACTTTGGGTTTTGAACTCCAGTCTCCTGGTTGAAAGTCCTGTTTCTGAGCTTAATATATCTACTTGGATCCATTTCAAACGATGTGCCAAATTCAAGAATGGTGCAGTTTTTGCACACAAATGACAATGTCCCGCTGCAGAGAGACGGGTCATCAAGAAACAGTCCAGTCCTGTTGGGATCTGTGGTGCAGCTAATTCAGCACCTGGGTGAAGAAATAAAGGTTTGAGCCGCCCTGCAACTTTTAAACTCTGAGATATTTTTCAAAGTTGACATCCAGAGTGAAGCCTGAAAAGCTCTCAGACGGCGTGAAGGGGTCTTGCAGGCTTTGTTTGCAACCTGTAATTTCGGCAGTAAAGTTGTCTGTTTTGATTCTTGTCCCTTGCCAGAACCTGGAGTGAAAAAAAAGCATTCCCATAGCAGTCTAAGAGGGGGGAAAGTAAAAAAATCTGCACTGATCCCGAGGCTGTAAGACAGCACTTCATAAACGTACAGAGATAAGAGGAAAACAAGAGGGCCTTGGAGGAAAATAACAAAAATAACCGGAGTTCCTGGAAAGTTTTGAAAGCAGAACATTTGCTAAACTTTACCATCTTGTTACTTCTACCTTCTCAACTGAACACACAGTAAAGCATTTTAACGCAGTAAAGCATCCATGTGTCACTCTCTGCCCTGCATTCTGCACACAGATGATGGCCCAGATCAGCTCGACCCCTCCATCACACAGATGGGAACCCACAGGGGGGTCTTCCAGACTCAGCACCCCTGTCTTCCCTGCTCGTCCTGATTCATGACCTCCAACCTGGAGCTCAGCACAGATCAGACGACTGACTGTGTGAGAGCTCAAAGAGGAAATGAGTACGTACGTCATGTCACAGACACCTGGAGGTTAACCTGCACAGGGAGGTTTTATTCCTTTCTGTTTGTATGTGGAAATCCAGTCGCAAGCAAAAAAAAAAAAAAAAACCCTAGATAAAACTAGAAATAGAATAAATAGAAATATTTACATTATGTACTAAATATCAGAAAAAAAATATTTTTCCACTGCAAACAATATTTTTTAATTAATCATATCAATAAATAACACAATGACAGAATATCATGCATTATTTTTTTTAATAGTGCTTTTCTGGTTTAGTTGTCTTATTTCAAAATATGTTTTATTTCATTCTATTAGGAACAAAGTTAAAGATTACTTCTTATACACTGTACTGCTTATTATTTTCTTATTCTTGTGTTGTCATTTTTTGAACAGAGAATTTCTTCAAGTGTAGATAAAGTTCTGTATTATCTCTATTTTGGTAATGGGGTTCATACAGATTTTTTTTCTCATAATAAAACCCCTGTGCAAGCAATACAAGCTTCTCCCAAACATCCGTCAGTGGAACGACCTCATCAGAGGCTCACTGAAGGTCAGAGTTTGACAGAATAAGACGAAGTGTGACAGAGGTAATGTGTTTCTCACATATAGACAACAATCTCCTGATGCTCTTAAATCTCCTGTTTGTCATGATGGAGATCATGTGTAACCATTTAGTTTATGATATTAATCTTTAGGTTGACAAGAGAACAACTTTCACTGGATATTAAAAATAAAAAGTCAACTGTACTTTTTATTTTACTTCTTCATCCAGTGATCGATTCAACCCTGGCATCCCAAGATGAAACAAAGTACACTGTAACTGTAATTTTTTTTTTACAAAAATCCCGACCCGCACTCAAAATAGTTGTTTGTTGGGTGAACATAAAAAAATGATGGAAAGTATTTCAACCAATTATTATATGCTAATTTAGCAAGAAATTGTTTTGTTGAGTGACATAAATAAGTATACAACATGTAAAAGTATATAAAAATAAATAAATATGCTGAGTCAACATTAAGGTGTTGGCGTTACTATTACTTAATTATGAGGGTTAATAAAAATGTGATAATATAAAACACTGAAAGAAGCCATTGTGCATGATTTTGGAGATAGTGCTACACAAAAAAAAAAAAAAAAAAGTACGACTATACTAACCAATGACTTCTATTGTAGGAAAAGTTCACAAAAAAAAAAATAAAACATTCACCCAACCTGACCATATTCTTCCCTTCAGCATCAGAACTACAAACTGGATCCAAAAACCTAAAAGATGAAGCTCACAATCTGCTGCTTTGTCGGCATCACATACCCACAGGTACTCTGCATGTGGCCACTGCAACACCTAAGGGTGCAACACTCTTGAATAATAATGTTTGTACATGAATATTCCACACCCAACATATGCTAAAGACGGCACAGAAGAATACGGTTTTAATGTGTCATTAATAATGAGCTGTTTTTAGAGATTAGCACCTGCTTCAGGTGAGCTTTTGTTTAGCATCTCTAGAAAATTTCTTTATGATTGAAGAATTTGTTATTATTAATGATTTACAGCTCATTCACTCCCTTAACAAAGAAAGTTACGGAGAGAAAGTGTCGACGCTCACAGAGAAATAAACACAACCTGCCTTCAGAAACGGGTTTGAAACAAGTTGCCAGGATTTCCAAGACTTATTAAAAATAATATTCCACTGTTTTTAATGTAAATATACTAAATGTATCTCCTCTATATTACAGTTTGCGAATAACATCAGCTGACAAGAAGTAAACATGAACCCAAACTGTTGCCAGGCAACATGGTTTCATAGAAAGTGAAAAACAAAGCATTTAGAATATATAAATATATATTTTTTTTTTTTATTGATATCGCATTGGAGAAAATTTATTTGTTACAGCAGCGTAAATAAAGATATATGTAAGAAATACAATAACAAATAATAAAATAATGACTCCACTGTTACCTACTTATTTTTAATCACCTTTATTTTTCTATTTAGTCTTTTTTTGACTGATGTCCCTGCTTCTTATAGAGTCCATCATTATGTTGTTGCATTATCCATTCTTGTGTTATCTTAATAAATATTTCCAACAGTCAGAAAATAAACTTTTGTTTGTTTTTTAATAATACAGCATGCAAACGCGTTCCAGTATGAACCTTTAAGCCTAATCCTAACTACATGAGTACTGCTATCTGAAACCTTTTAAGATTAGTATTCTGAAAATTCTCATCTTTTTAAATATACTTTCTAAAAACGTGAGCATTCATGTTTGTAAAATTAATAAAATAATAATGGACTTGTCGCAGTTAATCACTGAAGCATTTTATTTCTCTCAACTTTA
This sequence comes from Synanceia verrucosa, assembly GCA_029721515.1. NCBI lineage: Eukaryota > Metazoa > Chordata > Actinopteri > Perciformes > Synanceiidae > Synanceia > Synanceia verrucosa. The sequence goes on along the minus strand of CM056550.1, from coordinate 21,122,626 downwards.
GATAAATAAAGGAAAAAAATAGCTTGTGTACTGAAAAATCCAAACCATTGACTGAGGGAATAAATGTCTGATCCAGTCTGATGCATCTGTGTTGATAAAATGAGCAAGCAGTGGATATGAATCACTTCCGTCATTGCAGGTATTACAGTTCTGCGCCTTGGGCAACGCGCCATGATTGATAACTTGGATGATTACACTTTGCCAATGGGAGAGGGAGGAAGAGCGTGGAGAGGAGGAGGAGGAGGAGAGGGAAGGAAGGGACATAATGACACTAATGATAATTACTGAATTGTTAATACCTGAGTCTCCAAAGAAGTCACTGTGCCCTCAGTCCTACACATCCTTCAATCCCTCTATATCATTAAAATAAAGCCATTTAATGTGATTTCAATCCAAAGGTAAATGGTGTAAATCTGGATCTTACCGAGGTCGTCTTTCTCTGGGTGTACGAGTATTATGTAGTTAAATAAAAAACACGAGACCTAGATCATTTTAAAGACGTGTATAACTGTTGGTGAACGGCTGTCATCATTATTTTAGGGCCTTTTCCTGCACAGTGTGTGCTCACATGCATCTGTTTCATGTCAGCCTTCATTAGAAAGACAAATTAACCTCATATAAATACAGTAAATACACTTTATGTCACAGGAACATATGGCTGTTCATTAACAGATGATGTCATTTTAATGATGGCAGCTCGTTCGTCTCCTGAGGCTGGACATTATATACAGTAAGAAGAGGTTGTTTGTGATCTTTTTCCAGTGAGCTGGCCTGCACGATGCAGATCCCATTAATGTTAGTGAAAAACACCTGTGCTTCTCCGACTAAGACACGCCAAAATGTCTGGAACAGCTTGCTAATTACTGGAAAGGGGCCTCGCTGTCCCAAACCGGACCTGACAGTCACTGCAGCTGAATGAAGACAGGGAAAGTCAGTCCTTCTGAAAGCGTCGCCTTTTGTTTATCATGTGTAAAGGTTGAACCTGCTCTCTCTCAATAAACTAAGCTCATGGAAAAACATTTGCTTTCTGCACGGATGAACAGGTCATAGCAAGCAGAATAATGGGAGCGTGTGTGTGTTTGCCCTTGCAACTTGGCGGACTAGTATTTGCATTTTCCTTTATGTACGTGTAAAATCAGCTCAGTGTGTGTGTCGGTGTGTCAACGGCTCCAGATGAGAAAGTCTGTCACTCACACTCCAACAGTGACGGGATGCTAATCACCTCCCAGTTAGCCCATCTGGGGCCAGACAAGCCAACAAACACACACAAAAATACATATGTACGACCTTTTGACCCTTCTTAATTCTTAACTGCGAGGGTGAATCCACCAGAGGTAGAGGAAGTCTGCTGGTATGACATAACACCGATGGGTCTGCAAAACACCCACTGAAATCCGCCTTTTCAGCGAGATAAATCAATAGGACTGCTACGTTAATCCACCCACCTGTTTCAGAGAGAGTGGGAGGGATAAAGGGAGTAACCGATGGATATAAGAAGGGATTTAATGCAAAAATAAAATACAGCTTGGAACATTTCACAAGTCTAAAATAGCTTTCAGTTAAGGGCGTGCTTTGTATATTCCTCATATTAAACAAAAGAGGCTCGTCTGTGTGCAGATAAAGTGAAAAAGGTGGATGGGAATGAGATGAACAGCGGAGAGTGGATGAGGTGAACAGAGGAGAAGGATGACTGCATGAATGCAGAGGAGGACGACTGAGGTGAGAGCTGTTTGTGCCAGAGTTCCTCCGACCGATGCCTCTGTTTTGGCTGGCAGATGGGTCCTGTCGTGGCGCAGCCTGAAGGATGGCGTGCCATACAGACGCCTTCACTACCAACACACACAGTGTTCTCTGGCTATTCCACTTCCTGTCTTGCCAGTATGGCCACAAAACTGACAGATTGAGAGCAAACAGGCAGGCAGGCAATCAGCTGAGACACCCGAAAACACCCTGAGGACCCTCGCTCTGGCTACCCTGCAAAGCACCGGTTAGACCTTTAAAGAAAGCCCCATTAAAAGACCAATTAAGGTCTGAACCAACCTGTGCAAACAGAAGCAGTGGTTTCATTGGTCAGACCGTGCACACCGACACGGTTTATGATGTGCAGCTGCCCCCTAACTTAACGTTCATTTTAAACACTGATGGCAGGTAAAGATGACAAACACAAAGCAGAAATCATCTAAAGATGGGGTTGTTTTGATATAAAACTTTTAGTGGCTCAAGTCTTCCTTTTTCAGCCGTTAAAATGTGTCAGACTCCACGAGGAGCAAGGCAACCAGTGGTTGGTGGACGGAAACAGTCGTCTAATCACTGAACTGCATGAATTCTTTCTATTTCTATTTCCATCCACTGATGTGACAACTCCAGACATGTGCACGAGTCGGCTGCCATGGACGGACAGAGACAAGTGTCCTTCTGCTTGACGCCTCAGCCTCCATCAGGGCCAATCAATACGATGCCTCAGAATTAGTGTCACAACAGGATGAATTACGCTGTCATGCACGGACACACAAGCTGCTCATTCCTCCACACACACATTCACATTTGCTCTTTGTATTACTGTAAGTTAAACCCCATGATATAATAGACCAAACAGGAAGACAAACAGCCTCATTAAAGCATCATTCGGGCTGTTGCAACTTCCTTTTTATACTTTTGGACATCATCCCTATCAGTAATAATAACAGTGTACTGTTGCCAGCTGGACAAACATCCATCAGATTGTGACTGTTTCAATCAATCAAGAGCCTTTATTGTCATTACATGACAGTGCATACAATGAAATGAGGAGGGCTGCTCTACATGGTGCTTAGTGCAGAAAATAGTCAGGCTTAAAAAAAATAAAAGTTTGTAAGAAGTTTTCTAAGAAAATAAGCTAATATTTACAGTAATAAGGCACACTTACTGCTACAATAAAAGCCATTGCACATTTGGGGAAATTAAATTCTTGCACATTTGTTTGTTACCATTTAATAACTGGTAAAAGCAAACTTTTTATCAGTATAATACAGACATATGGCTAATTAAAGAATCTTAGAAGTTGCAATACAGATACTGAGAGCTTTTCAGTAACAGGTTATTTAATTAAATTGGTTTAAAAATCACCTGTTGCACACAGCAGTGTCCATTTATCCATCCATCCATTTTCTACCGAGGGCTAGAGCCTATCCCAGCTGTCTTAGGGTGAAAGGCACCCTGGACAAGTCGCCACCTCATCGCAGGGCACATAGAGACAGACAACCATTCACATTCACAATTAACCTAAATCCCCTAATCCCCATACCTAAATTTTGGATGGTGGGAGGAAGCCGGAGTACCCGGAGAGAACCCACGCAGACACGGGAAGACCATGCAAACTCCACACAGAAAGACCCAGGGCCGGGAATCGAACCAGGTACCTTCTTGCTGTGAGGCGACAGTGCTAACCACTAGACCAGTGTTTCACGGCCCTGGTCCTTGGGACCCACTATTCTGCATGTTTTAGATGTCACCCTGCTACAGCACACCTGATTGAAAGCAGTGCATCATTATCAGGCTTTAGCAGAGCTTGATGACGAGCTGATCATTTGAATCAGGTGTGTTGGAGCAGAGTTACTTCTAAAACACGCAGGTTAGTAGGTCCCGAGGACCAAGGTTGGGAAACACTGCACTAGACCACCGTGCCACCCTGTCCATATATCTTGTTTGAGTTTTGTCCACTTTTTTCTGTTTACCTCCAGTAAAGTTAGAGACAGGTGGTTGTGTTTTTATAATTGATAATCAGTTGCCATCTATAAAGAATAAATGACCTCAAACTAGTTTGTCAGCTTGTTGATTTAATCAGCAGATCTGTAAATAACATTTTATTCACAATGAATCTAGATATTCACACAGTTTCTGGAAAATTCAAACTATTTAACTGAAGAAATCTTAGTCAACCTTTTTTCCTGCGTCAAAGTCGGCTCATTGCCGCCATGTTTCCAGAGATCACCACTTAGTCTTGTGAGTACTTTGTCATCATTTCTGATGGAAATGATGTCCAAAGCTAAGAAAACAAGACCCCGGTTGTTATAATAGATATAATAAACCAGACTTATCTTTTCCCCAAGAGACAGGATGAATGTATGAGCCAATGGTTGTGCAGAAATTATTAATATTTTGTTTTGTTCTCCTCCCTTCTCTGTCCTTTTCAGTGAGGATATATCCTTGTTACATAGCGGCAGATTGACTTTGGCCGGAAAAAAGGCGTCATGTATCCTTGGGGTGACATTTGTCTTCATAGATCGCATGTTGAGACAGAGAGAAAAGAGGGCGAGAGAAGCAGAGAGCGACAGAGAGATGGTCAATAAGTAATAAATAGCGAGGACGACAAGCTAGAGAAAGAGTTAAGGACATGGGAAGAGGAGAAATAGGACAGAGAAGGACGAGAAAATGGAGGGAAAGACAAGATAAAAAATGATCTCCAGACTTTGGCTGTCTGCTCTGGGCATCTGGAATGGGAGGATGAAGCGGAGGATAGGTGTGAGGTGATTAAAGTATCGTGTTGGCCCCATGAGGACAGGCAGCCATCTTGGCTCCTCTCATATGTCCTCAACCAGGAAACGCCGTTAAAACCGTCTTCTGGTCTTAATCACAGGAGGCCGCGGTGAAACATTTGGCCATGATGTCAGCGCTGGTCTGGGATCTGTTGAGGGATACAGCGAGGAAACAGATCCTGGTCACTAACGACTGTCGTCATGGACACCATGTGTGTGCAGGGGCTGTAATTAAAATGTGTAAAAGTTAAACGTTATCTTCCTCATTCTGATCCACAACTGAAGAACATTAATTTGAAAATGTAAATTAAAACCGGTCCTGGATGGAGCTATTCTGAAAATTATGATGTGCAATATAATATTTAATATTTTCTAAGTTTACTTAGGCATGGAAGAAACCACTTGCATATTATCTGTACCAATGTTGTTTTCATTGTTAGTAAACAAAAAAATGAAATATGATGAATAATTAATATACTTTTTAATGAATCACTGATTAAATGCACTTCCAAGCAAACACATTAATATGCAAATCAGTCAAATTTTAATAATTTTAATCAGAAGATTCTGTTAATTGAAATGTATCCCAGGCTCCAACTTCATTGTTCCTGGCCTAATTTTGTTTTAGGTAGGAATAGCTAAAATATTGAGTCTGTGTTTGTATTTCAGATGTGTCTTAACTCTTTGACATAATGATACGCTAGTGTTTTTTTGGCAGTGGATTACCGATCACAGTCTCCCGCAGCCTGTGAGTAATGTTGGGGCTTCTGGGAGATGTAGTCAGAGCAAAAAGAGACAGTATAATCCACGGAGATCAAAGCAGGAAGTGGAGACGATCGAGATTAGAGTAAAACGGACGGATTCTGGACAAAAAGTGGTGACTTTGATGATAGTGGCCTCTTCTCTACCTCTGATAAAATGGAACAAGGTAAAAAAGATATTTTTTTTCATGACGAAATAGAGGGTCTTCTTTTATTTGAGCTATTCAGTGTTTTCAGAGACAGAGTACAAAACATTCTGTAGGACTAGAAATATGACTCAAAATGGCCAAAAACGTTGGAACAAGGCCTTTTTTTTTTTAATAAAACAGCTGGCACTCAATGAGTTAATGGACTGGACAAAAGCAAGTTTCAATGAACTTGTGTTAAAGACATAAATAGTATAATGAACAACAGTAATATGTACCATGACTTACTAGAAGAGTATGCACAGCTGAATTTGATCAACAGTTCGTCCTCCATCATCACCTCCTCATTCTAGGACACACACAGAATATTAAAAAGCTCAGTGACTCACAAACACTGTGGATACACATGATAAAGCAAGGTCACTGTGGGCATCTGTGTGAGCGCCGATGCTCAGTGTTTGGACGGGAAAACTGCACTTGATGCCACTTCAAACAGCCGTCCACTTGTTGTCAGAAGAGCTGCTCTGATTGGCTGTGGACAAACTGGAGCCGTGTTGTCTTTGTTTCCGTGAGGACGCCTAGAGTTTTGTGTGAAGGGAGATAAAGAGAGGAGCTTTACGGTAGCAGTGGGAGCTCATGTCTATATCAAGAATGGCTTATTTACACAAGCATTCACACATGCTAAAACACACCTCATCTGTCAAAGCAATTATAACTCCACATCTGCCCCAGTTTAAATGAAAATTGCCTCCAACGGACACACCACTGGTGAAACCAGAGGGTGTTTTCGGCAACCAGTGTATAATCCCTGCCAGACTTGAACACGAGCATCATTACCCACAGATGAAACACAGCAGGAAAACCGATTCAATGCAAATGTGGTTTCTACAATGGAAGCTATTTTATTTATCTGTCAGAAATAGAAACTGTATTGTCCATTTTTGGATCTTTCGATTTGAAATAACATCTTGTTCTGCACTTTTTTTGAAAAGTAACGAAACACTAGACTTGTATCCAGGGGAACAAGAAGTTTTATTGACATTTACTTTCACACCAAGTGCTTAAAACGCTTCAACTGCCACCGTAATCTGGAAGAAAATGTGTTTCCCTCAAAACATAATTGAGAGTGTAATTTGGTAGTTTAAACTGTTTCATCATCTCCTCCCGATCTCTTTAATCTGAAAAACATTGCCGTCAAGTTTTTACTTTTGGCAAACAGGATTGATTTTATTGAAACATGCTGCGCTTCAGATCAGGTTCGAGTGGTGCAGGCTGATTAGAGCAGAAATATGCTCCCCTACTCCAAGGTCAAACCTCAGCCTGACTATTAAAATTCACTTTCTACCCACTGATAGCGATGCTAATGACCACATGACAGGGGAGGCTCCTTAATCAGGAGAAATATTCCTCTCATGCTCCCTGTTTCAGGAGACATGGGGCCTCTCTTCATCTGCAGTGTGACGGCTGTGTTGCAGGGGGTGTCCCTGCCGGGTGGAGATGACTGACGACTCAGAGATAGTCCGTCTGTCAGGCAGAGTGATGGCTGGGAGACACTCGCTGACAGATCAGGCGAGACGAGAGGAACCAAGAGGACGGCGAGCAGGGAAACCTGGCGGCTTTGTTTTTTTTTTTAAAATCCAGCGAGACACGGGAGATGGGGGGAAAAAAAGTATTCAGAAGCGCTCAAATGGCAGCCATGTTGGGTGGCACCTATATGTGTTAACAATGTTTTTCAAGCGGGATCAGCCGGTGTCGTTCGGTGATATCAGAGATGGTCTGAGCTGCCTAATCAGACAAGTAATCAGCCGAGTGTCTTAATTAGGCTTGGAGAGGCTTGTTGAAGAGCTCAGTCTCTTCTGACACACATGCGTTCTTCCTTGACCCTGATAGATTAGAGATGTTTCAGTTTTATTTAGTCTATAAACACCAGTGGTGTGCATGCGATCAACCATCACATGACTCGATTGTTGAAAAGCGCTAGCTAAACTGTCCTGATGGGTGGAGAAAGCACACTAAAATGCCCTCTTGGGTGGCAAAAACACATACTAAATTGTCCTCGAAATCACTCTAAAGTGCCCTCTTCTTTTCGCCCTTGCCCTTCAGAAATAAAATATTTGATAAACAAATATTGTCATTCAGTTTGGCACACACCGCTATGGTAACCAGATGATGAATCCCATAATAACTTTAGGAAATCTTTTAGGCCAACAGTTTGTAGAGACACATGTCCCCCAAAAAACGCTAATTGAAAGGAGGAACACAGCTAATTTCATACACAAACATGTATGCTGAAAGCAGGTTTTGGATTTACACAAAGCCAACATTTTTCAAGCATGGGATGTTGTGCTCACACAGTGGAAAAACTGGTTATATTAATCACTTTCATTAGCTGTTTAAATAGCTTAGTAGAAACACTGTCTTTTTCAAAATAAGGGCATAAGATAGAGTCATATATACACTTGTAAACACACATGTGAAGAGCTGTGGTTTAAATACTGCAGGTGTGATGAGTTGAGGTGTCACAGGTGAGTGGATTGGAGCAGGTGAAACAGGTTGGCAGCAATCAGAGATCATCAATCATGGATTAACGTCCATGGAGATTATGTTCTTCTCAGGATAAAAATATTACAACATCTGTAGTCCAGTAATTTTATAAAACACCAACTGGTCAGAACTTTGACTAATTTTGACCAAATAACAGTAAAACTAGTGATAGTGCTATCAGCCTCAGATGCACTTTGCATATATTGGTAATTAGCACATGTTAGCCTGCTAACATGCTGCACCAAGGCAGTGGTAAACAATAGATTTATCATTTAGCTAAGCACAGAGCTACTTTCTTTAACTGTTGACAGCAGCTGGAGTATCTTAATTGTGGATATATTCATGTAAAAGTAGCCTAAATATACAATATATAAAGGTGAAGGTCGCTTTATGACCCTACAGGTCTCACCTGACTATAACTGCATAGTACTGATTTTAATTCTCATCTAATTTAGTGTAATTTCTATATTCTGCGCCATTTTCCCCCCGTTCTTCCAAATAATTAATTTGGTCCTTGCACTGTGGAAAGTTAAATAAATGTGCATATCTTTCGCTGCCCAGCAGTCAATCATCCAGTGTCAGGCGAAGTGCTTCTCCAGGGTCACATGTGGTTTTCAGTCTCAGGTTCGTCTCCTCCAGGACACCAGCACCTCTGAGACACACATTAGCATACAAACCCCCCTCTCGCTCTCCTCGTCTGCCCTTCACATATTCACTGACAAGTCCTGTTTCCTCCACGTTGAGGCTAATTGGCCCGCCGCTCCGTTACGTTCTTCTCCTTCATTTTAGATGAAGACTTTGTTGTGTGTTTAGGAGCCGCCGGCCGGTGAGTCACATCGACCAGAGAAGCCTTGATATTTCTGAAACGAGACATGCCTCCACTCAGCTGTTTTCTCTTTCTAACACTGTGTGTGCGTCCTACACATCTGTGTGAAGTAGATGTTAATGGAGCTTTTTGTGAAACAGGAAAATGAGTCAAAACAGGTGGATGAAAAGAAAATTCAAGGACTATATTGATTATTTTTTTCCCCCTCATTCACCCCTATATTTTCATTTCGCTGCTGCTGCTGTTTGCTTTGAGTGACTCATCTTACATTTTGCCTCTTTGTCTTTCAGTCTGTAACCCAGTGACGTGTTCAGAATTTTTTCATAGGGGTAGTCCAAATGGGGCACCCAGTCATGCAGGGGTGACAAACAGGATCAACCACTGCGCATGAGTTTTATCAACATAGCATCAGTGCAACACTTTCGTCTTTTATGACTGTTAAAATTATCTTCAATTTTAAATTTCAGGATAAATTGAAATATAAATAGAATTTGTAATCATGACACAACTGAATGGAACAATGCAAGTGTAATACAAAGCCTTAATCGTTTATTTTTTTAATAAAAGGTGCAAAAATATTAATCATAATATAAAAATGCTGACCAAATCAAATTAAATAAATTCAAAACTTCAGAAGGTTGACTTTACAAATCATGTCGCAGACCAGACAGCATTCTAGCGCAATACTGCCCCTCACATCGGCGGTTAAAATGCAACTCAAGACATGGTCTGTTATTGTTGTCGTCCTTTCTGGCTGCTCCCTTCCGTGGTCACCACAGTGGATGATCCGCTTGTAGACTTGGCATTAGTGTTTTGTTTTTTGTTTTTTTCCTGATGCAACCTCGCCCATTTAGTCGGGACTGGCAGGGAGTTGAACCCGGATTCCCCAGGCCGATGGCATGCGCAATCATCCACTGTGCAACTCAACACACGCCTGATGGTCATATAGTCCATCATGCAAGGTGGCCAATCAGATTTCAGGCCACCTCTAGACATGCCCCGTTGTAACTATCTCCATTCTTGTTTTTCTTACCAGCGCCACCCCAAACATACACTCAACACTACTTCCTGTCATGGACTGAAAGAGGTCTCACCCTTAATCAGCTCTTAAAACTGTTCATGAAGTTTGCAGCTAGAGGAACTCGCTGCACAGGTTTGGACTGATAAACACGAGTGCAGTTTCACACACAAAGATAGGATGCGTTTCTCTATGTCTGAAAAATTAACATCATAATGCACAAATAAATCTGATTTACACTCTTAAAACTCTCAGCACTCATATCTGAAATACCAGTATGAGGAAGCTTGACTGATCTTTCCTGCGTCACTGTCCCCTCCCCTAATTGGCTTCCTGGCGTTTCCTCCCACCGTGATAATCTCCAATCAACCATCTGCTGTGTCATCTCTGTGCGCCGCCGCCGCCACCCTTCCCTCTGTCCGTGTTCCCTCTATCCACCCGCTGGTAACATCAAAATGCAACATTCCCTCATAGCAGCCACTAAACAAAACGCAGCACGTGGAAACAAAGTCTGCAATTAGTCGTTCATGGTCCTTTCTGACACCAGCTATGAGCCACAACATCTATATATGTGTGCAGAAAGGCCCTCCTGTGATGGATGTAATAGGCCCGGACAGATGGCTTCCTCTCCCACAAACACGCCCGAAGCGCCGCCTCAGTGTTTGGTCGTGGTTGTTGTTGCCTGTTCCAGCTCTAGCCTTATTCTGTCGCTCAGAGCAGCAGGAGAGCACTACATCTGTGCAGTGTTTGCTTGTGATGTCGGTACGGAAATAGAAGTGAAGGAGCCGGCGTTTGAAACCAACCATTCAGCTCCATGACATCTCTGGGTAAAAATAAGCTGTCTGGGATGCAGCGGGATCTTTGGTGTTGAGTTTAACATCTGCTTTTCATAACCCGGTACAGCAGCGCACACAGTGACGGAGCAACCACAGGTGTGTTAACGCTCAGCTGAGGCTGGAGGAAATTTCTGTTTCTCATTGTTTCACTGTTGGCATCGCTGGAAGAGGAGTTTTATTTGCCTCATCATTATTAGATTTATGTTCTTCTGATTGAATGTTTGGCATCTGAGTGGCTCCATGTGCTGGAAAACAAGCAAGAATCCACTGTAAAATACTGAAAACAAATAGCTGCCTTTTGGTTTAACAGCAGAACAATGAAGTCTGTCATTCTGTTACTGGGTGAAATGTTCCTTCTATCCTGAGAGCAGTCAATACATTATATGTTCAGAAAAAGGAAGGAAAGGAATCAGACCTCTGCAGCAGCTGTAGGACTGTAAAAACTCTGACCAATCAACTGCTATTCAGTCTGAATGGAAAGAACCAATCAGATACCTTCATATCATTTCAGAGACTGAAAATGGAAGACGAAAGGTGGATTCTTGAGAAAGACATCCTCGATTTTGAGTTTGATGGTCAAGAATACTGTTTTGAACAGGAAGAGGAGCTACAGAGTGGAGATTTATACACGGTCGTGAGGTACTGTATCTGAAAAAGTAGCTCGAGGATTTACAAAATGCTGAATAAAACATGACAGAAGCTGTATTTTGCTTCAATATTTGCTATGAAACATCAGTGAACACCAGTAACCACTCTGTGAGTTGCACATTTTTAAAACAAACATGTAGGAGTTGTTTAGGACAGGTTTGCACTGGCCCATAGCGATTATAAACGAGCCCAAATACCCGAGTCAGTCCCAATCTTGAAAATTTCGGTGTCAACCACTCTTTTGCATCCTATGCAACCTTGAAAGTGGGCTTAAAGTGTAAAATACAAGAATGTGCCTTTGAGTAATCCAAAAATGGAAACTAAAAGTAAAGTCTCTGTTGATAGTCTTCTACTTTTATTTACTGACAATTTGTCATTTTAGTGCAGCATTATTTATGACGGCCGAGGACAGAAATGTGGCTATTCTCAGGAAAAGAAAAAACACACAAAGCTGCATGACAGTGATTGCAGCTCTTCATCTTGCTTTAGCGCTGTTAGCAGGGTAAAACTGCAGCCTTGAGAGACTGAGGTGAAAGAATTAAAAGAAGTGTTTCCTTTTCAAGGCGATTCGCCACTTAGCTGCTCAGGAAATGTAGTGAGTTCACATGATTTATGACCATGTGTTTGAATTAAAAGAAACCAGCATATTCTGTTTGCATGTTCAGAATTGGAGGCATTATTAATTTCCAACAAGGCTTTGCTGATGTTTTTCAGGTTTTCGGATGACTCTTAGGACAGGCAGCACATTGAGAGTAAACATCTTTGGGTTTTGCGACGCACAGTCTCTTTCTTTCTCTGTGCATTTAACATAAGCCAACTAGAAGTTTGCAGAGATTCGTGTCAAAAGGAAAAGTCAGACAGCTTTTAAACATTATGGAGGACTTGGGCATTGACAGGTTTTTGCAAGCAGCCAAACTGCAAATGAAGGAACTGTGCTGAATTAGGAACAGCTGAGGAGGTCTGGTGACTGCAGGACTGACGAGGGACAGGTGGATCTAATCAGGGAGTCACTGTTGGGAAGAGGAGGAAATTCCCATTAAGTAATTAAGGCAGATTATAAGACATTTACTTTTTGACATACTATTAAAAAAAAATAATAATAATAACAATCTCGTCTACATAGCAGTTACAGCTGATGGCGGCAGGTTTACTATTGCTGGTCAAAAATCAGTATCTTATTTCTTTGAGTTCCATTGACGTATTTTGACATCAAAATGTTTTTTTTACGTTGGGGCTTCTGGGAGATGGAGTCAAAGCATGAAGAGATGGAGATCAAAGCAGGAAGTGGAGACGATTGCGATTAGAGAGCAAAACAAACAGAATCTGGACAAAAATTTTGGTGAAAGTGGCCTCTACTCTACCTCTGATAAAACAAGAACAGAACAAAGTAAAAACAAACATTTTTTTTTCATGATGAAAAAGAGTCTCTTCTTTCATTTGAGCTATTCAGTGTTTTCAGAGACAAAGTACAAAATATTCTGTGGGTTTTGAAATATGACTCAAAATGCTGGCAAAAGGCACGTTCTGTTTTATAAAACGGCTGGCACTCAATGAGTTAACCAACAAATTAAAATGACGTGTAGTCACAAAACAAACCATCACATATAATATCTGAGCAGTAATATCGGAGCAGTTTTTATATCTATGTATTTATGTATTTATAAATATATTAAAGATTGCCTATTGCCCACAAGATAGGCTGTTAACGTCTCTTTCGCCGGGCCCTGTTTGGTCTGTTTGCTCAGACCGCCACACAATACAGCCGAGTGGATCAGTCCGGAAAGTCACTTGTGCTTGACAGAGAAATCGATTGCTAATGCCTGTCCTGAAGTTGACAAGAGTTGCCATTGACCTGTCACAGAGCGGTCCAGAAGAGGGAATACGGTCGGCTGCAGAGGTGACGATGTGTCAGAGAAGCCGAGGATCATGGGTCCATCATATTTTCTGCCTGACAATCAAATATGTTGTTTTTAAAGACAAGAGACAAACCTCTGAGGAGGATCTATCAAAGTGTCCCATCCTTCATGTTGTTTGTGTCCATGTTTGTCCATCCAGTCATGGCGTTGCATCCTATCTGCATGTCTGTGTTTGTTTGTTTGTTTGTCTAGGACTGTTGGATCTTTGTCATCTATCGCTCGAGAACACAATACAGGCTATGAATAACTCAAAGCCACGATGGAGAAATGACGGAAGCAATAATTAGAGTCCCAGCGTCCATGAAATCCTAATGCAATTACATGCAGTTGTTTCTGGAGAAACAACAAGAAGATTAAAGTTTAAATGACTCCTTTGCAAAGACAAGCAATAAAACAGTCTTCAGCTCTGTTATCTGGGTTTGAGGGCACATAATGCAAAGTTCATCATGCATTATTAATAAGTCATATATTAAAAGTAATATATGCAGGCTTCCTGCGTCTCCCATTACGAGCGGAAGTAGAGATATTGATTAAACACTGTGTGTGACGCATCATGGCTGAGGCAACAGCTGCAAAAAACATAGTGGGTTTTTTTCCACATCGGTGTGGCAGTAATATATATATATATATATATATATATATATATATATATATATATATATATATATATATATGTGTGTGTATTTATATCCTGATCTATATGGGGATCCAAAGTGTTGAATATTAAAATAGGAGGCAAAATAAATAGTTGTGTGAAATATAGAAGCAAACATGAACGCATTATTCATGTCATTTGTTTCATGTCACTTCTGATTTCATAAAATCACTTTTCAGTAACGTCAATATAATGTTTCTTCACATTGCATCGCTGAGGCACAACTTGGGAAATGGATTAGACATCTTTTTATTTTTTTTTTAAATTTTGCAATAAACAGAATAATTTTCAAAGCAAATGGTTCAAAATACCTCCAGAATAAGAGCAGAACCTTTTTTCCATAAACTGACATTTTTTTGGAGGAAAAATCAGAAACTTGGTGTTGTGATTGGAATGTAAAGACTCAGCTGCTTTTTACCAGTAAAATAAAAAATTAGTCTGAATTAGTCAGGCACTAATGCACAAATTATCTCCTGTAATAAGAATAATGATGCTTCTTAGTTCATCTATAATGCTGTTTTCTAATTTAAATATATTTTTTTTCCACAGTGAACCAGTTTTCCACTAGATCCAGTGACTCCAGATATATGTCTGTGTCTCTTGTCTACCTGTAAATAATTCCAACGCCTCATCTCTATCACATCAAATATTTAAGTGGCTCCCAGAGTAATAAAGTCAGGATTGATTAGAGGACGTGCCCCTTGCGTTCAGACGCCTGGAGCGGGATGAAACCAATAAGAGAGATAATTAGAAGAAGAGAAACGGAGAAAAAACAGAGAGGAAGACGTTTGTGCCTTATCTTTGTGTTCAGCCTTTACAGTTAAGAGATTTACAGTCAAAAGGGCAAGTGCTCAGTTCAACTTTGACACTATAACATACCACATTCACAGCAGAGAGGGAAAGAAAACCAATTCATTGTGAACTGAGATGCAGTCAGGCAGCTTGTCACTACTAGATTCTGTACATGTCACTAAGTGGTGTCCTATTTCTGTTTTATACAGTTTAAAGGTTGCTAGAAAGCACATGCATGCCATCTAGTGTTAAAATCAGTGATCAGGTTGGTTCAGAGAGGCAGCACATGGTCTCAAATAATGAACAAATGAAAACTACAGCAGCCTTTTTCTTGCAAATTTGTGCCAAGGCCACTCTAAACTATTCAGTTTCAGCTTGAAGAAAGGAATTTCATTTGTTCTCTGATGAAAAGTCTCATTTTCACAGAACTCAGACTACAGAAATGCTGCAACACAGTGGTCTGCAGCTGTGAGGATGCTCTGCTAAATTCTTTGAAAAGACTTCTGGTGGAGAAATAAACATTCAAAGCGTGGGGAACAGCTGCTAAAAACGCTTGCTTCATCTGTGGTGTCATGTGAGAAAAGCGCTCCTTTTAGGGTGTCCTTTTATTGAGACACACCTGTGAAACAATCACACTGTTCAATCAGCATCAGGTGACACAGCATTAGCTCACTGACACACCTTTAAGCAATGAGTTGATTGCTTGTGTTTTGTGTCAGTGTGCATGCAGATTAACAACCATTTGTACCTTCAAATCAACTATTTGTGCACATAAACAGAACATAAAAATGTGTCAACATGGTATGTCAAGTCAAAGTTTATTTCTAAAGCACTTTTTTTAACAATACAATCATACATACGCTTAAAAATAAAAACAGTAATGGAATAAAAACACAACACAACATTAAAAGAAAAAAATATAAAAAAATATACAGAATAAAAACAAAAGAAGAATAAAAGAGAAGATAGGGAATAAAAGTATGTCACACCGTATTTATGCAGTTCATTTGTGCTTTTAAATTATTTACAGACTATTCCCTGACAACAATGACCTTGTTTGTCTTTTGTACAGATTATACACAAATTAAAAGTCAAGGTGTTTATTGAAGTGGCTGTCAAATGTCAAAGCAATTCAGCGAGTCATAAACACAAAATATTCACAATTATGTCAAGCACTTGAGAACAAATCAACAGCAAGGATCGGCATTAAAACATAAAAAAGTCTTCATGTTTCGATATATAATTATTTTATAAAAATAATCACACCTGATTCAACTTTTGCACAACACACAAATGTGTCATGGGATCCCAAAAAATAGATGAAACGACAACAAACGAAACAAAAGTAGAAGCAGCTGCAGGGGAATACTGGATGTGCGAGTGTGCTTGTCCAGTTTTATGGGATGTAAACAGTCCCTGTGCACCAGTAATCAACGTAGTCTCATGAAACGGTTCGTATGAAAAGTTAGGCACATATTTTCGTGCATATCTCTATGAACAACATGAGTGATCAGTGTGCATGCACGAGCTCCGAAGCAAGAGCTTTAAAAATGGTGGATATTCCTTTCATTCTCAGTGGAAACTGCAATATTTTCATAAAGTTTCTGCATTGACATACACTTTGACAACATTTCTAGCGATGGTTAGGGTTAGGGTTACAGGGTTAGGGTTATGAAATAAAATGCATATTCCCTGCTAGAAATGTCATCAAAACGCGTTTAAACTCATCAGCTATCTTAAAATATTACATTTTCCACCGACAATTTAAGGAATGTTCGCCATGTTTTCACAGAAAGAGCAGCCTGCATTGAACGTCACGTGATCACAACTCTGACTACAAAGTACGTGGGTTATATATGCTAATTATAGTGCAACACTTTTCGTAGTAATCTGTACGAATATTGTCTGATAAAAGTCTGTAATAATTGGTCCTGTAGAAAGGTTGCTTTAATCCCCTTAGAGATGTGCCAGTTAGGTGAGTTTGTGGTATTTAAGCTGTCAGAGGAACGTATGGAAAACACGACTCTTCAGGCTTTTGGTTCGGGGAACGTTCCTCGTGGAGAACTTGATCACCTTGCAGAGATTCGAACAGGCACCCAAGCTGGAGAAAGGGAACCATCGAGCGCTCCGTTTGTTCCCGTGGAGGCTCCAGAAAGAGGAGGAGCAGCGCTGGAAGACCTCGATATTGACCGAATACTGACCCGGCGCCCACTGAGAAACACACACCAGGGTCACGGAGGAAGCAAAGCCACAGGTGTGAGGAGAGACGCCATGAAAAACAGACTCCCCCGGCCTCACGGATGCTCCTCTCTCCCAGACCATACCGGCCTCCTCTGCCACCCCCATGCCACTGAGGTTACAGAGGGCCTGGAGGCACACCTCCTCCAGGGCCTCGTTATCCGGGAACCGGAGCAGGATGGCAACAAGACGAGGCACGGCACCTCGACGGAGCAACAGCTCCTGCAGCTTAGCTGAGGGGGACAGCCCAGGTTATCGTGCAGCACTTTACAGCACAGACAAATACAAAATACACAAAATAATTAAAAGAACATGTGACAGCATTTAAAGGGAATTATTGGAAAATAATAGGGATGTTTTCTTTGGTGCAGATCACCTGAAAACAAGAATCATTGTGTTTTCGTTAGCTTAGAACATGGGGCTTCATCACAGAGACTTCCATGTTTCTACAGTAGCCCCCAAAGGACAAATTAACTCTTTGAGTGCCATTGACGTATTTTGACGTCATTTAAAATCCAACGCTTGAGTGTCATCAGTGTAATAATACATCAAAGTGTTTTTTCAGCAGCAGGTCGCCGATCGCATTCTCCTGCAGCCTGTGAGTAATGTTGGGGCTTCTGGGAGATGTAGTCAGAGCATAAAGAGAGGGTATACACCACAGAGATCAAAACAGGAAGTGGAGACGATCGAGATTAGAGAGCAAAACAGACGGATTCTGGACAAAAAGTGGTGATTTTGGTGAAAGTGTTCTCTACGCTACCTCTGATAAAACAAGAATGGAACAAGGTAAAAACAAACATTTTTTCATGATGAAATAGAGAGTCTCTTCTTTCATTTGAGCTATTCAGTGTTTTCAGAGTCAGAGTACAAAATATTCTGTGGGTCTTGAAATATGACTCAAAATGGGCAAAAACGCTGCCACAAGACACTTCCTGTTTTTTGAAACAGCTAGCACTCAATGAGTTAAATTTTGGTGTCAGTTGGTTGCCAGGTGCCGCTGAATCCCACACACTGCACCTTTTTGATGACATCAGTTGTTTTTTTTTTTTCACTTACAGCTGTCATAGGACATGCGTGAGATGGCTCTCGCTGCGTGAAGCAGCAGTTCTTGTTCTGGACTGGTCAGCACGAACAGCAAAGCCGTTACCAGCCCGGCGTCACCGAAACCTTTACGAACCACAGCTGACAGGAAGCAAAAAAGACAGCCAGCAGGAAATGCACCTCAGAGAACATATATACTGTATATATGTCTAAATGTCTTCAGGAGCAGCATCTCTCTGTGTGACTAACTTACATTCCTTGGCAAGTTCGGCCACCAGTTTTGCAGTCAGCAGAGTGAGAGGCCCTCTGCTCCTCAGAGACAAGGACAAAATAGGTAAGATCCCGCTGATCACGACCTGTTCGGCAGCGCCTTTATCTGGACATGAGCAGAAGTAAAGATGATTCAAACACACAAAAAAAGAGAAGTTTGTCTTGAAAGAAGATTTTTTTTATAATTCCTTTAATCGTGGAGCAGAATGGCACTGAGTTGAATGACCTGTCTTTACCTCCTCTTCCTCACTAGGAGACACAAATACAGCTTAACTTCTACCGAGGACTTACTCCTGTCACACACCTGATCCCTTCGCAGCCTCTCAACCCACAGCTTCCTGTCTGCACCGCTGTGGTTTTTGCTGCAGGTTTTATCTGTCATCATATACCTGGAGGCATTATGTCTAAATGTATGTATTGATGGAAAGACATAAAATAGTTTTGAATTTGAATTTCTAAAGCAGATTTTTTTTAGCGTCAAATTCAGACCTTGAATTTCAAAACCATTAAAAGCATTTTTTTTTTTTTATTTCTGAGACGTGTTTTTTTTCCACAATGAGAAAATAAATTCAGTGTTTCAGAAATTTCAATTTGTCAATTTTATTTTAAAAAATTAAATATAAATAAATTCAACATCTAACAAATTTGGTGTAAAAACATCAACATCAAAAAAATCAGCATTAAAAAATTCAACTACAAATATGAACCAGGGAGAAGCAGTCGATCCCTGGCTCTATCATCCAACGTCGAGCCAATCCAGTCCGGTTCATGAACGAGTGTGTCAAGTAATATCTATTGTTACATTTCCAAATGGTGAAGTAAACACACTTACCGAAGCCAGTTGAATTCAATTTAGTCCTCTGTCACATGACCAATGGAGCATAACTTGATTGGCTGGATGTTAGATGATAGAGCCATGGATGGATTGCTTCTCCCTGGTTACCCGCACGTTGTCTTGGTTTCTTTTTACACTTATTTTTGTTTTTTTGCAAGGGAATTTTTTGATACAAATTTTTATGTTGATTTTTTTATGCTGAAATTTTAGAAAACTGAATATTTTGAGATATTGATTTTTTTTTTTTTAAATTGGATTAATTTTGGAAAAAAAATAAGTGTCAGAAATAAAATTGCTTGCTAGAAAACTGATGCTAAAAAAAGCAAGCTTTAGAATTCAAATTCAAAATTAGATGGTACATATATACTTCCATAAACCTGTCATTATATGAAACCCAGGTTCAGGTATCACAGTGTTCACGAGTGTAAATGAACTCACTCCTCTCCTTGATGTTGGTCAGCACTGTGTTCAGATGTGGTTTCAGTTCGTCTGCAATCAGTTCCAGACCCAGAACTCTGATCGCTCCTAATGCATTGTTCAGGTTGTCTTTGGGAAAACAGACATGTTGAGGGTCGTAAAGTGAGACAAAGAAAACATACAAGTTCAAATACTGGGATTATAAAAGCAGAGCCTCCATTAGAGCAGGGGAAATCTTATCAAATGGGAGTCGAGGGGGTCTGTGATGTAATTTGTGTCAGTTTAGGGTTGTGTAATGTGAAAACAATGGACTAAACAGCTCAAGCACATTTCAAGGGTCTGCTAATTGACATGCATAGTGTCAACGGAAACAACGGTTGCATGGAAGACTGGAAAAATATGCCAACAAATCAAAAACAAGGATGCATTTGAGGTTGTTCAGCACGTACAAATTAATTTAAAATGAATATCTCTGGCATGATGCTAAAAGAATTCAGTTAATTTTAATTCCAGACTAAATGAGTTACACCTTGATCAACCTGAGCAGAGCTCTAATCAAGCAGAGTAAGTGCAGACACCTGTGTGGCTGTTCAGGCTTTTTAATGAGCTGTGAATGTTTGTGAATAAGCAGCAGCAGGTGTGAAAGTGAAGCACTGTTTAAGAAAAGGTATTACAACTCACCATTTGGTGTGCAGGGCTGCAGTTGGACGGATCTGTGTTTATCCCTGTGGGATCGTGGGTAAGTGTACATGAGTGGCACATTATGGTGTCCCATCCTGCTCTGCTCACCAGGTTGACATCTCCCTGATATTCTCCTTCTTTTTCAGTCAGTAGCTGTTTGCTTTGAGGAACCCTAAGTCGACCTGCCTCTCGCTTTAATCTCACCGCTGCTCTCCCATCCCATCCTGCACCTGTTTTATGCAAAGTGAATCAGTTGTCTGTCAGTGTTTTGTACACACTTGTCGAGTCCTTGTGGTCCAGCTGGATCCGTCTCCTCTCAGGGTTAATACGCAGCAAATCCTCGCTAAAGCTGTTCTCACCGCCCCTCCCTGAGTGTGTGTTTGTTTGTTTGTGTGTGTGTGTGTGTGTGTGTGTGTGTGTAGTTAAGGTATTAGCACTTGGCTGACTCTGCTGAGTGTATTCTTACAGCCCTACAATCTCCCACAGTGCCTTTCGGCTTCGAGTAAATCTGAGCCAAAACAGCAACACAAACAGGTGGGCAGCTGTTTTTATGCACACCAGTATTATAAGATGTATTTTTTTCCCCAAAATGCAAAAATGTTGACTATAATTCTTCAGCTTGTCTTCATATAATGATGTATGTTAATAGGGGTGGGAAAAAATATTGATAGGGCAATATATCGCTCTATTTTTTCTTATATATATATATATATATATATATATATATATATATATATATATATGCATATATATATATATAGATATATATATATATATATATATATATATATATATATATATGCATATAGTATATATGTATGCATGTATACATGCATATATGCATGTATACATGCAGTACAGTACAGGGCAGTCTGTACTGCAGGGGCGGCAGTAGCTCAGTCTGTAGTGACTTGGGCTGGGAATCGGAGGGTTGCCAGTTCAAGTCCAGGTTGGACCAAACTGTGGAGAGGTCCTCCTCCTGGGCACTGCCGAGGTGCCCTTGAGCAAGGCACCGAACCCCCAACTGCTCGGGGCGCCTGGATAAGGGGCAGCCCCCTCACTCTGACACCTCTCCTCTAATGCTTTGTTTCATAACTTGTGTGTGTAATGTGCAACTGAAAAATATACTAACAGAGTGAAAAAATGTAATTTCCCTCATTGAGGGATCAATAAAGGAATTCTTCTTCTTCTTCATATATATATATATATATATATACGCATTTTTGGATGTGTATATATATATATATATATATAAATGTATGTGTATATAAATATATTAAAGCTACATTTTAAATTTCTTAGTAATCTATGTAGAATATCACAATATTGCAATAATGTATCATATCATGACTCAAGTATCACGATACGTATGGAGAAGTCTTATACCTACCCCTGTATGTTAATATGACTGAAGGTAGTTTTAACAGAATAAGTGGTGTTTATTTTCTCCAGACCTCTGTAAAGAAACAGATGCTAACGTGAGGGTAACTTAAACTCCCAAATATGTGAACTACTGTATATGATCAATGAGCAAAACCAATAGAATCAAAGTACTTATGAAAATTAAATCTTTATGTTTTACTCAACAATCTAGTACAATAGATGTTCAGCTGCAAATCTAACCAATAAATACAACAGGAGACAATTTACCACCAGCAAAAAATATAATCTAGACCTCTGATATGATCTGTGACACATCAGAGGGGAACATAGTATAAAAAATAATGTATAACTACACACATACAACACCTGCTACTAAAGAAACACAGGATTCACTTCAAGGCATTTTGGGGAAAGATGAGAAGTTGGATAGCTCCCTCATTTCTATTGGTTAGCTTAGCTTAGCATTAAGACAGGAAACAGGGCTGTGTGAGGGCTAAATGAAGCTCTGGCTCTGTAAAGAGGGAAATGTTCTGTATGCATTTCTTTGAACCAATTATTGATTACTATCAATTAGAGCCAGGCTGTTTCTTTATGCTAAGCTACGTTAGCCACCTGCTGGATCCAGCTACATATTTACAGGAGTGGTATCCTCCCATCTAACCCTCAGCAAGAAGTGTATTTCCCAAAATGTCCAGCTGTTCCTTCAAGTTGGACGCTGATTTCGTCGCCAAGTGTCCCTTTGATCGGCTCTTAGTGTGACCAGTCGTCAAACAGTCTCAGTCGCACTGAGACCACTGGAAACGGTCTCGTAGCCGACAGAAACCAGGGTGAGGACGTTGCTCTCCACCTCGTCCGGCTTGCACTGCTCTCCTTGGGTTTCCGTAGCAACGGCGGCTCTGGTTTCCTGCTTCAGTTTCTTCCTGGCACGGTTTCGCCCTTTGCCTTTTGAAATGGCCTTCCCTTGCTCTTTGACCCCTCCGGGCACCTTGTGAGGGTTCTCGCAGTCAGTCGGACAGGCTTTGCGGTGGCGTCTTCGGATGCGCCGCATCGGCAGACCAGAGTCAGTCTGGTCCGACGCCGCAGCGCCAGACAGGATCCGGATCTGCTGTTCGATTACCATGATGATCATGTCCAGTGCAACATCCAGCATCCCCAGACCGAGGCCGTGAGTGACGTTGTCAAACGCAGTGCTGTTGACGGGGTCCTTGAAAGACTTCCTCATATCCTCCAGGTGGTTCCTGAAAGGAAAGAAATCACTATTACTCTGTTTATTCAAAGTTTCTGAAATTAAAAATGCATATGATATAACAATATGCAGCACGTACTTAGTTTCGATAATTTTGGACCAGTGTTGGACTGTGTTTGTGTCGGGGATGAGCTGTTTCGCCATGTTGCTGTAGTCGATGTAATCATGGGCGAAGTCTTTCATATCTTCACACAGAGCTCTGGTGTCGCCTAAACACACAAATTAAAACTCAGTTTTGTTTCTTACATTCTTCTCCAGGGTTCTTGCACCATTCTTAAAGTCAAATTTAATACTTTTTAAGACCTCAATATAATATAAGGCCCAAAAATGTCATAACAATTTCTTTGGTAGAAAATAGTCAATTTATCATTTTATTTATAATCTCCGATAATAATTTTTTATGACTTTTTCAGCCCTTTAAAACTTGTAACAGCGATATAAATTTAAGGCATAACACTTAACTTTTTTCTACAACTGTAATTTCAGGAACAAAGAAGTGAAATTTGTGAACAAAATAATGTGCAAAATTGCAGTAAATATCTGAATACTGCGTTTTCCTGTTGGCATTAAATGCACCATCTGAAAATTTAATAACTACAGCAAATTTACAGTAAATTTAAGACAGTTTAAGACTTTTTAAGGAACCGTGGGAACGCTGTTCTCCTATCAAATCTGAAAATGCATCCACACTAACACACATCTCAGCCACCTTCAGTGAGTTTGGAGAACGAGGAGGACACGGAGGTAGTGGTGCTTGGTGTGAGACAGAGTACATTGAGTGACTCCAGAAGTGTTTTCTTGCTGGCTGGGCCTCTGCTGACTCGAGTGTAGGCCGCCAAGGAGCGCAGGGACATCTTCTCCGGGGCCTGTAAGCGCCTTTTGATCTCATCATACGAGATGAGATACTTCCCTAAAATGAGAGCAGGACAGGAGGAGGTGAATCGGCACAGGCGAGGTTCAGAGTGTCAGGGATAATCACATTATGTATCTCCAAACTGGCCACTTACGAGCCTTAGATCCTTTCATGTTGGGATCCAGGAGTGACGACACCTCTGCAAAAGGCATGTGGACCGCGGCCTCTGCTGTATCTGCGCTAGAGTTTGGCACCTGGTCCTGGATCTGGGGCACAACCTCAGTCTGGAGTGGGGCAGAAATCTGCATCTGTGGCATCTGAATATGAGGCTGTAGGGAGTGCATTTCCATCTGTTCCTGGTCTAACGGAGCCTGGCCTTGCACTTGAGGGAGGATCAATGTGTTTTCAGACAAACCCTGGAGCCCCATGCCTCCCTGTGCAACACTACTGGTCTGCTCTGAAGACACCTGGAAGATTCCCATGACTGGTTTGACCACAGTGAAAACCATGTTCCCCTGAGCGTCCACACCCACCATCCTGGTAGATGGCTCCATGTCTTCACTGACTGTCACCTTTTTGTGTAATTATGAGATCCGCTCACATTAAAGGCCCATGTAGTGTTGCAGCACACTGCTTAAAGCTGAGCTGACTGAAGCTCTCAGAGCATTTCACTTCCTGTATACAGTCTCTCACCACAGCGGAGGTTTTATTCTGAAATAAATAACAAAAAAAAAAAAACATGGTTAGTACCAGCAGTGAAAGTAATGTTTTTCTTATTTGTAACTGACCTGAAACACATTTAAAATAAAATAAAAGTTAAACAACACTAAATATCAACATGTAGCCTGAAATGGAACTAGCGAGTGTTTTCGTTTGTAATACTTTAGTGAGAATAATGAAGATGAAACCAGTGTTTATATGTCAATGTCACTGCAATGAGCAAGAGCTGAGTTTTGTAGGTGAAATTCTGGCGTCTGTCCACATTTTTATTTTATATATTTAATACTAATTAATAATTTCAAATAAGTATTATAATATTAACTTATGAGGTGATGATTTTAAGTAAAATTACAGGGAATAATACAAATATCATTGAACAATACATATTGGCAGGTATTCTGAAGGCACATCTTCCAGAATATCAACTTTCTCTTTTAATTCAGCCATTTTGAATAAAAAAGAGCAGATGATGGGGGATTAAAATGGATATATGGACTGAACTGGTGTACATAAAGTAGGATTATATGGTGAATTGTGTAAAAAAAAGGATACTAAGAGTTTGTGTCTATAGTTACAGAATAATCATAATTCAGGTGTGGAGCATTGACTTGCTCTCTTTAGATTTCTGACATAATTCTGCTTTTATTCATGAGTTGACAAATAAATTAATTTACAAAGCAAATGAGCCTTTCTGACTTTTAACGTTTGACAAAAAAATAATATTTTTTGTAATAATAATAATAATAAGTAAAAAAGCAAGTCAAAAGGTAATTTTTTGTTGGGGCAATAACCCTCACTGCTGTGAGAAGAAACACCTGTGAAGCAGCAGGGTGACAGCTCTTTATTTCAATAATAATAATAATAATAACTAGACTAAAAATTCCTGAAGAAATTTTAATATGTGCCTGCACACATGACGCCGGACCCACGCGACGCCGGGCCATGTAGGCCCAGCCTGATGCATGCTGACCCTCTCCTGCAAGCACGCACGCGCCGTGCGTGCCTGTCCCAGGTTCGTGTTGAAAACAAACACACCTTGTTTCCTGTGAAGATCAAATCAGAGTTCGGGGCTTTTATTTTGAAAGGACAGTCATGGCCACAGCTTCCCGTGAGGAAAAAAGTTACCCCTCTGAAGTTGGGGGCTTTTATTTTGAAGGAAACAGCCTGAGCTTCCTGTCTGTGTGTGTGATCAATGATGTCACCCACTCTCTGTATCATCAGCATTGACCTATGCATCATATCACAGACAGGGTCCCTTTAGTTCAAATACCACACACACAGCTGCTCTGTCACACTATGCTTCTGATTATGAGCTGACCTGTCGAATCACCTCGTTTAAAAAAACTATAAGCAGTAGAGCTTAGATTTTTGCATGTGAATGATGCTATGGTGATGGAGGTTCATGCACATCACCTAATTCTGCTGGCCACCCCTGCATGGCTTCCAACACCCAAGGCACCCTATGGAAAGTCTAGGTGAGCCCCTGTTCTGTCTCACACACTGGCTCCTACTGTATGCAATTGATTTCAAGCTGAGTCGGACCATGCCAAACTCCTCTGAATAACTCAAGAACCGTGAAGATACGGCTTTGGGGTTTGGACTGGAGGTGGCAGGAACTTCCTTGAGGATACATATGTAAATTTCATGTCTCTAGCCCACTCAGAAGCCCATCAGCGACAGGTTAAACACAAGAGGTTTTCCTGCTTTCTCACGCCTTTTCCTCTGAAAATTAACATTGGGCCCAATGGAGAGATTTTGGAGGTGCTGCTAATTAAGGGTCTGGAGCCAAAACCATAAATCTCAGAGACACAAGAGACACATCGCTCACGACCGGGACAGAAATTTCCAACGTTTTGCTGTAAAAATTATGTCAGTGGAGTGAGCGTGGCCCTCCTGTCCTTGATTTAAAAATATTTTTTCAGGCGATTCTGAAACTGCTCTCCACTCTAGGTGTGTAGTTCTCCCACTCTAGTGCACTAATAGACACCCATGTTAAAGGCTGATTTTTGAAGATTTCATGGTCTGGAAAAGTTGAAATGCTGAAGAAACTATACATTTTTTTAATTGAAGATGAATTATGAATATGTTGCCAGGAAAATTTGCTGCGTTTTGAAAGTTGAATGGAGTTTCTAGGGTGAAAGTATGAGGAGCTGTGACTGTTTGTTTGCTGAAGAAAAATTTGAAATCCGACCCTTTCCCCATTCATTCCTATGGGACTTTTTCGGCGGTTTTTGGGGTCTAAGCCGCCGCACGGTAGCGGCTTTGACGGAGAAAAGTAATAGCCATGGTGGCAACGATCGAGACGCATGCGTTTTGATATATCTCATGCCTGGGTGCACTACCTGCGACCGCGTGTGCCGAAAATCCCGTCTATAATAATAATAACTAGACAAAAAATTCCTGAAGAAATTTTAATATGTGCCTGCACACATGACGCCGACCCAGCGACGCCGGGTCACGTAGGCCCAGCCTGATGCATGCTGACCCTCTCCTGCACGGGCACGCACTGCGATGCGTGCATGTCCCAGGTTCATGTTGAAAACAAACACACGCAAACACGTGCGTGCCTGTCCCAGGTTCCTGTTGCAAACAAACACACCTTGTTTCCTGTGAAGATCAAATCAGAGTTCGGGGCTTTTATTTTGAAAGGACAGTCATAGCCACAGCTTCCTGTGAGGAAAAAAGTTACCCCTCTGAAGTTGGGGGCTTTTATTTTGAAAAAACAGACTTTTATTTTGGAAGGAAACAGCCTGAGCTTCCTGTCTGTGTGTGTGAACAATGATGTAATCCACTCTCTGTATCATAGGTAATGGGCAAACAGAAGCCTGTATCATATCAACACTTAAACTCTAAATGTGAGTCTAATTGGAACTGATACACACACAACAACAACCAGTCACACTCACCCACTGATGATGAGCTGACCTGTCGAATCACCTCTCGTATAAAAAAAACTATAAGCAGTAGAGCTTAGATTTTTGCATGTGAATGATGCTATGGTGATGGAGGTTCATGCATATCACCTAATTCTGCTGGCCACCCCTGCATGGCTTCAACACCCCATGGGGCACCCCTATGGAAAAGTCTAGGCGCCCCTGGTCTGTCCCCACACTGGCTCCCACTGACTGCCATTGATTTCAAGCTGAGTCGGACCCTGTCAAACTCCTCTGAATAACTCAAGAACCGTAAGTGCGGCTTTGGGGTTTGGACGAGAGGCGGCAGGAGCTGTGAGGGATCGCAGCGATGTAAATTTTATGTCTCTAGCCCACTCAGAAGCCCGTCAGCGGCAGGTTAAACACAAGAGGTTTTCCTGCTTTCTCACGCCTTTTCCTCTGAAAATTAACATTGGGCCCAATGGAGAGATTTTTGGAGGTGCTGCCCTAATTGGGGTCTGGAGCCAAAACCATAAATCTCAGAGACACAAGAGACACATTGCTACTACGACCGGGCGAAATTTCCAACGCTTTGCTGTAAAAATTATGTCAGTGGAGTGAGCATTAACCCCCTCTGTCATGATTTAAAAATATTTTTTTTTCAGGCGATTCTGAAACTGCTCTCCACTCTAGGTGTGTAGTTCTCCCACTCTAGTGCATAATAGACACCCATGTTAAAGTCTGATTTTTGAAGATTTCATGGTCTGGAAAAAGTTGAAATGCTGAAGAAACTATACATTTTTTTAATTGAAGATGAATTATGAATATGTTGCCAGGAAAATTTGCTGCGTTTTGATGTTTGAATGGAGTTTCTAGGTGAAAGCATGAGGGAGCTGTGACTGTTTGTTGATGAAGAAAAAAATTTGAAATCCGAAACCTTTCCCCATTCATTCCTATGGGACTTTTTTCGGCGGTTTTGGGGTCTAAGCGCCACGGTAGCGGCTTTGACGGAGAAAAGTAATAGCCATGGTGGCACGATCGAGACGCACGTTTTGATATATCTCATGCCTGGGTGCACCTTGCAGTACGACCCGCATTAATTGCCGAAGAATCGTCTATAATAATAATAATAAAAAAGAAACCCTCGTCCTGGATACTAATATCTGCGTTGCTGGCTAAAACACAGTGTTTTTATGATTTTGGGATGGATTTTTTGGTATTTTTGGTATTTTTATCATTTTACATCATATATGTGAGTTTTGGACCTACTACAAGCATTCATGGCAGGCTTCGCCTGCAATGAATGATCACACACCTGTGGAACCCCCCCAAAAGGAATAGTAATATGTGCCGCCGTGCTCGCAAGGCTGGCGAAGCCAGCCTTGCTCGACGGCAGGCACATAATAAAAATAATAAAAAAGAAACCTCGTCCTGAATACTAATAAGCGCGTTGCTTTTAAGGATTTTGGGGTGGATTTTCTTGGGATTTTTTGGTGTTTTTCATCATTTTTCATCATTTATGTGTTTGTGGACCTACTACAAGCATTCATGGCAGGCTTCGCCTGCCATGAATGCTAAGACACTTGGGGAACCCCCCCAAAAGGAATAGTAATATGTGCCGCCGTGCTCGCAAGGCTGGCTTCGCCAGCCTTGCTCGACGGCAGGCACATAATAATAATAGATTGTATGCAAACAGATTAATTTAACACATTAACTGGTGTGTGACGTGCATGAGCGTCACTAAGTGGGTTGAGTACAAATTAGTAATAACTTCCAAAAATAAATAACACTTAAGTCAAGCTTTTCCTTCTTCTATTTCACCATCACAGCCGCACATTTTCAGTGACGCTGCATGAGAACAAAACGCTGACTTTGGAGCAGAACAAGTATCACATCAACAATGCTACGTTTATCGTCACTAACATTCATCATGGCCGCCAGGCGCGGCCGTTGCTAGGTTGTTTTATTTAAACAGCAGGACTGAGGCGCTGCATAAACTGGGTAAACACGTAGCTAACGGTACCGGATCTGAACGGGGACAGACCGGGGTGAACGGCTCGCCCTGGGTGTAACTACTGCCGACTGTCCCACTCACCGAACGGCCGTCTGCTTTCTCCTAGAAAGACGCTGATCCTAGAACGGTCCGCGTTGATGCAAGCGACATTTTTCCTCCTTCGCTGCTGGAGCTTCGGCGGGTTGCAAATCAGCCGTACGTGCACTACCGCCCGAGAGCCGTAATCTTAACGCTCATTGGTCAGTTGACACATCAATCACGCAGCAAGTGAGTTCTCATTGGGTAAGAATACTGTCAGTCGAAAAAAGGAGGCGGCGTTTCCGGTTTAGTCTTTTCAGATACAATACAAAGAAAATAATTACTCATTTCTGTTTTTCTTTAAATTTATTTATCGTCGGTCGGCCAAACACTTTTTTTTTAAAATAAATTCATTTAGATTAAAAAGTATATAATTACGGGACAGTGAGCTTTTTCTATGCAGGCGTAAACAGGAATCTGGGTTATCTGCATCACCTAAACTTGAAACCCTCTAATATCTGGAACAGAAATATACTTTTATACATCAAATGCATACATGCATCTTTAGTTATTATTATATGTGCAGGGGTGGATTTCATTGCCACATAATGACTAATCATTAATTGGGAGTGTTGATAAATCATGATAGTGATTTT
The DNA here is from genome assembly GCA_029721515.1 of Synanceia verrucosa. Lineage (NCBI taxonomy): Eukaryota > Metazoa > Chordata > Actinopteri > Perciformes > Synanceiidae > Synanceia > Synanceia verrucosa. The sequence continues at coordinate 21,092,725 of CM056550.1, read as the reverse complement.
TCTACATTATATGACAACTAAATAAATTAATTGTAGCTTTTAATGTGTATTCCAGAGAAGTTAAAGGTCACGGAACAGTTGGTCGTCTCTGAGAAAATGTTTGCAGCCAAAAAAAAGCATTTTTTTTTTACATATTATCATATTCATGAGCTGTATTTTCTGAATATATGTAAAATACAGCAATCTAATGGTGTAATCTAATTATGAATTAATAAATAGCACATAAGGAAACTTGTTGCTCATGATATGTGACCACTGTTCACCACCTAGTGGACGTTTTAGAACATTACATATGCAATAGGTATAAAGCATCCTGTGCAAGTCATTATTGAATAAACTTGACTCCCGAAATGTTGTAAAAATATTTCTTCAATTCATGTGTCGATATGAAGCCTGAGCCAGTTGTTTGACCTTCGCTTTTTGTCCTAATCAACAATTGTTAAGTTATACGTTAAGTTTATTAAATTATTAATTTTTATCTCTCCACAGATACAGCAAACAAACATCCCAGCAAAATGTCATCATGTGACTGCCTCTCTTTTTCTATCACTCCTGTAAACACACAATTCACTGGCTGCAATAAAATAATCAACTTTTCACTTCTCATTTGAATTTATTTGGGCATAAATAAAAAAATGTACAAAATAAAGCATAGAAAGTAGTACTTACGAAAACAATGTCAATGATAACGACGTAAAAGAAAAGGCAACAGTTAAATAATGCATTAAAAATACAACCAACTAATCTGGAAAAGCAACTTGCGGTGCTATACATCTACACAAACAGACACTGAACAGTCACATAGGGGTAAGAAAAGGCATAGACCTGGGTGTGTGAGAATATAACATTTAGTGCACGACAATCAAGATGAGTTTCTTTTTTTTCTGACTGATATTAGTGTGCCGTTAAACTAAAACAACCTCACTACAAGAAAAACTGATGCTGAAACAATTTGACAGTAGGCCATTTCTCATTATACAATTTTTACATTGCCATTTGTGTAATATTAGCCTGGTTTTACCAGACTCTCATACTGTCGTACAGAGGGTCTGGCATTCCTCCATTGAGAACTTATTTCAGACGGGGAGGCATGAAGTTTGAAACGATTGGATCTGACTTTACCCAATCGCTAATGTTTGGTCATGATGTATGTAATGTGCTGCTAGCATTCAGGCTAGCCAACTTCTTCACCACTAATAGCTCTAACTGAAAAATAAGACTTTTCCTGAACTGCGTGGGGAGTAAAGCCATGACATCTTTGCCAACAATAAAACTGGTGAAACATTCCTCTTGCTCCGACTTCAATTGTTGAATATTTGGGAGCCTAGCCAAAACAGATTGAATGGCTTCCTTAACTTCCGTCTCCGCCGCCATTGCCAAACTACAAACAGCTAGACTACAACGCAAATACTGTGCATTCGACATGATCGTTAACACCCGCCTCCCCGTCTCCCACCATTCGCTGATTGGCCAGGATGGAATGCATCCTGAGAAATCGAGTCCAAGGGGATCAAACCCGAACGTAATCTGCAGGGAAATGATAATTGAGCGAAAGTTTATGGAGGGCTACGGCCAGGCTAGTGTAATATCCTCTCAGCTTGTCATGCTTCATCTAATGAAGTCACTCATTTCCATCACTGTGATGAGGATGAGACCCATAAGCATCCCACATTAGCTTAATGCTTCATAACAAGCACTGGACATTACCGAACTGTATATACTCATAATGCACAGACATTAGTACAGTGTTGCATTCACAATGAGCTTGACACCATCCTGACTTGAGGATAACACACAATTCAGCAAAACAGCAAGCTAAAGTGGAACCAACTGACAGAACAGGACAAGCGCTGTATGTCTAGCAATCTTTGGCGTCTGAAAGGCTGGTAGGTGTCACAGCCTGTCGGCGCCGTCGCTCAGTGTCCACAACAAAGCATGGAAGAGACCTGTATGGAGGTGTTCAGCCGCTGTCTGGTTAAGCCTCCATGACACTGCCTCGTCCTGCCTAATGTCAGTCACTGAGAGGTTAACAGTTGGGGGTGCGTGTTAGTGCTGGTGTTGAGGATAATTTCGGGTGGTGGCTCAGTGTCTGCGTGTGCGCTGGCCCCCGGTGCCCGTGGTGGTGATGTAGAGGAGGGGCTGGAGCTGACGCAGCTGGGGCCCTCGCTTCAGGTTGTTCATGTAGCCGGAGGAGGAGTCTGTATTTGAGCCTGTAGAGAGACAGTGGCATGACAAAGCAAAGCTCAATAAAACAGGCTGTTACAGAAGAACATCATGTTAGTGACTGCGGGTTGCATCACCTGTTTGCTGGATGTTGTGGGGTGCCCTGATTTTGGCGAGAGGAGGGACCCCTCTGTACTGGGAGCGGAGCATGGGAGCCTGGGGCTGACTGCTGTTGTGCAGATGGTGGTCTGAGGTGCTGTCCAGAGGACGGAACCTCTGAGCTGTGGTCGTCTTGGTTTGAGGCAGCTGCAAGCGACAGGAGGAGGAAATAATACCAGGCAAACAAAACTGACCATCTAATATGAGCTGAGTATTTTATGGTTTTATGACTCACATACTTTATCATATAACACCTTTACACCAGAAAACCAGGCTACAAGGTTTGGTTCATTAGCATAAAAGTAAGTGATGAACATAAACGGTGTAAACAGCATAAAATGTGCCGTAGAGGTTGCCTTTTTTCTGTATATTGTGCATCCATCCAAGACTAAAAAGAGTTACGTAATAAGCTAATATGGAAGATCAAGGCTGTTTGATATTTGCGTTATTCCCCTTAGTGGCTAAAAACTGCTGCTTTGTGTGAGCTGCATTTATATTTCATATATGTACCAATATGGCTACTGCAGAAATAGTACTCACTGCTTGACCAGTGACCTCAAAAGAGCGTGAGCGCCTCTTCTTGCGGCGAGCCTCAAAGTCCACGTCACGTGGCGTTTGGTTCTTGGTGGTGACCTGACGGTTTTGTGGGCGTGTCCAGGTCACGTGCAGGCCGGGTCCCTCGCCCGTGCTGCTGGACAGGTTGTCATCTGAGGTGGCGTGTCTGAGCTCAGGGCTCGGCTGCCTGCCGCGGCGCATTGGCAAACCTCTAGGAGGCGTCTCGCTTAACGAGAGGCTGCTCTTCTGCTTCTTGGGGTCCAGGGGGGACGGCGGAGGGGGTAACCGCAAGGCGTCCACCTCCAGAGCCTTGGAGCGCCGACAGGCTGCTTTTACTACAATGTTCTGGACCCCCTTTAAGATCTGCTGCCGCTCTACAGAAACACAACATCATTTAGGTCATTTTACTTTAATGACTTTCTTTACCACCCACCCTCATAACATCCAATTTTTGCTAATCAATCGATTGTAACCTGTGCTGCATATATACTGGTTTGAACATCTTACCAGTTTGGGAAAGAGGGATGTCAGCCCCGGCCTCACTGCTCTCAGGTGACGAGTCCAGGTGGCTGCTGACGCTGTGGCTGAGGTGGCTGTAGCTCAGCGAGCTGTCAGGAGCCAGCGGCTGCAGCTGCAAACATGACATGCAGAGCGCCACATTATGCACATCACGATCACTGCAGTCCTTCGCTTTCAGCCGAGGTCAGACTGGGTGCCGCTTGAATCAATTCTGAATGGACATTTAGATTCTCATAATTCCTCTTACTTCTCGTCTATGAGTCACACTCCTGAGACATTTTGCACAGACGGAAACTAGATGGAGGTAATATTATTTAAAGTTATGTTGGAGGTGCGTGAGTTGAAAATGAAAATGTTCTACCGGAGTGAAATATGTGTGTGAGTTCAATTCAAACAGGAAGCCATATAGCTCGAAGTGAAAAGCCAGACCTGACTGTATTAATTCACAGCATGAGGCTCCTCTCAGGGATGGTTTTTGAAATCCAATGAATTGTCCTCACCTCTCTGTTGCCTTTCCCGTTTATATGGATGGGAGGCGGGGTCACTACAGCCGAGTTTTTCATCTGCCTGGCATGAGGGCTGCTCTTAAAAACCCGGTTACTGTCGCTGACAAAGGGAAAGAGAGCGAAAACGATACTCAGTGATGGACTGTGGAGGTTTGGTGATTTTTAAATATGAATGAACAGGAAGTCCTCTTACAGCTCAGGCTCAGGCAGAATGGGGGGCAGAGTGTGTCTGCGGACTTTGGCGTGGCCTTGTCTGTTATCAGAGCACATGTTGCGTACGCTCTCCTGGTCTGAGTCCACGTCCTGCATGTTGTCACGGCCCTGACCGGGCAGGGTGATCTTGGGTAGGGATCCCTCCTGGAAATTATTAGTGTCATTGTTCACACTGGACCACCTTATTCATATTTATGTATAATCTATTTTCTAAATTGTATTTGCAGTGCAGGAGCTACCTTGATGGTGTGTCTGGTGGTCACTTTATCCAGGGCCATGGCTCTGTCCAGTTTCCTCTCATCCAGCTCCCTCATGTACATCTCATAGAGCTCCTGGAGGTGTGGAGGTACCAGCAGACTGTGGTCTGAAACACACAGAAAAAAACCTTGAGATTCACAACAAGGCAGACATCTCATTATTGCTTCATCTGCAGATTATTTTCATGATTAATCAGTTTATAAAACATCATTTCAACTGCTGGCCAGAGAGCTTATTCCACCTTTCTCTCCCTCCAACATATAGCCAATGGATTAGAGAGGATAACAGTAGTAATATCATATTGTTATATAGGTGCAACATATGATCAAGGAGGTAATGTAAAATGGGTTAAGAAAGCATGTTTATTTCATCTGAAACATCTCTTCAATAGACAGGAAATGTGTATATAGGGGCATTGAATGAAAATAAACTAATAAACTAACAAAACATCTATGGCGTAGTGCCACTGATGTATTTATACATCATTTAAAATCCAATGCTTGAATGCCATCCAGCCATTTTCTACCACTTATCCTCACATAGGGTTGAAGGGGGGCTGGAGCCTATCCCAGCTGTCTTAAGGCGATATGCAGGGTACACCCTGGACAAGCTTCCAGTTCATCACAGGACACAGAGACAGAAAACCACTTACACTCACATTCACACCTACAGCCAATTAACCTAATCCCCATGCATGTTTTTGTGGGAGGAAGCCAGACTACCCATAGAGAACCCACCCAGACAAGGGGAGAACATGCAAACTCCACACAGAAAGGCTCCGGGCCGGGAATCAAACCCGGTTCCTTCTTGCTGTGAGGGGACAGTGCTAACCACTACACCACCAGGCACAGCAGACGGCACAAGAGGGTGCTCTCCTGCAGGCTGTGAGTAAAGTTGGGGCTTCAGGGAGATGTTGTTAGAGCATAAAGAGACAGTTTACACCACAGAGATCAAAGCAGGAAGTGGAGACGATCATGATTAGAGAGCAAAACGGATTCAGGACAAAAAAAAGATGGCGTTTTTGGTGAAACTGGCCTCTATGTCTGATAAAACAAGGAACAAAACAAAGGAACAAGGTAAAAATGTTTTTTTCATGATGAAATAGAGAGTCTCTTCTTTCATTTGAGCAATTCAGTGTTTTCAGAGACATAGCACAAAATATTCTGTGGGTCAAAATTAATCAACCAATTTAATATTCACTCCATCTGGTTTAAGACCAGTCTCAAAGGGGCCTAAAGACCAGAATCCACTAAAATGAGTCTGTTAAGTCAGAAGAAAGCCCTTAGTGTGAATTCCGACTTCTCTTAAGCCCTAAAGAAAAGGCATCATCACACCCTGATTGGCTGAGAGGTGAAATGCACCAAGTTGCTCTCAGTTCTTAATGAGAGTCGGTGCACAACAGGTGATCTGAATAACCTCCAATCAACTTAGAGGAACAGCAGAACGGGACCAAACAAATCCTGAATTGAATAGTTGCTTTTCAACAAATAATAAACTCACCAACAATGAACTGTCTCTGCTGCTGGATGATCTCGTCACACAAGTGTCTGTGCTGCTCGAAGCGCTGCACCACAAAGTTTTTGTGCCGGATGACGTTGTCTTTGAGCAGCGCGTTGGACTGCATCTCTGTGTTCTCGATCTCCAGCTCATGGACTTTGCAGAGGAGGCACAGGACCTCGCGCTGCTCCTCTGAGCTCACACGCCGAGGCAGCAGCTCCTCCAGGCGCCGGGCTCGATCCCGAAGCTCCAGAAACCTGCGCTCGAGCGACGCCTTGAGGATGACAAGAAAGCCTAATCTGAGATCTGTGCATATTTCTATTTCTAATGAAGCTTGATGCTATTTCCAATGCATTAGAAGAAAACAGTTTCTTGAAGCAGGAATCGTACCTTCTGTTTGTGGATCTTTTTCTGCTCAGCCATGAGTGTAACCAGGGTTTCTCGGGCCATCGCCACCTGTTGGGTCTCTGTGCTGTCTGGAGGAGACTCTGGGGAGTCAGAGTCCTTCTCGCTGTCGTCCTTATTGATGCTCTCCTTCCTCCTCTCAGCCCGCCACTTCCTCCTGCGTCTACTCCGCTCCTGCTCCCAACTGGGACAAGAAAGATATACAACCTTTCAGTCAACAACCTGTATCCCTGAATGTGACACATTAATAGGAGGAGGAAAGAAAAAAAAAAACTAACTCTGCAATGGTTAGCAGGTGTTTGGAGGTGTCAATCTGGATCTCCATGTTGCTGTTCTCCAGCTCCATCAGGCTCCTCCTGATCTCCATCTGTTGACGGAAGGCATCCAGGAGCTGCTCCCTCAGCTGGTCCATCTCCGCCTGACTCTGGTGGCTGGAGTGGGCCTGGACCTCGGCTACGAGACATGAAGGAAACAGATGATGAGCAGCTTCATTTGGCAGATGTTCTTCATGTGCTGGAGGAGGCAGCGAGGACTTTACCCTGGACATGACGGATGTCAGCCCGGTCTGAGTTCAGCTGGCGGCTCGCCTGATCCGCAATCTTCTTCTTGAGCCGCTGGATCTCGCAGCGCAAGTCTGAGATGATGTTGGTGTACTGAGCAATGTGGTACGACACATTTATCAGGTTCTTCTTTACCTGGAGCGTATCAAAAGGAAGAATTTAATTTACACAAGACATTGACACATCTTAAGTTTCACACTGAAAGCTATTTTCAGTGCACTATTTTAAAAGTCAAATTTAATACTTTTAGGACAAATATAATTTAATAAGTCCCCAAATTTCAAAACAATTTCTTTTGTAGATAATAGTCGATTTATTGTAGGGCCCTACCAATATGAGTTTTTGAGGCCGATGTGATACCAATATTTAGCAGGAAAAAAAATTTAATAACCGATTAATCTCAAATAATATTTTTTTTTAGGATTTTTGTCTGCCCTTTAACACTTGCAACAATGACATAACACTTAACTTTTTTCTACAGCTTTAACTTTAACAACTTTCAAGAACAAAGAAGTGAACTTTGTGAACAAAATAACTTGAATAACCAAAATTGTAGTAAATCTCTGAATTCTGTGTTTTCCTATTGGCTTAAATGCACTATCTGAAAACTTAATACCTACAGCAAATTCACAGTAAATAAGACAATTTAAGACCTTAATTACCCGCATTTTAATTTAAGACATCTTAAGACTTTTTAAGGAACTGCAGGAACCCTGCAGATGTATTTTTAATTTGGTTATTGGAAATAAATACAACACAAGATTAAACGCTGTTAAACAGTAAATGTCAATACGGACAACCCGCTCTACCTCCCTAAGCCACAGTGAATACTACTGTTGTACCTGGATCAGCTTTATTGGCAATAAATGTCTTATAATCTGTAATAAAAACGTTAACTATCTACGCTTCCCTGCGAAGATAAATGTGCAGTAAAAACCTATATATAATAAATATAAAGTGAACATATGTCACAGTGAAGCATAATTTCAAACATGTCATAAAATGTTTAACTGCATTATAAAATCCGCCTGTCTCTATTCCAACAGCCAAACGAGGCCTAAAGATGAAACATGAGTTCTCACCCTTGTTCGGATGCTTTTGGCGCGGTCGGCATACGCTAGCGTGTTACGGGACTCCTCAAAAGCCACGGAGGCGGGGCTGATGTGGGCTATCATGACCGTTCGGCTGTTCCCACCCAACGAGTCCTGTCCATCAAAGACATGAGAGGAAATGAGCATCGTCTGAATCAGAAAACAGGAATACAGCGAGGACAAACTGGAGATTGTCCCCTTTAAATTTTTATTTCGCTTTACCTTCAGTAGTCGAGTCAACTTGCTGTCCCGATAGTTCACATACTTGTTGCCATTTTTGTCACTCAGGGCGTTGATGCAGTTGCCCAAAGCCAGGAGAGAGCGGTTGATATGGGCACCCTCTTTCAGCCGCTGACCCCTATTCTGAGTCTAATTAAAAATAGATAGATACAATATATGTGAGTGCTTTGAATGCATTTTTGGGCATTTCTGGTTACTTTTTACAGGGTAACCAGACAACTGAGATCAGGATTTAGCAACATTTCAATGTAGGGGTAGGTATTGGCAAGGACTTCAAGATATGATACGTATCGCGATACTTGAGTCACGATACATTATTGCGATATTTTACATAGATCATGAGAAATTCAAAATACAGCTTTAAATAAATACATGTATACATATATACATACATATACACATACTTATCCATATATATTAGGGCTGTAGAAGTTACAGCGTTAACACAGATTTTTTTTTTTTTTAAACTTATTTAATTTTTTTATTTCAATTTGTGGAAGTCGTTCTGGATTTACGATTGGACAAAAAATGTCTCTTTTTGGGGAAAAAATTATATTAAGAAATTGAAAAACAATACTATATCAGAAGAAGAAGTATTGTGATATTTTGCCATATTGATATTTTGCCCACCCCTATTTCAGTGAGAATCTGGATTGCCCCGTCATGGTAAACCAAATCTTATCGAAACTCACTCGCACAGTCCTGATGAAGCAGATCAACATTTTTTTTATTTTTTTTTTTTTTAAACAGCTGCATAAAGTCGATAGGTAATAATGTTGCCTATTAAGTCATGAATACTTATTAATGTTACTGAGCACTGCTTAATAATGAATTAATAATTAAATAAAGCCTCTTGGATATTTCCATTTTTGTCCAGGAGGTGGCGTCACCTCCTCAACTTTCACAACATGCACCACTTGCTTTCTTCGGGGGCAGAGAAAATGGTCCCTGTTGCTGCAAGTAACTCTGTTCACCTCCTAATGGAGGCCATTCTGTACATGCGAGCCATCAATAGTATTGCTGTGAACCTCTCAAACTGTCTCCATGGTAAGTGAGCGCTCTCACTCGCCAAATGTTTGCATGTTGTTCTGCAAGGAGCTGTCCGTGTTAACATGGTATCAATGACAAGCTGTTAATCTGACTCCACAAAGACAGACAGCACACTGAGCAAATACTTTTCAACATCCTCACTTGACTGCTTAAAAAGAGAAGGTCAAAGCGATAATAAAGCCTGGAAAATGAATCGGCTCACAGATGGTCTTCTGTGCCTGTCTGACAATACAGTCCTGCTGTTCTGCACACAAGTATCGACCACTCTGGGGACAATAATCTCAACAGAGCAGCTTCCACCATGACACTGGCTCTGCTATAAAATGAGTTATTCACTGTAAAAATGTTGCCAACTGTAAATCCAACTAGACACACACACACACATATAGATATATATATATTTTTTCCGGGGGGGGGGGGCTGGAGCCTATCCCAGCTGTCTTAGGGTGGAAGGCAGGGTACAAGTCGCCACCTCATCGCAGGGCACACAGAGACAGACAACCACTCACACTCACATTCACACCTACGGTCAAAATTAGATTAACCAATTAACCTAATCCCCATACATGTTTTTGGATGGTGGGAGGAAGCCGGAGTACCCGGAGAGAACCCACGCAGACACGGGGAGAACATGCAAACTCCACACAGAAAGGCCCCGGGCTGGGAATCAAACCCAGTACCTTCTTGCTGTGAGGCGACAGTGCTATACATATACATAAATGTCACAATATATGACAATATCACAAAATGTATTGTATTGTGACTCAAGTATTGCGATACATATTGTATTGCGAAGTCCTTACCAATACCCACCCCTATACTGTATCAAATAATGTTACATTATTTATATTAAGTAACACATATTACTGCACTGGTGGAGTTTCTTATTTGAACTACTTCATGTTCTGTAGTAAAATGTAAAATCCTAGTTTATATAGTGACTAATATCTACAGTTAAATAAAAGTTAGTGGAGCGGAAGCATAAAGTGCGTGGCATGACATGAAACTAATCAAGTACTTTCCACTCGTGCCTTTACTTTGTTTTTGTGACGCTGCAAAGCATTGTGTTGCTCTATATGGGATCCCATTTGCCAAAAGCTTGGTGTATGACTCTAATAAACTGCATAGCGGGCCATAATGGCAGACATAAAGAGGCTTTTATTAAAGTCTCCTGAGGTCTATGGGAACCTCAGTCCTCTGCTGTTTTAAAGAGACGCTGCCAAGCATCCCCAGAGAGCAAACGCTCACAAAGCAAAGCCTTGTAGTTTTGAAACTCTACGTGTGTCTTTTAGGAAACACTGTATGTAACGGGCACACTGACCAAGGCTTTGAACTTGACTCTGGCAGACAAAAATAAATGCCATGCTGATACCTCCTGATTGAGCATATATAAGCGCACCTGTGCTGCTCGTTCGGAGCCGGCGAGGTCGATCATGAAGAGGCGTGCGAAGCGGACCTCCTGCAGGACGTCTCGACAGCGGCTCTGCTGCTTCACAGCCACCTGCAACACAGCGTGGGAGCGAGATGACGTCTGGTTGGCGGCTGTCGGCTCTTGGGTGCGCTGCTTGTTCCCTTTCATCAGCAACTCCATGATCTGAAAATGTGGTTGTGCATGTTGCTGAATACTTCGACTGAAACAAATAAGGTTATATCATGCATGATTTGGCAGCTCCTCCAACCTCTTGTGCATTGATGGTAGACACCTCCGTGATGCCAGCAACCTGAATCACTCCTTTAGAGTCTTCTCTCAGGTCCAAGAAACCTGATGATGGGTTCAGCAGGTCACGGATCATCTCATTGTAGATCTAAAAAGAAATACAGCACAAGTCAGATGAATTCAAAAGTTGATCTATGTGGTAGCCGGTTTCCTTAGACATGAATCAACCGCAGGTTGTTTACGTCCTCTGAAAAGACTCCATTCAGGCTCCTGGGCCTCCTACACAGATCCAACCCTGGTACAAAAACACGAAGAGCGAAATTTTCTGCAAACTTGTCATTTAGAAACCACAGCTTGTTGGGTGGCAGGCTGTCATCAGCAGGCGTCAGTGCTCTTCTTTCACAAAAAAGTTAATTCAGGTGACTTCTCTAAAGCGACATTGATGGTGCGGTAAAAGCCTCCAAACACACATAAAAGCTCAGTGCAGGAAGTGACATCCTGGAAAGTGACCACTGGACGACAAACCACTGGGAGGTTAGAGCTGCCAGGACGGTTTTATTTCTCGAGCAGACCTTTAAACTCTGAGAGGGGGTGCTTTTACTGACACTGACAGTTGGATATTTGTTCTATTATTGGTATATTGGTTAAGTCTGAACAGTAATTCTTTGAGTTAAATGGGAATGGCATTGATCATTTGGTTAGAAACCAGCCACATTTATAGATCCATGACGCTAGTGTGCAGCAGCTAAGAGAGTTTCTCCGTCCACTGAGAATAAACATAAAAGGGGGAGGGAGCACAGTGTGCACGTGAGTGGTAAAGAATAACTGAATGTGCCTTTTTTTATCCGCAGCACATTTATATGTGTTCCTGTCCTTGAGAGATTGCACACATGAAAGAGACAAGAAGAAAAGGATCACATGTGTGCACATCACTCAGCCGGGCTATAAAATGGTGTTTAACCTTTTTTTGATGAGGCGGTGGTGGCAACAGATTGCACCCTGGAAACAACAACTGTCTCACTAATGTGACACACAGCCTTGTGTCAGGATTCTAATCCTGAGGAGGTCGATGCAGTTCAGAGAACAGCCAGACGCCATGATTGGCGTTTTAATAGGAACATTTCCACCCACCCTGAGAGCTACTAAAGAGCCGAGCTTCAAAACCGCTGTCGATCATTGGACATAATGATAACGTTCAGCACCGAAAACACAAATTGTAATTTCAATGTCTGATTCAAACCCTCACCCAACAGGCAAAACGTGTCAATTTTCAATTAAAGGCTGATGCTCTTAATGCAAGGGTATATTCATCACCTGCCTCTGTTTTTCTGTCCTCATCCCTTTCTTTTCTCTCTCTCAACACTTTTATCTCACTCCCATTTCCTCTCCTGATACTGACTCATTGTTCTTTATATTCATGCTGCCATCTTCTTTCATAACGACCACCGGTAGCAAACTATGACAGACAAATTAGTTGCTTAAAATAAATGAAAAGATCCTGAATGAGGCAATTTCCAGGGTTCACAAAATACAATATAACCTGTTGTCCCGATACAACTTTTTCACTTCCGATACAATACTGATATTGCAGCCTTGAGTATTGGCTGATACAGATATAGAGTCGATACAATATCAGCATGAATCATACAGACTTTTATTACTTATTTTGTAGTATGGTTAAAAGGCTTGACTGTAAGCAACAGTAGGTCTGAGAAAAACTGACCTATTAATTATTTAAGGGTTACAATTTTAACCTTAAACATAAGAATATTCTACAATTGAATAAAATAAATAAAAAATAAATGAAAAGACCCTTAAAAATAACCTCAGTAAATCCAATAAAATTAAAAATCAATATATTTTTAAAGTGCAAAATAACCACTAGTTTAATTTAAAAATAATAATATTCTACAAGTGAATAAAAAATAAAAGTAAAATAAAAGACTGAAAAGTAACCTAAAAATTCCAATAAAAAAACATATATATATATATATATATATATATATATATATATATATATATATATATATATATGTATTTTTTTTTAAGTGCAAAATAACCACTAGTTTAACTTAAACATGAGCATATTATACAGTTGAATAGAATAAAGTCTGTAATGGACTGCTGGTATCAGAGTGATGGTATTGGAGATTTGAGATGTATAAAAGTTGTAACAGCTACATGTGGGGTAAAATGTACTTGAAAAAGGACTTAATACACATTAACGTCAAACTCTAGAAAAGCTAAAATTAGCGAGGCTCAGTAACTGTGATCAGTGTCCAATGAGCCAACTCAGTTGTAGCCAGTGCTATTAAGGGCTTTGCAATTAAACACACAGTCTGAGCTCTACCTGCTTCTCACTGTGGTTCATGTGTTCAATGTGTGGTTCATCCTCCAGTGACAAAGGCAGGGATAAAGCACCTCTACACCGACAGTACGACTCACTGTGGTGTCAAAATAACAGATGAAGCGACGTCCTTGATCTTTAAACCCAGTTAGAGTGATGGTCTGGTAGCATTGCTACTGCTGTCTCCTTGTAATGTCTTCAATAAATAAAACAACTGCCTGAAGCTAACCTGAAAGAACTAATATCAACAATGATTGAGCCAACGCTTTGCGTCACCTCATGCCTCGCTTTCTCTCATATTTTCTTGTGAAACAGGTGATACACAGCTGATAGCTGGCTAATCAATGTACTGTGGCTGCATGAAAGAGAAAACAACCAGTCAATAACCTGCATTTGTATTCCAAAGAATATAATGTAGAGACAAAATAAGCTACAATTACAGTCTATCTGCTCAGAATACAAATTGAGAAAGTGTTTGGTAGCTTCTAGGGCTGTCGAAATTAGTGCTTTAACGTGATAAATCGGCGCTAACGTGCAAATTTGCATGACAGTAACTCTATTTGGACAAACTGCCTGAGATGTGCTGGCAGGTCATGAAGCAGAACTCCATTAAAAAAAAAAAAAAAAAAAAAAAAAAAAAGGAAACTAACTAGTCATAAATGATTGGATTAATTATCTTTTCTGAATATGTCCAAGCTTCTCCTGCAATTCAGCAAAAAAATAATAATACATAATGTTAGGGCTGTCAAAATAAACACGTCTCTGGCAATGCATTTCAGGTAGTTTGTAGAGTTACCGTTGTGCAAACTAGCGGCAGCCCTAGTAATTTCAAATGGATCTGTTTTTAGCCTGTAATATTTTGCCTGACGAAGAAGAAAGAAAACACGTTTTAACAAGGCAATGGGAGGCAAGGCATGTGTGTTTGAACGGCGCCTTTCAACAGCATTCAAAAGGCAATTCAAATGATTTACATATGACATGACAAGGGCATCAAGGCACAATATCAAAAGAAACACAAGGTGTAGAAACAGCATGCTGATCTGTGCCTGGCCTTCTCAGGGCTGTGGATAAGGATGCAAGCTCATTATAGATGTGAAACGGACACCAGTAGTGTCTGTCTGCAATTGGCATTAGCTAACAAGTTTCGATCTTATCAGCGTGAACGCATGACAGCGATACAAGGAGTTCTTACTGTGACGTTGAGAGAAACGGGCTTCGATTCAGACAATACCAAACTTTAAACTCTGAGTGAGCAATGAAGAGTAATGGCTTCAACGTATTGATCCTCACATCAAGGCAAGGAAGGAAATGTGTCATCGCTGTTTTGACAGGAATAAATGTCTGGAAGATGAAATTCTGACCTCCAGATAGGACATGGAGACACTGTACATCATGTCGTCACTGGTCTCCTCGATAGCACGGAACAGGTCGTTCAGCGTTCGAACGTAGATGCCCGGCTCCTTGTCTGTCCCCAGCATTGTGTACGTCTTCCCGCAACCTGACAAAAACAGACAATAAAAACATATAATGCTTTCCACAAAAACTTTATAAAAGACCTCAACAAATATAATTTAAGACTCGAAACGTCATAACAATTTCTTTGGTAGAAAATAGTCAATTTATTGTAGGACCCGACCAATATGGAGTTTTTGAGGCCGATGCCAATATCGATATTTAGCATTGAAAAAATCCAGTTACCGATTAATCGCAGATAATTATTATTGTTTTTTCAGCCTGTACAGCGATATAAACTGAAGGCATAATATATAACTTTTTTCTACAACTTTAATTTCACAACTTTCAAAAACAAAGAAGTGAATTTGTAAACAAAATAGTGTGCAAAATTGCAGTAAATCTCTGAATGCTGTGTTTTCCTATTGGCATTAAACACACCATCTGAAAATTTAATACCTACAGCAAATTTAAGCTAATTTTAAGACCTTAATTACCCAGATTTTACTTTAAGACATTTTAAGACTTTTTAGGAACCTCAGGAAGCCTGTATAAAGTGATAATATGTCAATCTTGTGGCACCAAGGTTCAAAAAAATTACAGATATCACTCATTTTAATCAGTCTAGTCTAATTATTTACAGAGTCCATATGACTGAATGTCCAGGATGAGCTGTCTTAATTTATCTTTGGCTGACATGACCACACTGTTGGACACGATACAAACAAACACATTAACAAAGACGTCCTCATGAGAGGAGGCAAAGAGCTGTGAAACTCTGAGACAGATGGACAGACAGACGGCAGAGGAAGTCAGTGAGACGGATAAATAACCTGATGTAGCTCAACTAGTGTTTGATGATTTGTCCCCATGCCCTGGAAACACAGGAGCTAAAGCATGACTCATTTTCTGACCCGACCTGCACTAAAATGAAAATGATTCACGCTCTGAATAAAATGTCTCACCTGTTTCCTGAGGGTGAGCCAGCCAGCTGAATCAAAAAGAGGCTGACCAGGGATCAGGCACCAGAACAATAACACATGTAATTGGTGGATGATGCACCTCCATTCAGACACTCACTCGCACACACAAACCTGTGGGTCCATAGGCAAACACGGTGGCGTTGTAGCCTGATATGAGGCCCTCAATGAGCCCTTTGGTTGTAGCTCGGTACACCTCCTCCTGCGCAGGAGGAAGAAAATAAACTAACATTCTAACAACACCAGTGTCACATCTGATTAGATCTTACGGTTACTCCTGACCGACCTGACTGGCCAAGTTGTCGAACGCCACGTCAAACATGAATGTTTTCTCCCTGGAGCGGTTGGCACGCAGGATGTCGTCCGGGTCCTCCATGGGGTCCATCAGAACCACCACCTAACGATGAAGAGGACGGCAAAGACAGGAGAGAGAAAATAGAAGTGAGTGGGTGTTCGAGTCTTCAAGCTCATATTGACATCTGAGCAGCCAATTAACTTGATGACGTCTCTCGTCAATCACAGTGGAAAGTTGAGTTAATAAGCAAATGTGCCCTCAATTCAGTGAGCGGGTTCAGCTGGATAAAGTCACACAGATTTAGAAATGTATAGATATATATGGGCACTACGCTTGTTCAGATCAAACTGTGTACATTATATAATGATATTTTTAATGGGGAAATAAAATAACAGCTGGAGCAGGGATCAGTACCAGTGAACAAAGGAAACTTGCTTTGTGTTTTATTGTTTGTGACAGTCTGATTACTATTTGTGTGTGAATACACAGAGACTGAGATCGATAAAGCCTATTCTAACATATTGGGGGCAAATTGTGAACAGAGAAATGTTAGAAGGACATATTCTAATGATGCTGACAGATCACTGAATCAGAGTGTCTCCTGCAACCTGTCCACAGAGCAGTGGCAGAAAAGTCAATAATAACAAAGAAAACAAGGTAGAGAACCCTTGAGTTTATTTCAGACGGGGCAGCTGGGAGTTGGCCAGGTTTTTCAGCTGACCAGCTTTGTTCAGCAGCCGGCCTGGAGAGCCCTCTGAGGCCTGTAATGCTGAATCACCCGGCTCGTTTGATGACCTCCTCAACCACTGAGCCGCTCACTTTGAAGCCTCTCAATTGAAATTCAAGAGGAGGGAGAGGAAAGATGGAGGGAGATGAAGCAGCACTCATATGACGTGCTGGTCCTTCTTTAACTTCCTGCCTCTCCTCTAACTTTTCTTTGCACGTCGTCCAGAACCAATGACGTACGAGTCGCGATCGCATTTCACAGGAAAGGTATTGTGAGTGAGGGAGTACTTCTCTCAGAGTCACTTAAGCCACTTAGTGCCGGCCAATGACCTTCCGAGCCAAACTTATAGTCTGAAGCATCAAAAAAATGGAAAAGAGACAGAGCGAGGAGTCCTTTGAGCTGCAGGAGGACAGAACATTACGACCATGTTCACACCGAGGTGGATTCATCTAAAAATGTGCCCACGTTAGGATGAGGGCTGGCAGCAGGCTGTGCTGTCAATGTAGTCCCTCACAGTACCACGGGAAGGTTATCATTAGCAGACACAGAGTTTCTTCTGTCTTTCAGCCTCATTATCCATTCTCTTCCCAAATGGGACTTCACATCAACGACCAGAGTTGAGGACTAGCAACATGAGCTTTTGGC
This sequence comes from Synanceia verrucosa, assembly GCA_029721515.1. Lineage (NCBI taxonomy): Eukaryota > Metazoa > Chordata > Actinopteri > Perciformes > Synanceiidae > Synanceia > Synanceia verrucosa. The sequence goes on along the minus strand of CM056550.1, from coordinate 21,075,406 downwards.
TGTTATATAATATCAGTCACAATCACCACAGCAGACTGATTTGCACACTTATTAAATATTTTTGGAACCAACGCACATTAGTTAAAGTCTTAAAACCAGCAGGCTCATTAGCGCACATGCTCACATTAAACCTCAACAAAAAAAAACAACTGAGGATTACAACCATCAGTTGAGGAGCAGCTGGTTTACAGTTTACAGTGCACATCAGTCCCATTTCCTCACGCTCTACAACATGTCTTATGTTTCAATATAGAAGCCTTATTTCTGTTTCTGTTGTTAACTCAAGTGTAGTAATGTGATAGGCTAATGACTTATAAATCTGTGTATCATTCGTTTTTCAAAACAAAACTGAAATTAAAAAAAACTAAATAACGACTTGTTTTCTCAATAGTCGTTCCCAAAACCAAAAAGAAAAAAAACGGTTAACAACTCATTATTTTTGGTAATACTCTAACATTTGTAAGTCCATAAATAACATTTTCAGGCAAAAATCTGTTTTGCCAAGATAGCAGTTTTGTTTAGAAAAATGAATGGATGATTGATACACAGATTCTCATAGAGTAACTCTTTAACGAAGCTAAAAGAAAGTCAAATTGGTCATCTAACGTGTTTTGGCCTTAGTCGACTAAGATTTATTTTGTTGCTCGGTCATTTTTTATGCTTATTGCCAAGAAACTTAGAGCGTGAGAATAATTTCTTATGTGGAGGATGCTGTAGTGAACACAGATACAGGACAGCACCTGCATAGCAGAGCTTCTGCACAACATCCAAACATGTCTATGAACACATCGGAAAAACTTCACTGTCTGCATTCACATTAAACTGTAACAATGGTGTTTTCATATGTGTGCAGTGAATGAACTCTGGCTGTTAGATAATTGTGTTCCTTGAGAAGGCTGACGTGCATGCAACAATGCTTTCACACAATGGCACGCATGGTCGGTATCAAATAGTGCGCTCATCCATGCACAGTTTTGCACTTGGGAAAATCATTAAGGGCCAAGGGTGTTGATAACACCTCTAGTCCCATCTGGCGCCTGTGTTTCTTGAGTTACAGTAGCAGCCTCCACACACAGCAGCTGCTGCTCAGGCAGTTTCTATACCGCTAATACGTCTCTCTGATAAGACTGTAAGACGCAGAACACAACACTGGATGTCTGGGCACGTGCCTCAGGGTTGTGATGGCGATAACGGACCAAAGGCAACCTCCCTGTGATTAGACTTTGCCAACACTGGCGCCCTCAGTCGAGAGGCTTCTGCCAAACAAAGAGCCTGGAGGTGGAGACGGCTCAGATGTCTGCTGTGCAGAACAGGTTGAGGAGCATTTGGAAACATGGCGGTTTCATGGAAACCATTAACTCTCTCACACATCCCCTCTCTTTTTCACACAGTTGCGTGGAAACGTGCACTCATACGCACATGGCAACTGAGAAAGCAACATTTCATGTCTGTGCAAGCACGGTGACGACAAGCATGATTGACCACAAGGGCTGAAGCCAGCACGCCCACGCTGCCGGTGACCATGAGACGAGGTGTCGCATGTTGTGCTTTTTACGCTTGTATTTATGATGCCGTAGTTATTTACTTATGTTGTATATATGATGCCTTAGTTATTTACTTATGTTGTATATATTATGCCTTAGTTATTTACTTATGTTGTATATATAATGCCTTAGTTATTCTCTTGGGATGTATATATGATGCCTTAGTTATTCTCTTATGTTGTATATATCTTATCGGAGCAAATATTTTCTTGTAAAAAAAACAAATATATCTGAAAACTAAAATTAATAAAATGTACATTATCACAGATGAATCACAGATCAATCCAGGATCTGATCAGCTGTCAGTTACTCATCAGTTAGTCTAAACTGGCAGAATCTCACCTCTCTTATGCACCTGAATCATGAATCCAACTGTGAGTGAGTGGACAGCTGCACAGCAACCAACTCTATAAACACAACTGGCACAATACAGCAAACACACAGGCCCTGATAAGATTAATAGAAATGCTCTGGTGTAGCTGTTAATGAACAAAGTAATGGGCGAGCTGTAACTATGGTGACGATCATTAATTACTGGGACATTTGGCTGTGACTCATGTATGAAGACTCAGAGCAAAAGAGCACATTTATCAGCTATGAATTTGTATTTTTGCCAATGTACTGGTTTCATATTAATCACCTCACCTTCAGTGTTATTTTGATCCATAATCATTTCACAGTTGTAATTATGACACCATCAGCCACCATAGCTGCCTTTTCTTGTTGTCGCTTTGATTTGAAACTGTGCATCCCAGGAAGACTGGTGACCAAATTGGAGATCCTAAAAAAATAGTTTAAATTGAGTCTTGTCTCTTTCTACTGGGACCAATCAGTCTTTTTTAACCGCTGACTAATTCATCACAGGCACTAAAGGAGACCTCACTTTTGACACAAGTGAGCCAGAGGGACCCAAGAACCACATGAGGTGAAAAGGAAAGCAATTTCCTGGTCGACGGCCTCTGTAAACGCGGTGTCATTCTTTTTAGCGGTTTTAATCACGCTGTCCCCTTCACAATGGGCATCACAAGATACAGGCCCTTTTCATTTTGATGCGGAGCTTGACTCAATATTAACATGACCCCAGAGGCTGACAAAACAAATGCTCAGAGCGTGAATTTACACATTGTGGCTATGAAAAAAAGACGCTCCTGAAATATTCATATCCTCACAAGGATCAACCAAAGTCAAAACAACAGCTTGCTTATGCAGTGACATGAAACCAATTAGCGTGATGGAGCCATAAAGAGGGGTGGGGTGCGATGCCCTGCGCCTTTCTTGGCTGATGGTTTTTCTACGGCAGTGCCTGCTGTTCTGCTCGTTAAAGCAGCAGGGTTGACTTGGTTGGCCATCTTGCTGATTATAGCGCTGCTAGCTCCCACCGCGGATCCATAATTCAAAGCCTGAATGTAGTGTGGTTTCACGAGCCAGTTTGCCCTGGTTGGTTCTCCCTGACTCGCTCCATTGTTGTGTGCCAAGTGGCAAACGCTGCCAAGAGACAATCAACAAAAGTCAGTCGTGTAGACATCAACCACTTTTTTAGGCACTGCTTTTATTACACCTAAACAATGGCTCGGATCACTAATAAAATGACAAAAGAGCAATTGGAAATCTCAATCATATGAAGGGCCTACAGTTCACTGGCCGTCACTCAGCCTGTAACAACACAGAAAGTTTGATTAGAAGGTAAATTAAAATTCCCTATTAATTCCTATAAATTCCCTGTCTTATACCAGTCAAGTATTTAGTCTCCATGATGTTCACAAGCATCTGGTGCCACTGCCAGCAGACACAACTGGAGAGAATCTGAAGAAATCCGCCATTAAACATTTTAAGTGTAATTAACAAGACGATAAATAGTCACTAATGTCTGCTATAAATAAAGCCTGATAAAATATAGAAACCCAAAGAGATGGAGAGAGAAATGTTCTTTTTAACAAAACCCAGCAGATGGGGTCTGAATCAGAGCAATATCACCGTTACACACTGGCATCACATTAGTGTCTTGTCTTTATTGCTTCAGTTCCAAAGGTCATGAGGTGACAACCTTTTTTTTGTTTTTTTAAACAACCACATGGTCGACTGTGCATGCATCAGCGAGATTAGCTTTAATCTGTGGGTCTTGTGTGTCATATCTAAAGAGCACGTCCATCTATGCAGAGACACCATCCCATTTAATCTCATGTGACCATGACAGCATGTTTCCAGGTTTGTGAATTTGTGTAATCATCATTAAGGTATTATCTCATAAAAATCCTTAAGGAAATAGTTGGCTCTGGGATCTGTGCATACATTTCACCACATCACCGTCCCTTATCTCTGGATTGCACAATGACGACCTCAGAGTCGTTTAGCAATGACATTTGTGTGCTGTGTTAAGAATACTGCAAAGAATAAGGGATCAAGATCACTGAATGAAAGCAATCAGGTCTGAGCGGTGACCTTTACGGAGCCACCTTTCAAGCTGTTCTTTCAGAAACGCAACCGAAGCTTTGGAAAGTCCAACGGGCACAATTGCGGCTGGTTATCTGATAGAAAACCTCAGAGCTGCCCTCTCCGCACCCCAACAATGCTGCTGTATATCCCGTTTCAGGGGCTCTTGACGATCCCAGGTGCATGCACCTGATACAGGGTGCTTGATAGCAAGGTCCGCTCTTCATTTGTGGTTACATAAGACGTCTGGCTGTGGCAAACAAATGCCAGATCAGTACAGTTGGACGAGGGTCGCTGTAATTCAGTCTGAGACACACTTGCATGTGCACCTGCAGGTACACTTGCAATAGGATTTCTACTTACGCAGCACAACAAAAGATCTTGAAAGATCAGGAACTGGATGACAGAAATTTCTCTTCCTTTCTGCCACTTGTCGTTGAGGCTAGAGGTCGGCCATGACACATACTAGGATGATTACCAAGACAGCAACACACAGACAACAACATCCAGCCACAAGCTGACCTTCTGAGTGCCAGAGTATAGCTGCACTTGTGGCATGGAAGAATGAGGTCAGAAGGAAATCTTAGGATTAATTCAAGTTATTTACTGTGTCATTACTATATATTACAATCTCTTTATAGTTAGATATCTGTGTTTTTCTGCCTTTAATCTTTTGTGTTATATAGAAGGAAAAGTGGTGAGTAATGCCCTGTGGAGGATCTTTTCAGAAGGTGGTAGCAGCAAGCTGTGCAAGGATCCATTTAGTACAGGGTCAAGTTAACTTCACGCCCCTGTTCACACATAATGACATCAGTAATAGCAGAATGGTGCTAAACAGCATGCTATTTTCAGCCATTTTAGTCCATTTTGCTCCCATCAGACATGATAGAGTGAGACACAAAAGCAGCCATTAGTGTTTCCAAGTAGCTTCAAGTCTTCTGCGGCCACAGCACAAAATGAACTTTCCATTGGGTTAAAAAAAAACACCCTGCACTCTCCTTGAAGATGAAAGATCTCATGTACTCAAAAAATATCCATGAATACCGGCGGCCCCATGAGACAGTAAAGCTCATTAAAAGATGAACACACAAGATGAAGAGTGCCAAAAGTAATATGTATCCTATAAAGACATCATTGTGTATCATGTTTGATATGATTTGGATCTGATGCATTGGAAGCATCAGATCTTTCTTTACAAGCCATAGTTTGACTGACATCTGTTGACACATCATTCCTGTTATAATAAACAACAACAATGGACATACATAGATATCTTTTATTTAAGTTTCCATGTCTGCTGCAAGACAGTTGGGGACACCAGGGTTAGTTTCCTTCAGTCCACTTGTGTCCATATGGCACTTGTGTCATATATCTGGATGCAGCCCTCAAACTAAACAACGAAACAAGGCTGTTTTTAAAATGACTCAGCATTTTGTTACTTGCTACCCGGAATAAGGTAAGGATGAGTCACACTACTTCCTGCTTACTTAATGTTGGGGCTTCTGGGAGATATAGTCAAGACATAAAAAGATGATATACGCCTCGGAGCAGGAAATGGAGACGATCGTGATCAGAGAGCAAAACATAAGGATAGCGGCCTCTACTTCTGCTAAAGTAAAACCTTTTTTTTTCCATGATGAAACAGAGAGTCTCTTCTTTCATTTGAGCTATTCAGTGTTTTCAGAGTCATGGTACAAAATATTTTGGGGGTCTAGAAATGTGACTCAAAATGGGCAAAAACACTGGCACAAGGCATTTCCTGTTTTATATAAAACGTCTTACACTCAGAGTTAACATCTGCACATCTCCACTGTTTCGTTTTCTGGAAAGTCAGCCTCATGTTGTTATGACTGGGGTATTAACTTTAGGGACTTACTCCCCTTGGATCCTTAAACCCTGAGACATGAGGGAGCTGTTGTCTTTGTAAACATCTTTCAATCGTCAGCTGCAAACCTGTCTTTCCTCCATCCTGGTTTGCCACCTGTTGCTATGTATTTTGTTTCGGGCACTGTTTAATGCCTGGCTACCTGATGCGATGACATAGGGGGTGAATTAGGGCCACCGGGGAACTGCTGTGGCCGCAAAAACCCCAGAGCTGAGTGCATGTTGTGAAAATCAAAAAGCCCATTTGTTGTGGGCTGATGGGCTAGCCTGTTCTTCCTGTTTGTGTAAGAGGTGTTAGGGGGTCATGGAGAAAGTTAATTTTTTCTCCTGCAATGGAAAAGATGTTATGCTTGTTTAACCTGTAACATAATTAGTTGATGAGGTTCAGTGAAAGCCCTTTGGGTAGTTCCTCTCTTCTCATCAACACCCTGTGGACTGCAATATGACTCATGAGGTGCCAAAGGACGTGGTATGGTGGTAACAATTCACACCTGATGATTGCGTCCTTTAATGCGTAACAGCTGCATCGCATAATACTGTTTAAAATCAAATAGCATAATTGGCTCATTGTGATTCCTACGTGTCTCCTGGTCCTTCAAGCAAAAGCCCCGTTGTGCTTCCAGAGAGGTAAGTCGGGGACAATAAGTGTGTTTACTTGAGTACTAAAAGCTGCTGAGGAGAACCAACAGCAAGGCCACTCCAGCATCTAGTCTCCTTCAGAGGCAGCTTGTGTTGAGCCACCACGCCCTGCCCTCTCAACCAGATTAGGAGTGCAAGAGCAGGCAGGGCACAGAGAGGGATCATGACCGGCTCGAACAAACATGCACTGACCCAAGCACAATAGCCCTCGTTGCAAAAGAGACTCGACAGAGGGTCAGGGACGAGAGGAATCAGGGAGAGTGTCGCTCAGAAGCAGAAGTGGAGTCAAGAGAAAATGAGGAGAGCGAAGATTATCCACTTCCCAGGGTCAGACAGTCTATTTGTGTTGACGTATTAACCTATGGCTTTGCAAGAAAGTAGGACTACCTTCCCCGTGTGACCCAAAATAAACTCCTCTTGTGCTTCTTGTTCATTCCTGCGTCTCACTTCTGTTGCCATTCTGGGTTCAGGTCTCGTTCCTGGCTCTGTGAGAGGAGGTTAAATCTTGACGGCTGCGAAGGACTTGGCTATTTGTAATTCTTTCCCTCTCTTGTTGAACCGTGAGGCTATTCAAACACTCTGCCTCGTAAAAAAAGCCTCTGCATGGACAAAGTGTGCCCGTTTTTCACATTTTCACCCAGATTCGTAACGAGGCTATTGTCGTGATGAACTGTGAAGAACATTTCCATCAGCCAAGGGCTGGGGGACATTGACACAACAAAGGGAAAGGGGCATTTTTATGCAGATTTTGAGCATTTCTAATACTCATTACTCACTCTCCTTCATTCTAAGACCAACAGTCTCCAAATTAAAACAGAATTTGCCATGAGTGCACGAAGAAACACCTCAATGTTTCGGTCAAGGTACAATTTTTGTACAGTGTTGCTGCCTGTTGGTCAAAAATGTCATGTCATGTCTTCGCACTGCATTGCCTATGCAACACGCTGATATTTGGTTCCTATTCGACTGCAGCAAATTAGCCTTGCTCATTCAAAGTGGTTTGTTTTCCAGGGGGAGCTGGTTTTGCTGAGTCAGGCTAACTACAGTGCAGCCTCTAATGTGAAGGCAATTTGAATCTCCTTTCACTGACAGACCTGTGTTTGAGGGTGGTGGAAACTCTACACTGAGTACTTGAGGTGAGATGCTTTGTGCTCCACGAGGGCAGAAAATGTGCCAATGCATGGCATTCTGTAATGGAGGAGACTTGTACTTGGACCAGGCTGAATGCTGCTTATTGTTTTAAAAAGGACGTGATCTTTACAGAGGAAACAAGAGGCAAAATGGTAAATGCTTGTTTGCCTGTTGGCAGGCATTTCTCCCACAAGCCTATACCTTTCTTGTTGTTATGAAGAAGTGCTTTTAAAAGGTAACTTGACCCCTACTTTTCATGTCGATAAGGTCTTTGAATGCAAGGTATTTATTATAGCTAGAGTATACGGATATCCAGATTTCACAACAAGACTTGTCCTTGAGTGGGACTTGGACACAATGACAAAAATGTTTTATTTCTCCCCTTTTTCCAAAGATTGTCAGACACTTAATGCAAACAATCTGAGCCTGTCAGTGGCAATTCTAATACTTTTGGTGAACGTGAAGTTACACTGCCCACTTGTTTTTGCAAGGGCCACCAGGACCAGCCTTCACTCTCAATGATCCTTGTCCTCTCATAACCCTGTCCCTGGTTCAACACTGGTCCTTCCTTGGACCACTTTTGATAGATCCTGTCCACTGCAGACCAGGAGCACCCAGCCTGAATGTTATGCCTGATCTGTGTACATATAATAATATTATGCTTGATCTGTATATCCTTCAAAGACCATGCTTATCACAGCCAATTCATCTGTCAATATGGAAAAGACATCTCTTCCCCTTTTGTTTCTCATTATTCTTCCATATGTAGGTCTGCACTACATAGGGAAGGAAAAAAACAACAAACAATGGCCCTGACTTTGTCTGTGTGTCTCCATGGAGACGAGACCTCGCCATAAAGCATTCCCCACTGTGTGCTACTGACAGGCCAGCCCTGTCGACGACATGCTCAACAAGTTTGAGTGCTCAGCAAAACAGTCAGACACTTCCTGCGGGGCATAAACACTCATTCCTACCAGCAAGACATTTAGAGCAACATGTGTTCGAACACATTCACAAACTGCGCTGGAATAAAGAAGCTGGGATTTGTGTTGAAAGGATTTAAGTGTAGTGTAGTGTATAGCTAATTTTGTATTCATTTATCCAATCTAACATATGCTGTAAATTTCTAACAAGCACATATGTAACCACCAAGACCACAACAGTCTTTCGTCAGTGGAGTGAAATCATAGTGATATAAAATGGTCCCCTCACGTCTCTTTCAAGAGATTGATCGTCCATCTTTATCCCTGGGGGGGATAAACTTAGCTTTCCCCTTAGCCTCTTAAGGAGGGATGACATCACCCCTCTGCATCTTTTATTCCAGTGTGGGGCAGAAAACACCGTCCGACCAGTTTGGTGAGAGTGGGAACAACTAGTGGTTATTTTGCACTTTAAAAATATAATTTTTGTTTTTATTGGATTTCCTGAGGTTATGTTTCAGGGTCTTCTAATTTATTTTTTCATTTATGTTTTTCAATTGTAGAATATTCTTATGTTTAAGGACCAAACATCTGGTGGATTTCATTTTTTTTTTTTTGAGAAAATATTTAAGTAGACATGCAGCAAATGTTTGATCAAAGTCACATTACAGTATCATCACTGTTTTTTCACAGTGTTCATGATTGCTGATTGTTCCAAATCTACTGAACAAAATACAAAAACAGAAATAGTATCTGCAGTCTCCATGGTGTCCCACACCGAGACAACACCGGTTGGACTGGTTTCTTAACACCACAGTCATTAAGAAGCTGGTCAAAATGTTTTGTCTCCACATGACAGTTTTATTATGTTATACACGTTAAAAATTATTTTCCTGAATTTTGTATATGCTTTGGCGTAAAAGCCATTTTCCTACATATTATGACATGACGGAATGAAGTAGTTCATGCTGAGCCGTTTAATATCTCATTCATAAATCCACCTCCCTACACCTCTGACCTGTGCACTGCTTACTCAAGGACAAGGAAAAGCCCATTGAGAGTAACAGGTGGTCCATGACAGGCAGTGGCTAGATCCCCTGATAGTAAAGCCAGAGAGAGACAAAGACAGAGAGAGAGAGAAAGAGACAGCAGGTGGCAGAAGGCTTAACCTGAGCTAAAACCCATCCAATGAGCTCATCTCTGCAGGCTTAATCAGCTTCAAGTTGTCTGTTTTCTGCCAGGAGAGCCAGATCTGAGTACTACCAGTACACCTGGTCAGCCAAGTCAGCCACCAGCACCCTGCTAATCTGTCTGAGCATGTACAGTACATGAAGGCCATATGGCTATCGCTTGTCTGCCTGTCTTGTAAACAAAGCAATCAGTATGTATTGTTGTCAGTATGGGGAGGAGATCCGTAAGTGCAGAACATATCAGCTTATATTTGTGTGACTTAGGCAGGAGTCATGTTGTAAACAGTCAGCCTGTGGTCGATAATCTCACAGCATCCCAGTGTTGTTGTGACCTACCTCACTAGATCCCCTCCATTCATGGCAGGACAGCACAGATCCCAACAAACCCACTGACTAAATAACAAATGTGTATATTCTAAGCTCTGTTAACCCTTTAAGGTGAACATGCCTGAGTGAATGATAAGAGATTAATTGATTAAAAAACCCACAGAATAATTCTCTCCACAGTAGGCTCTAAAGAGACACAAAACTGTGTTTTTCTGGCTGAGGTTTGGTTGAGCTGGAGACAACAAAAACAAAGCCTTGTTATCTACCTGCCTACTGATCTAATCCCTTGTGTCCAAGCCTATTTTAATGATGTCAAGGCAGACAGAAGTGCTGATGTTGTCCTTAAGACCTGGTCTAATTGAATTACTTCTGACAGACAAACAAGCCTCGGTGCCGTGGATTATCTGTTTCTGGAAGTGTGCTCTCGTAAAAGCATGAACAGCCCCTGCTAATCACACACTTGAATGTGATGTTTCCCTCCAGCACCAAGGCGAACCTGAGCTGCTATTTCAGCTGTTGCTATGCTGTTACTTTTCTGGATTAGTCTGCCCACCACCAGTAAACCCATTACTGCCTCAATGAGCCTTCACCATCTCAGCAGGCTCCCAGTCACTCTGCTCATTATCATTTGCACCTCCTTCATCACCATCTTCATGTTCACACTCACACTGTTGGTGCTACTAAATGGTCTCCGAGAGGGACAGGTTCGAAAGAGAGCTGCTGGTAAACATGGTCCTCCTCATAGGGTCACATGGTTACAACTTCTTTACATACTGCAAGCACAGTGGAGGAAAGACCTCTTGTTGTCCAGCTTTTCATTGGCAGAATAGATCAATCCAAAATCCATATATATACAGTATATATGGTGTCATTCATATGATACGTGTAGGACTAGTCCTCTGCTGTTGTGCCATCCAAACCAATCTATATTCTGTTCATCCAGAAACATTTCTGCCGTGGGTTAATCTAATGGAAAACACAATTAGCATAATGGCTCCATTCAAAGCAGTTCACTTGGCAAATAAATTAGACATCTCATATTGAGTGGGGGGGGGAGACACAACTGGACTGTTGGGAATAGAGTGAACAGAGTCACACATAATTTTGTTATTATTACCTAATTTCACTTTGAAATATACAGAATGCTTAAAATATCTGGTGTAATATTTTCATTATCGATTACTGATTATTTTATTTATAGAAATAAAACATAGAATGTCAACACAAGTACCCGTCACATTTTTTTTTTTACTTTAAACATTATTTCATTAAATAGTTGATTATCAAAATAGTTGTTGATTCATTCTGTATTCAACTACAATAATATATAATAGTAATAATAATAGTAGTAGTGAGTGACAGAGGACCACACATTTCAGTGAAATTTGTGCTCCATAAATATATAATATAATATAATATGTGTTTACTCTTGTTGCTGTACAGGGTGGGATAAATGACTCAAACACATTTCAAGATTAGTTTTACACGATTGTCCTCCTAAAGAACTCAGACTACACTCTTAGCGTTTCTCTGCATATCTCTCAAATAAAGTGATCAGGACACAGTACTGTGTATCTGTGAAAGGACAGGGTAAATGCAGAACATATCTGTTTGTATTCTTGTGTGACTCAGACCAGAGTATAAACAGATTCAGTCGTCCTGTGGTCGATAATTTTACAACATGCCGGTTGTGTTGTGACCTACTTCACTATATCCCACATTAAAGTCTGTTTTCATGTATTAGGGCTCACTTTTGTTGTTCCAGAGGCAGAGTTTAGGGAGCTTTCCAGACCTCAACTCTGTTTGAGAGGCTACATTAGCTGCTGCTGCTCACGCCTATGGTTGGTTGTTGGTGGTCGAGTTGCATTGTGGGTAAAGGGACGATCACTCTTTGTGTGCATGGAGAGTCTGCCAGTGTGAGAGAAGCGCTAAACTGACGCAGCACTCTTTCAATCAATTAACTGACCGAATATTACTGCATGACTATGAGATGAGTCAAACAGAGATAATAACTAGCCGACCCGGCTGTAGCTCTTTGTTTTCATTCAAGTCACACAGACACTGGGAGACTGGACGAACCCATCAGCATGAATGCTTCATTCAAGTTACACAGCTGGTTGATGTCTAATTAAACCCCAGGTAGTTATTATGTGGCAAAGCTCTCAGCCATCTACTTATGACAGGTTGACTTTCCATCAGTGGTTAGAAAGGCCACTCTCTTTGCTACAGGTCTGAGTCATCCAGCATTCACTTGCTTGACATTTGAGCTTTACAAATGAGTTTTTGTTGGCTTTACTGCAACCCTGCAGATACGTTACCTGTATCCCATCACACACTCACATGCTATATGCACAGAGGTAAACAGGTCACTGACGCACACAGCAGTAGAATAAAGGACATCTCACCTGGTCGTCCACTCTGTGGGCCACGATCGTAGCCGCCTCCTCTTGCTCAGCATCGCTGAGGGGTCGAATCCTCAAGGCGACCTGCAGCACAGTGAATTTAGTCCTCACTGGATATAATCAACACAGAGATGTTCCCTCTACTGAAATTAAAGGTTAGAAAATGAATTAACCTCTGCTTTGATGGGTAGGAACAACACTGACAGCACACAGGAGTAATTTCTCTGTATTACATTTGTTCTTATTTGCAAAGGATGTTTGCCTGTATTGATTCAGCTGTATCTATAGAGCTGTAATTGAATATGTGCACGTGTTGAGAGCACTCTGTAGACTGGTTCTGAGCTGGCGCAGGAGAAAATGATGATGTTTATTTGTGAGTTGCAGCATATGTACAAATTCCTGTTTTCTTAAAGAGGATCTAAATCTATTTTTAACATCCAAATCAGTTTACAAGTTATGACACCAGGTGAAGAATGACATCTATGGCCTGAGGAGCTTTGTCGAGTATTAGGGAATAACCCTGGAAGATTACATCCAGATTATCTTGGGTTTGAGATATGTGAATACAAAAAATTATATTGAATTTTAAAGATATATAATTGGGTGGTTGCGGATTAAAAAATATTGAAACTTGACTCAAAGTAAGAACTAAAAGTCGAGATATCTACATTGATTTTGCGCAAAAAAGACATTTCTCCAAGGTAGCCCAAATACATGAATAGTCTTAAATGTCAAGCAAAGGATGTAAAATGTCCTTTTAGTCAACCGGATAATAAAGACCACTCACATTTAGAAGGGCCTGGACTTAAACCAAACCCTACTGGCTGTTTCTTTCAGTGTAAATTCTGCATGTTGTGCTCGTTTTAACATTTATTTTCACTCTGGTTTCCAGTTCCACAGGCCGGACTCATGCTGCAAGTGATGTAAACAAGAAACTCAAACTTGTTCATAGATGCAAATATGAGTATAAATGTAATGCATTTGCATGCCATTGCCACCTTTAATGTGATAAAACGGTATGGAAAACAAATAGGTGAATGGAGTGACTATACAATCAAACTCCACATTTCACTTTTAACAATTCACAAGTGATGACATTTTCTCCATAATCAGCACCACTCAAGCAGACACCTGTAGTCTTAGAGGGCAAATTAACCTTCTCTTATGAACACTGGATAGCATTTGGCAGATACAAAACCTGTAATTGAGTGGAACATTGTGTTATTACATTAATGCAGTCAGGCGCTGGTGTTAGACTGTCTCTCCCTGCATGGTTTCTTTCCATGAAGACATTCGGAGATTAATAAGAAAGCAAATGACGGCACTAAATGGGATGAAAACAAGTGATATCAATCACAGCACTGGCTGGCATGCATGTGACCCACTGACAAATGCAGTTACAAAAAAAGGGGGGAATAATAAGCCACTCTCTCTGTCAACACCCTGTTGAAAGTGTATTACATGCTGGACAGGAGAGAGGCCAGGCAAGTGAAACAGCCACTTTAATTATTCAGATATGGGCTGCAGAACAGCGTGCAGGCAGTGGAAGGCTGGGGAAAATAAAATATAACACCAAAAATGGAGGCTCTTAGAATATAAACATATTTGTTTTGCAACTTTAGACTCTGCCATAGTGACTAAATTTATTTTTTTTAGCACTGAGTTGTGCATTATATTCTGAGGTGTATCACTGACTGTGCACTACAACACCACCTTTACTTCAATAGCTGCATCAACAATGACAACATAAACATGCATCATAGAAACAGACTGTGCACTGCTTTAGATTGGACAGGTGCATGTAGTAAAGTGTCCACAGGATAAACACGTTAAAGCTCAGCGAATTAACAGCAGCATTAAAAAAGGAGTTGTGTATTTTGAACTCACGGTCAGTTGGTGGTCCTTTGACTCCCCCGTGTCCTTCATGGTGACTGACAGTCAAAGTGAAGGATAACGAGCGTTAACGGCAAACGGGACACAGGACCATCCTCCTCGCTGTTGGCACCTGCATGCCACTTCCTCTGGAAAAACACACCTGAAGCCTCGCACTCATCAAATACTGAACTCTAGCGGGTGTGAAGGCTTCCTGGCGGTAACAAAACGAGCTCACGACTTTTACTATCAGTTCCAGCTACTGTCTCTTTTTCCTTTTCTGCTCCTTTCAACGTGCGTCGACGCTCCACCGCTCCGCCTGTTGTGTGTTTCCACCCGGCAGGTTAAGAAACACGAGAGTAATTCACCTGGCAGCAGAAGAAGAGCTGGATGAAGGCTGACGCGGTGGTAGTGGTGGGTCAGTCCGGCAGCAGCTCACCTGCTTCAGTCACCTCACTGCCAGTCTTGTCCAGTCCTCCTGTCTCCTCTCCGCTCCTTCCGCTCCTGCTGCTGGTTGATGTGTGTGTGTGTGTGCGTGTGACTGCGCGTGCGTTGTTGTCCCTGGAGACCGGCGTTCTGTCAAGGTAACGGTTGTTAGCTAAAATGCTATACTTCCGGTTATAAAATAAAATAAAAACCGTGCATTTTCCATTATTTTTATTATTTTCTACCAAACAAATACACAGTGGCGGCATTTAACTATGTCCATTTACACAAGCAATGTGTTTATGAGTTCAAATTTGGGCTACTTTACTCGGATATTTCCTTTTTCTGTGATACTTCTGCTGCTGCTTAATATGTTGCGTTCGTGTTGTCCTCGTAAGTCGTAATTTACGAGTTCCGAGTCCTAAATACCAACTGGAACGGCCGGATTTCCGACTCCTACACTCGCAAAGTCTTCACCAACCCCGACTTGACCACAACACTGGAGAACAACAATAACACACCCTCCGCGTCTTCTTTGTGCCCATCAGTTGTGTTTGAGGACCTCATGCTGCTGTATTAGCTTTCTGTATTCCGACAGAGCAAGCATAACAAACTTACATAGATAGATAGATAGCGAACGCAGCAGTAGCGTTACAATAGTTTATTGTAGCCTTTTTTTTTACTCCATTACATTAATTTTACAGCCTTTACATCACTAATTTTGCAGATTTAGGTTGTCAATTAAATCAGTTAAAATTATAATATATTGTTATGTTAGATTAAGCAACTCAATGTATAATCAGAATCAGAAAAAAATATTTTATTTACATTTATAAATAATTATTATTATTTTATTTTATTTTATTGTTGAAATTAGCCCCACCTTTACCATCTGCAATATTAGTTGGTATGCTAACAGTTCAACACTAATTATCATCCAGTAATAGGTTATAGTATTTTTTATATATCTTTGCTAAAATTAGCTGTTTATTTTAAATATAGTTCCAAACTAATGAGCCTATTTGTGTACATTTACAAGTGAGATTTTAAATGCAGGACTTCTGAGCGTTTTTACACTGTAGTATTATTTTTACTTCGCATGTGTAAAATATCTTAATAACATTCAACCACTGCAAATGCAAACATGTAAATATTGAAGCTGTTGGCCACATATAGGCTTTTTTTTAAATTAAAAATGCATTTACCTAAAAATATTGTTGTGGACTACTCTGTACTGTGTGCAGTTAAACAACAGCTATTTCTGCAGGAGGTTAGCTGTTTCCAAGGAGCAGCACCTTTTGCAAGATTATGCTGACATCTGCTGGAATAATAATAAAAAAAAAAACTTTACAATGCCCACAGTTTTAAACAACTTGCATGCCACAAGACTTTTAGACTTTTAGATAGATATTCAGGTATTTTCCTGTGGCACTGTGCAACAACAACAAAATGAAGACACATCAAGTTGTACTCAAAACTGATTTATTCAACTCACAATAAGACCCCATAGTTTTGGGGTCACACGCAAAATTAAGCACCATTTTCAGTGCCTGTACAATGTAACATGCTTAAAGAAATGACATTTAACCAAAATAAGTAATTAACAAAACTGCATGTATTAAATCCCTACAGAACAATAATGGTTACTCAATACAAACATGTACTGTTTGTATGGCTTGACTTAATGAAAATAATTACCTGAATATTCTCATTAATCATGGTTAGAGCAGCACAGCTTCCCAAGTTATGACAGAAACTACAACTTTATTGTATTAGCTGGATTAGATATGTTAAGGACATGAATTAATAAACGGCCCTTTAGGAAGTACAAAAAAAAGTGATCCTATGTGTCGTTCCCACACAAAACTAGAAAATATATGTATAAAATTGGCACATTTTTTTGAGCAAAATCAAAATAAACCACATCAGAATGAGACAACTGTTTGTTATTTACAACTTATATACAGAAGTCGTGGTCTCAAGGTCTCCAGAAACAAAGCTTCACTTGCAGGCGTGTCTGTGTGTGAATGTAAATAAATTATACCTCAACAAAACCTCCTGCTGTGTGCTGCCAGTGCTGGGTTTGTGCTTTACAAATACCAAGCATGAAACATAATACATCAAAAATAATAATAAAATGTTTACATTAGCTGTCATGTTCACATTTTTCTCTTTGGAGACCTGAAGGTAAGTTTTGAACTGAACAGGAGAGATGAGTCATATTAAATGCCTGTTTTTTTTTTTACTTTATAGTGAACACATTGCTGCTTCTATCACCTGTTACATGATGTTTAGTCGTTTTTCACCTGAAAAACTTGGGTTATTCCCTCAATTCTTCACCAATAGATGACAGATACAACATATTAAGAGCAGGTTATGTTCAACAGCATGTGTCAGAGATATTTAACACCCATAAACGCCTCAGAGACGTGTTATTAATCATTTATGAGCAGTACCGATATGGTTCCTCTGAAGTCCTGGACCGATGGGATGTTGCACACTCTCCTCTGTGATGCTTGCTGTAGTCACACACTCTTATTTTTCTCAGGGTGTGTGAGATGCTGTTCCCCTCCTCAGGTCAGATAAAGAAGTCTATGCTTGGAAGTCGTTCCCAAAGTGTCTAATCTGTTCCTCGGTCATGGACAGATAGGTGGCCCGCATACTGGGGGAGTACTGTGGAGCAAAAAAAAAAGAATAAACACAAAGAGGATGTTACAAGCTGAGGTGAGGTTTCACAGCCTGAACATCAGCTGACAAAAACAAGGAAATGTCATGGGGGTTTAAAGGAATAGTCCACTGAAAATCCATCTTCTGAGCATCAACTTCTCACCATGTGTAGGATTGAAAGGAGGCTCTGTAAAGTTTGACTGTGGCAGGATTGAATGTAGGAATGTGTTACTTTTGGACAGAGCAATGCCAGTCATTTCCCTGTTTCCAGTCTTAATGTTTGATTTGGCGTGATTAAGTTTTTCATGCTGATTGACTTATTTCCTAGAAAATTTTGAGCAAAGTCTGGTAAAAACAAGATATAAAGTGCTGCTTTTGCACAATTTCTTTTATAAATACTCAGTTTTAGACAATTTTGTTTATGGATAGCTCTAAAACTAACCTTCCTAGCTGACACTTCATATTTAAAGGATGGATGTGTCAAAAATGTGCCCTGCGATGAGGTGGCTTGTCCAGGGTGTACCCTGCCTTCCGCCCTAAGACAGCTGGGATAGGCTCCAGCCCCCCCGTGACCCTAATGTTTTGGGGAAATAATTTCCCCAAAACGTTAATATAACTATTTCTTAACTATTTATTTAAACTATTAATTTCCTGTCATTTCAGATCGCCACCTGACCTCCACACCCACCTGCACACATGCTCCCATTTCCCTCATACCAGCGATCAATACCATATTTTTTTGTTGGTTTCCTGTCTGGCTTTTCGGACTTTGGCCCCAGTGGACTAGTTTATTTGTTCCCACTAGGCGAACAGAATCCAAGCTTCCATAAAGATGCACGCCACAAACTGTAAAGAGCCATCTTCAAGCCTAAAGGTGTTTCATGCTCTGCTCAATCCATTACTTATTACTCAATTAATAACATGTCAATTGCTTTGATATTAACAGTTATTCTTTGACATCACTCTAACTCCATTAACACCCAGGTAAACCAAATTCTATTGCCCTACATGATGCCTTGTGGATGTACGAGCTACAGGAGTGAATGACTGGATCAGGACAGCATGCACAGGAAGGGCTCACAAGGAGATCCAGGGACGTATTTACAGTACCAGCCTGTGGACGTTAGAGGCTGACAAACCCCCACTAACTCTAACAGACTTCCTGGAATGATGACAGAACAGATTGTGAGTGAAGAAGCCATGCCAAACAGGAAAACCACATAGGAACCAACTAAAGTGATGTGAGGGGGGTGAAGGAGAGGTAAAAGGTAAAAGCGATGTGAGGGAGTAAACCCTGAGGAAGAGTTGAAAAGACTTACTCGGTTTCTATACTGCTGAGAGTATATCTCCAAAAGTTGATAAAAAAAGAGGAAATATAGAAATGAAAGATACAAACAAACAAACATACACGGACAAACGGAAAATATATAAAAGAAGCTGTTAGCTGCAGACTACTGCATGATGCTACACAGTTGAAGTCATGAGGAACAACTTAATTACTCATTACTTGCTGGCATTAATTAGAAAATACAGGAAATACTTGACTTTTTTTGGGTTAAATCGTATTAAATATAAATAGGCTGAAGGTTAATGAGAAAGATGACTGGTATAATAAAGTAATTCTGTATTAAAACTGTGGAAAGACACAAACATGCAAAGTAGAAAATATATCTTTGTCAAAATAGCATTTAGCATGTATTTCTCCTGATGATCACACTGTTGTCTCTCTAAATTATAATTTATAAAGGTTACAAAACACTGAACTAAAGTGGATTAGAAGCCCGCAGAATGCATTTAACATCCCACACTTGTGCAGCACGATTTTGAGAGGCTGTGCCCGATGAAAGTTTAATCTGTCATGTTTCTATTTTTAGCCCCCTGATGTGCAGTAACAGGAGACCCAACGAGGGGCAAAATTATTCAACCAGGAAGAAAATGTTTAGCGAGTTCATGGTTTAAGACCTGGGTCACTCCCTCCTGGGAATTTGGCCTGAGAGAGGCTAAACGATGTTCACGTCACGATTAAATATTAACCACATTACTTCTCCTCTCCTGGCTTTGGCACTGTGAGTCCGCCTCAGTGAGTTATAGAGGGCAGATGAAGGCACGAAAGAGCGTCTCGTGAAATACCTTTTAAAAAGTTGACTGAATTGAGGAAAAGTTATTAGATATGGCTCGACATTTCAGTGAGGAAGTGTGCTGAGTCACAGATGAATATTATTTATGCTAAAGGAATTTCCTGTGCTTTAAAGGCTAAATCTGTCTGCTAGCTTCAAAAGGGAAGTGACATCACAGGAAGGACTTGGTCTCTGGGACCCAACGCACCGAGGGGGGTGGAGAGCCTCGTCCAATCAGAGGCACGTTCTCGTATCGTGGATTTCCCCCGAACAGAGCCGTGTGGTTCCTGAGAGAGAAAGAAAGAAGACGTTCAGAGAGATATAAATGGCGTTCGGAAATCACACCTCTCGCTGTTTCCGTTCACTCACATGTACTCGGACACGGGGGCGTTGGAGACGGCCGGGGCGGGGGGGTGCAGGCTGTTCTGGCTGCCCATGCTGCTGCTGTAGCTGCAGAAGCTGTGCATGTTGGCCACGTTGGGGTTCTGAGAGGTTATCCTCCTTGCCCGAGGGTTGAATGGATCCTCCTCGTCAATGTCGTCATAGTCTCGTTCCCTAGAGGAGCAGGCAGGGATGACTGGCTCAGTGCGTTTTCAAACTGTGAGGTTGTGCTAACGGGGGACAATTACATCATAGTGTTGAGTCACATGACAGGAAACATATTTTTGGATTCAACGTATGTTACACTATACTGCTCACACAGGATATGGTTATCTTAGATGTCCACAGCAAGTAAAAATCTATGAATTTGCTCTTTATAATATGTATACTTATCTTCATGCATCATCTGCACTATGTTGCTATATTGTACACAGTCAAGTGTATAAGTTTCATGTTGTCCTAAGAAAGTGCTGTAAATTCATTGAATGTGTCCACATACCCAGCCAATAAATCTAATTCTGATTCTGACTCTGACTCTGAGCTGCATAACTCACCTGTGAATCGTCACCTTTTTAAGTTAGCGTGTGTACATCAATGGGTACATTGAAAACAGGAACAGTTAACAGCTAATTCAACCTACTTTTAATGGTTCTAATATGTCAAAAATGTGAGGAAATAGTTGTAACCCACAGTGTGTGACCTGCAACATACTGAAACCAAGACAAAATTATACTTCCTGTTTACAATATTGGCCAGGTAGTTCCACAATTTAGAGAATTTAAATCCCCAAAATAATAGAATAATATGGGATTTGTTGTTGCAAAATGAAAAGTGAGTTTATAAGGAATAAACACACAGTAAAAACAGATTAATGTCACTGAATTAGAGCTGGTACCATTCGATTAATTGATTAATAGATTTGAGGACAGATATAGATTTTGAGGACATGTATAGTATAAAAGAACTGATTCCAGCTTCTTAAATGTGAATACTTTCAGTTTTTTTTACTCCTCGATCACAGTAATACATGAATGCTTTTGAGTCAAACCAAATCACCTTGGGCTTTGTAAAAAAATGATTGACAATTTTCTCACGATTTTCTGATTAATCGAGAAAATAACAGATTCTGATTAACCTGAATTAATCAACAGATCAGTGAAAACAGTTAGCTGTAGCCCTATTCCTAATTACTAGCTAGTAGTTATAGAGGTTGTTTTGGAGCCTAACAGCTACAATCGCAGCAATTGTAAAAAAAAAATATTCACACACGTGCTGGTTGGTTCATTTAGTTGATGAAGCTGCATGGAAAGCGCTGCAGGGTGAGGAAATGAGGGCGCTCAGGCAGAGAAGCAGAGAACAAACTGACCTGCAGGCAATTTGTCTCCAAGCCCTGGGAATGGCACACAGCATGACAGTGAAAGCCGAGGCAGCCAGGGTGGAGAAGAGGCAGAGGTAGAGCACACCCTCCACCCCGTCGTAGCACACCCCCACCATCGCGTCCAGGTAGTCCTAAAGAGGCCGAACAAATAGTGCACAGGTGAAAAAGGATGACACTTTACGGTCATTAAACGTGGAATTATCCGTGTTGGGCTGTGCTGTGTTGGTCCTGCGTGGCCACCTACTCTCCTGTTGACCTAGTTGTGCTGCTGTGATGCCAATTATCATGCAGCAAACCAACCTTGTTGAGCCCCCTGCAGTCCAGCAAGGCAGTCAGCTGGTGCAGACTGGCCTCCGAGGAGTTGAGCAGATGCTGGATACCCAGGAGGTCTCTCTGCAAAGAGAGTGTCATCACTGACAAACGCTTATTTGTATGGGAAAATCCTTCTTATGCTACATCTTAAATAATTTGTCTCTGCAGCAATAAAGTCATGGTTGTGAAGACGATACCTCAGCTGTAGGAAACAGAGGCACAGCAAACTGCAGCAGACCCTGGATCTGGAACTGCATGGTGGTCAGAGACCGCTGGAAGATGGTCAGAGGCTGCAAACAAGAAACATGCAGAATAAAGAGCAAACACAGGTCTTAAGAGAAGCATCCTCATGAAATGAATCAAAAGTAAGGGTTGTTAAGGCTGTAAACTCTACATTTCTTTTCATAAAATAATGCATAGACTTCTTGTCCTCCATGGATGAATAGCTCTTATTTTCCTGTTATTGAATTTGTTAATTTATTCAAAAGGAGATAACAGTCTGGATAAAATACCACCAAAAACCACAAGAGAGCAATAATAAGCCCCACAAATCAAATAAAAAAGAAAATACAACACAAACACAATACAACACAGTGGAAAAAAAGTTGATTTTGACCAAATATACTATGATGTTATTGCCTTGTTGGGCTGTAGGTTCATATTCCTACCAACAGGGGGCAAAATAAGCCTCATATTCATTCTCATGTAAGCGACAATCTCAACCTACCTGAAGACAGCACCTTCTGCCCAAAACCTCATTTTTAAATTAACATCCGAGCATGACCATAAATGAATTAATGTGTCACATCTCCAAAGTGAAAGTGTATCTTCACAGCCACCCTGCCTAACAAGAGGAGGCCCCTGCCCTGTGGCACAATGTTAAAATTGAAACAGGATATGGTCAATTACCTCCACCATCTATAAATGTAATTGCATTTCAACAACCTGATATTTTTTTCCCTCTTGATCTGCATAACTCTCTGTGGTCGAAGAGCTCTCTGCAGCACAATCCGATCACATTTGGCTCTTTTTTATTTGAGCTTGGGTGAGCTTGTGCCGAGCCAAATAAAGTGAGAAATAGGACAGAAAAAGTGGATTGAGAAGGACAGTAAGAAAGAGAGAAGAGATGGTGATAAGAATAGAAAAAAGGGCAAAGCAAAGCTCCAGAGCGCTGAGATACGAGAGCACAGAGGGCAGTGATGTGGTTCAGACCGAGAGCGCATGAGGCACAAAGAGAAAGACAGGGATGGCTCGTATGTTTGCCAATGAGGGCTGGACTCCTGCATCTGGCAGCTCGATCGTGAACTTTGCACCTGTTGGGTATCTGTGTGGCAGAGGAAAGAGTGCTGACTTTGTTTACCAGACGGGGTGACGGCTGTCTGCCCTCGCCTGTTATCCTCAGGGCTCGTCTACGAGAGCCAGAAAATAAGACCCGAGCTCCACCGGGCCAAATTGACTCCACCGTTGACTGATGCCAGCGGTGAAGTCAGTGATATGACCCATAATATCCACTCTGCTTCTCCAAAAAGGAACCTCACAGAACCCCAGAAGAGAGGGGCGATGGCAGCAGGGTTTAAAAGTGAAATTTAAGACTTTTTAAGACCTTAACAAATATAATTTAAGACCCAAAAATGTCATAACAATATCTTTGGTAGAAAATAGTCAATTTATTGTAGGGCCCGACCAATATGGAGATGGCAGATGCCAAAAACAATTATTTATTTATTGATATTTTTTATTATTTTTTTTTTAAAAGTTTTTAAGTATCAATTTTAAGTTGGACCACTTCTGACCAACTGAAAATTTCATCAAAATCTGTCCACAACTTTTTGAGTTATTTTACCCAACAAACACACCCTGGTGAAAACATTAAAACATGTTTATATTTCCAAAAAAGTAAGTAACTTTATATACTCAAACCTCCTTATACCTATTTGTCGTCCTTTATTTATATATTTTTTCAGCCTTGAGTCAAACCTACTGCAGTTTGTAAAATACCAACTGAGTTTTTAACTGTAAGCTGAATTAACTTCAGTGTTTTAACCAGAACTATGTCCTGAAACTGTATCACAGTATCAGTGAGGAGTCATCCTGCTTCCTACCTGCTGGAAGGGGTTGGAGAGCGTCTGGTTGCAGTAAAGGTAGTAATGAACAATTTCTGTGAAGAACACAAACAGGCAGATGACACTGTTTAAGTGCATTTTCAAACCACATTTTTTTTTTCCTTTCACCAAAGCGTAATTACTGTCACTGCCACAGCTTTACGCTCTCATAATTACACCATAATTCACACTGAAACTCACCAGCGCTGATGATGCCTTTTGTCTGACTCATGAGGTATTTATCAGGGGACACGCAGAAGTCACTGGTGCCCTGAAATAATAATAATAATAATTTTAAAAAAAATCGTGTGAGAGTAGTGAACAGATAAAAGATGAATGGATGGGGAGATTAAAAACAGAAATTCATAAAGAGATGGAATCAGAGTTGAATCTGATATGAATAGCTTATTAACGCTCTGAAAGTCCTTTGGACATCATTCTTATCACTCACTTTTTCACACAAAAAGGCAAAATAAAGAGAACAGTCTAGACAGGAATACTTTTCAATTCTGTCACTTACAACCACTCTCTCTCTACTGCGCAGTGTTAACAAGAAACCTGCCTCTGCAAAATAAAGTGAGGCGCGGTGGTCTCCTCCGAGCTGCACTGCCTGAATGTTAAACGTCCCTCGGGCTCAGGTCAAACGCACTGCGTAGAGTTTAGTCCTCTCTGGGGGACTAATGAGCCCTGAACACAGAGCAGATAGAGCAAACTGAGTCCCTCAGACTCGGCAGACCTCCAGCTAGTTTGTTAGGAACAATGGATGTGAAGGAGCTCTGCAAGTTTGTTCGAATACGTGAAGGGAAAAGTGAGTTCTGGCTACCCGCTGTCTGCAATTAAGAACTCTGCAAAGGAGTGCATTCATTGCATTATGCATTCATTTACTGTGTGCTAATCTGACTGCAGCCCACACACACACACACACACACATACAGAGTTTAAAGATTCCCATGCCGACACACAAACATCGTCAGTCACACCTGTCGCTGCAAATAACGAGACAAACGGAGCATCTGTCACTGACAAAGCACTGCAGTGGTTTCAGATTTGACGATTGACTGGTCCAAAACCATTAAAGCCAGTTCATGTTGAGAGATTGATTCATAATTGGCAGGAAATTAATTGCAATTAAATCTTTGAGTGCCATTGACATATTTCAACGTCATTTAAAATCCGACACTTGAGTGCCATCGATGTAACAATATGTCAAAGTGTTTTTTCAGCAGCAGGTCGCCGATCGCGGTCTCTCGCAGCCTGTGAGTAATTTCGGGGCTTCTGGGAGATGTAGTCGGAGCATAAAGAGACGGTATACACCACAGAGATCAAAGCATGAAGTGGAGACGATCGAGATTAGAGAGCAAAACGGACGGATTCTGGACAAAAAGTGGTGATTTTGGTGAAAGTGTTCTCTACTCTACCTCTGATAAAACAAGAATGGAACAAGGTAAAAACAAACATTTTTTCATGATGAAATAGAGAGTCTCTTCTTTCATTTGAGCTATTCAGTGTTTTCAGAGAAATAGTACAAAATATTCTGTGGGTCTTGAAATATGACTCAAAATTGGCAAAAACGCTGGAACAAAACACTTTCTGTTCCCCAGAGAAAGAAGTGCTCTTGATTTCGGTGTAGTTGCTCTGTATTGTGCTGCATGCTTGTAAGATTTCAGACTCTAAGTCTCGGTCTCGTAGCATTAAGGTCTGCAGGATTTCAGCCATCGATCAGGCAAACATGGATCACAGAGAGTGGAGACTTGCAAAGGAAACATTAAACCGGTGGATGAAAAAGGAGGATGAAAACCAGACATTAATTTGTTGTAACTGATCACACCTCCTGCTGCTTTCTACCCAACACTCATTATCTCTGACTTCAATTCACTCTTGTTAACGATCCTCTGCACCCCAGAGTCAAACCACAACATCCAACAACAAACCTGAGAAAAATAGCACACATGCCTGAGGCAGGTGAGTCAAACACCAGAGCTCATCCATCTTATATCCTTTCAAATGCATCTCTCTATTTCTGCATCGCTTTGATTCACACCTCTAGGTCACAGTCATTTGGGGACCACATAAGAGCAAAACACTGACATTATCCACCTATTCAGCATGATAGGCTTTAATAGCTACAACTGGATTCCTGCAGTCATAATCCTTTACTTTGAATCAAGTTATTCAGACTTGTACAGTGATGCTGACGAGGTTTGGGTTCGGGATTTTGTTCTTTTGTCTGTCTATTTTTGGAGGCGTTTGGCAGCGGAGATCCAGAGCGTACGAGGTGAGAGGAAGACAAACTAAGTGGGAAATGAGCTTGAAAGAGAAGAAATGTGAGTTTGGGCAGTGAGGATGACACTGTAAGAACTACAGCTGGGTATCGTTTGAAATTTTTGGATACAATGCCAATTTCAATACATTTGTTTAGATGCCGGTTCTAGAAAGATACTTTTTTTGATAAATTATTTATGTGTAACTTAGGCTTTAATCATGGTCATCATCAATATAGGGTTAGGGTATATAACCAATATAGGGTTAATCTGAAGGGACATGTCCCCCTGTCCTCATTGACATCTGAGAGCAAGGCTCAAGACAAGATCACAGCTTTTTGGTCGGTGCTACAAAAGTATTGAAGTTTGGTACCCAGGACTCTTTCTAGGTGACATACACTTTACTGAGAGGACAAAAAAAATGAGTCAAAGCAGAGAAGTTAGAAAGACCCAGGACTAACACATTCAACAAACTGCAGCTGCTTGCTGTGGTAGGATTTTGGTAAAAAGCTGCACGTCTCTGAGACGATCGGTGAAAACATTTGCTGTGATGTGATTGTACCGACATCCTTTCACAATGGCAATGCAGATCCTTGAAACACACCCATGCAGGTATATGCTGCATATTTGCATATCTGCATCTTTACAAAACCTCACTCATTTCCTGTTAATCCACACACATCCAACAACACACAATACACAAATAGGCTTGTGTATTAATTTTCTTAGACATTAGTACTCATACTCATGTTCTCTCATAATATACGTAAGGTACACGTGCAATACTTTCATATACATTTTTTTAACGATTAATACCACTGTTATTTACTCATCTATACCAGTTACATGACCGGTCCACTGTGTTCACTCATGTTGGATATATAATGCCTTAATTATTCACTTATGTTGTATATTAGTTGTCTTATTTTTTCCACTTGGTTGCTTTTCTACTGATGCTCTTATTTCTTAGTTTTTATCGGCCGTTCTTGTAATGTTGCACCCCCATCTGTGGGACGAATAAAGGATTATCTTATCTTATCTTATATGCTGCAACCCAGCACATACAAAGACATTGTTTCTCATTGTGTGCAGTGAGTTAAAGCAATCCATCATCACTGACAGGCAGGACAAGAACTGACTGCAGACCAGTTTACTCTAGTTTATAATGGGGCGAGCGGGTCAGTCAGGGACGAGGAAGTGAAGTAGCTCACCACGGCAGTGGCCAGGTCAGCTCCCAGAGAAGTCCAGCTCAGGACCAGCGTCAGCACTCCGAACACCATCATCCTGCAGAGACACAAAGCAACAGCATGGTCACAGCTGAACCCAGTACAGTAATCACTGTGTGCAGATTAACTGGCCTGGTGAAGCTTGTCATTTATCCAAATGCAGTAAAGCCTGTCAAACTGTCCAAATGACACCACTTTCCAGTAAGTTTTTTGTATTGATTACAGGGTGGGACAGTATGTCTTTGTTAAATGACATCATTAGGAAGCAGACGAGGGTTTAAAACTGTAATAATTGATTTGTTTGGCTGCTTAGTGGCAGAAAACACAACACTGACATGTGTTTGTGTCCTCTTAATGGATCGAAGTCCAGTGTTTTTAGCACTGTCTTTTAGCTCTATTTTGGTCTACACCAGCCGCTCAATGCTCCACGATGGAGGTGCGAGCTTTGTCTGGTTAGTTTTAGCTCAGTTTAATTTTGTTTTTGAGAGCTTTTCTTTAAAGCTTTTTGGCTGTCAAGAGAGAGAATGAACTAGAACAGTAAATTGCGAGCCAGGAAATTCAATATAATGTTTTGAAAGATGCTAGAAATCTCAGTGGAGTTGATTTAGGTGATAAATCACCACAAACGACTCCTGTCACATTCACATGATCTAATTTTAATATAAAATATGCATCACAGCCGCCTTAAGTTGATTTTTTCATAAGACATGAAGAAGAAATAATGTATGCAGGACAAAATCTATAATATACACAGTATTCCATGTGGTTATCAGCATCCGACAGAGAGAGTACAGTGACGCAAATGCAGCTATTTTCATAACGCTTTCTGTTATTGAAAGGAAACAGCATGAGCCCCGAGGACCAGGAGTGGTGATCTCATTGTCCTGTCATCAACAGAAGAAGCCAGAGGTCATGTTTTTTTTGTTGTGGGGGTTGATTCTGCAGCCTCGACATGCACAGCTGCAGCGCTGTGGTTTTTACGTACCGAGGAAGGAGCCCTGGCCTACATTTGATCACGGCCCCCTGGGTGGGTGACTGTTCCCTGCACCCACGAAGACATAAAAATGTGGTTTTGTTTTACTCCCTCCCTGGTGATCTCATAGTATCAGAAAATGACATCAGAGACACGTGAGATTGAAAGGAGAGTATTTGTGCCTGTGTGCACAGAAGATCAATATCCATTAAAAGATGAGCGCCGGCTGCTCTCATAGATCAGCTCTTGTTGTGTGAAACAATCTGCAGCGAATCCATTAAGCTCCTGTTGATTTGACCATTGAGGCACCTTCCAGATATCTCCCCGACAGCAAGTAGACTGTGTTTAAATATAATTTGGGTACTGAGAACCTACAAGCCACCACCTCTTCCTGTATCTTCTTTATGCATTTCATTACTCTCCCTATTGCCTCACCCCCCTCTCTCTGTATCCTTTATCTTTTCTCTGCCTCCTGCCTCCCTCTTTATCAGTTTTTCGCTCTTGCAGTGTGTCTACCTCCTCCTCTCTGATACCCAGCCCTCCTGACTCCTGACTCTTAACAGGGAGATGGATGGGAAGGAGAGCGAGGCGTCACGGAGTCTTTATCTTGATTTAGAAATGAGAGGCAGAACAGATGCAAAAGTTGCTCAACTGGCTTCAGTGTGTTTTACGGCAGTAATGAAGTACAAGGAGCCCACCACTCAGAGTTTTCAAGACCCACAGAATATTTTGTACTATGTCTCTGAAAACACTGAATAGCTCAAATGAAAGAAGAGACTCTCTATTTCATCATGAAAAAAATGTTTGTTTTTACCTTGTTCCATTCTTGTTTTATCAGAGGTAGAGTAGAGGACACTTTCAC
This sequence comes from Synanceia verrucosa, assembly GCA_029721515.1. Taxonomy (NCBI): domain Eukaryota; kingdom Metazoa; phylum Chordata; class Actinopteri; order Perciformes; family Synanceiidae; genus Synanceia; species Synanceia verrucosa. Next base: position 21,046,362 of record CM056550.1, on the reverse strand, counting down.
CAAAATCACCACTTTTTGTCCAGATTCTTTGTTTTGCTCTCTAATTATGATCGTCTCCACTTCCTGCTTTGATCACTGTGGTGTATACCATCTCTTTACGCTCTGACTGCAGCTCCCAGAAGCCCCAAAATTACTCACAGGCTGCGGGAGACCACACTGCTGAAAAACACTTTGACGTATTTTTAAGTCAGTGGCACTCAATGAGTTAATCAAAATGACATATTTAATGCTAAAATATAATTATTGTTGCTAGCCATGAATTCCATGAAAAAAATAGAGATTTTTGACTGAAATTCCAGTTATTTCCTGTCATTCCTGAACAGAAAAAAGTGTTTTAGTGGTTGTTTGGTATTCTGGATTCATTTCTGACTTCTCAGAGAATTCCAGTGTCCTGGCTCAAATTTGGGTTTAAAAAGGTGAAATCAGTTTCAGTTTAAATTCCTCACTCCTGTTCAAAATGGCGAAGAGTAGGGAACTCAGTGAGGAAGATCACTAACAGGGTCTGTTTATTATTTCTGATTTCTCTCAAAGTCATGCTTTTCTTGTGAAATATTCCCCTTCCAAAAATCTTTCAAAATAAAACAAACTGAGCAGTTTTAAAAGGTCATAAGATGGGGAACTATTGGCCTGTGTGATCAGCGTACAGTCAAACTGGACTGTGGGAGCTTCTTTAAACAACTATGATACTGGGTGACTGACCGAAAAAGAGAGAAGCCCTCTGATCGTCTCCTCAGTGTCGGCAGAAACCAAGCAACACTGTATTTGGTTTTGCACTCCGGTGGGCAACAGGGATTCACTGAGCTATGCATTAGAGCAGGAAATCGGGTGTAAACCTGACACACAGCACATCAAGTGAAAAAAGCCACAGAGGCCAATGAGCAGGGCAGATGATGCTAACAAATGCAATCACAGAGGATGAGGTCGAGTCTGAATGAGTCGGTGTGGTGAAGTAGATTTACTTCTTCAGTGAAAAGAATCCAATTTCTGCTGTGAAATGATATTATGTCCCAAAAGATACATGAAAACCTAAAGTTATAAACCATCATCATGTTTATGTGTCTTTACAAAACCAGAACAACTCTGGTCTGTCACTTATGTCACTTGATAAGAGCAGGATCATGGAGTTTACTGAATTAATGACTGTTTCTCTCACCATATATAGACTTAATTAGATGTAAACTAGCAGTTTCATTCATTCAAATGGATTCTGCACTTGATAAACTGTCCTGGAAGGTCATTCATTCATACAGTGGCCCCAGTACACCTCCCTGTGGTACACTATAACCACATGAGTCCAGGTTGAGTCTTTGTAAACAGGTTTAAAAGCAAGTCAAGTGTAAAAATGTGTGTGTGTATGAGAGGAGCATCAGCTCTCAATAATATGGCTCAAAACTTCACTGCTGTTGAAAATTAGTAGTTTATTCAAGTAAGAGACAAGGTTGTCTCAGTGGGATTCTGTCCACACTGGTAGTGTTCTGGACTGTTAATTGAATCAGTTCATCTGGTTTCAAACTAAAAGGACATTCTTGCACAAATTACATTATTTATTACTGAGGAAGCTGCAGAGATGAGAAACTAGTTGCTTAAGTCAGCAGTCACTTCAGGCTTAGTCAATAATTTGTACTTTGGATATTGGAGATTACCTGAACTTCCCCTGTGAAACTATTTATTGCTTTGCACACTCTCTGTTCTATTCTATTACCTGCTTCCTCCAGGCGGTAAATAATGATTCTTCCCTTCATCCCGTCTGTGCGTAGATGTGATTGTTTTCATTGTAATATCAGCGCATCCCACTCATTTGCTTTGTTTGTTTAAATATAAAATATTCTTTGCGTGCGTCGGCACACATGATGACTCAAATGATTTCCATCATCCAGGGAAATTAGTTTCTCCTCCTTTATTTTCCTCCTTGAACGATGCTCTCTCTAACTATGATGACATTCTAAGTGTCAGTTCATCCAATAGATGCTGCATTGCTTTCTCAGGTTTTCATATTTAACTCTCTGAGATTTCTGCCACAACTCTGCTACAATTGAGGTGGCTGGAAAAACTGCAGATAAATAAAACATGCAGAACTAAGGCTGGGTACCGAACATCCATACTTTTGTAGCAACGACTGAAAAGCTCTGATCCTATCGGGTATCAAAAAATAAATCATTTTTGGGTGCCAAAATCTAAAACTGAAGTTGTGCAAACTCCACACAGAAAAGCCCCGGGCCGGGAATCAAACCCGGTACCTTCTTGCTGTGAGGCAACAGTGCTAACTACTACACCACCATGCCACCCAATAATAATAATAAAATAATCCTGATGACCATGATTAAAGCCCAAATCACACAAAAATAACTTACTGAGGTATCCCAAAAAGTATCTTTCTGGGACCGGTATCGAAATAAAGGTATCAAAATTGGCATCATATCAAAAAAAATAAATTCCCAGCCCTATGCAAACAGATGATAATAAATCCAGATAAAAAAAGAGTTGCCTCCCTCCCCATCATATTATCTCAGCTCTTACTGTGTCACGCTAACATTTAGCTGGTTAGAAGCACTAGGAAGAGCCCCCCCATTCCCCAGAGTGTAATCTGCTGCTGAAAGCCTCCAACCACTTCCCCTCCACTGGAAGAGAGCACGTCTTGGGAGGGCCGACACTCTTGACACTGACTCATCATGTGTGCAAAAGGGCGGTGGGAAAGTGAAGTGGTGGGTTTGTGGTTAGTAGGGCAAGTTTAGCACGACTCCCACCCTGAGCTGACTGATTGAGAGAGACAGAGCAATGCTCGGCTGGATGAGCCGAGGCCCGGGTGGATTTCATGCCCTGTGAAAGCTCCTTTACAGCACGAAGAAGAAAAAAAAGGAATAAAAAAATAACCATCCAGTGAGGATAAATACATTTAATCTATATCTAGTGTAAGGGGATTAAATGAAAGCAGAGGAGCTGCATGTGAATACTGCGTCTTTTCACTGTAACATGATTTATGATGCGTGGGAGTGTTTTTTTTTATGCCATAATTCTATCATCCTGTTTTCATTGAATTTTCTTTCAGCACTTAACATATATAACAACAACAATTATCAGTCATTTTTATCTTGTGTTTCAATACAACCCACATGTGCTTTTATTCATTTATATTGTCACTCACTAAAGGTAAAACCAATAAAATATTAACTTAAAGACCTAAAAATACAGAGCTAAATAATTAATGACGTGCCACACGAGGGTCAAGAGATTCACATCTAAATGCAGGTCAAGTGTTAAACTTCAGGAAGTCGCCGATAACGTCAAACGGCCTTGTTTCTCATCACTCCGAATCACTCCAGTCCGATTCGTAGAGCAAAGCTATTGACACGGCAACGCTGCGAACGAGTTCAGCCGACCTCCGGCAGCGCTCAGAGGCAAAGGGAGGGATATAAGGACACAACCCAGCACTTCCAGCCTCGATCACAGGCTTCTCCCATGAGCACAGAAGCAAGTCCTGCCTCCAGCTGCCTCCGTCTACACCGACTCACACTAATTCATCTCATTCTGCGCTGAGCTGTATCGTATCTGTTCCTGTTCGGTGTAAAAGGACACATGAATACAAACGACCTCCGTAAAAAGACATGGAGGGGAAGGTGTTTAACGGTGGTAGAAGCTCTCAGCTTCTTTGACTCTGTTTGTCTTTTAAACCTCCATGAAGTTAATGAATCAAGAAGTAACTGAAGGGAAATATAAGTCTAGTCTGGTTCTAGCAAAGATAATGTGTGACATCTCAGAGTTCGGGGAATATCTCCAAAAAAAGTAATGGCTTACACTTTTAAAGGAGTAATCCCTTTACTAAATTACTCACTGCTCTGTAACGTGACCTGAGATGCACGATAACTCAACTGCCAGATAATTTAAAAAATACACAAAAATGGCTTCACTACTGGTTTACATGTCATTTTCTGGTTCCTTTAGAGCAAACATATGGCATGAGGGCCAGATACGGGTCCAATCCGGCCCACTGGACACCTAGATGTCTTTACTTCCTATTTTTCTATAATATTACATCCAGGCTGTGACACATCACTGTCAATTGAAGGGATTCCAAAAAATATTGACCAATTTCTTTTGTGCATAAAGGTGAATGCTGTGCGCTCAGTAGAGTAATAATAATAATATTTAGAGCCACTGGAAAATATACAACAACATAGGACAATAATGACAAATGATTTGTTGGCAGAATTGGAGCAAATAGTCTGAAGGTAAACTCATCATCTGTTCTGTAAATTTAAACATGGATTGTTTGTTCTTTTCAGAATAAAACATCTTATTATTACAGTCTTATTATTGACAGGTTAATATGCAGCTGTTTAACGGCTCACTTTGGGCTGAATGTGGCCCATGAATTAAATTGAGTTTGACACTTATGTTTTAGAGCAACAAATTCTCAGTAATATTCATATTTCCACCCTCGAAAGACGTCATAACGCTCCTCCATCTTTGCTCTCTAAAGTCAAAGTCATGATTAAAGTTGATCAAACAGGAAAAGAGACGTTTGATTTGTTTCCCTGTCCTCCTGTTATGCAGATAATTGTAAAACAACAGTAACAAGTTCCGAATATTTTGCTTCATTTATCTGCCATATTGCACTGTTTTCACCTAAGTTTTTACATATTTATTCTTATTCACCTTATCATCTTTGGTTCTTATAACCGTGCTTCGTTAAATTCTTTGTTTGTACATGTATTGTTACATAACTGCGTTACACACAAATGTAATCCCATATTACAGTAAAGCATTACCCTCCCTACACTGGTAACAATACACACATTGTTGAAACATCTGGACACATGGAATCTGTAACAGCTGCTGCAGCTCAAATGTGACTAATCTAAATGATTTACTCCATCAGCTAATCTGCCAACCCACTCCCTCTCTCGTATATACTGTATATATCCACTGCCTCTTCACTCTCTTCCTTTAGGAAAATCACATCCTTTTTTTACAAGGAGTGTTGGACTCACGTGGTGAGCAGCCAGCGAGACTGCTTGGCCAGACCCAGACAGGCCAGCAGGCAGATGATCAGGTCCAGGATGAGGAGCAGCAGGTAGGTGAGCCACCTGTAGAGACAGAGACAGGGATCATTGGATTTATTGAGGTTATTTTTCAAGGTCTTCTAATTATTTTAAACTTTATTTTGTTCAATTCTAGTATATGCTTATGTTTAATTCAAATCAGTAGTTATTTTGCACTTTAAAAATATATATATTTTTGAATTTTCATTGGGTTTATTGAGGTTATTTTTCAGAGTCTTTTAATTTTTTTTTCATTTATTTTATTTAATTGTAGAATATTCTTATGTTTATGTTTAAAACTGTTGACCTACTGTTGCTGACTATACTCTTCAACAAAAGTGAAAAAGTTGTATCAGGACACGCATACTGGCAAGGACCCAGAACATCCTCCATATTTCCAGTGGAAATGTTTCAGCAGAGCCGCATAAATCAGACTTTTACATCGTTAGAAAGAGCGAGAGTCCCACTTATTGTCACCTGAACACACCTGTGCTGTCATCTGAGTGTGTGCTGATGCCTGAGGGTGTAATCCTGTCGTGTCCATCTGTTCAGTGAGCAGTGGTCAGTGTGCGACTGGACACACAGAAAGCCTGTCCAGATGGTTCATAATGAATGGACTCACATCCATATGGCTGGATGTTTAATGCTGCGGGGGTACTTACATCACCTTTTCACTCTGATTTATTAATCTATACATCTAATTAAAGTCAACTGTATATCAGCGTGACTCTTTTTCCATCATTAGTCCAATGTCACTTCTTACAGCCTTTTCTTTTTAATTATCTCCAGCATCCTCCTCACATCTCCCTCACTCCTCTCTATCATTCCTTTTTTCCTCTCTTTCTCGCTCTTGTTATTCTCCCTCGCCTCTGTCTCGTTCCCTTTCAGCCCCCTTTCCTCCTCTTTACCCTTCCTCTCCCTCGCCACCATCTTCTTGATATTTCTTCCTCGTTTCATCTTCCTCCCTCTCGGTGCCTTGACGGCACGAGAAGCCGGGACATCGACACGTACACCGAGGCTCTCTGGTGACACCACCGTCATGTTTGTCTGTGTCATCTTAATCCAATTTGAGTCAAACTGAGTACATTTATGTATGTGATAAAAAAAAAAGATAGTGTACCGGATAGCAGGAAGCAGCTCCTGCTTCTGTTTGAAAGATCGATAATGATAATAGAAAGGACATTTTATTGAGCTTCCCTCACAGAGGAGGTCAGAGGTCACTCAGTTCCACCAATAGTGGGTTTTATGGGGTGGCAAAAAGCCAGCTGACCCACAGCACACACTCACCAAGGGACCCCATTAAGAAGCCCATAAAATAAAATCCTGCTTTCCTTTTTTCCTCATACCATAAATTATATTTTACAGCTTGTTTTAAGTGATTTCAAACACCTACTACTACACCGTCACCCTATTAAAATAATGGCCTAAGTCATTTTTTTGATGAAAATTAGTTTTTGGCTTAAATCATCTCTTGGTAATGCTGGCCACTAGTTTTTTTGTGTTTTCCCTAAAACTTGAAAAAATGACTTGGGCCATTATTTTGATAGGGTGATGATACTCTACATAGCAGAACGAGTGAGGACCTTTCACAAAGTGCTTAATTTCATCATAATTTTTGTTGTTAAAAGTGTCATTTAGTAGCACTAAAGGCTGTTTGCACCTCTCAAAATAGCTGTAAATACAATCAGCTGACTTTAAACAACAGTCGGCTGATTATACACTGACAAAAACATAATTATGAATAATATAATCCATTAAATCCCTCACTTTAGATCCTATTAAATACAGACGTAGCAGTGTGGAGGGAAGATGATACCACAGAAGCGCAGTGAGAGCAAATGCAAGTAAATTTTTTAATCTGTTAATGTGCAATACCACGGTCATTACCTGTTATTTACACCGGTCGATCCACTGTGTTCACTTATTACCTCCACCAAGGACGTTTTCACCAGGGTTTGTCTGTTTATTTATTTGTTGGTTTTCAAAATAACTTAAAAAGTTATAGACGGATTTTGACGAAATTTTCAAGATTGGTCAGAAGTGGCCTAACATAAAACTGATTAATTTTTGGCTGTGATCGGATCTGATTCAAGGTCATCAAGGTCAAATGAAAGGTCACGCCATAGTAATGTATGGGAGATTTTGCATATTTCTGAACACTCCAGGGTGCACAATTTTCAGCCAGTTGTAATCTAATTTGGTATATAAACTAATATAGGAATCCATAAGTAACTGATTCAGTTTGGTCAAGATCAGTAAAAGGCCAAGGTCACCAAGGTGTGTTTTTAACCATAACTTCATGTAGGAGGGAGCTAGAGCAATGCAACTGGTCTCAAAATATCTGGAAAAGAATTCTCAACTTATAATCTTGACAATCTTATTGTCAAATATTAATATTTTCCACGATAATCCCGATAATCGCGGGAAAAACTGTGCATAGAGGACAAAATTGCGACAGAATGCTACCTTGGTGGAGGTCTGCACTCTCTGAGTGCTTTTCTAGTGTTGAATACATGATGCCTTGATTACTCACTTATATTGTATATAAGATGTCTTAGTTTTCCACTTGGTTGTTCTTCTGCTGTTGTTCTTATCCTTATTTTTTATAGAAGCTCTTCTTATAATGCTGCATTATCCACCTCACTGCTGTAACTATGCAAATTTTCCCTTTTCTGGGACTAATGAAGGATTATTAATATCTTATCTTAAATCTGGACTACAAAAGCACATATCAAAGGTGTCAAAAAAAGAAGAATCAAGAACCTGAATAAAAAGCACATACTTTTAAGTACCCGAGCTCTGCAAGGCTAACTGAAAACTGAAATGTAATGATGTTGTCAATGTCAGAAACTGACAGAGGATTTGATTAAAGAAAGAATGATGAAATAGAAAGAGTCTATTTTTTATGTTTGTCAGTAAAGAAACAAGACAAACATTGTGAGGGAGAGTAAACTAAATATTCCAGGATGAGCACAAGTCATATAACACCACTTAAACTTTGATGAGTCAAATCAAAAAAAATGCAGAAACACACATCCATGCCCGACCACTACTATGTGCTGGGGCATGAAGCTGTGATAATGAGCCCATTAACGGCTGCCAGTGTCTGGCTTCCAGTTTGCCTACTCTATTAGCTGTGGAGCTATGTGGGATACTGAATTATCGGCAGAGGAGAGGAGTTACATTGCAGATCAATACAAACACAGCAGCCTGTCTGCTGCTGTAGCCTCTACAGAAATACCATCCAGCCCACACAAGGACTGAAACACTGGCAACGGGCCTGTTTCTGCTCCGAGACGATAAGAGGCAGAGTTTAACGTAATGAGACAAGACCTGGGATAGCAGCTCTTCAATTATGATCATTATGGTCTGTTGATGCAATGATTACCAATAATTTCACTGGACTGTTCACAGAACCTCATCTGCAAGGGAGTTCTTTTTCACATAAATGGATTACACACCACCTTGTTGCATCCCATCTACTCAATATGATGTGATATATTCAGGTTATAATGTGTGCACTACCCACACATTATTATCTATTCAACTCCACATTCACCTTGTTGCTCAGTGACGTACAGCCAGAAAACAGAAGAGACGATATGACGAGCTGAAGTGAATCCCCAAGAGGAAAATGTACAGTATGTTTTACACATTACTCCAATAAGCACTGTCTTTTTGCCCATTTCACAACATAAATTAATACTTTAGCGACGCTCTTTGGTGGATTATTTGTTTGCCGGATTACAGGAGAAGCTTGGACAGATTCAGAAATGATTAATATAATGTTATCAGCATGTTTGATCGTTACTTACAAATGCATTGTTATTTCCTTTATTTTTTGAATGGAGTTCTGCTTCATGACCTGCCAGCACATCTCTGGCAAAGCAGTGTCTGGCAGTTTGTCCACATAGAGTTACTTGGATAATTATTAAATTTATATGTGATCATAAACAGGACATTCCTTTTTGATCAGCATCCATCCTCCCTCATTCTTATGCTGTGTTAACGCCAAACATGAGGAAAATGTTCAGCTACAGGATAATTTCATCACCATTGCTGCTTTGCAGCTGTTATGGAAGTCCCAAAAACTGTCATGTCTGGGTTCACAACATCCAGAGGCGAACAGCTGTGTCAAAATAAATGCTCACTGTGTCTAGTAAGTCACATGTCAGCTGAAATAATCTGGTTTACTGCAGTGGTAGGAATCCAAAATAAACTGTAAAATGATTTTTGCTGTGATTTAATCGCAATAATTGGATAAAAAAATGATGCCAAAATGATCATATCATGATGTTGATTTGTAAAAGTATTCACTCATGCTTTGTTAGGTCTGTAAGCAAGATGACAAGCTAAATGTGATTAAAATGCTTGCTTTATGAATGGAATTTTGATTGATCAGAGATGGGCTATGCTAACAGTGAAGCTCCCCTGTCAACATTCAAAATAATGTCATCAAGACATGAATTTATGTGTTTATAGACATCGAGTTTTATCTGGCCTGAGGTAGTATCTTTGAGATTTGGTTGCTACAGACGGCGAGCATGACTTTTCCTCCATCTTTGGTTGAATAACAACAGTGCGTTTGGTGTGAACACATCATTAGTGCACGGACTCACATCACATGGAGTACAGCTCTGGTGACCTTTGACCTTTGGCAACATCTCAGCGTTGTCTCATGGCTGTGTGTTCCCAAACAAACTAGTGCATGAAGATGCAACTTGTTCCCCAGACATCAATAACAATATTCATAAAGTCCTTGATTGACTGTGTGTGAATTTGTGACTCCCACAAATCTCTGGATGCCCTTGAAAAGATTCATGGCAGCGGTTAACAATATTTCACTTCCTGGATTTCATCCTGTTTTCCATATTTGGTGTTTTGACCATCTGGCATCACGTCTTCTGACCTGTACAATCCGACATGTGTACTGCTCCCCACTCCTCACCTGTAGTACTCTATGTTTGCCGTTTGATCAGCGATGGATGCCAGGTCCACTTTCGCCTCCCCCCAGTCGGGCAGACCCAGCAGCTGTTTGATCACGTTGTCAGCCATCTGCTGCATGAACTGCAGAGTCTGCACGTAGTCACCCCGCGTGGCAAAGATCTCGTCCAGCCTGGCGAGGTGTTGGTGCAGGCCGCTCTTCATGCTGCCCATGGTGCCAGTCACCTGGAGGAGGGGATATCAAGCACAGTGAACCATTCATGAGGTGTAATAATGTATGCACTGACAGCAGGTAATGTGTAAACCACCAGCAGAATAAAATCCTGTTTTTCTATCCTCTCCAGATCTCGACTAAAATAAAATCATATTGACCGACTTTTCTTCAGAGCCCTGCTGCTGTGTGGGTGCCTTCGGTCACCTTTTCTGCCTGAGAAAGTTTCCCAGGAAAAAAAGTTGAGATTAGCCCAAACATGAGGCTGGTGCAGTGGAGCAGAGCGAGGGTGGAGGGGGGCAGTGTGGGAGAGCTGGAATACTGAGTGAGGGTGTCCATGGTCCATTTTGAGTAAACAGTTCAGCCTGGAAATCTGCCAAAACTAGACAGCCCGGAGGTGAAATAGCAGGTTTGCTGGCGCTGGATATTTGTATTCCATGACTGCTGTTATTTGTCCATATTTACCCAGATTGGTACCTCACTAATGATCAGTTGGTCACTGTGGAAGTATATCTGTGCCATCTGATTTTGAATTTGAATTTCTAAAGCTGTTTTTTTAGCATCAAAATTAGACTTTGAATTTCTGGCTTTCTGACACATTATTTTTCTCAATGATAAAATAAATTCAGTGTAAAAATAATCAATTTCTTAAAATATTCAGTGTTTTTTTCAAATTCAATATAAAGAAAATCAACATCTAAAAATTGATGTAAAAAATAATTAACATCAAAAGATTAAAAAAAAATTCTGCATCATTGTCTCGGTCTCCTTTTACACTAAATATTTTGCAGGTGAATATTTCTGCATATTGAAATTTCTAAAAACTGAATATTTTCATACATTTTACACTGAATTTATTTTATCATTGAGAAAAAATAAGTGTCAGAAATAAAAAATGTGTGCTAGAAATTCAATTTAAAGTCTGATTCTGATGCTAAAGAAATCTGATTTAGAAATTCAAATTCAAAATCAGATCAGCACAGATATACTTCCATGGTTTATCTATTTAAGCATGTAATCATACAGAAACTAATCCAGTCCTCAAGTTGCGAGTGTGATCCTCTACGACAAACTTTTATTTTCACACATAAATGAAAGCAGAGCAGATAATCTGTGTGGAGGGAGCGTCTTCTGTACAGGCGCTGCCCATTTCCTTGGGTTTAATTACTCTGTACTTTGCTTGAAGGGAGAAGTTGTTTACAGGGAAATGACATTCACAGAGACATCCTGCTATTTGATAATTAAAAAGGGTAATAAATGCTTCCATTCAGCTCTGGGTACTTGGCATTCACAGGAGAGAAAACTCATATTGTTGTCGTGTTTGTCAGGCTTGGTTTTTTTTTTTCAGCTGGAGGAGGAGAGGTGGTGTGGAAGTAATTAGTTGGGTTTTTATTCTACGTTATTCTGTGGCTGCAAACAGGATGGTGAGTCTGCAGCCACACCAGGCGAAATGTTTATAATGTTGTTGCATGATTAGGTCTGGCTATGGTTCAAAATGTTTTGATACAATGCCAATTTCAATAGCGGTTAATTAATCATTACTATTATTATTATTATTATTATTATTATTATTACTATATGATTTCAACTCAAAAGGTTATTTTGTGTAATTTAAGCTTTATCATGGTAGACATACTAGACATTATGGTCTGATGATGATCAACAGGTACAGGCTGCTACCAGTTCCTCTTTAGGACCCTGGGGAGTGAGAGTTTGCCTCATGGTGTGTTCACTGGAAGTCTGAACTTGGAGCTCAGATCATCTTAACCTCAAAGTTAGCATGAATTCTATGTCAGGTTGTTGACATTAATCCGGGGGTTCTGATTTCAATGTTGACTTGCTTGGAAATTCCGACATTCATGTACAGCTTGAACGCAGCATGAATCTAAACACACAAACGCTGAGCTCCCAATGCTGCTGCATGCTGGTTCTGTTTTACCTGCAATGTTTGTCACCTTATAATTGGGGGGATGGATTGGAGAGCATGGCTCAAAGACACTTGGATATCAGAATTTCGCACCGAAAAATTATTAATTTTTTGATACCCGATAGGATCGGAGCTTTTCGGTCTGTGCTGTACTGAAGTTCGGTACCCAGCGTGATGTATTTTGAGTCAACTTGTTTGTGGATGCTGAGGAGATATATATCTTGCAGTACCAGTTATAATCACAGAAAAAACACACACTTGGATATTTAAAGCAGCAACAAAGAGCAGCACATAGTGAAGCAGGTGCTGAAATCAAACTCACCGGCCTGTGGTTTGTTATCTGATCACACACTGACATCACTTCCTCCTCACACCGAGCAGATGAAATCACACATGAGAAATGATTCTTTGGCCTCTGTGGGAGGATCTTATCTCAAACGCCCCGGGAGACAGACAATCCAGCTAATCTCCCCTTCGTCTTGGTCTGATCCTCACCGCCTAAGTGATCCGCACCGATCAGGAAGATACGACTGGTGATCGTCTCAGCCTTTATCTCAGCCTGATGTTTGGAGGGCACAGAGATGCATTGTCTTCCTCGCATCTTTCAAAACAAACGATTTGCAGCGAAGCGTGTTTGGCGGAAAGCTATTTTACCGTGGGATATTCATTCTTACACGCCTGAGGGTGACCAAGTAGCAAAAAAACCACAATAAATTCCATATAATGAGTGGCCTAGGGCTGAAAGACAATAGCAGAGTGCTGTCAAATAACAATTGTTGATTGTAGCTTGAGAAAAAGAATTATTTTACAATTCTTTTGAAGATCCTAAACACATTATTGTGGTCATTTATTCTCACTGGCTCCACGATCAACTAATAAAATATCTTTCTAATTACATAACAGACAGAAATATTTGTTTTTTTAGGAATTCCATGTTTTAAATAAGCTAAATACTCCATTTCAAAGAGCGATACATACATGGAAAAAAACAGTTTTTTCTATCAATGCTTCGTGAAAATGAACATGGGATCATTTATGTCCATTTGCAGGTCAATATGGTGAGATCAGGAATAGTTCTTTGAGGTGTGTATTGTCAGTCATATAGAATGACACTTCCTTCACTGTATCTTTACGCCTGTTGGGGCCGGTGCTCAGCGATGCTTCAGAGCGTGAAACAGAGAGGCTGTAAAAGAGCATCTTTTAATTTAAGGCGCAAACCTCCCCCGGTGTCCATCTCAAAACAATCTGCCAAAGTCGCTTTCAGTGTTGTTTTATGAAAGTCGTGAATCACAGCTCCGAAGAGCGCTGCCAGATTAAGACTGCAAGCCTCCAGGAATCACTTCCAGCCATTATTCTGAACTCGTCCCGTAATAGCTTGATAAATGAGGAGCGGTGAGCGTATTTGTTAAAGTAAAACAAAAGTTAAAATGGGATTAATCCTTTTTTTCCTGCTCTAATAGGTTGTAGCTGCTTGATAGTGGAGAGACTTTTCTTCTATTAAAAGTGAATGTGGGAGCTGGAGCGTGAAATGGAACATGGGTCTGAACTCAGAAGAGCCTCGGCAGCTCGGTCACCGTAAAGACAGAAAGCATCTTCACCGCTGGCTAACGCTGCTCAGCCGAACGTCTCTTTAAAAATGTATTCCTTCCTACCTCCTTTACTTTCCTCCTGATGACCACAGGGCTTTCAGAGTTCCCCTCATATGGGTTTGCTGAGCATGAAGTCAAATCAAAGACTGTTAATCAATAGGAAGTGGGATTGTCACATTAAAACTAGTTTACTGTGAGAGCAGATCCAACAACTCACTGAATGTCTGATATCGATATGGCAAAATATCGCAACACTTTTTCCTCCTGATATAATAGTAATTTTTAATTTTTTGTTTTGGGCCTACTGCAAATCTAGAAAAACTTCTGCAAGTTGAAATAAAAAGTTAAATAAAAAATAAAATAAAAAAAATAATCTGCCTTAACGCAACAAATTCGGCAGCCCTAATATACCGTATATATGTATGTGTATATGGATGTATATATAAATATGTGTACATACACACACATATATGCACTTATATACAACTTGTATTTTAAGCTGCATTTTAAATTTCCACGTGATATATCGCAACATCGCAATATCACAATAATGTATCATATCATGGATCAAGTATCGTGATACATATCGTGTCGTGAATTTCTTGCTAATACCTACCTCTAACCTGCACACACATCCAGCGTCAAAGCCACGCGCCCTCTCTCCTTATACGTCTTTTTTTTTGCACAGCGGCTTGGCAGCTGTTTTAGAAACATTATCCTTTATTCATCCCACAAATGGGGAAATCTTAAGGGATAGTTTGGGTGTTGAGTTGAAATATACATAATATATTTATACCGTTTTTGTCAGCTGAGTCTGGCTGCTTTGACAACACAGTCTCACCCCAGTGTGTCAAAAAAACAAGGCTTAGTCAGGACCCCCGAACGTTGCGTACTGACCCAAAAAATATCTATCTGTGATGGTTTCTGAAGCAGGAGGCTTTCTATTAAAACTAAAACATGCCCACTCAGAGAGATATGTGACGCTCAGAGTGACGTTCCTGTCACCCATCCATTTCAGAGATCTATCACTGACCAAAAATGCTGTTTTTGCCAATATTGATGGTCCTAAAATCAGCTAATGTGATGGTCTCTCTGTCGTGAGTGAGATCATTTTGAAAAGTCTAAATTAATACTGAAATGAATGGATGACGGGAACGCTGTGTATTAATTTCGATGCGTCAGAAACCAATGCCGAGAGACACTTTTTGTGTCAAAGTTCAGGGGTCCGTACCAAGCGTTGGTTTTTGACGTCAGAATGTACTGACTTTGAGAAGAGCGTAGATAAGTTTCACTCAGTTCCTCGCCAGAAAGGACCATCTCATGGTGAAACAAAACAGTGAAATATTCTAACAAAAGCATGCATATAAAAGGATGTTCAGTGCATTGCTTTGCTTCCATGCTGGTCTGTTTCTCTAAAGTGTTCTGTGTGCCGACTGCCACAGGAGATGGATAAGTAGCTCATACAAACTCACTTTCTTCTATTTCCTAAAGAACAGGGAAAGACTTGAGTCTCTCTTCTTGGATCGTAACACATTTCTCTCTTTTACGATTCACCTAAACTGTGAGGCAGAAGAGACATGGCGACGCCCTGACCTGCTTTCTTTTTATGGACAGAAGCCTGATCTTCGATAATACGTCCAGCAGTGTGTTGTGGCGCTATTAGCAGGAAAAATATGACGCCAAATTGCTGTGAGTAGCTACAGTTGGACTCCAGTTGACCTCTCGCAGCGACCATGAATCCACTGTTACTGCACGGCGCTGATCTGTCTGTTAATCTCACACTCATCCCTCATGAAGAAAACACCAATAGTCCACGATAATCGAGCGTGCTTTCTCAGAAAATCTTTTTTTCTGGACAAAAACCAGGCTGCAAGCAAGAATGTCCACAGACACACTCAGTATAGATAAAGCCAGAGGACAAACCAGAGTCAACATCGGTGGAGACACTGAGACATCTGAAGGGACTGAAAAGTGATGCAGAGGTTGATTTCTTTCTGTTGGACAGGTTAGACATTATTTTTTTTTTTAGCTTTGGGAGGAGTTATTATTTTCATGAAATATGTAATATTTGCTAACTGAGCTACTTTTGTAGGACGTATTAGCCCGATGCTAACATTAGCTTCTCTGTGATTGTAAGCCGGTCGTGGTTGCTGCTTGTAGCTCTCTTGCTAACTCTCTAACATGACAGACTATAGCTTTAAAAGGGCTTAGTCCTTCTGTGCTGGTCAGCATGTAACTTTTATCAATTATGCCTTATGAAAAACATTTAAGAAAACTTACCTTATCTAAGAAAAATCCCCCACAAATGTAGTCTTTTATTTGTTGGAAATCAGCAGTACAAGACAAAACTGAGTTAATTAAGTGGGTACAACAGAGAGTGCTCATCCTTTATTTTGCAGCCATCCCTGATTCCAAGCTGTTCTGCAAACCCCCATAACAATCTCTCTTAAAATTCCTTAACTCTTGTTCTTTTCTTAATATATCATGAAGTATTCCGTGCTGAGAAACAACATCATTGTTTATCATGTCAGTTTTGATGATGACGGTGGCTCTGAGTGGTCAACAACTTCTTGATTTTGCCTTTTGACAGATGCAGAAAAATGGAGAAAATCCAACCCGTTCCAAAAAATGATGGATGAAAACGTAAACCTGATTGACACAACATTCAGATGAAAAATACAGACTTGGTGTGCAAAGACCTTAAATATCAGGAAAACTAGGACCATTTATCACAACCTTCAATGTCTCCCAACATCTTTCCGAAAAGACAAACTAATCCAGTTCAGTGTTTTTTATTCATAACTGTTCCTTCACACTATGAGTGCTTTATTGTTTTGTATTATTTCAAAAAAATCATGTGTATGTTTGTAATTATGTAGTGGGCCGACATCCAAACTGTGTTTGAGTTCTGGCCAAGTGCTCAGTGACTGACCCAGACATGGACCTGGTCCACCGGCTGCCAAAACCTCTCACAACACACATCTCCAAACAATGGAGTTATTATTAGCATAGCAAAGCACATCAAATGTCACTTTAGTCTCATTACAGCACCAATAAACCATGTCAGCTTGGCCGGTTTCCATACTTTCACGACACTGTTGATGCTATTTTTCAGCATCTCTGTTTGAACTGCACCTCCATCAGTATACGAGCATTTTGACTAATCGACATCCAGCGTGCATAAACACATCATATGCATATATTCCAGACCGTAACTAATCAAAGTCTCACCAGTAGCCGAGCATCTCGTGATAATCAGTCTAACTTGCTTCCTTTCGTCTCTTATAACAGAGTCTTTGGAAGTGAACTCACTTCTAAACTCTCTTGGAGTCGCGCTAAAAGGCTTCTGTGTGGCCCAAAGGCTGGTGAGGCCTTCACTGTCAGGGATTTCAATACAGATTTCAAGCCGGACTCTGTCAATCAGACGGCCGAGCACTGCTCCTTGTTCCTCCCCGTCAAGCGTCTTTGTCTCCTGGGCTCATGGTTGATTAGGTGGGGGGAGAGTGGGAACTGTGTGCGGCACACTGGGCTCTTTGTCCCCACTCAGATCTGGACTCCTTAGCAGTCTATAGCGGCAATGAACTCACTCATGCACACACACACACACACACACACACACACAGGCGAGGACACTCATGCGCATAAGCTGCTAAAATAAAGGCCACCATGTCCAATTATGTGTTTGCACGAGTTCACAAGTCCCAGAGGAACACAGTGACGAGCGCTCAGATCAGCTATATGCTAATGGTTTCTCTCCTCTTGCTAATATGACATTGAGAAATGAACGTGGCTGAGCGCTATCTAGAAGTGACAGAGAGATGTAAATCTACCCATCTGTGTTAACACAAGGCAAGCTTAACATGAAGGTCTGTGGGGTAAAGCCGGGATGATGTTAGCTGGGTAATGTATGAGAGCTAATCCCGTCTGACGATCTACAGCAGCTCCGCATGTTTTCTCTTTAAAATATTTATAAAGTGCATCAATCAGAGCTGGAGAGGCCAGGACGTCATTTCTCCATTTAAATGTGGGGTTGCGTTCCCTCCCTCACCATCAGTGTGAAGGTAGCGTGTTTATTACTGGAGGCCGTGTTGAGTCACTGCGCTAAGTGGTTCACATGCCGCCACATTAATCTCCATTAACACAGATGGAGACTTAATCCCTGCTCTTCGACAGCGAGTCACCAAGAGACTCTGCCGATGCCGTCACAGGACCGCTGTGGGTCACAGGCCGAGTCTTCATTTAAGATAACTGTTATTAACTATTATTATAAGTCTGAAGTTCGTCTTTACAATGTTCAAATTAATATTAACGAGTCTCAAATCAATCTCTATTACTCTTACCAATTCTCAAGTTAGTCTTAACAAGTCTCAAGTTTGTCTTTATAAGTCTCAAGTTCGTCTTTATAAGTCTCAAGTTAACCATTACAAGTCTCAAGTTTGTCTCAACAAATTTCAATTTCGTCTTAACAAGTCTCAAGTTTGTCTTAACAAATTTCAAGTTCGTCTTTACAAGTCTCAAGTTTGTCTTAACAAATCTCAAGTTTGTCTTAACAAGTCTCAAATTCGTCTTTACAAGTCTCAAGTTTGTCTTAACAAATCTCAAGTTTGTCTTATCAAATTTCAAGTTCGTCTTAACAAGTCTCAAGTTTGTCTCAACAAGTCTCAAGTTAACCATTACAAGTCTAAATTAAAGTCTCTTCACATCTTTCAAATTAATATTTACAAGTCTGAACTCAATCATCAAGTCTCAATTTTGTCTTTACAAGTCTCAAATAAACATTTACAAGTTTTGAGTCACTCTTTATAACTCTCAATTTAAGGATTAACAAGTCCCAAGTTCATCTTTACAAGTCTAGATTTAATCCAAGTGTCTCTTGTCAGTTGAGTATCAGGTCAAATCCTGCAAGTCAATCTACTTTCAGGTCCTCCTTCACTATTAAAATGACACAATATTTTGAATTTCTCACAGCTTTGTCGTCAGTGTTTTTGGAAGTCAAGTCCAAGTTGACTCTCTAATCATCAAGTCTCTATTATTTTATATTATTATGTTTCCAGTACTTTGCCAGGTGTTTATATTTCTGTGGACTATGGGTTTTTCTCGTGGCTCGATATGGGGTTGTGGCTGGTGTGATCTTTTCACTATATCGTTACTCAGAAATACAAATTTAGTGGGGAAAAAACAATAGGAGGGAGAAAATATCTAATACAAATATAACTGTTTTAACTTGAGTTTGACTCTCGACTGAAAGGAGAATAAAACGCCTTTTCATCAGTGTGAAATCTGCGAGGTACTTTTGGGCGTCGCTGAGTTTGGGAAGTGAGGCAGGCAAAAATAGAAAGAGGATCTCAAACACATACTGAGCTAAAAGAGACAAAAGGGTGAAACTTTGTCTGTGCTGAGACCACAGTGGAGCAGGGGGAGGCGAGCTGTCTGTCTGGGACGAAGGACTTTTTGTGTGGAGACGCTGTCAGTTTGTTGCGGTAAAAAAAGCCATAAAAAGACTATAAAAACATTTAAAGGCGTACTAAATTGAGTCCTCTGGGCATTCCTCCTGCACGTGAGAATACATCACAACCAGCATTTCTGAAGCTTTTTCTCCCAGAGTTGATTGTTTTTGTGCATTTTCTGAAACTAAAACTTAGGACATTATGGGGTGTTCATGTGCCAGAGACATTCGTCATGTGACGCTCGAGTTTCACCTACCAGACTGTCCACGCCGCCCAGCGTGTGATTAGCGTTGTACAGGGAGTAGGTCAACTGGTACACGCCGTCATTGGTCTCGCTGTTGCCATAGAAACCCACACCTACTGCGATGCTGCAGAGAGAGGACGTATGAAGGAACAGGTGAGACTTTCATGAATGAGGGGAGCAGAGTAAACATCAGCCTGTGTGTCAGAGGTGACGTCTCTTCACATATAAAATCACTGAATGTACAAATAAGGATTTCCTTTTCTGCTCTGAAACAGACAGTGTGACACAACAGAAAACAGCAACATTTATGAATATTTCATGACTTGTTTTTTTTTTTCCCCCCCAACATGGCATTTCATGAAGCAGCATCATCAGTTTCTCCGTCAGCCCTGACTCCTGCATAAACAGGGAAAATAAAATGCAAAGGTAATGAGGCACTTTGGGAGAATCCCTGAAAGGAGGCGCAAATAATGTTTAACTGTCAAGGTGAGCGCAGCCATCGAAACAAAGTGACTGACAGCGCATTGGAAAGTTTCTGTGTGGGTGTCTGGGAAAAACGTTTTTTTTACAATTAAGGATGTAGGAGAGAAAAAAAACCCCAATAGATTCATTCAGAGTTTGAGCTGTTTCCACCATGACCATTTACTTTTTTTTCTAAGGGTTAGAAAAATGTTCATGTGGCAAAATATCACAATACTTTTTCTTCTGATATAATATCAGTTTCCTCATATCAATTTTTTTCTTCCTCCCACAAAAGTAACGTGTTGGACCAATCCACAACAACTTCCACACCTTGAATTAAAAAATGAAATAAAAAAATAGACGTTAATAGATGTTACGCTATAACTTCAACAGGCCTACATGTATGTGTATATATAAATTTATTTTTTTTTTTTTTACACATTCATACTTTGAGAAACTGAATCCTGCTCGCAGAAAACCTCTGATTCATGGACACATTTCTGCAAACCTCAGAGCTGAACAGTTTACTAAAAAAGGCAAATCCACAGTATCTGTGAAGTACTGGAGCTGACTTCATGTGTTGACTGATGTAAACAACGCTCTTTGAACCACAAACTACACAACACAGGGTTTGGGAATGCATGTGGGTAATTTGAAACTGTCTTTGCATAATCAGTCATCCAAGGATTTCATTTGTTCAGCTGGAGCGTCGGCACAAATGAAATAATCGCCGGCGTCGAGGGCACGCTGTCAAGTCGTCTCTCTGAGCTCCTCCTGCTGCTGCTATAGGATGGGATTTGAAAGCATTCAGCGCCTTAAATAAATCACACTTATATATATAATGCCTCTCGTCATCTCTTGTAAAGAACATGGTGTCTAAGTTGCATTTTTGACAAATCAACAAACAATAAATTTGCTGTTTCATGAAACATTTTACTGTTCCTGGAGGCCATTTAGTGTTTTCATGAAGGTAGTGCCGCTCCAAAATCTCCCATTAAGTGTTTACGGTCTGGTGACTGACATAATTCACATTCATGCATTCATTGTTGCCTGCCTGTGATTTTGGAAGTTTTTGCATAACCACTATATTTTAGGATTACACTGACTGCTCAACTTTAACCGAGAACTCGCTTCATCATATGAAAATCAATGCCAGTTAATAAAAAACCATAAAAACAGGAAGGAATTTTTCTCAAGTGGGACCCATTTCACTAGAGCAGATGCAGCATATGACTGTCTAATTTGATAATTTATGACGGATCAATATCTTATGACCTCCTAATTAATTCTATGAGATTTCATGAGTTGCCTCTTCACTTATCTAATAAACCATAAAACATTAATACAGATTTATGTGATGTCTTAATCAGTTCATCCACTTAAACTGTTTATTTCACCACGTATCTATTCATTTTAGCAATTTCAACAATCTATCCACTTCTTTTTTCTTGTTTTTGTGCTCTCAACTCAAAGCTTAGGCTACATTGCAGCGGGAGTTGAAATCAACCAAACTCCAATGAAAAAAACTGTAATTTTACCGAGCACAATAGTTGCTGGTTTACCTCATTTGGTTGTGTCACTGTGTGATTTTGATGTTTTGGATGGTTAACATTCTAGTCACACAGTATCACAAACATGCCCTCGCCAAATCAACCAGACTGCATTGAAAAAAACTGCAATTTCACCGAGCAGGACACAGGAGCTGCTGGTCTACCGCTGTCTGGATCGGTTAGTTTGTTTGTGTTATTGTGCGACTTTGATGAATCAGATCTAACCTTTAAAATCACACAATAACAAAAACAAACTACCTGATCCAGGCAGCGGTACACCAGCAGCTCCTGTGTTCTGCAGGGTAAAATTACTGTCTTTTTCAATGGAGTCTAGCTGACACAACGGCTTTAGTTTCCTGTTGGAAAGGGCTGTCTGGCAAGGTGGAAATATTCTAAATATAGTGATTTTTTTAAGGTGTCTAAAATCCTTTTTGCTGCCTCCGTCCACAGCAGTACAACACTTCTCTCCCACGACTCAAGCTTGTTTCACCAAACTGTCAGCGAACTGAACGCCATCTACTAATACACTTGACTATGCACCTCATGCAACCTCACTTCAAAATACCAAACTATCCCTTTAACCTCCCTGATGCCCCAGCACTAAGCAGAAAACTCAACAATGCTTCCTGCAACGTTCATCTGGCAGAGATGTTGGCGGAGCAGAACAACGGGGGATATTTTCCTACTTAGTATAACAAGGACTGTGCCTCATTAAGTGACCCCCTGCAGGTAAACCACCCACTCTGCAGGTTTGAACAAACCCCTCAGGGGGAGGCAGGCAGGGCGGAATTTAGTAGGAGATGCATTTAAGGCAGAAAAGATATGAATAAAAACATAAGTTTGGGGAAAGACAGCCCAAAAAGAGAGTGACTGATACAAGCAGGCAGCGCATGTTGAATATGCAAGACAGACAGTTTACACAAATAATACGACACAGAGGCAGAGAAACACAGGGCACAAAAAAGAGAAGATTCACCTCCCTTCATGCATCCGCACTTAATAATTATCTCCTGATGATGACGCATATAGTGGCACATTTTATTTGTTATATGTTCCCCACCAGAAAGGGAAAAAAAATCACCTACAAAAGGAAACACCACAGGAGTTTTTCCTCCTTTCATCTCTGCGTGTCTAAATGCAAAAAAGAAAAATGTACCGGGTAAAAGTAGCCGGGAGAAACGTGGACTTCTTTGAACCGTGTATATATTTTAAGGGTGGAATCTAATTATTTTATAAGAACGGAGAGGCTTTTGCAAAGACAGAGGAGCTCTCCGGTTTGTTCTTTTAAATATCTGCGGTCTAATTCAAAGAGAAAGGATATCATAGATTGGAGTAGACGTGCACTGCGCTAAAAAAAAATGACTGTCGTGTTGATAAATGACAAAGTGGATAAAAGACACTGAGGGGAATTCAGAAAAGGAAAAAAAAAACTCAGCCACTAGTAACTCAGACATGTTTGAATATTTAAGATTTTATCCCAAAATGGCAGTAAAAAGTCTCCTGAGATGACAAACATAGACATTTGATATTTTACTCTGCTCTCCTAAAGACCCCCCCCCCAAAAAAAAACAAAAAAAAACTTAATAATATGCAGCAGTGGGCCAAGGATGTAAAATACAAATAGCTCCTTTCTAAATTTTGCATGAACACATTTCCATTCTCAGAGCTTAAAAACTTCCAAAATATGTTATAATTTAAGGCCTGAGATGAAGTGAAAGTTCGGGATTGTGAGTTACTAAAAATACATGACCCCAAAAGAGCGAACGAGGGCTTTAAAACGGCTTTTACCGCTGATGCTGCTCTACGAACGACACTGATCTCATTTAAACAGACAGCTCTCTTCCTTCCTTTCTTCCTCGTTCCCTTTCCTTGTTTCCTCCATCCTCATTTCCACTTGGCAATAGATACCTATCGCTGTGAATTAATACAAAAAAATACTTAAAGTGTGCTTTGAGCCTTTACTGATTTACACCCAACTGTCAAAGGACAAGAATGGAGTGTAAAATTATTGATCTCCATTTATCGAAAAATAAGCACATTATTGTACGATAAGCAGATAACGTAAAAATGATAAAGGCTATGTCCATATTTCAGTAGGTAATGTGAGTCATGAGCCATAAGTCAGTAACGTAAAAATCATCAAGATCATATCCATACATCGTATAATAAATAGATAACATAAAATTAACATTGTCATGTCCATCTATCATACGATAAGCTGATAATGTAAAAATGATTGAGATCATATCTATATATCGTAAGGTAGATCAAAGTTATGTCGCTATATTCTACAATAAGAAGTCAGCAACATAAAAGTTATTGTGGCCATGCCCGTACATCCTACAGTAAATCCAGGTCATGTCCATATAGCGTACGATAAATAAATAACGTAAAAATGATTAAGATCATGTCCATATCGTGTGATAAGTCCATACTGGAAAGATGATTGCAGTCATGTCCATAAGTCATGCTATACAGGTTATGTCCATATATTTAGTAGACAACATAAAAATTATCACAGTCGTGCCCATATATTATGCAAAAATGATCAAGATCATATCCATATATCCATATATCGTACAATAAAAAGATAACGTAAAAATGATCAAGGTAATGTCCATACATTGTACAATAAGTAGATAATTAATGGATATGTCCATCTATCATACTATAAGTCGATAATGTTAAAATGATCGAGGTCATATCCATATATCGTAAAGTACATCATGTTATGTTATATCTTACAATAAGTCTATAACATAAAATGATCACAGTCATGTCCATATCTTACACAATGAGTCAATAACGTAAAAATGATCAAGGTCATATCCATATATTTGTGCAGTAAATAGATAAAAATAAATAAAAGTGACCAAGGTAATGTCCGTGTATCGTAAAATAAGTAGATATTAATATATCTATCGTATATTGTACGATAAGTCGATAAGGGTAAAAATGACAGAGGTCATATCCACACATCGTACGGGAGATCAAGCTAATGTTCATTGTATCGTACGATAAGTAGATAACACTGAATCGGTCAAATCCTTACACCGTACAGTAAAGAGATAACGTAAAACCAATCACAGTCATGTTTATTTTTTGTGCGATAAGTCAATAATGTCAAAATTACTGTGGTCATGCTGTACATCCTACAGTAGATCCAGGTCATGTCCATATACCCTACAATAAATACATAAAGGAAAAATGGTCGAGGTCATGTCCGCGTCGTACAAGAAGTCGATAATGCGGTGACTCGTAACCATGGTTACGTTCATGAAATCTGCACCTTTCTTCCAGTTTCCTGATCGGATAAGCTACAGTACGACCACTCATGTGCTTCAACCACAGCAGAGTGACATCTGCTCAGCTGTTAATTAGGATGGACATGACAGCGTATCGGCTGCAGCCACTGTCAAACACAATCAGAGCAGAGGACGGCGAGACGTTGGTGGGGGGGGGACAGGAAGTAAAAGCAGAGAGGAGGAGAGGGAGGAGAAGTGATGAGTAAAAGACGAGGATTTGGACTGATGAGATAAAAATCAAGCCAGTTTTCCTGTTTGCAGCTCCACTGCAAAACCCAACGAAGCAGGGAATCACTGGAGGATGTTTCCTCTGACCTCACCTCACAGTATCTTTAAATCTACTCCAGACCTGAGCATCACTAATGGGATTACTACTATGGTGTTTTTACAGTATGTAACATGACAGACATGAAGCCTGAGCTAAAGTAGAAACCAGGCGTGACTTTCTTTGGAGGGCTGAATTCTTGCAGATTAATCTAATCCACAACCCAGGAAATCAACTCATTACGGCTTCGGGCAGCATCCAACGTCTTGAGCCAATCTGTCAAGTCAACCTGCAGACACACTTGAACGTACTGTGCATGACTACAGTCCTTCCTCTAGTTGCTGCTTGCAGCTTTGATTTCTGTAACATACATCTTCAGTGTGAGCAGGGCTGCCACTTTTTGAGTCACTCTACATTTTAAAAAAGTGCACATGAATAATTGAGCGTCTCGTAATGAAGACT
The DNA here is from genome assembly GCA_029721515.1 of Synanceia verrucosa. Taxonomy (NCBI): domain Eukaryota; kingdom Metazoa; phylum Chordata; class Actinopteri; order Perciformes; family Synanceiidae; genus Synanceia; species Synanceia verrucosa. Next base: position 21,020,917 of record CM056550.1, on the reverse strand, counting down.
GGTTGACTGTGCGGGAACAGAAGCCACAGAATAAATGTGTGCGACATGAAGCTAAGTGTTGCATGATTAGAGCTTTAGTGCTGTTTTTAAAACTAATATGACAAACAGGAAGTCTGTCATTGTGCTTTTATCTTTTTAAACGTTTCCTCTTTTATTTCCTTGTATGCACACTTCATTAAATAGTATTCAATGGATGTGTGCACACAAAGATACGGTAGTGTGGTAGTGCTGAGCTCTCAGAATATCCATTTAACAATTAACTTCTCTGGGAAGAAAAAGAGAGAGATGCATGATAATGCACGAGGCTTAATTTAATATTAAGACCTGCTGGTTGCTAAACATGACTGTCACATGGCTGAGAGTAGCAGCTAATTCAATTAGTCATTTTGAGGGGAGCGCACATCTCACCGACTGCTTTAACAGGATCTATCTGGTGCAGGAAGTGCTAACTGAGCTGCAGCACTGATTTGATTCTTTTATATGACTGAGTGAATCTCTGCCCTGAGAGTCTGTAATGTTGGGAATTATCTGCAACTTTCAGAAATGTAAATTCACTTAAATACAAGAAAAACTATACATGAAGCTAGGTATATATTAAGACAATAAGATGCGAAATAAAGAAACTTAATGTTTTTTTCTTAAGAGTATAATATGCCACATTTCTGCATTAAAATTTTGAAAAACAGGAAGTCATATGTTATGTATTTAGTTGGATTGTGTACATAATATGTAATTTTAATAAAGGTAACATTCCGTTACAGTTGGTCACCTGTCAATGACAATAAGTTTTACTGTGAAACTGCTTTATTCAGTGTTTTACCGGTTTTAATCAGCATCGGCTCGTAGCTCCTCGGAGACTTCCTGCGTCTGCTGGAGAAACACTAACTTTTAATCTGCTTTACAATGTGATTAAACTGGTTTTAATCACTGGATCTGTTTGGTTTTGACAGCCGGAGCAAATATTTACCTCCACCAAGGAGGTTATGTTTTCACAGTGGTTTGTTTTTTTTGTTTGTGGGTTTGTTGAACTTTAACTCAAAAAGTTATGGACGGATTTTGACGAAATTTTCAAGATTAACCGGAAGTGGCCTAACTTAAAACTGATTTTTTTTTTTTCAAAAACTGTTCATAACTTTTTGAGTTACTTTGCAAACCGACAAACAAACAAACAAACAAACAAGCCCTGGTGAAAACATAACCTCCTTGGCGGTGGGGGGAACTAAATAAAAAGTCGCCGCCCTGGCGGAGGTCTGCGCTCTCTGAGTGCTTTTCTAGTTAGTCTCTATATTAACATAAAAATTTAATATTGGGAAACACTGGTTTTGGTTTCATAACCGATGTCCGAGCCTCCATGAACTACTAGTCTGGACTGAATCTGTTCAACTTTTCTGTGCTTTTCCTGATTTGCACTATTTTCTCAGTCACAAGAAAAAAAAAAGGTGGATTGAGCCCAGTTTATAATTTAATGAATGTCAATTCAAGTCAATTGTATTTGTATAGCCCAATATCACAAACTGTATTATTTGCTGAGTCATGGCCAGTTATAAGATAACATAAAACTTCATTGATCCCGAAGGAAATTCTTCCACAACAGCTGCCGTACACAGCAGGAAAAAGTAAGGAGGAAAATATTGACATAGCAATACACTGCAATACTTTTTCTTCTGATATACAGTAATATTGATTTTTAAAACAGTCATGTTTTGGACCAACTGTAAATCCAGAGCAACAGGTCGTCTGTGCACCAGCTAAAGGCTGCAACGCTGAGCTGATATCAGGCATCTTTATCGCAGCTGAACATAATGTCATGTCACGTCAGGAAAGTTTGCAGTTCGCCACAGACTGGATGAGATCCAGCAGCCTGCAGCCAAAACAAATGGCATCTTCCTCCACTGCTAAACCACACCGGGTCAGACATCAGCTCAACAATTAGGAAATATTGCTCCTCTGAGATTGTCTCATTTGAATCATTTAAAAGGCTTAGTGAATAGCTTCCGCTTCCTCATCCATAATATGCACCATGATCCTTTCTTGTGACGGTGTGACGGTGACATCAGATCTGTGCTAATGGGACAAGTGGAAACTTTAATTTTACTCACCGCGAGCAACCTGTGACCTGTTTTCCATTATTAGTGCTGCATTATACAGCTGGTGATGTGAGCAGACTACGTGGTAGGGTAGTGCATACCGTATAGTATACTTTAACAATGCTCTTTGGTTTGTTTGCCGAATTACAGGAGAAGCTCGGACAGATTAATTTCATCAGCATGTTTGATTGTTAGTTACGACTGTGTTGTTAGTTTGCCTGATTTTTTTTAATGGAGTTCTGCTTCATGACTTGCCTGCATGTCTCTGGCAATGCATTTCAGGCAGTCTGTCCAAGTAGAGTTACTGTCACGCAAATTTACGCTTTAACGCTGATTAATCACATTAACAGGCTAATTTTTGCAGCCCTAAAATTAACTATACTGTATGCACTCACCGTCTACAGTATCACCATCCATATCCTCTTCCTCTCCCTCATCTCCTCCATTTTTTTTCAAAATAAATCATGTGAATTTTGAATAATTGCAAGCCACTGCAAATATTGTGGTGATTGGTTGAATTGTGTTAATTATTGTGATCGCAATATTGCGATATAGTGAATAACACAGATTATCTCTTATATTTAAGGCATCAAATGAACATTTAGTCCTCAGAGTTGATGCTAGAGGACTGGGTCAGAGCTTCTCCAGAACTGCAGCTCTGGTGGGGTGTTCCTGTTCTGCAGTGGTCAGGATCTATCTAAAGTGGTCCAAGGAAGGACCAGAGGTGAACCAGAGACAGGGTTATGAGAGGACAAGGATCACTGATGCAGGAGGGGAGTGAAGGCTGGTCCTGGTGGTCTGATCCAACAGATCAGAGGAGTTAATGCTGTCAGATACCACAGAGCTTCACAGCCTGATCAGTGTATCACTGTGACTGTACAGCTAACTCCCTGCCCGCATGTCATGTTTTGACATTTCATTTTTTATATTCGGCTGATGCATCGCAGGTTAAAGGTTAAAGAAGCCACAGTGAAAGGATCTGTCTGCCAGGCAGTAATGCACATTGTCAGCAGAATATTCATAAATACACCCACGTGAGGACGGCTTCACCCACAGCATCCTCTCAAACCAGAGGCCATAGCTTCCCATCAGGAGCTGTTTTGAAAAACACATGAACACAGCAGTGTTCAAAGAAAATACAGCTACAACTTCTACTCTTTTGTGCAGCTCATGTCTGGGCTTTTTATACAACACATCATCACAAAAATGTGTAAAGTATAAAGGTTATCAGAGAGATTTCATCCACATCAATGCCTCACAGAGGTAAAAGAGACATGGCAGAGACAGATCAAAGACTGATCTCATCAAAAGGAAGGAAATAAAGATGTCTGCCTACGATGTTGTAAACCCACAAGTATCTGCAGAACTGCTAATAGGAGCTCGGGGTATTTGAAAAGAAAGGCTGTCTGAAAGTAGACAACAGAGAGATGTCGAACACCTTGAGAATATAAATGGACAAGCAGAGACAAACAAATGGACAAACATACAGGGACTTAACAAGTTATGGATCGACTGTGGGAATACTGAATGACCAATTAACAGATGTGTGAGCGCACTGTAATCAGCGGCTAGTGGTGATTCTCTCACCATGTGATGAGGCCGGCGGCGACGGCGGACCAGGTGACGCAGCAGGAGTTGGGCTTCTTGCTCTCCTCCTCTTCGTCTTTGTGGCAGCAGCACAAACAGCTCAGGTAGATGGCGAGACACAGCAGGTTGAGGCCGAGGCCAGCAGCCGCCACGCAGCCCAGGAATATGAGGGACTGTAGAGGGGACGGCAAGAGACGATGGCATTAACGCTGATGCTTCAAGATAATTCACTGACAGTTTTATGGCACTTTAAAGGCAAGGCGGTGCAATTTTGTTGACATTTGCACGTACACAAAGCACATTTAAATTTGAGTAATGTCAATGTGGTTTAAATTACAACTGAATTACATTAGATTGAGATCAACTGTTTTGGTGTACAAGTTCAAGTGAAGGAAGAGCCTTTACTTCACTATTAGGGGTGTCCCGAAATAACTTTTTCACTTCTGATACGCAGCCTTGATGGCCATCCATCTGATACGATATCAGCACTAATCATACATGCTTTTATTACTTATGCTGTAGTATTGCCTGTTAGAAAAGGCTTGATCAAGTATTACTCAAACAGAGAACAATAGTCAGCAACAGTAGGTATGAGAAAAACGGACCAATTTATTATTAACCAAAGGGATACAACAATTTCAACCTTAAATACGAGAATATTCTACAATTAAATAAAACAAAAAAAAAATTAGATGAGCCTGAAAAATAACCTCAATAAATCCAACAAAAACAAAAATATTTTAAAGTGCAAAATAACCACTAGTTTAATTTAAATATAAGAATATTCTACAACTAAACAGAATAAATAAAAATAAATTGGAGGACCCTGAAAAATAACCTCATTAAATTCAATGAAAACAAAAAATATACTTTAAATTGCAAAATAACCACTTGATTAACCAAAACATGAGTATATTATACAATTGAAAAGAATAAATAAATTTTTTTGTGATGCTGCTTCAAATGAGGTTGGTCGTATCAAACTAAAAGTCGACATAAAGGTTGTATCAAATTGAAAGTTATTATGGGAGCCGGGTATGAAGCAGAAAGCTTGAGGGAGCACAGATGAGTACAACGGTTATTACGGTAGGCAGGTGATACTCCGATATTCATTTTTGTGCTGATATTAGACCGATATCCATTATCAATATCAGATCGGGACACTACATGTCATTATATCAAAAAACTCCTGCATTCACATCTCTTAAGTTTAAGTATTGTCAGGAAAACGCACTGAAGTGCCAAAAGTAAAATCTGGCTTTTATATCACAATCAGCTGAATCCCTGTCCTTATGTCTCTCATAATGTCCGGATGTCCCGTGAAGCCATTTAAAACTAACGTCAACAGTTACTGTGATTAATGCTGTAATAAGACACAAACACACAAAACGAATGTGTCTGCACCAGCCAGTCCAGAAACAAGACGAACTGCATTCTGGGAGCTTGTTATCATTCCTGTCTCCAGCTGGAGCGCAGAGACACCTCCTCATACGTCTCCAGCATCCCTCCTCCTTTAGCCCCCGACCACCTTCAGCCAGACGTCCCAGCATCCTCCAGTGAATTCTGCATCCATCTGTGAGCAGATGGGTTTATTGAAGCCTCACCCTCCCCCTCTCCTTCTTTTTACACTTCCTTTTCATATTTTATCTAATTTTTTTTTGGTGCTGAGCCATCTGTTCTCAAGCTGTGATGGTGCGTGGGATTAAAATCCCAAAATGGACAGATATATGTCTGCGAGTGCTATAAAGAGGCAGGTAAACCACAAATTGAATAATCCTCCAGAAGCCTCAAAACAGTTGTTTGTGTCATTTGACACAGCCTATGTGCGAACAAAAAAAAAAAAACTGTGAGTGTTTATAGATGTAATTAGTGTGTGTGTTTACTCTTTTTTAGTACTTTGAATCGTAATTTTTATCATTCGCTCCTTCCCTCTGAAACCATCTTAACCTCCCTTTGCTCCATCTGTTGGGGTGCAGTGCCTCATCTTGTCCCATTTCACGCCTACGTGCATTTCATGTAGACGGACGCACATCTGCTGACAATAGAAGAGGGGAAAAAAGGAAAATGCTGAAGCAGTGATGGGCCAATCTCCCATCATTGACCCCGTTTCTCAATTTCTCACCCATTAAATAGGTGCAGGGAATTAGTGGTGAATTTAGCGCCTGTCTTTTAAGGTGACGGCATTGTAAACGTGTTAATGGGTGGGCTCAGACAGATGGATGGCACCAAGGTGAGCCTGATCTCGTCTTCGGAGGGTTTCTGGAGTGACGGGGGCTGGACTAAAGTGGGTGTAATTGAGGTGAATGAGATGGGGATGTGGTGGGGAGCAGGTGGGTGATATGAACATGAAACAGGGGTGGCACTGGGCCACCCAGACACTCCAATCGCCATGGTAACGTGCAGGTTAGTTGGTCCCTTTGCGACGGCGATGGAGGACAAATCATCACAGCCTGGGACTGATCTGGCTGGAGCTCCCCAGGGTCCATCAAAGGAATAGAGCTCCGGACGTCACATGACTTTATTTGTTTAGGCCTCCATATTGGCAGGAAAATCCGCTTCAAAATGAGTGACGTCGGAAAGTGAATTTACGGCATCAGAGTTTTAAATCACAGGATATTAACCCTCATCATGCCCTCGGTATACTTTTCACGTATCTTCAAAAGGTTTAGCAGTTGTTGTAGATGTTTCAAAATCTCTTCTGTTGACGTGAATCATATTACTAGAAATCACACGATGCTCTGTTCCCTGCTGTTTACCACTGCACAACAGAGAGTGTCCTGACTGATGGATGTACAGTGTGGTATGACAGCTGCACGGAATCTGAGAGGAAACAACTGCAGCGGGTCATCAAGACGGCTCAGTGGATCACTGGCTCTCCACTCCCACGCATGGAGGAGAGCTACATGTATTTGAGCCAACTCCTCCATCGGGCCACAAAGATCCACGATGAACCCGCCCACCCAGGACATGCTCGATTCTCCATCCTCCCCACTGGCAGACTGAGTCATGAGAGCCCACATCAACAGACAAACATTTTAACTTTGGTCTAACGTGCATTTAAAGAACGTACAAGCGTTTGGAATCGTAATAAAAGCATGTAACATAAATCAGATACATATTGCGATACTTGAGTAACGATACGATACATTATTACTTACAACGCAAAAAAAATTGCAATATATTGTGATATTCTACATAGTTCACTGAGAAATTTAAAATGCAGCTTCATGTACATATATTTACATATACATGTATATGTACACATATTTATACATACAATATATGTATATGGCGCTGTCGTGCTCACTGCTCGCTTCTACTTCTGAATCGTCGACTTCTTCGACAGCCTCGCTCACCACAAACACCACACAGCGAGGTAACGGTGCAGTGACACCTTACGGAGCGAAAGTAGAAAGTTTGTTCTGGATTTCAGCCCAAAGCATGAATTTCTTTTTTGGAAGAAAAAAAAATGATATTAAGAAATTAAAAATTTATATTATATCAGAAGAAAAAGTATCACAATATATTGTCATATCAATATTTTTTTTGAACAGTGCGCCTTCCTGCCAATATGGCGGTGTTTTGATTTTGACTGTTGCATGCTGGGATTGTTTGACGTCAACTACCAGAGCTCTACAAACCTGATATCAGCTTTACATTCCATGGTATTTGAGCCTCCAAACCTACTCATTGTATACTTCAAACATTGCACTGGGGGCTTTGGGTGGAGCTCACAAGTATATCTGGAGAAACAGTTATTCCAAGGCTTTTAAAGCAGTTAGGACTAAAACAGCACTTTCTTCCATTTCTGTCCATCTCTCTCTTTCTATCTACTGTCCTTTCTTCTCAGTAAAAATAATGGCTTCTGAATTATGTAGCATCCATTCAGTGGAAGGTCGCACACAGACACACTCAGATAGCACATTCCCATCCTGGACCCATCGCTTCCAGAGTGCTCCAACCGTCCATTAAGTTTAAAAACACCATTTATCTTTTACAGACCACAATGTGCACACATTCACTCTTTGGTTAAAAAAATCAAATTGGCAGCTCTGACCTCTTAACTGCTACCTGAATGAGGTCGGAGTAGTTCCCTTGTAAAAGCAGACTGGATGTGATAACACCCCTCTGCTTACTTACTCATTCCTAACTCAAGAGGCCCAGCTCTTCTCAGCCGGCTTTGTTTCCTCTCTATTGTCCCTGAAGACGGGGGCGGTGGTGGTGGGTGGTGGAGCACGAGGCTGAAGGCGATGACGCGAGGAAAGAAAGGAAGGAAGATCTAGCTGAGCGGAAAGAGGTGAGGATGTGGAGGGAGCAGAGGAGGAGTAGGAAGACAGGGTGATGGAGGGAACAGAGCTGGTGGTGAAACAGTGAGACAGCATGGTGTGGATGAGAGAGAGTGAAGACAGGAAGTGAAGAAAGTGTGTGTGTTCACACGTGCCGATGCCCATAAAGGGAAGACAAAAAGACATCCTCCTCCATCACTCAGTGCACGGCCCAGTTTCTCTCCTATTACGAGATGGCTTGCTATGGCTTCCCCCATCTACACACACACACACACACACACACACACACACACAAACCCCCCCGAGGCTGGAGCGTTGCATAATGCTCCCCAACACAGTGAGCGGACCTACGAATCTACAGAAATAAACACACACAAGGACGCAACCAATTTAAAGGGACGACACGTAGATGAACTCAACACTCACTAATACAAAGCTGTCACATCAGGAAGTCAATCCAATGTAATCCAATTATTAATCCAATCATTGAGTTTTGATTATACTTTTTATCTGCAAAATGTCAAAATTAATGAAAAATGCCAACTTGAACAATTAATCAGTCCTAATTGGCAATTAAGCCTCTGTCAATCGAGTGATTCATAAACCTGCTAATCCACATTTAAAGCCTTAACTTCATCAGAAAGACACTAATTGGAATAGTTTTCAGTATGCATGTATAAAGAAAGTTTAACCCTGAAAATGTGACGTGAATGTGACCCTTTCAGTGCCAATGACGTGTTTGTACGTCATTTAAAATCCAATGCCATAGACGTTTAAATGCGTCAAAATGTTTTTTTGGCAGCTGGCACAAGAGGGTGCTCTCATGCAGCCTGTGAGTAATGTTGGGGCTTCTGGGATTTGTAGTCAGGACATAAAGAGATGGTATACGCAACAGAGATCAAAGCAGGAAGTGGAGCCGATCAAGATTAGACAGAATCTGGACAAAAAGTGGTGATTTTGGTGAAAGTGTCCTCTACTCTACCTCTGATAAAACAAGAATGGAACAAGGTAAAAACAAACTTTTTTTTCATGATGAAATAGAGAGTCTCTTCTTTCATTTGAGCTATTCAGTGTTTTCAGAGACATAGTATAAAATATTCTGTGCATAGTGAAATATGATTCAAAATGGCCACACGCTGGCACAAGGCACTTTCTGTTTTATAAAACGGCTGGAACTCAATGAGTTAAAAAAGAGGTGCTTTACTGGAGCAGAATGGAACGCGGCCAGAAACAGGAGGTGGACGATGTGCTGCACATAGAGACAGAAGTGTAAGTGGTATATACTTTGTACCTTATGCTGAGCGTCCGTTGTAAATCTATTTTTAATAAAAGAGTAGTGACCATAATTAATGTATAGAGATGAAGAGCACCTCCATCTGTTGCAGTGCATCTGCTGAACACCACAGTGGATCCCACAAGCTTGGAGTACGGCGCTCAAATGCACGCTAAGCGACAGGAAGTGTCCACCCCGAGCATGGCCGCTGCACGGCAGGTGGCAGACAGCTGTGCGAAGGTGGAGGAGGTCTCCAGGCGCAGCGTGTGCACCGACGTGCGATGTGTGTGCGTGGCGTGAATGGACAGTGACGTTCCTTCAGCGTGATCGGGGTCAAACGGGTGTCAGGTAGGTTAAAGGAAGAAGAGGACCTTAAAAGGCCGAGCTAGTGAGCAGCGGAGCAAAAACCAGTAGAATTATACTTCTAAATACTGTAACCACCTCTTTTTAAAAAGAATAAAAGGATCAAAATCAACAGAGAGAGCTCCAAAAGCATCCAATAAATCCAATAATGGAAGTTGAGATAACTCTGTTAGCATGAGCAGTTATTCTCTCAAAAGCTCCACATCAAAATAGCACCCAGTAGTATAAAAAAAACATTGGTTCACCAATGACTCTCAAAACACTGGCTTTTTTTGACCCAGTTTTATTGCTATACTGTATGTATCATTATCATCTGGTTATTCAGCAGTATCATGTGGGTGTTTTGACCCAGAAGTGATGCCATGTTTACATTTTTGCAGGATAAAAAAGCACGGTTACTTTTACCTGGTTTAACACTTTAACACCTAACATGCCGCCGGTGACACATCGCACATACTGTACACACTTTGGATAACCGTAATGATGTCATGGTTTTTACTATTAGAAAAAAATCAAACGGTTTCTGAAAGCTGAGACATTGCACTTTATTGTCAATAATTATGTGTAATTACGGTAATTTCATTATTGCCTCTCACGGAAGTCGGTAAAGCAGCCTCTTTGTTCCCTGTGGGGAAAAAAAAACACCTATATCTAGTGTTTGCTCACAAAATTGTATCCTAAATATCCAAAAAAATGATCAATTCAGAAATTTTGAGGCTCAGGTCTTAAAGGGTTAATGTTATTTTTATTTATTTTTATTTTTTAAACTTATATTGGGTCATAAATCAAACCAAAATGATTTATTTGTGAAGTGCCCAAAAACGAGACACATTCTTTTTAGAAATCTTATTATGAAACAGCCACAAATTATTCCTCTGACACATGATATATTCGAGATGCTTCACAGTATAATAACAACACTTCGTGTGATGAATTTGCAGGCCTGAATGCAGGCAGCCTTGAGAAATGGCATCATCGCTATGAAGTGAAGCCCCCCCTCCCCACAGATCAATGGAGCGGTCCGACTCGCTGTCCTCCTCCATGCTGCTGCCTGTCGCTCTCTGACACTCGGGTGGACGCCCCCGGGGAGCGGGGCTCTTTCCGGCACATTGCACTCGGTCGGGCCTGCCCATGTTCACAGCTGGGACACCATTAAGTCCCAGCAAAGTGACCCATGGGTTATGGATGAGCGGAGGGGGGGAAAAGAGAGGAAGAGGGGCTGCTAAAAGATCCTATCTGTTACACTGTGCTGCCTTGTTGCCCTCAACATTTCGCCACAACCAGCCGAGGGTCTCTGGAGCTTTGTGGGGTGTACCGCTTGCTTCCTGTTTGACCTAAATGAATCTGGTAGCTGCTCCTGCACAGGCCATGGTTACCAGGACTCCTTCAGAGTGTAGTGAAGCACTCCTTTCCCCTCCACACCCTCTGCCAACCCAAACCTTTCCCTGAGGGGAGTCAGAGGTTGTGTTTTTGATGCTACACCCCCCACAACAAAGGAAACCCAACCCCCCCTCAGCCCCGTCCATGCAAGAGCGGACTTCCATTGTTGTTACTGCTGGAGGGGAATGTGGCTGAATCCACTTGTTCAGTTCTTCATCAGCAAACTAAAATCAACAGACGGGATCAAACAGTCAGCACCAAGGCTGTCTTATGTGGTTTAAATGTTGTTAGAGCAGCATGGAGGGATGGACACACGGCCTTATTATTCCAAAACTCAACCATACCATCCAGTCAAGTCAGGTGATGCTAATCACTGGCTTCAAGCACAACAGAGACAGATTGAGGTTAATGACCTTCTGCAGAGGCAGAGGGGACACTGCGAGTGCATCTGATGTGTTTTGCGTGACACAAACAAGGACTAAATCAGAGAAAAGACACATAAAGTCTGCTCCAGAGACTGAGCCGAGGTGAATCACCGTTTCGAGGACAAGATCGTTCACACGAACAGGTGGGACAAAGAGCACAGAAATGAAGAAGAGCAGATTTAAGATTGATTTTCCTGAGGAGGAGGCAGGAGGTGTTGTTAAATTTCCAATGCAATCAGAGCGGGTGTAATAGCTGAATAGATAATGGATTTTCAGCACTTGCCATGCATCATTTTCAATTTTCTATCACATAAACTAAACACAGCTCACGCATCCAGTGGTGAAATCAGCTGTAATCAGTCGAATTGTAAAGATGGGCTGCAGCAAAGACAATCAGATATTTGAGAAGACCAAATTAGGAAATGCTTGCTGTTGCTGCAGTACAACCAAAGCACCTCAAATGAAGGCCATTGTCTTTCTCTGAAAGTGGGAAAATACATATTTTACCCTCTTGACTTCACTTGAGTTCTCTCAGTCTTTCACACATGAGTGGCTCTGACACAACATTTAGATCGGTATGCGAAGGTCTGACGTGAATGAACAAAAAGGGGAAGGTGAAGGAAATGCTGATGAACACAGAAAACTGCAGAGAGAGGAAAAAACAAAGACAACAGAAGAAACAGTTTGGAGGAGGAGACTGTTTGCATGCACTCGGGTGGAACATCGTTCGCAGGAATCTCTGCAAGAAAAGCCGATGAAGCGTTATGAGTGTTTGCTCTTATAATTAAATAGCATAGTCCATGGTTTTTTCCTGTATTACATATAATTGTAACTCCCATGAAAAGCAACATAAAAGCTTTCAAAAGAAACGGCGGGACGTTTTGTCAAGGACAAATGGTGCTGCTATGAACAGTCTTTGTTCCCCTGTGCTGGAGGACAGACAGACATTTAATCATCTCTAATTATGCACAGGAAGTGTGAAATCTACCTCCATGACCATGTTAGTTCAGGTAATAAAGCTGATCTCTTTTTGCATTAGACTCTGCAATTACCAAGCATCCAGTACTGTCAGTCCCATAAAGGACAAACATGATAAAGCTCGAACGTAAAATGCAAAATGTTCTTGTTCGGGACAGAAAGCAGACTACACTCCAGTAGCCAGCTGACAACACTGTTTGGCACTTTTTCCTCCCATATAGCACAACAACATGTTATGCTATTTTCTGTGCTTGGCTAAGCATGCATTGAGTGCAGAGCCACAATCTTTACAGTAATTACTGTGTCAACCATAGATAATAATAAAGTGCGGGAGGATTATGTCCTCCACATAGTTACATTCCCCCCGTGAATTATTCAAATGCATTTAGATGGATTTATGAGTCCATCTGTGATAAAATGGAAGAATTCTTTCTTTTATACGTATATATATATATATATATATATATATATATATATATATATATATATATCTCAATCACTTGGTATGATACTGAACATGACTGAACAAAAGCAAGAATAGAAAAATTAATCGACATGGATTACAAATGTCAGAATCTTGTGTGATCGTCGTGGCATAGACATGATGAGCGCGTTGATTTCGGCCACTGGAATCGCTTCCCACTCTTCCAAGAGTGCAGTACGGAGATCAGCAACCGTCACCGGCAGTGGAATACGACGCCGTACACGGCAATCCAGATTGTCCCAAAGGTGTTCAATCGGATTCATATCCGGGGAATAAGGCGGCCAGTCCATAACCTGCACATTATGTCTGTGCATAACGTGCCTGCAGGCGTGAGATAGTGCAGCTGTGGATGCCAAAATGCCTGGCTACCCTCGCTTCGGTCATTCCGGATCTCAGCATACCAATGGCCTGCTCCCTCATGTTTGCTGCTAAGCGTGGCATGGTGACCGTCTGTGACAGCTTGCATTTTTCCTCTGGGTTTTTAAAGCCTTGACCGCTTGAGCTCAAATCACCAAAAGAACTCACTGAAAGCTTTCAAACAATGTCCTAACGAATCACACATGCAAAAACAGGGATTGGTACCGTCTGCCACGTTAATTTATTGTTTGAGCTGAAAAATGTGGCTCCATAGTTTCAATAGCCATGAGTGGTAGTAAACAAAACATTCTTTTGTATAAGTAGTTGTATCCAATTTTCCAATTTTATTTTACATTGACTTTGTTGCGTTTTTAATGCCTCTTAGTGTGTATGTATATATATATATATATATATATATATATATATATATATATATACACACGTATATATACGTATATATATGTATATGTTAAAATTATGACATAAACAACAGAGGTTTATAACCTACAGTATTTCCAATGACCATAGTCAACAACAGGATAGTGTCAGAGTATGAAAACCAGCAAGTGCTGTACACTGAAAGTAGCCTTGTTTAGGTCACAAATCAGGAAATGAGAAGGAAAGTCAGATGGAGCAGGACCTGCTGACCTACACATGATGTCTGGCTCAACACACAACCACTCCAGCATTAGAAAAACTAGGCCCCTGTCCTATTTTTGGGTGAGCTTGTTCAGTTTTTGCCCTCTTTGCATCCTCCAGGCCACGGGACAGAGCAGAGAAATTCATTTAACACATCAGACATCCTGACTATGCTTAGAATAAAGTGCTCATAACTGAGTGCATCACTGTGAATGTGTCCAGGTTGTCCTGAATCCAGGCAGCTGAAAAATGCTCAAGTTCTTCCTGAACTGTCAGAAGTAATGAATTCAACATGAATGTATTTATGGTTAGTGTATGGTTAGGGTTTATGGTTAGTTTAGTACTTATTTCCTAGGATTTTGTGTCATATCATAAAAAAATACTATATCATATCGTTATCGGGATATAAAATTAGCTATATCAAGATATGCAATTTTGTCCATATCACACAGCTCTAACTGTAGATTATTTTATTGATAAATGGGTTCATTGTTTGGTCTATAATGATGAAAAATGTTGATTAGTGTTTCCAAAATGCCTTAAAAATCTTAAAGTACCCTAAAGATATTCAGTTTACTGTCATTGAGGTGTAAAGATAAGACTACTCAAAACGGATTAAGCAATTATCAAAATAGTTGCTGTCAACTAGTTGATTGTTGCAGCTCGACTGTAGTTACTGTAGTTCACAGAACCTTCGACTGTAGTTCAATGCATCACTGGATGAGACTTTCCCACTATATGTGACCGTGTAATGAAGGAGAAGAGTCTGCGTTATTGTCAGAAGACAGTAATTAGAGAAACAATCCAGTCAGGTGATTCAGACATTCCTTTACTGACAATAGCGGACAGAGAACAGCGAGGGATCACGACCCCTCGCATTCCATCACATTCGGCCTGAAGCCAACGAAGGAATTTGCCAGGATTGCCCACTACGACTGGCCAATTACACTTCCTCTGAAAAGGCACAGAGCCGGGGTTAAAGGCACGGCGATTATGAAGCATAATTTTCGTTCCATTTGAATGAATTCTTCACCATTACAAAGTCGCTGTTAATCATCCCGGGACGGACATTCAAAAATCAATAAGTGTAACATGGCAACTAAGCATGTACATCCAGGAGTGATATATCGCCTGTTTTCCCAGTTCTATGCAGGATGCAGCAGATCATCAGTGCTACTAATGCAAGGTGGCGGAGATGAGAACGAGATCTGACGACAGGACATGTAACGGCCTGAACAGCATTGCATCGACGTGAAATTGTGTCATTAACGTTGGCGCTGTGCAGAGAAATTGTTCTGCAAAAAGGCAGCATGAAAAGGCTTGACCTATATCTGTGAGAAAAACAGACAAAAAGAGGAGCAGGAGCTTCGTCGTGTCAGGGAGGGAAACTTAGATACAAAAGGGTTTCCAGGCCTAACAGCGGCTGACAGTCTTAAGACTGTGCTGCTGTCCTGCTGAGACCCCGTGGTCCTCACTCCACTTCCACAGCGCCACGGAGAATAGAAACTGGCAGCAAAAGAGGAAAAATAATCTCCTTCACTTTGCCTCTCCTACCAACACGACAAAAATCCAATTTCAGCTGTGCTGCCATCCGCTGTCTCATAGAGCGGAAACGCATCAAACCGCTGTCGGTGAAGGGAAGCGGCGAAAGGAACAGGTAGCATCACGGCTAATGTTTCACTGCTGTCAGGACGTCCAATTGGCGTCGATAGTGGAGTCAATTGAAGCAATAAACTCTTCAGTGTGTACTACGTTGACTGAAAGCTGAGTTCTCCAGCATTGCCTACATGTTCCAGGATGCACTGGGGTCCCAAACAGACAATGATTGGACATAAAAAGTGTCAGATTATCCCTTTAAGATGCTGTTGGGAGTGGACATAGACTCTGGAGTGCAATCTTCTTAATAATCTGCACCAAACTACTAGACTACTTTATGGACATGGAGGAGTGTTTAGCAGCAAAGTGTGGCTAAACGGAAGTGGTGGAGTCCCAAAAATGAGCTAAAAGGAAATTAACTGTTAAACGTTTTGCCAGGTTATTGGAAACGCAACACAAAGACTGATAATGTTAACACTACTGGAAACTGGTAAAAAAAAAAATGTCACAGTAGAAAAATACATGGAAATATTGACATTTAAAATGGCCCAATTAAATTTAACTTCTTCGGTTGCATGCATACATTAAATGCTAATGTAACATAACAATATGTAATACCATCATCCTGTAATGTCACTTATGATTATGGTGTCAATTACTCAGGAAAATTAACATGTATTTTACTGTTTTTCAGTGATTTTCAGTGTACCTTAACAGTTGCTGCTTGCTTTCCACACCTCACACCTCCATGTTGCCCATATTTTTGTACATCTTAAGAAGGAAGACATTAACTATCCCTGTAAATATTAGAGCTGTCAAAATAACCACATTAATGTAATTAATCAGCGTTAATGCGTTAACGGTGACTCTACTCAGACAAACTGCCTGAAATGCGTTGCCTGAGACATGCTAGCAGGTCATGAAGCAGAACTCCATTCAAAAAATCAAGGAAACTAACAACACAGGCATCACTAACCATCAAACATGCTGATAAGATTAGATTAACCATCTTTTCTGAATCTGTCCAAACTTCTCCTGTAATTCAGCAAACAAATAATCAACCAAAGAGCATCGTTGAAGTTGTAATTTGTAATGTGAGCGAAAATGAAAAGCCTAAAGCCAACTGATTTCTGCTTATTTATTCTTTGTAATATGTTTCTTTTACATTGCGCTGCATAATCAATTCTTCCGTTGTTTGTCACTTTTTATACATCTTTATGAGGCCCCTCTCTGGACATCGGCCCCTGAAGGTCCCAGGAGCCTCACGTTGAGCTCCAGACCAGAACTTAAACTGTCATCCACTCTCATCACAATGTAGCCTCCATGCCCTGACAGGAGCTAAGCTGTAACCCTGACATAATAAATCATTCATGGCATTTGACATGTGTTCAAGCAGGTCATTAACAGTTGATCCAAACAGAGTTGAGATGTGTGTGACTCTCTGGAGTTGGATGGGAACCACTTTGAGCTCCCATGGGTGAAACACATCTACTCCAACATTCACACAGCAGTGTGCTTCCTGGTCCTGGCTGCTCTCTCTCCCACTGACACAAAGACTCACTTGTCCAGCTTAAAAATGAAAAATGTTACCAAGCCTAATTGAGGGAAGCATTTATAAGGCGTGCTTGTCCTGTCTGTACTGGAAAACAGCATTTCTGTAATATTCCAAGAAAGACATGTGACTCAGTGACATTAACACAGTTTTTATTTTGCATTAAATGATTTTAGAAAGACAACACATAAAACACCATATTTACTCTGTCCACTGTTATGATACACTCTACATGTGAATCTCTCTGTGAGATGAATAAAGTATATATCTGTCTATCTAATGTAAGGGACTCTCACTTTGACATTGAGAGAGACATTAAAGGCCACAAACAATGCAAAATGTAATCATGAGAGTAATTTCAGTGATACCACAGGAGTGTGAGGAGAATTATGAGGCACATATTGGAGGATTATTATAGATTAGAGGGATCAAATGTGTCACAAAAGCCTCATAAACTCACCCACTGAGCACCATGCACACTGCACAGCCCAAAGCCCCATGTCCCATCTCCTCCCACTAACCTGCTGGTAGTTCTCCTCTTCGGGCTGGAAGCTGTTGTCAGTGGGTTGAAACCTCAGGTTGATATGGGGGAAATTGTGAAGCCAATAAGTCCACCAGGGCGCAATGTAATCCACCCGAGCCGAAGACATCCCTGCCCCGAGGAAAGCAAAAAGTTGGGTTGCAGCCTAAATTAGCCTCCCGTTACTACAGCGGGCTCCGGTGATTCTTAATCCCGTCTCATATCAAACAAAGACACTGATTAAAGCATGCTGCTCTGCGGGAACACGCTCTCATCCACGCATGAGAGAACCAGTGGGATAAAAATAAAAAGAAGTCCCGCACAGAAAGATGCGGAGCAGCAAAGTCAAATCCGCCTGAGAGGTTTGTTTTATGTGAAATAAGAAATAACCTCTCTCCACCAAAGTGTCCGTGCACCCCAGCTCCGAGCGACCGACGGACAACCACCAGCGAGCGGGAGCGCGCACCCACTGTTAGGACACGAGGAGAAGCGGGAGCGCGCAGACACCCTCCTTTACAGGAGTTTAGAAATATCAGTTTGCAAGCTTTAATGAGTTAGTACTGTTAGAAATACACACTAATACATCATAATATATTTTCCACACATTAATTAATATTTATTAAATTCAGCCTAAGTGAAATTAATAGCTGCACTGACACCTAGCGGTCAACTGAGATAATTACATATAATTTCAGTTAGCAGCAGGTGTAGTTTAATTCATGATCTGACAATTTAACTGGTAACTTTTTAAAATAAATATATGAATAACAGCAAGATGATGAGTTTTATGGATCTGTCTTTACAAGATACTGGTGAAATAAAAGTATTGAGTACTGGATATCAACCTATTAATTATGTGCCTGCCGTCGAGCAAGGCTGGCGAAGCCAGCCTTGCGAGCACGGCGGCACATATTACTATTCCTTTTGGGGGGGAGGCCCCAAGTGTCTTAGCATTTATGGCAGGCGAAGCCTGCCATAAATGCTTGTAGTAGGTCCAAAACACACATATATGATGTAAAATGATAAAAAATACCAAAAAATACCCAAAAAATCCATCCCAAAATCATAAAAACACTGTGTTTTAGCCAGCAACGCGTATATTAGTATTCAGGACGAGGGTTTCTTTTTTATTATTATTTTTATTATAGACACTTCTTCGGCAATTAATGCGGCTCGTACCGTAAGGTGCACCCAGGCATGACATATATCAAAACGTGCGTCTCGATCGTGCCACGGCTGCTATTACTTTTCTCCGTCAAAGCCGTTACCATGGCGACGCTAGACCCCAAAAACCGCCGAAAAAAGTCCCATAGGAATGAATGGGGAAAGGGTCGGATTTCAAATTTTTTTCTTCATCGAACAAACAGTCACAGCTCCCTCATGCTTTCACCTAGAAACTCCATTCAACTTTCAAAACGCAGCAAATTTTCCTGGCAACATATTCATCATTCATCTTCAATTAAAAAAATGTATAGTTTCTTCAGCATTTCAACTTTTTCCAGACCATGAAATCTTCAAAAATCAGCCTTTAACATGGGTGTCTATTGCGTGCACTAGAGTGACACAACTACACACCTAGAGTGGAGAGCAGTTTCAGAATCGTCTGAAAAAAATATTTTTAAATCGCGATTGTGAGGGCCACGTTCACTCCACCGACATAATTTTTACAGCAAAACGTTGGAAATTTCGTCCCGGTCGTAGTGATGTGTCTCTTGTGTCTCTGAGATTTATGGTTTTGGCTCCAGACCCTTAATTAGGGCAGCACCTCCAAAAATCTCTCCATTGGGCCCAATGTTAATTTTCAGAGGAAAAGGCGTGAGAAAGCAGGAAAACCTCTTGTGTTTAACCTGCCGCTGACGGGCTTCTGAGTGGGCTAGAGACATAAAATTTACATCGCTGCGATCCTCGCGAGCTCCTGCCGCCTACGGTCCAAACCCCAAAGCCGTACTCCTTACGGTTGGGGAGTTATTTAGAGGAGTTCGGCAGGGTCTGACTCAGCTTGAAATCAATGGCAGTCAGTGAGAGCCAGTGTGGGGGACAGACCAGGGGCGCGCCTAGACTTTTCCATGGGGGTGCCCCATGGGGTGTTGAAGCCATGCAGGGGTGGCCAGCAGAATTAGGTGATATGCATGATCCTCCATCACCATAGCATCATTCACATGCAAAAATCTAAGCTCTACTGCTTATAGTTTTTTTTATACGAGAGGTGATTCGACAGGTCAGCTCATAATCAGAAGCATAGTGTGACAGAGCAGCTGTGTGTGTGTGGTATTTGAACTGAAGGGACCCTGTCTGTGATATGATACATAGGTCAATGCTGATGATACAGAGAGTGGGTGACATCATTGATTCACACACACAGACAGGAAGCTCAGGCTGTTTCCTTCAAAATAAAAGTCTGTTTTTTCAAAATAAAAGCCCCAAACTCTGATTTAAGCTTCACAGGAAACAAGGTGTGTTTGTTTGCAACATGAACCTGGGACAGGCACGCACGAAGTGCGTGCTTCGGTGCAGGAGAGGGTCAGCATGCATCAGGCTGGGCCTACATGGCCCGGCGTCATGTGTGCAGGCACATATTAAAATTTCTTCAGGAATTTTAGTCTAGTTTACTCTGTAATCTCTGTTTTTAATCCAACATCCAGCCGAGTGTATTCTTGTATTATTTATTTTTAGTGGTATGTTTGTGTGGTGATGCAATAAGACATAAAACGTCATATGCTCATTGTATTGTCCAAAATGCACCTTAATTCATGCCCTGATTATTCAAATCTGTCCTAAATTAAGCAATTTTCCACAATTCGCAGTTTTTTTTATTTTATTCTGAAGATCATAGAAAATCTTATAATTGTGTTTAATTAAAGTTCCTTTGAAATTATAATATAGTTTTCTTCCTTTGTGTTTAGTACATGATGTGAATATTTATTCTTTTGTTATTATTCATTCCATTTTGTCATTATTGTTGTCTATTGTTTCTTTACTACTGTGATTTGTCTACAGATAAATAGAAAACTATTCTATTCTAAATTTAATAGTACTCATTTATTAAAAATATGCTCCAATTAATTTGCTGGGAACACGAGTGGATATTAATTTACTTAGAAATTATCAGACTTTTTCCATCGACCTGAACAATGCATTACTGTTTTTGGAACATTTAGCATCCACCACTGGTAATATAACTACATATATGTACTTAGATGGGGATTAAACACCCACATGTCTGAGTTTCAAAACACAGAGGGTGTATTTTAAACATACATTTTGAATGGATGTGGTTTTCTAAGCACTTTCTGATCCAATTATGGCTCCATTCTGACATCTTGTGGAAAGATGTCAAAACACCACATGCGACCAAATCTATTTTAAGAAGCGGGCCGATCATTTCTTTCTTTCTTTCTTTTTTTTTTTTAAATTCATCACATCATGACACAAAAATCACAGAGGAATAAGTCATTTTTTTTCCAATTTTTATTACAATTATCAGCACATCACGGATTTACTTCAGCTCCTTCACAGCCAGACCTGTAAAGACAAAAAAAAAAACATGTCAGAAAATATTCAGTTCACTTTCTGTACTCAACATAAAACTTTTCCTATTGCATATCAACTCCCACTAATGAGCACAAGGAAATATAATTGAACAGAATTTCTGACAAATTACTTAAAAGCACTGAACGCACTACATGAACATACCCAATCAGTGTAGTCGAATCATAGTTGAGCTCTCCAAAATTACATTAGAGGCAAAAACTGCTGCAGTTTTAGCCCATAAATCATTTTAATACTGTCTTTACAGTTAATAGTTTTTGTCTCAACCTCATTAAACAGCAAGCCTCCATATCTCTCATGTATATAGATATACTGATTAGACATCTTTCTTGTATACGTTCCTCTTCAGAAGCACACTTTGAGATATACTGCAATCATACCAGACCATGCTCTACATATTACCTCATTATGCCTGACTTTCTTCAAGACCCTCCCAATATTATAAATCTAATATTATCTAATATCTAATATTATCCACCCCTCAGGACTCACATTTAAAACATCATGTTTATATTGTAAACAACTACATTTGTTTCTACCCAAGATGCACTGCTTATGTTCCTGAGGCCTATTAAAACACACTGAACCCATTTGCTCCATCTGTAATGTGTTTCTATAAGTGCTCTGAAAACTGCCATGTTTACATAATTTTATTATTAGCACATTAGTTCTTTTCGACAATGCATCCCTTTTGCTGCGTTACGCAATCACAGAGCAATCAACTCGGACCCACGAGTGGTCCAAAACCCCACAAGGTACCATCAGGAAAGATGCTAACTTCTTCAGAGAACAATCTTGGTCTGTTCCAGGTCAAACGTACATGGCTTCTTGTTAATACTGACCTGGGGGAAGGGACTGCTTGAGCTTCTCAGCCTTCTCTTTGTCTGTGATGACCAGGGTGTACAGGTACCTGCTGCAGCGCACCTTGAACTTAACATTGTCCTTGTTCTTCTTGATCTTTACGGCTGAAAGAAGAAAAACAAGACAGTTGAGATTCAACTCAGTGACAGAAACACCTGCATGGATTAAAGTCACGAGCCAAACAAACTTGCTTTTTCCGAAACGAACCATAGTAATGCATAGTATTCACTTCTTGCACCTTCAGTTTTTCTGTCAGACACTGACTTAAGACTCTAGGTGACACAATTATTAGTAATTATCCAACAATAAATATCTTTCTTTTGATTTTCTCTGCAACCTTTTATCTGATCAACTTTCCACTTGCTGTATGTAGCGGTGAGAACCAATGGAAGCACTGTCAAGCGTGAAATTGGATGTGCTGTTCTCGATAAAGCAGCATGCAGAGGTAAAGCACTCTGTTTCACACATGACACTACACTAACTTGGAATAACTGCCTCCAGTTAATCCAAGTTATACTGTCTCTATATCTGCTGTAAGATACAGCAAACAGTTTGATTGGTGAACTTGTTTTTAAAAGTATAGACCCATAATTAAGTGTCACAGAGATGCTTAACTTGAATAAAGCTCTCATTTACTCGTCCTACTTTGTTACGCTTGCAAATATGACAAATAATCACCATCATATGCACCTCACTTAAGTTTTTGAACATTTCAAGTCAAGATATACATCACTTGGCCAATACAAACAGGCAATGAAGTTGATAGCTTAACTTACACTTTGCATCCTTCCTCCTGGCTGTCAGCAGGAAATCTTTGATTTCTTCTATTTTGCGAGGCTGAATATTAAAAACAGCAAAATAGGCACAATTATTATTCAGGCAAAAGTAACAAATGTCACAGTTTGAGAATGAACAACAAAATTATGTTAGGGGACCGGTGGAACTGATGTTTCTGTTAGAAATCGAAACCCAGCACTTGGTCCATCATTACTCTTGCAAGACTTCAAAAGCATCACGAGCACATTCAGCCTGAGATGTTTGCATTATCTTGCTGCCAGAAACAGGTTTCTATCCAAAGATACTGCTTGTAGCTAACGCTGGGCGTTGACAGTTAGCGTATGTTAATAGATCCTGCATTAGATGGGATCAGTTATCACAATTAGAGAGGTAGTTTCAACGTCTGTAGTCATCATTCATATTAAAATCATAGTACTGTGGGCTCAAGATCATGTCATTCCTGTGCGACAGGCTGTAGCCGGGTGGCCCAAGCGAGCAGCACTATGCTAATGCTAACAACCAATGCTAACCGCTATATAACGTATCAAACGCTAAATAGATCACAACAGATGAACATTTCACGTTACACCATTTCCAGAATCACAGGTTACGACATGAACAGCTACACAGACTAAACTACTGAAGAATTTAAAGGTGAATAAGTGCTTACCATGCTGCCGTGTCAGCGGACTGAGCGCTACGGAAGAGCAGAGAAAGATGGCAGTCAGTTTATCGGTTATAGCAACAAGAAGAAAAGTGTTGAAACGCAAATCATTATGTCATCATGTAGCTCGGGAATTAACACAGTATAATTTAACAGAACCGATGATAACATTGATGGCATTTAAGAGGATGGATGAAGATAGAAATTGTGATTTTGTTTATGGGTTAGTGTGTAACTCACTCAGTCTGCCAGAGAGGGGATCAAAAGGGGTGGAACTTCCGGTTAGGAAACGTTTTATACCGTGCTACGGCAAGTACAGATGGCCAAGAGTTAGAGAAACGCGTACTAACCGTTTGTTACTGTCAGAAAACATGGAAACCGCGTTTACTGGATTTTCTCCGATTCAAAGAAAATTTGTCAAATGAAACGATGATTTGCAGAGAATTTAAAAGTTAAAAGTTAAATTCATATCAAGCAATCACCAACTTTAAGACAAGATTTAACTTTTACAACAATACGATACAGGAGCATATAAATGCACATATAAATGTAAGATAGTAATACGAATATTATCGTTGGTTTGTCCTGTCAATGCATTCTCATGTCATAAAACACAATATTGCCAGAAAAAAATAGCTCTACCTGCAAGCAACTTAAAAATGCTGTGGCTAACTGCTAACATGTCGGAGAATGCTGTGGCTAACTGCTAACATGTCGGAGAATGCTGTGGCTAACTGCTAGCATGTCGGAGAATGCTGTGGCTAACTGCTAACATGTCGGAGAATGCTGTGGCTAACTGCTAGCATGTAGGAGGATGCTATGGCTAACTGCTAACATGTCGGAGAATGCTGTGGCTGACTGCTAACATGTCGGAGAATGCTGTGGCTAACTGCTAGCATGTAGGAGGATGCTATGGCTAACTGCTAACATGTCGGAGAATGCTGTGGCTGACTGCTAACATGTCGGAGAATGCTGTGGCTAACTGCTAGCATGTAGGAGGATGCTGTGGCTAACTGCTAACATGTCGGAGAATGCTGTGGCTAACTGCTAACATGTCGGAGAATGCTGTGGCTAACTGCTAGCATGTAGGAGGATGCTGTGGCTAACTGCTAACATGTCGGAGAATGCTGTGGCTAACTGCTAGCATGTAGGAGGATGCTGTGGCTAACTGCTAACATGTCGGAGAATGCTGTGGCTAACTGCTAGCATGTAGGAGGATGCTGTGGCTAACTGCTAGCATCTCGATTTTGACCAACAACAGACTTTCAGGAGCCCCAGCATCTTTCCAAACCACTACCAAGCAGGCAACAAGAACTGGGCAGTAAATTAAGGAGAGCAGGTATGTACCCAGTGGGATTATCACCTGAGTTTACACATGATAAATGGTGCATCATGCTAAATTGTGCAACATTCTGGTTAACATATGTGCACTATTGTTTCCTGCATAAAAGAAAACAAATAGAAGTTTTTAAATAAAGTGCATGAAGTAAAATATTCTGTTTAAGATGTTGGATAAACTACTGAATGAGTGTTTACCGGAAGAATAGATTTTACTTGTCAAGGAAGGCAAAGGTGAAAGAAGGGATTGTATTCACTCAGCAGACAGGTGTTAGTGCTTCAGGTTTATAAAGCAACCCAAGGTCAGACTGCTGCTGGGTGATGCAACATCCGTGTTTATAGAGAAAGAAGATAAAGGAGACATCTTTAGATGTATTTAATCCATTTGTATTAATTAGTGCCTTCTGATGTGCTGGTTGAAATGAAGTTCTGAATCTAGTGACTATAAATTTACTGCACCATTTACTGCTCTTATTCTCTTCTTTCTTGTATCTTAAACTTCACTAACTGTAGATACAGAGAGGTTGTAAACCCAGAGGTCCAATTTGTTTCCTGCAAGACTGCTGTGTTATGTTTTTTTACTTGTATGTATATATATATAGTGTCAGGTATTTCTCTTGCTCCAGACTAACTGTAAATTATGGTTGCTCAAAAAGCTAAAAGATACGCCTGAGACACCTCTGAGACGAACACACATTACAACCAAACCTGCTGACTAATGGGTGAAGAAATTCCCATCTATTATATCCACAACTTGACAAAAATCACTCTACATATATATATATATATATATATATATATATATATATATATATATATATATATATATATATCTGCAACAGCAGAACACAGTTAATGTATCAATCCTGCTCGAGCTAGAGTTTGCAAACACATTTGTGCTGGGTGGGTGTCAGTTTACTTTTCTTCAGCAGAAGGTACTGCTTCTTTGCCTTCTACAATCTTTTTCGCATACTTTGTTTTACAGGAAATGGCAAATATATTCATTGCACTATTGAATACAGATTCAGTATGGATTTTTCACCTGGAACTGAGTTCATTAATGAGCTCCATCAGCCGAAGACTGTTTTAGTATTCAAGTTTCAAATACGACACACCGGCTTTGTCAATAATTTACACCGGGAGCTCGGTGCGAGCCGAGCATATTTAGTCGTTAAAGTTTGAGTGACACCTTAAACCATTTCCACGGAGATCCACCTTGACATGGCATTAATTCATAAAGACAGGAAACACCAGATCAGTCGTTTTTAATCAACCTACGATCTGCCCGTCTGCCCGTGTCTACGGGCCATCTTTCCCCTTGATACTCAATCAGTGCTATTGGACACGTTCTGGCCAGGATTTCAAATTTTCAGCAGTCTCATGTCAATCAAGGTAAAATATGGGAGTGCAGTTTGTTTCAGTAATTGAGTTCAGGAGCTCAGATGAGGGCCTCGGCACCTCTGCAACACGAGCACAGGCTAGAAAACCACTGCAGAATGTATGTTTCAATGCTGTCATTCCTTACTTTTTCAGTCTTTTTTCAGTCTCACCAT
Source organism: Synanceia verrucosa (assembly GCA_029721515.1). NCBI lineage: Eukaryota > Metazoa > Chordata > Actinopteri > Perciformes > Synanceiidae > Synanceia > Synanceia verrucosa. The sequence continues at coordinate 20,994,648 of CM056550.1, read as the reverse complement.
AACAGGGATGTAAATGAACAGTTTGTACACCTTCCTTCTGCTGCTGAGAAGATTATGCTCTATTTTTCTCAGCGTGACATTCAGTCACACCGCTCCTTGACATAGCTAAAGGGAAGTCTTGATGCTGGAGCGCTGCTGTATCATTATAGGGGATGTGCTGTTTTTTTTTCCACAAATTGGACCTTATTTCTGGAATAAAATACTGCTATTTACTCACCCATTTCACTTTGGAGTCACTTGGAGTATTTCCGATGATATTGGATTTGATGATGTCCATTTAACAGGAGTGAAGGGGACACCGAAATGCAGCCAGTAAATGACACAAACATGACCATTTCAGATGTTTAATAAGCTGGGCTACACTACTATTCTCATCTGAGAATAGTAATACTACCAAAGAGATCATCCATCACATCAAGAGTGTGATATGATGGAACTGCAGTGCTTCATCCTTATAGGATTGTGTGGGCAGCATGAAATCCGATAGTGAGGTGGATAGTAAGACGCTCAGCTTATGCATTATACAATAGAAAATGGTGCAACATGGTGAATTTTCTGTTATTCAACCCCTATACAGTATATAAGAAGTGGACGTAGTCAGGCATCAGTTTGCCTGCATTTTTTGGAGTAGTTGAATTTTCACACCCCTGCTTTTTTGGTCTGTTTACCTCTAATTGGGACCATAATTTAAGGTTTTTACTGAGGTTTAATTCTGACTTTTGACTTTTGACTTTTGCTGTTTGTGTGTAATGTGATTTTATTCATACCCAATACCAGTTTGGGAAACTATTGAAAGTCACGCAAACTGGGCTTGACTGGGCAAGCATGTTTTTTACTTCATATGGGCTGTGTATGAACAAATAAATATTCCTTTTGTCAATGTATCCAGCTGATAAAACAATGTTAAATGTGTTTTCTTGAGTGTATTATGAGTGCATAGTGTATACTTTTCAGTATAAATATGATGCTTAATGCTATTAATTCTCATGGATGAGTATTTGTCCTCTGTTGTTATTCGTGATCCTGACTGAAAGTCCGTATCTGTGAGGGTTGGGTGTATTACAGTAATAGTTCATGGGGAGGATCAGCTCAGCCTCATAGATTACAACAAATGACCGGTTTAACTAAAGCCCTTCTGCACCGGGATCATCTTTATTCCATTTGCTCACACAGCAACAAACATGATCCTCTGTGCCAAAGCTGTTTGTGGAAACCCAGCGTGACTTGAAATGTCATTTCTCTGAAGTGCAGCGGTGCTTTGCTGGCAGTAGAGGGCAGTGAGTCATCGCTCAAACCGGCTTTGACTGACTCTCATCCTCAGTGTGACAATGGGAGACGCTGTGTATCAAGGAACGGACTCCACTGCCTCCCTGTGCTTTGGGAAGAGAGTGTTTGAAGGACTAAAACATACATTTGATTGTAGAAGATGTCATATTAATAGACCCCTTAATAATCATGCTCATATCCTCCAGAAAGTGAGATTTTTGGCCGAAAACATACTCATTAATACATCTAAGCTTTGTTTCAGTTTCAAGATATACACTATAGTTATAGCTATATATACACTTTCTCCCTGACTTTTAATTTACACTCACAAATGATGCCATGATCACATTTAAAGTCCTTTATTTTTTTTTTAAGGCACCCAATTTGACAGTAAAATTAAAAACAGTAGCTTGAAACTATAATCCCCCCTTTTTTGTGCTAAGTTAGTAATAAAAATATGTACCCTCAGACTGATGCACATGCTTTATAACCAGTGGTAGAGGAACTATTCCCATCCTGTACTGAAGTAAAAGTAGAAATAACCCTGTTTACAAATACACCATCACATGTAAAAGTCCCAGCTTTAAAATGCTACTCAAGTTAAATTACAGAAGTATTACCAGTAAAATGTGGTGAAAAGAAAAGTCAGTGTGCAGAATGGTTCCTTTTGATCTGTATTGTTCGCCTCTTCTGCTGTATACAGTATATTCTGTGTATTATATGTAACTTTTCACTAAAAATGTAAGTCTGTGAAAAGTGTGCTTGACTAAATGTACTTAGTTACATCCCATCACTGTTAATATGCACTGGCTCATTAAAAAGACAGACAGTGAGGTTGGAGGGAAAGGATGATGTTGGCTTAGATCTTAAGTGTAACAGATAAAGTGTAGATCATTCTGGCCTGCAGCGCCTGAAGGCAACGTCAGAAGCAGCTCATGAGTGACGCAGTGGCCGCTATCTGTTATTAATCAGGATGTGACCTGTGAAGGAAAAGCAACATCATTATTGGATTTACTTTGGTCATGAAGTCGGTAGAAGGTTTTAAACATGGAGCGTGAATGCACTGTTAAATAGAGCCGGGGTGGCGGGGTGCATTTGCATTTTTATATGTGAGGGATTAACTGTGTCGCAAAAAGTTGCTTTTTACCACACGAAACCACCTGAGGTGATAATGTGGGATGAAATACAAAGGCTTAAAAGATAATGTGAAATTAAAATGAACGACTGTGTCATTGAAGTTGCGTTCAAGTGCGCCTGTCATTAGGAATGCAAGAGGAGAGCACTTCAAAAATCCCCTCTACCGCAGCGCTTCCCTAATCTCCCTGATTATTGATCAGATCGATTTGTCAAGTATTGATCCCTTTTCCGGCAGCCTTATCAGAGGCAAACTTAAAGTACATCTGCAGACGTGGGGAGATTATTAGAGAGTCTGAGAGTTTACCCTGACAGAATCTCAATGGGAACGTGCTCAGACGTGTCAGAGTAGCCACCGATTGTTGAGAAAGTTTACTGAGAAGTTATCAATTATGTCCAGGGACCAGTGAGGCCCAGGCAAAACAGCAGAGGATAGAGAGGAGGAGGAGGAAGGAGAGCTGGCTGTGCAGTTAGGAGCATTTTGCAGATATTGTGCAGTACGGAAAGCATCCACAGAAGAGGTCAAAGAGGTCACAGGCAGCCATGAGCATGAAAAGATGCAGAGGGAAACTACCTATACAACTGTCGATAAAGAAGAATACACTCTGTAATGTGGTCTGTCCAGTCCATGCAGTGAGGGCTGCAGCCGCTAACCTACAAAATCAATCACAAAACTAGTTGGCAACATGTGGGCATGGATTAGTGAGGTCTGTTGCTACAGAGGACTCTGTCTTGTCACTTTAGAAATTAACATTATTTTATTATCTTGCTCTATGGACACTTCATGACCAGGTCAGTTCACACAGCTGTGAGGAAAGAATATTAACTCTGCACTCATCTGGCAATGCCAGCACAAAGATTATAACAGGAAGCACCAGGTAGATGTCAGCAATGACGCAAAACTGATGACAGCTCAGGATTATCAGTTTGTTAGCTTTGTTATTGGCAGATTTTCAGTACATATACAGTGACTGGGATCATTGGGGCATTGTTAGCTACGTTGTGAATGACACGATAGGTGTTGAAAACTTGAAACCGACAGCAGTAAGGAGGCTACATTGTAGGAGTGGGTATTGGCAAGGATAAAGTATTGCATCGCGATACTTGAGTCACAATACAATATATTATCGTGATATATTGTGATATTCATAGATCACTATGAAATTTAAATTTAAAGTCAATGTGGATTATTACTATTTTTATTTAAATTTTTAAGACAAGATAAGATAATCCTTTATTCGTCCCACAGATGGGGAAATTTGGAATTTTTATTCACCGTACAGAAGTTTCTCTGGGTTTACAATTGGCCAAAAACTTTTTTACTTTTTTTTGGGGGGGGGGGGAATCGATATTAACAAATTAAAAATCAACGTTATATCAGAAGGAAAAAGTATCACGGTATATTGCTATATCGATATTTTGTCCCACCCCTACTACATTGAGTTACATAGCGATCTGTTCAGGCTCCATTGGGTAAAAATAACTGTTTAACTTCCTGCCTCTACTGCGGCTCTAGAATGCTTATAATGCTTCCATGTGTGCAAACGTATTCGCAGCAGATTCATGGATTACCAAACTAGTCGTTCGCAGTTCTCCCATCAGCCCGAGCTGACCAGACTGCACCTTTCAGTACACTGCATCAGTGGATGGATCTCACATTGTTGATAGAATTAAGACTCAAGAGCAGGTTTGAAGGATTTCTTTTGAGTCGAAGGGAGGTTGAAAAGACTATTCTTAAGAAGTCTCTTGTAACTTTAAAGTCTGTCCAAGTAGAAGCTTTTTCATCACTTATAAGCTTTTGAAATGAACAGAAAAATATCAATGCGTGTCATATTCTCACTGGCTGTGGGTTAGATCAGCACGACACTTGTCACTCTGTAAAAGTACGTCTTTTGGTATTTCCAAAACACACAGTGGTAGTGTGTTTTAACTGCTCTTAATCATTTTAAGCCCTTCAGTTGTGACCATAAACAGGTTTACAGATTTAAAGCTCGATGGCTTGAGAGTCACAGGTTAAATGTGACTGAGCAGGTCATGGGATCAAAGTACCTGCAGATGGTTTGATCCAAAGAAAAGGGGAGTTATAAAAAAAAAATAAGATGAAAAGCAGCTGGAGACCTTTTCTACCTGGACACAGAACTTGAGAAGTAAGTTTTGTCAATTTCATGAGGAGATAAAACAGAATGAAAGAATAGTTTTACACAGAAAGTGAATAACAAGATGACTTTTATCCTCTCACATTCCTCTCCACCATATTTTTTTACTTCACTTGTTATACTCTTGATCATTATAACCTAAAAAGAAAACTGAATACAGATAAATGAACTCTTTTTGGTTGATTTAACATAGTCGTCCAGCATTTAAAGTAGAGCAGCTCCATGATGGCCAAAATCATAATCAAGATTATTTTTGGTATTATTTAACACGATTGCTCATATTTTGAAAGAACATGCATGAATGTGCATTTTGCAGTCAACATTTTACAGTTAATTGCATCAGTCTGGTGCACTTTGAAGGCAAAAATTAAGGAGGCAGCTCTAGTTAACAGTTTAATCACATGTTGGTTGCACAGATATAAATAGTGATGACACCCACAAAGCGTGGTAAGTGTGGGAAGGGGTGCGCTGGATTTACAACACAAGACAAAACGAGAATGAGACAGAACGCGGCACAAAAAATGGCTTTATGTTGATTATCTTGTTTTTATTGTTGTTGGAAGCCAAATTGTAATTGAAATTTGATTAATTGCCTTTACATCACATTGCATAGTGACTAGTCGGGTCTGGTCCAGCTCAGAGCAGGAGAAGAGGGCTAATCTGCTAATCTCCTTCCTTTTCACTGGAGTCGTATTTCTTTTACAAACAGACTAATTTCTCCGCTTTAGGGCTGTACTGGGCTTGTATGGAAGCTCCCTAGCGACCCGCTGATGACATTTCGGCACGTCTCTTGCTCAGCAGCACTTCATGCGGTTCAGCAGAGTCCAGTACATCATGAACAGGTTGTCTCTCTGACTGTCCTCTGGACCAGGCCTGAGACCTGCCCAGCTGCCGTTTGGTGTCTGTACAACCATCAATTTCCACTTGCTCCCCTGCTGCCAACACACACACACACACACACACACACACACACACACACACACACACACACAGCTACCAGCCTGCAGTGCCAGGATGTCTATCGCCCCTCATGCCCGCCGTCAGATTGCCCTTGCCTGAACCGCTCTGAACCCTCAGTGTCAGTCTTGGCTGACTGCAGGTCTGTGTTAGCCAGCCAGTGTTTCACCCTATCGTGTTTGCTCAGTATGGGCAGAGCCGTCGGCTGACGGCTGCTCACTGCGCTCACACTCACCTCTTTGCATCAGAACATCTTACAAATGCAGTCATTAAGATGACAGATTTCATTGGTTTGTGAATGTGTGTGTCTGCCAAAGGTTCTGCTTGGTTACACTTTCACATGTTGAGCTTGATTTGTAGCTGTAGCTGAATATTGTCTGATTTATTTACTCCTCTATGACAATAAAATGAATGAATGAATTGAATGATATCTGTATGGACAAAACAAGACATACAATATGAGGATGTCACCTTGGGCTTCGGGGACCACTGAGAGACTTTTTTTCACCATTTTCAGACCTTGCATTGCCCTGACAACTCATCAGTATATTGAGAAAATAAATGAGATTAATCAACAGTTCCACACTTTGTCACACAGACCTAACTGAAATGACCTCTGAGACCACCATCAGTGTTGTTTTTATCTAGACTTTAGAAAGTGCACTTCAGAGGATGTCATCCCAGTGTTTTCCCAGGCTGATTAGCACCTATTGTGACCAATGAACTGATCTGCACGCATAAATCTGATCGAGCACCCCTTGAACAAAATCTGCTTTCATTTTCATTTAGATCTCATCTAGCATACTCTTTTCATTCCACTTAAAGCAACCCAAACAGTAGGTGAAGTGCAGTTGTGCTGACAACAGTCGTCTATCGGAGGCGGTTGCTATGACTACCGTATACAAATCACCCTTTGCTACTGACGTCGTGAGGCAAACACAACGCCTCCCTCTCAATTGTTTTGTTTTTTTCTTCAGTACTTGAAACTTGTTATGGTGCGACCATAACATTGATTCCATGCCACATAATGTCTATATATCTCACTCGCTGTTCTCATTACCACTGGATCATTACTTCCGCTAATACCATGCACCTTCCAGCTGCTCTTTGTTAGCGGTAATTAGGTGATGATCTGTAGCAAAAGATATTAAGATGAATTCTAAGGGCAATTGGTGGGATCATAGAAAGAGACCAGTGCTCCATCCAGTGCCCTGATTAAGCTATAAAATGGCTGCTGGGCACTTTGGGAAGATGGGATAGAGAATCTATTTTCAAATGCCAAGAACAGTTCACCAGCACTGTGCATAGAGGATATTACTGCTGCAGTCTATTGCTTTATGGAGGTATATTGAAATGTCTCACTTTTCCACCTACGTCCCTCCCTGGAGTTGTTGAATATTTATCCAATCTCTCCTGCACCGCACCGTTCTAGTTAGATGAGATATTTATGATCTCCAAAACAAAATGGATCTGTTTATCCATTCTCTAACTCCCCATTCACCGACTGCCAATGGAGGCATGTAAACACATTTCTTTCTTGGGGGAAAAGTCACACTGGTTTTTAAGCTGTCCTTGCTTAAGAAATGAGAAATGTACCACCTCAAATAGTCTGACACCCTTTTTAATTTTACATTAATATATTTTCAGCTTTTGTAATCACCTTATTACCAGATATAAAAAAAAAAAACATGCAGAGGAAGGAGTATCACCTTGCCAGGCAAAGGCCATGTCTTTAATGGGTGATAATCGCATCCTTTTTTCCATTATGGACATATTCTTGACCTTCATGCATTGAGCTATTTTCTCCATGGCAACACAGATGAGGTTCACCCCGCCGACACTGCTGTACACCCACATGTGTTAGTAGTGCCAAGTGGGTATGTTGGGGAGCATTTAACTTCATGTTATTGGGAGTTAATATTGTGTCAATATACAGATTTGAAGTATTGATCTTTTATTATATAAACTATTAACCTAACCTCTTAACAATCTGCTAATTCGTGGACTCCCTTAAGGTAAGGTCTGTGAGAACGCGAAATAAGACTCCAAAGTTCAGCAAATTTTGGTGAGGAAAAACTTGAGTCTGTTGACCTCTGACCTCAAGATATGTCAATGAAAAGTCTAGTGAAAGTGAGTGTCTTATTAGATAATCAATAGGGGTGGGAAAAAATATGGATAAAATATTGATATGGCAATATATTGCGATAGTTTTTCTATAATATTGATTTTTAATTTATTTAATGTTGATTTTTTTTTCTCCCCCCCAAAAAAGTCATGTTTTCAGCCACTTGTAAATCCAAAGCAACTTCCGCATGTTGAAATAAAACTTAAAAAAAATAATAAAATAAAAAAATCTACATTAACACGGTAAATTTGACAGCCCTAATATATAATTATATACCTATATACCTGTATGTACACACTGTATATACAACATAGATGTTAGTGATCTATGTAGAATGTCCCAATATATCCCAATATCACAGTAATTCATATCGTGAAGTCCTTGCCAATAACCACCCCTAATAATTAATATAGAATATTTTAAAAAAGATAATAATTCACTATATATATATCTTATGACCGTACTCAACATGTAGCAAGATGTTCATACTCGTAAAATGACTGTATCGTGTCTTGTACGTATTGTGAAAGTATAATAGCATTAGTGATAGCGATTCCCACCACTAGTCTCCCGATGATTGACAGCATCAGTGCTGAATCACTTACAGCATGCATTAGAAGAAATAGAGGCATTTATTCTAAGAGTAAGCAAAAGAAAATCCTTGGAAACCTTTTAGGAGTATATCCTCTTTCATTCATGACTCGTCCTTTTTTTGTTCAGTAGCAGGCAGCTGTCTCAATCCTCTTGTGTCTAGTTTTGTAAAAGAGCTGAGAGTTCACACAAATTGTACAGCTACAGAATCCTTTTGGAATATGCTGTGCATATTTTAACACTCAGTACGGCTGCCCCCCCCCCCCACAACACACACACACACACAAAAAAGTGCTACACTGCGATAACTACAAGTTATCATGGAAGAAGTAAGTAAGTAATATATGAGAATAGCACCTCTAGCAGGAGACATCAAAGAGAATCATATCACAAAGAATATTGAGGGTCTCTATGGGGAAATTAGGTAATTCTACCAACCATATTTAATGGGATTCAGGGATGAAAAAGCCCTAAAAAAGTTAAAAGTAATGCTGTTACCATAAACAATTAAATGAGGCTATCACAATTATGGTTGTGCAAACAATGTAAGTAATCTAATATTTCCAGACAACTTTTAAAATTAATTTTCCAACTTCCCACTTCAAGCGCTTCAGGTGCAAACTTAACCAACACTGGCATGAGTTTATCATCAGTTTAACGCTGAGAGCACACACATATAAATATGATTTGTTATGTTACGACTCAACTGGTAGCCACTCAGCTGTTGAAGCATGGATGCGTGTTTACATCCAGTCATGATGCATGTCTTGTCTGTGAGTCCTACTTTCCTCCACTTATATATCTGGAGTGTATACAGGTGGCGACACAATACTCCAAACACCTGCACAATCTGATGTAATTAAGAAGGTCTGAAGTAATTACTGCCTTTGTGGGGCTCACAGTACTCATTTTCTGTTGAGAACTTGCCAGAAAGGTGTTGACCGAGCCTTATGGTAATTTGTGAGAATTTTCTGGTGGCCTTCTATTAGATTGCATTAATGCTGTACAGTTGTTTGTTTCATCCCTATTATATGCTGAATGTGGATGTAATCACAATCCGCCTCAAGGTATTGTTAATACAATATTAATAATATTGTATTATCCCTTAAAAAGTCTTCAAATGTCTTAGATTAAAATCCAGGTAATTAAGGTCTTGTCGTAAATTTATTTATTATTTATTCGCTGTATTAAATTTTCAGATGGTGCGTTTAATGCCAATAGGAAAACACATCGTTGAGAGATTTATTGCAATTTTGCACATTATTTTGTTCACAAAGTTCATTTCTTTGTTCTTGAAAGTTGTGAAATTAAAGTTGTAGAGAAAAGTTAAGTGTTATGTCTTCAGTTTATATCATTGTTGCAAGTGTTAAAAATGATCAGAGACATTGGCCTCAAAAACTCCATATTGGTCAAGCCCTACAATAAATTGATTATTTTCTACCAAAGAACTTGTTATGACATTTTTGGGTCTTAAATTCTAATTGTTGAGGTCTTAAAAGGGTCTTAAAAAATATTAAATGGTGCGAGAACCCTGTGTTAAGTGTCAAAAAGTGATTTTTAGGTTTGATATTCTCGTGTTTTTCTTTCCCTACCTACAAAAACAAAACAAAAAAACTCTCCTCAAATATATGTGCGTGTTGTGTGAGCAACTGAGTCATCAACAGTCACATGTTAAACACAAATGTGCACAAGGCCACCTTTGCTTGCACCTCCAGTTCAACATTTGCGTGCAGACAAGGGAAGGAACTGAGCTGTGCTTGGCTGCTGCAGGAGGACAGTGCTGGAAGATGCATCATATTTGTGTTTGCCATTCACCCGCACCTCTCCTCTTTTGTGGAAGTCACTATACAAGAGTGCACGACTCCCACATGAATTATGGATCATCCCAAGAAGCAAACGCTTGGCCAAAAAGCTGTTTAGGCCCTGTGGCCCTGTATGTGTGACATCCCTCACTCCATACAGATTCACTTCCGGTCAGGGCTGACACCAGCTTGTCCTTCATAATCCAAAGCTAAGGTCGCAGTTCATGGGGTGTAAGCACTTGGCCCAAATGGTGCATAAAATTGTGGCACCGTTGGTTTGATCACATTTTGACATGCACGCTCCGTTCAAAAAGCATCAAACATTGTGCATGTTTCTTTTGGAAGGAAGAAGTTGGTGGAAAATGTGGTGTGTTTTAACCGTAAGAAGAGGTCTGTTTTCACTTAATTTTCGCTCACATTGTTTAATCTAGGGCTTCAACTAACAATTATTTTCAGTTAATCTGTAGATTATTCTCTAGATTATTCCAATAGTTGTTTAGTCTATAAAATGTCAGAAAATGGTGAAAGATGTTGATCAGTGTTTCCTAGAGCTCAAAGTCTGTTCCTCATAGGGGTGGGAAAAAATGTCAATATGGAGATATATCACAATGTTTTGTCTTCTGATAAAATACAGATAAAATACTTATCGTTATTGCGAATAAATGTTGGATAGCATTGTATTGCAAGGTACTTGGTGATACCCAGCCCTTTTGTCCACAACAACTCAAAAATATTCAATTTTACTGTCATAGCGAAGGAAATAAACCAGAAAATTTGTGGATTAATCAGTGAATTGTTGCAGCTCTACTAGGGGTGGGTATTGGCAAGGACTTCACAATACTATACGATATGTATCGTGATACTTGATATTACGATATATGATGATATTCTACATAGATCACGATGTATATATATATGTATATATATATACATATATATATATACATATATGTATATATATATATACATATATGTATATATATATATGTATATATATATACATATAGTATTTATTTTAGGGCTATCAAAGTTACTGCGTTAATATATTTTTTTATTTTACTTTTTTTGGGGAAAAATATATATTATATCAGAAGAAAAAGTCTCACAGTATATTTCCATATCAATATATTTTTCCCACCCCTAAGCCCTACTGAACTATTTTGGTGTATTGTCATTATCCTCCCATTAGTCTGTCTATACTTCTTGAAATTGGACTGACGGTCATCATTTCCAGCTCATCTGCTCTGCTAGTGTTGCACTGTTGCCGGATTCATGGTTCTTAGGAGCACTTTAGATTCCCCTGCTGCTGCCTTTAGGTGACGCCCAAGCAGTCTCTTTTATTTTCTGAGAATGTAATAAAGGATACCATTGAACCGCTTAAATGTTTTCGCAGTGTCATATGAGCATGCTGGTTCAAGGCTTCTGGCCCTTATCGCTGTAATGGTTGTGAGAAATTGGCAAATACTCAGAGCGAAATGCAACTCCGTTTCAGCTGCCCTCCACTCATATGCGATGCCAAACATCTGCAAGCTGTACTTTTCGATATACAAGTTTTACGCTAACAAGAGCTGACACCTAAACCAGTGGTCTTTTTCATGCTTTTTGCGTTTGATGCCATTACATGCACAATGACATGAGAAAATGAGCGAACTATTTGTTTGTAAGAGGGGGAAATGATAGATTAGGAAAGCAGGACGAGGCAGGGGAAGTCTGTGAGCCGTGGCAGCAGGATTAATTCCCTTATGAGTTACTCTTTGCAGTGATGCTACACCATGAAAGTCTAATACCATCTTTTTATGGATTTGACTCAATTTAGATTATCTCCCCGCTATATTCAGCAAAGGGATCACAGTGTCTCCTTCTGTTTCTCCTTTCTTTTTTATTGCACTGGCTTTGTCAGAGATGATGTAGGAGAACCGGTGAATAAATTGAAGATTGGCACAGGAAGACACTATTAAGGATGAGCCATCTTCACCTCGAACAGAAACACATCCCAACAGAAAAACAATAACAGTCCGTGCTTGGGAGGATCATTAAGGCAAAGTGAGAAGTTTCCTTCCACAAGTAAAAGAGAGCGGGTTTTTGCGGTGGATAAAGTGATTTTCAAGGTGATTAAAAAGCCATTAGTGATACGACTCTCGCAGGTAATTCACAAGGTAGTCATTCAAAACCCAGTTAGAAACCAGGAAAAGCTCAGACTGAAGAAACGACTCTTATTAGATGGAGTTATTACATCAAATTGCCCAAGTGAGAACGCTCCCCCACGATCTTCTGTCTATGAGCTAAATCACTGTCATTTGGAAAGATAGACTTTCATTTCTTCTGGCATTTTCTCATCAAAGAGGGCGAATCCTGAGGAAAAACTCCAAACTTACTGTATTTGTCGGGGAATCTGAAGAAAGGCTGAATAGAAAAGTTTAATGAAGTCTCATTCATTGTCTGTCAACATCAAGGACTTTGACATTAAACAGAGTGCAAACAAGAAGCAGCAGAGTAGACAGTGCCCTCTAAATGATTTCTTCCTTTAAACTTTATACGTTATCATACTTTTCGGGGGAACAGGCATAAAAAAAAAACAACTTTTCTCACACAGTGGAAACTGTTATTGTGTTATTGGAACTCTGGGAAGCCATTATTTCGGTGTCGTTCAGGGATGGTTATTGAGTTGTACACAGAGTATGCTTTTCTAATGTATATTTGTACTCTACATTGACCGCAAACTTCTTTTTGAAATTATAATCATGATGTAAATCTATTTCTATTCATGGCTTATTGGCTTCCATCTTTCATTGCAAGCTCCATTATTTTCTGGAGATTGCTTCTTGCTATTTGATGATAGGAGTTCACCAGCCAATCTGGGCACCAAATTCAACAGAGGGATGGGAAGTTGTTCCACAAAAATCAGGTAAAGCATGGCAGTTCATCTGGAGTGATTTTATAATATTGCATCCACATCTCCCTCCTCTACCGGTATCAATGTTTTCATTCAATGTTCCCCCTGTGCCTTGGCTCGGAAAATCTCAATTTCCAATTCCTGTCTTCATTTTATACCCCTTTTTTTTAGTCTGACCTGCTGTATTCCAGTTGTAGATTTATTACTTCACCTGAAATGAACCACAGTGTGATTTTCATCCAGGATGTGGATAATTGCAAATGGAAATATACACTTTGGCAGCCAAGAAGACAAAACTGTAGCCCTAATGTAAATCATTTCAGATCAGTCATGCTGTCTGGACGTTTCATCTGGCTGTTTTGACCTAATTGGTTGAATTCACACAGCGACTGGAAAAGTCTGTCAAGGCACAATATTGTGTATCTGTATTTTGTCTTTCCCAGACAGATTGGAGAGTTGTTAAAATTCAAAGAAGAGCTTTTTTAAAGCATTTGTAGTAGGGTTGCAACGGTATTGTAAATATCGTGGTATCACTGTTTCAAAATGCCGTGGCACGTGACGGTAACAAACGAGAACTCAGAGTACTCCCACCGGTGTCGTTTTTTCTGGCACCATTGAGTGAGCCGGTCTGAGAAGCAAACAACAGCTCCCATGATTCCTTGTGCAGTGCAGAAAGAGATGGCAACCAACACAAGCACAGAGGGCGAGCAGAGCAAAGTTTAAATCCGAAGTATGGAGGCATTTTGGTTTTGTGGTTAACAGAAACGGGCCGAGGAGAAAACATGACGGTTTGCAGAAACTGCCAGACCGCATTCGTCTACAAATCGGGGAATAAGATATCCACTTCCTGCTTTGATCTCTGTGGCGTATACTGTCTCTTTATCCTCTGACTACATCTCCCAGAAGCCCCAACATTATTCACCGGCTGTGGGAGACCACGATTGGCGACTTGCTGCTGAAAACCCACTTTGACATATTATTACATCAATGGCACTCAAATGTCAGATTTAAAATGACGTCGAAATACATCAATGGCACTCTAAGAGTTAAATGTCGGTTTTTAAATATCGTAATAATTCTGTACCGTGGCCTTAATACCATAAAAATACTATACTGTGGTAGATTTCAGGGTAGGGTTTATGTTAACAGCACATATGCTGGCTTTTATGTATCACTTATACTTAACCAGCAGATTTTAATATCAATGGCCCAAGTTTTTCTTGGGAAATATGTCAAATGAATATTATATGATGGGGATGAAAGCGCCATTTCATCATCATGCTTTCAGTGTATTTCCATGTACAGTATGTGCTCTCCATCAAGTTCAGTGCATTGTTTTCCTGGAAATGGTGGGTACAAATAACCCATAGTCATAATGAACGCAGTCCTGAAAATAAGACTTAGACTGAGGTACAGAAATGTTCCTCTGAAAGGGCAACAGGAAGGTTAATTAGTCCTCATGTGGTGTTTATTCCAACATTGCTTGGGTTTGCTTGTGTTGAAGCCATTGGCTCCAACTCTTTTATCCCTGGATTGAATAAATGACCTACTTATGCCTTGAATTACTGCTCATTTTAATAATAGTAGTGTCATATTCTGCTCATACATCTACCCATGGTCAGGATTTTCTCCTCTGTGCCTTAGGAAAATTGTACACATATGATATTATAATGTTAAACACAAAGCAGCCAACCATAACTGCCTTGTTAAAATTTGTCACGTTATAATAGTCTGGAGGGCTCCGGCAGCAGTTTGAGGAGGCGGCGCTCTCGTTTGAGTTAGGGGGTTTCGTGGAAATGGGAAACCCTGAAGTGGAAGCTGAGGCTTTTGCAAGTATCACCCAATGAAATGGCTATGACAGATAGGACCAGAGCGATTCCTGTCAGACCTCAGTCCTTCATCAATGTCCCAGTCCAGGTTTTCTCTGAGGGTTGCACGACCGAAGACGAGCTCCAGCTTTCATCTCTCAGTTAATGAGAAAAGGCCAGATAACCACTGAGCCCCTCTAGGCTTCAGCAGAGATATGAAGGTCCAGTTCTTGTTGTAATCGCCTGACATAAAGCGTCATGCTCCACTGCCCTGGGATCCAGGACCACTTCAATAAGTCAATATACACATTTAAACGTCATGTGCAAGACATGTATTTGCTCTTGTGCTGTATATCAGTATATCAGATGTTGCTTTAAGAGGAAATCTATTTTGTGAGGATGGCCATGCACTCCTCAGTAGCGGTTTTGTTTTCTTGAGATTTATCAGTGGTGTTGAAGGACTGAGATTAATGGTCTGGAACTAACACTTTTGAATAGTAAATTCATTTTGTATCTGCCAGTGTAACACACAATCCTTTGTCACTGGATTATTACACAAACTGTTTTAATTCAGTTTTACAGCTCTCATTAACTCTTTGAGTGCCATAGATGTATGTCAACATCAAAGTGTTTTTCGTCAGCGGGTCGTTGATTGCAGTCTCCCACGGCCTGTAAGTAATTTTGGACCTTCTGGGATATGTAGTTGGAACATAAAGAGATGGAACACGCCACAGAGATCAAAAAAAGGAAGTGGAGACGATCGCAATTAGAGAGCAAAACGGATAGATTCTGGACAAAAAGTTGTGTCAACAATGTCCATATTTTCCTGAGTGCTGTGATGTAAAGGGGTAGAAAAGAATTCAAACTGAAGAATGTGTCTGACAAGAGAGCCATTTGTCTTCCCTTTGTTTACCACAGATCACAGATTTATTGTGGGATGATATATTCAAGAGAACACGCTTTTCTCTTTTTTCATTATTTCTCTGTGATTGTTCCTCTGTGTTGTCAGTGATTTATTGAAGAGCCCTGTGGAAACTTCAGTTGGAAATTCTAAAATAAGCACTTTGATTGTAAATTCATGAACTATTATGAAACAAACTGGAGGAAAGAAATGTTGCCTCTTTCCAAAACTTCTGATGATTTAAATTCCATGACAATGTCCCTCCCTCCGGCACCGAGAGCAGCATGTGGCATTATCATTTAACCGCAGACATCAATATCAATTATCAGTTTTCTGACTGCCATCGTCTCATCCTTCCGCCGCCCCTCTTAAACTGCTCCATTTCCAATCTTCACTCCCAATAATGCTTTTCTGTAATTGCATTAGGAGCGACAAAGGGGAAATAGATGTGCAAAATGTATATTCCAGAAGGAAAGTCATTTCTCCGCACCTGCAGGTAATTGAATTTTAATTGTCACGCAGAAAGGGCACTTGCTATTGAGCGAATATGTATAAAGAAAGAGACAGAAGAGACAGCTTTATTGTTACAGCGACTACCAAGTTAACCACTCTGTATGAACACATAACTGTATTTATTTACGCATCACATCACAGATGGCTCACAAAGACAGGAAACCGCATGTGTGCCTTGTATACACACTAATGCAGCCTTTAAGAACAATACATGCTCGTCCTTGAAATGACTCTGAGCTCATTTACCATTTTGTCCTGTAAGGAAAAGTTCTGCAAGATGGATCAAACTGCAATATTATTTTTGTGGCAGCAGCACCCTGCTGAAGGGGAGCTGGTGAACATGGTGTTGCTGGATAATTGGAGTTATGGGGGCCAAAGCCTGTGGCGTTGGCTGCTGCGATACCCATGCTATTAGTTTGTAGTGATTCCATTTTAGACTTATGAAGTTCAAAAATTGATTGGTTTTGTGTCCAAATGTGGAGCATCTGCATAAATGGGGAGTGATTTACAGAATGAAGGAGCTGTTGTTGTTCGGTCACTGATCCTAACTGCTTCATTTGGAGTAGCTGGTGCTCACCTATTGGTTAGCTTAAAGGTAGAAATTGACTTGAGTTTGATGAGAGGCTCATCTGTGGAAGCATATCTTTTTTTATAGTCGATTATTTAATCAGTGTAGTTTATCAGTGTATGACAGCTGTGTTGTTTCATCCGTTCTGATTATTTCACTGGTTTTAAGTGGTTTATTTTGTTCCAACAGTCTGTTTTTTCTAAGGTCTTTTTTTAAGGTCTTCGTGATTTTTCGGAAGTCAATGTTGCATTTAGTTCGTCTTTGATGACTGTGAATTCATTAAAACACTGGTGTTAACTTTTGTCTGCCCACATTGAACCTTAGGGGTGGGTATTGGCAAGGACTACTTTTACTTTTTTACTTTACTTTTGGAATTACATGGTTGCTCAATTATTGCAAAAATCACGATTATTTTTTGTCAATATTTAGATCGCAATGATAATTTTACATCAGTGATCTTGTTTTTTTTTTTTAATCATCGTTGGAGTTGTTGTTTAACTAAGCACCTCAAGGAAGTCTGTGCTAGTGTGCCACTTGTTTAATTTAACACTTTAAGTGCCATTGATGTATTTCGACGTCATTCAAAATCCGACACTTGAATGCCACTGACGTAATAATACGTTGAAGTGTTTTTTCGGCACAGGGTTGCCGATCGCGGTGCGATCATGTGCAACACAGACATCTGTCCACCAGATTGCTCACCTTTCCCTCTGCGTCTTGCCATTGAGGCGGTGGGCTGGTCGAACATTAAGGCAGCTAATGATGCATCCGTCACGGCAACTGACCTGTCCCCTCTGGGCAGGGCTGAGCCGGTCTGTTGCCATTCGTTCTCTGCTCCGTTCTGTCGGCAGACACGAAAGAAAATCCATACTGGCTGCATTTATTCTGTGCTCGTCTGTCCCACAGCTGCACTCATCCCCTATTGAAGTGATGTTTGTGAAACACAGTTAAAATGGTGACTTAGAGGTTCTTGAAAAATTCTGTTTCACTCTGATATCAGGACATTTATTTCCTTTCTGGGTTCTCCCAAAAGTTCTCCCAGCACCAGGACTGCAGAGAAATCCTTCCAAGCTAGTTTAAGTTGCTCTGTTTATAATTCAGTATCCCATTGGGACAAACCTTTATCACACACCTTTAACTCCATGCTATTCTTTCTGTCACTCAAGTGTCAGAGCTCCGTTGGTGTTTTTAAAGGAGATTAGATCGGTCATGAATGAGATCAAACCCACACGTACAGTACAGTAATCCCTGCTATATCGCGCTTTGAGTGTCACGCTATCCTGGATTTTATATGCAAGCATATCTATATATACAGTTGTGGTCAAAAGTTTACATACACTTGTAAAGAACATAATGTCATGGCTCTCTTGAGTTTCCAGTTATTTCTACAACTCTGATTTTTCTCTGATAGAGTGATTGGAACAGACACTTCTTTGTCACAAAAAAACATCCATGCACTCATGCAACAACATTCAGTTTGATTCCTTTATGACTTTATTATGGGTCAAGTGAAAATGTGACCAAATCTGATGGGTCAAAAATATACAAACAGCAACATGAATTTAGCAATTTTGGTGACTTAGAAAGTTATGTCAATGAAACGAGCTTCATAGGATGGCCTCTTAACTTCTTGTGAGTGATCATGAGTGACTACAGCTGGTGACTTCTCTGAGGCCATTTAAATAGGGCTCATTGGATACAAACACCCACAAACGCTACAATGGGAAAGTCAAAGGAGCTCAGCACGGATCTGAAAAAGTGAATCATTGACTTGAACAAGTCAGGAAAGTCACTGAGGGCCATTTCAAAGCAGCTGCTGGTCCCAAGAGCAACGGTGCAAACAAGTGTGTTTTACATCGCCATGGACTGAGAGGCTGCCATGCAAGAAGGAAGCACTTCCTCCAAAAGCGGCACCTTTAGGCTCGACTGAAGTTTGCTGCTGATCACATGGACAAAGATAAGACATTCTGGAGGAAATTTCTGTGGTCAGATGAAACAAAACTCAAACTGTTTGGCCACGATGTCCAGCAATATGTTTGGAGGAGAAAAGGTGAGGCCTTTAACACCATGTCTACCATCAAGCACGGTGGTGGTAGTGTTATGCTGTGGGGCTGTTTTGCTGCCAATGGAACTGGTGCTTTACAGAGAGTAAATGGGATAATGAAGAAGGAAGATTACCTTCAAATTCTTCAAGATAACCTAAAATCATCAGTCCGAAGGTTGGGTCTTGGGCGCAGTTGGGTGTTCCAACAGGACAATGACCCCAAACACACATCAAAAGTGGTAATGGAATGGCTAAATCAGGCTAGAATTAAGGTTTTAGAATGGCCTTCCTAAAGTCCTGACTTAAACCCCATTGAGAACATGTGGACAATGCTGAACAAACAAGTCCATGTCAGAAAGCCAACAAATTTAAATGAACTGCACCAATTCTGTCAAGACGAGTGGTCAAAGATTCAACCAGAAGCTTGCCAGAAGCTTGTGGATGGCTACCAAAAGCACCTAATTGAAGTGAAAATGTCCAAGGGACATGTAACCAAATATTAGCATTGCTGTATGTGTATTTTTGACCCAGCAGATTTGGTCACATTTTCAGTTGACCCATAATAAAGTCATAAAAGAGCCAAACTTCATGAATGTTTTTTGTGACAAAGAAGTATCTGTTCCAATCACTCTATTAGAGAAAAATAAGAATTGTAGAAATAACTGGAAATTCAAGAGAGCCATGATATTATGCTCTTCACAAGTGTATGTAAACGATCACAAAATGATTGCAAGTAAGTCGCTCGCTAAGTCCTATGCGCACTTTCCACCACGGACTCATTAAAATAAAGCCACTAGATTTACAGGAGAAAAGTAAGCACAAGACCAATATTTCATCACGGGGGTGGTTTTTCTTATCGTCAGTGAACTGACCCTGGAGAGCCACCGCTTGACTTCAGCTGAGGACACAGATATCTCAAAGCTCCAATTGGATTAGAGACGGTGAACTATTGGAATTGAAATAGCTGAAACAGAGCAGCGATGAAATGGGTTGTATTTCTCAGAAGGCGCCGGCCCGGCCCACGGGGAGATGGAGAGTGCTGCCGGTGTGCTGAAGAGATCAGAGAGAGGGGATCCTCCTCTGCAGCTCCATTGTAGTCCAGGTAGCATAGATCAAACAGAGCAATCCCCACAGAGCTCCCCAGAAAGTGCTTACCAGGAGGCAATCTTAGGCAGCCCCCAAAAGAGAGGCATGCCATATGGCCTTTTGAAGATAGTGGTTTGAGATTAGAGCGCATGCTGAATCAGAGAGCATTGAGACGGGATGAACAGTAAGAGACAGAACGAGAGATAAGGGGACGGTAAAAATCGTAATGTTTTCAAAGTACACAGCAGATAATGCGTATGGATCTGTTGAGATATCGATCTGCGTCGTTGTCGGAGCTGTTTTCAAGAAGCATCTGTTCAATTCAATAAAGACAACGTTGAAAAGTGTAACGTCGAGACTCCACTCCTCCAGCTTTCTGTGAAATTAGATAAATTTCTTGACGACTTGTTTTCCACTTTGTGTGGACACAAATTTTCCACCGAGACTAATTTCCCTCTCTATTCTTCTATCTGCTCTGCTCTATTCAATAGAGAGAATAAAAACCAATCCAATGTGGTGCATAATAGAGTGATTTGAGGCAGACTGTAGCAGCAGTGTGCTCTCTCTCTCTCATCGAACGTCGTTTCTGACAGCTGTTCCCTGCAGCAGCCTGGAGAGCCGGCCACCGCAGTGATGTCATTTTATCCTCCAAACATCTGAGTAATATAAAAACTGCGTCATTCTACACTGGGGGTGATATAAAAAGCTACCTCACTTGACCGAGACTTATTATCGCTGTATTTGTGAAGAGATGTCGTGGTGATATTTTGCCTGATAAGATGGCAATTTCAATAAGAGGCTTCACTGGCTTTTGGCCCCTGCGGGCTTTGGCTGGAGTAGGAAGGATATATTTCACAGGGGAGAGCTCGATAAAATGAGGAGCAAGCATTTGCACAAGTGAGATAAAACTGCCCCCGTTTTTTTTTTTGCCGGGGAGTCATAAGAAGTTTGCTCCACGTCGATTGGGAGACGGAGGCACAACAACCATGTAGAAGTGGAACAGTCTGTATTTGGTGTCCCATCCATTTTCCATTCTGATGGAGACAGCACACTGTTGGTTGTGTGGCGCAAGGGTAGGGGGGGGGTGATTTTAGGATGTGCCAAGCCCAAAATTAAGATGACAGCAATGACGAGGCTCGATGCCGAACAGATCCATCTCACTGATGCAAGCTGCAAGCTTAACAACCATTGACGCCCCGGCTCTGCATGCACGTGTGTGTTTGATGTAGCGTGCAATATGTGCGCCTGTTGACAAGATCATGGAGACTCAGTGTCAAACTAGACAGCCGATTGCAGGCTGGAGTAAACACCTGGCATCACGCTTGTCTACAGCTGAGGTGAATCGATGCACATGTACGTCAACCAAAATGTCAAAGTGAAGGCAGGGAAAACAATGTCTGTGAAGCGGACGGGGGTGGAAATCTTTGCGTGAGGAAGATGTCGTGTCGGGTGTTTGATGTGTTTGCTTAAGTCCAAAAGTTTCCGTTTTTATTTTGTTTTGTAATGCAGTGGTGCTCAACCATTTTTTATGTATTTTATTTTTTTGTCAGGCGGACCCCCACAGTCCTGTCAGAGGAACCAGTAGCATTTATATCAAACATTTATCATTGCTTTTATCACCCATTTAACTTCATTTTGGTCACATTGTGGTACGTTCAGGCTCTATTCAGAAGAAGTGGGGATTTAGCTTAGGTGTATTATAGTTTCACAGTTTCAGCTGATCCATAATCTTTCCTCCTACCCTGAAGCAACTGCAGGAGAACTACTGCAAATATTATATATGAAGAAGTGTCAAGAAGTCATCATAATTGGTGGTTTGTAGTTTTTGAATTCAGAAAGATATCAACATTTAGTCTTTCGTTATTACTTATTCTCCAACTTTTTTCAAATAAAGTCTTCAAATAATCAACATTGACCAAATTCTCTTTCAATTTGGGTGAAATTTTAAAGGTAAAGTCAAGCTGAAAATGGAATAATATTCCGAAATTAACATAAAAGTGTTCCATTTTTCATTTGCAAAGTAATTTTGCGGCCTTTCCTGAATGATTTGACTGAGAGATTAGAATAAAGAGAAAGCAGGGCTCACTCGCTGACCTCCTGCTCGCTTCCTTGAAGAGGGAGGATCTTAAATTCTTCTGGTTCTGGTTCTTCCTCGGTTATGCATGGTCTCTCCTCTCTGCTAATGGAGATTAATTATGTGAAGATAACAATTGGAGGAGAGTTATTAGGGAAAATTGCCTCTCCCACTCAAATAAAGCAGCCATTTTTTTGGAGATAAAGGAAAGAGCTCCTTATTATCTTGACTGGGAGCAAAGATTGGTCTCAAGTATATGCTCAAAACGGATGTGGATCTTTGCTAATCACAAGCTGTCCTCTGACTGTGAGCTACTAGGGCTATGCTTAAAATCGCCATGGCCAGTACTTCTGCCTGAGTGGAATATGGAAAGTGAGATGTGGAATTTAGGTACAACTGCTAATTAAAAGCCACTCTGAGTGTGCTCTCAGTACATGGCATAATGCAAGAAAACCTTATTTACTTTGGATGAAGGGGAGGCGAGGAGTGTGAGGCTGTAGGTTGGGATGAAGGCGTGAGGACACAGGCAAAGGATGTGGCTCATGTTGATTAGTTCTCTACCAGGGTGATGCTCTGTAATTACTGCAAGTAATTCACTGAGTGTTCAGTTAAGTCCGAAAAAAGTCCCGGAGGACTGTGACAGTACAAAGAATATTGCTAATTATTATGCAGGCCTCTTACCACTCGTTGGTTGGGTTGGTCAGGTTTAGGGTCGGAATATGAGGGTAGGCCAACCAGAGGCAGGTCGAGTCATGCCCTCACCATGGTAGGAAATGGCAATGTAATAAAGGGTGCAACAATGTGTTGATAAAGTTGACCAAAATCAGTGCATCATTCATTTGTTTTTCAAAACAAAACAAAATGGGAACTAAAAAACAAAATTACTTGTTTTCGCAATATTCGTTCCCAAAACGAAAATGATTTCCGAGTCTATGCACAAATGGAAAATGTAAAAAATGGCGTTTCCAGTATTTCATTCAATTCAGATAATTTTATTGGCCGCACATTGCGCACTGTGGTCCAGCCAGTCGCCTCAAGCAAATTTGTGGTCAAAAGAGCCACTCGTCATTTTCTCGTGCACAAATGACCGATGAATAGTGTGCTTGTGCTCTCTGCAAGAGACTGAAAATTGTTACTTTAAAAGTACAGAGTAAAAGTACTTCATAATATTTTTGTAATACTCTAACAGTCCAAAAATAACAGTTTCATACAGAACTTATGACAAAATTCCATCTTCAAAGATAGCAGAGAGGCGGCTGGCTATACTGCAAAACACGACTTGTGGCAAATTAAAATATCCACATTGGATGAAACTTCGGAATCACCCTTTATCCAGTTTTTTCATTTTCCATTTGTGCCCAAAATTGGAAATCATAAAAACGAGACATTATCCATTTTTTCATTTTGGTTGTGGGAACGAATATTAAATTGCTATGACCACTGCAACGACACCACGAACTAAGATGATCGAAAGTCTAAGACTTATTCGTAACATGTTACTGTAACGACTCATGGTGCGTTAAAGTTGTACAGGAATGTCAGAATTTCCACTCTCCTCAGAATTGAAATCATTACTTTTAACAGTAACACGTTACTTTTTGGTGTAAGTAATCAACAAAATAATTGAGTTACTTTTTGAATGAAGTAACTAGTAACAGTAACTAGTTAATATTTTTCAGAAACTAGTACAAGCATGTTAGACACCTGAAGGATGCAGCTTCTGTACCTTACAGAACACCATTAACAAAATGCATTTTTCTTTTTGAGGAAGTTTGGCAGCTTTGGGGTTGTTTTGTTGTTTGTTTTTAATTGCTGTTATTTTGACTATCCTTTATTTACATAAAAATGTATACTTTATTTTTATCAGCACTTTGCCTGTGTTTTTAAATGGACAAATGTTTAATAGAGTTATTTTTACTTTGTAGCAGCCTAATGAGCAGCACAGTTCCTAAATATTTCTGAGTGGTAGTAGTCATCTTTATTGTCTTTGTTGTTAGTTGGAACATGCCTAAAACAACATCAAGCTGGATTTAAAAGCTAAATAAGAGCCACTGCACAGGTATACGGTATACTTCATAATCCTATTACTTCACTATCAAAATAATCATTAGTTGGAGCCTGAAATGTAATACTGTATAATAATCAGAGAGATGTCCCAAAAATGTCACAAAAATGGGCTTTCAGTCCTAACGGACGTGACTTTGGAGTGTATGAAGAACGCCATGGCTCCACAGTAGTCAGGCCTGTTATTTATCCGTCATAAAGCAGCGATTCAAGCTGACAGTCAACCATGCTGCTGCAACAAAAAGAGAGCGAGGTCAGGCCGAATTCAGCACCAGGGAGACAGGGGGCGCCACCACGAGACACTGCAAGTGTGTTAGGTCAACCACCAAATCAAAGCTGTTTGCCTGCAAATCCAGCATGCACACAGCAGAGGAAGCCACTGTGACACTTCTGAGAGGTAATTACTCCCTCGAGAACAGAAGCCCTAACAGTGGGGGTGAGCTTTACTTGGCTTAACAGCAATTATTTGCTAAAATAGCAGTCGTGAAATGCTCGGTTCGTCATGTCGGCTGGACTCTTAAATGAAGGCTTTTGCATGGAAAACTGTGTGCAAAAGTTATAGATGGTGGTTTCCTGAAACTTAAGTTTCAAAGCAAGTACACTTCTTAAAATACATAATGCAGATTTCAAGGGAGCACACGTTTGCAGCTTGTCTAATTGCCCCGCTTTCACTGCTGGAATTGGACAACGAGAGCAATAAAGGCCAATTTACATGACCTGCTTTATTATCTGTAGTGTCTGACCAGCTGCTGCACATGTTGAATATAAATCTCACACCGCTCTCTCCTCATACTTGCAGGCAACAAGGGGATTTTCAAGTTATGCACCTGTATAATTAAAAACAAAAGAAACTAAAAAGAGAATGAAGTCAAATGCTGCGAAAACTTGTGATGTAAGTGAGGAGAAGGTCGTGGCAGAGGGCGGGCAGTGCCTCAGAGGAGCCTGGGAGTTCAGAGACAATGAAAATAAACCCAATAGATCTTATCGCCTGTGCATTGTCTTGTCTTCCATTGTGATAGGGCAAAATCACGTCAGGGATAAACACTGT